>CM065714.1:76848864-77448864 GCA_033310375.1 Conus canariensis
GGCGATTTGACACCCATCTTGCTGCTCTTCGTTGGATCTTCTCGAGGGCCTCAATCTCGTTTGCAGTGTAGGGATCCCAGACGGTGGCTGCGTACTCAAGAAGCGGGAGAACAAGGGCTGATACGCAGTTTCCTTTGTTTTCTTGTTGCCGATCTTGAGGTTGCGCCGGACAAAGCCTAGGGTCTTGCTGGCTTTCTTCATGATGGAGTCAATGTGAGATTCCCACTGCATATTGTCCTGGATGTTGACACCAAGGTATTTAGTGGTGTTGACGTTTTCGAGATTCTGGCCATGTAGCTCATACACAGGGGCAATCTTGTTCCGCTTCCGAGAAACTCTCAGCGTTGAGCACTTCTGTGGTTGGAACTCCATAGACCACTTCTCCTCCCAGGTTTGTGTTGTTGGTCTCGTACAAGATTCATCTTTGTCTTGGCCGATTCCTACATCCAAAATTCGTACAGACAGAGAGATAGACAGACAACTAGCTAAAGAGACAGAGGTTGCTGTGGATTTTCAATTTGGTTTGGACTTCAAGACTACATTCACTGTCTAATAAAAAGCAGATGAGAAAGTTTCCTGGCTTTGTTTTGCCTTTCATAAAAAAAAAATGTTTTTACTGTCTATACACATTATGTGATATTAGACGAACCTAATCTATAAGAATAACATTAACAGCAACAGCAAAAAATGGATAACTAACTATCAAACATCGAAGAATAACCGGTCATAACAAGGACGCTACTAAAACACCAGTTCCCATTTTACAGAACAGAAAAAAAAAAGGACTTTGATGCAATGAAACAGCAATTTTACACATTAGTGATAAATCGGTTACAAGTGTATCAAGAGAACAATTAGGTAGAGGTGGTAGATGAGGTTTTAACTGCTCGTAGTGGAAAAGGATGTGGGCATTTGTTATCATTTCACCACAAAGGCATGTTATATTTTTGCAAAACTTTGTCTTAAAAGCGTTTAGTTTGATCTTATATATTAGCGAAATTATGATCCGAGAAAACGGCAAACTACATTGATAAAAAGAATGAAGTGTGTCAAAATTTAATAGCTGGTTTATGCGTGTATCAAGAGAACATCCCGAATTTTGTTGTTTTTTCCTAAAATGTTTCCAGCATGCATTTTCTAGAAGACTGTATCCCTCATGGATAGACAATGGGATACTGATAACCTCCGACCCGCTAGTATTTTTCGCTCCCTGTTTTGCTGCTCTGTCTACTCTCTCATTAAACTGAATCCCACAATGAGAAGAAACCCAACAGAAACTAATTCTTGTACCCCTAATAATCAAGAAATGTATTAGGTGATGAATATCTGTAATCAGATCTCGTCTTACTATAGGGTTTGTTTTACTTAGGGCGAATAGAACCGATTTTGAATCGACACAAAAGAGGACTTGGAATATTGGATTTGAAAAGTCAAGTAGAAAATACAAAGCCATTAGAATGGCAGTTAGTTCTGCTGTAAAAATAGATCTGTTTTTTCCAAGATAATAAGATTTTCAATTTTCAGTGAAGGAATTGTAAATGCTGCACCTGCTTCTTTGGTATCCAAAAGAGACCCATCTGTATAAATTTTAAGATGAAAGGGATACGAATTTTCAATATACTCTTTTACTATTTGGCCTATCAGGTTTTCATTGTCACTTTTTTTCATCGACGTATGGCTAATATCAAATGATGCTCTTTGAAGTTCCCATGGCGGGCTGGGAGATGCGGGAAGTTTAGGTCGATTTATATCGTTGAAGTTAACTTTTGACTCACTGAACAGATCTTAAGTGAAAGTACCAATAGTTGTGAGTGAAGAAATTGATTTTGCCCTTTTTGGGAAGCTAATGTCAGATCTCAAACTGACTTCATTCTCAACGTTGCTGTCACGTGTTGAAATTCGTAAGACATATTTTGCGACAGCTAGCCGTCGATGTTCATCTAATGGTAATACTCCTACTTCGCTATATGTTCCCAAAGATGATGTATGATACGGCACACCAAGAGCCAGTTTGAAAGCTTTGCAATGTGTGTGTGTGTGTGTGTGTGTGTGTGTGTGTGTGTGTGTGTGTGTGTGTGTGCGTGTGTAAAATATTAGGATTAACTCATTAAAGCAACTCTAGCCGTGGTAATGGTCACAAGGTCACGACGAACAGATTTTGGTGTCTTTTCAGAGTGGCGGTGCAAAGAACAAGTGCCGCACGCAGTTGGTGAACTGTCTGGGCCTTCTGTCTTGTTAGCATGACACAATAATTTACTTCACTTTACTTTCGTGACGTTGTTTATAAGTAGCAAACGAAGATGGTGTGGCTCGAAACTTCTCAGAATTATGGTGTTTGAAATCTGTGCCAGTTTTGCTGTTTATAGACTTTGTGGTTTTTCAACAGTTTAACTTTAAAACACATGTAAGCTAACGCAAAAACGCGTGTCAGAAAGAGCAAAGAGCTTTGTCCAAAGAAAAAAGTTGTTTGTCTCTGGTCACACGACCCTACCTAATTTTCCCTGCCGACCCTAGACTTTTTCTTTTATTCTCTTCACACACACACACACACACACACACACACACACACACACACACACACAGAGCAGTCAAGCTTATATCGAAAGTCGATTTTGTGGAAGACCTAAGTACCATGCTTTTGGAAACTACAGTAAATTGACGCTGGCAGTGACATACTTTTATTTTAGCTGCAAGTGTACGCCAGGATTGCAAACACAGTTTGAGTAGTCTTTCTCCTTCTTGAGACAAACCGTTTTCTTCCAGCAGAAGTAAGATTTTGTCGTTTCTGCGCTGAAAAAAATCTTTTTAAAAAAGCCGACCTACCCTATTTTTTCAGCCATGTTACCAGAAACAAACAATACTTTTTTGCCTTTGGTAAGGGCTGCGTTGTTTAGCAAGAGTAGTATTATTATGCAGGGTCTACTTGTAAAGTACTATTGGTAAAAAAAAAAAAAAAAAAAAAAAAAAAGGGGGGGGGGGGGGGGGGTGGCAGGGAGGAGGGAATAGATTGCAAAGACATCAACACGCCGATAAAATAGAAATGGATGGTCATTGTACTCATGTCTTGTTCACACCCGTCATTGTACTCATGTCTTGTTCACACCCAGGTGGCCGCCGTGTTGATGGGTGTGGACACTGAGTAGCGCTTCGTCCCTGTCTTCTGTGGAAAGAACTCTTAGACTGTCGCCTTGTCGATTCTCGTAAAAGAGATAATTGCTCTCAGAAAGAAAGAACTTCTTGCTGTCTCTTCGAAAATTTCTTTTTGTTGTGTCAAAACTCTTTTAAATTCTGTCTGGTATGATCTTTTCTCCGATGTACTTCTTCAGTTCATCTATCTTAGCAGCATTCATGTCGTTCAGAGACCAATCTCAAACTGAACCCCGAGAGAACATTGTCGGAAATTTATTCTGCCAATAATTCATCATTCGAACTCTTCAGTTTATACTCAAGCCAGATTATAATGAACCCCTCGTTGCATTTGCGTAGCACACTGACTGGATTGTTTGGTAAATCCGCGCATTAGTAGATCTGCACAGCAATATAGGTCTCTATGTCGATGGATCTATGTATATGTATAAACTTACTTTATTACTGAGTTTGTAAATGCACAGTTTCTGCAGGGTTTGTCTGGTTTGATTGATTTGTACTTTTTAAACTTCATTTATTTCATGTTTTAACTTGCTTGTTCTTATGTATTTAGGGTATGTATGCTTGTATGTCTCTGTGTGTGCGTAGGGATGCTGATATGGTTCTCAAAAATTGGACAGAAGTTCAGACCATAGTCAATCATCGACCCAGGATCCTTTCAAGCATATTTTATAGTGGAGATCTATCGACCTGCATCATCCTGCACGCTGCGAAACTGTCAAAATAATTATACGGGAGACCTGTTGATGCGGAGATCAACCAACATGACTGTACCCATCCTGCATGCTACCAGAGCCAGATAGTTTTGCTAGTTTATTTCAGATAGGCATATTTTTCAAAACACATGCAAGATTCCAGTAATAAAAGTTTACTGCCAAGTCTGATAACTTTTCCTCAAAAGCACACCCTTGTAACATTTAATGAACTATCATTTCGTGTTAAAAAAAAATAAAAAAAAAAGTCTGAAAAATCTTATTGATTACTACATAAAAATTCTTTGATTCCTTGTTTTCAGAGCTCGGTTGCTGAACTTTTTAGCTTGAGCATAGACTGACTCAGCTAATGCCTTGGCCGTGTCGGCGTCTATTAGAAGTCCTGCGACATGTTCCAGTCTTTATGCGCTTTTATCGTAACTTCAGAGTCTGAAAACGGATGTTGTTTAGCCGACAAACGAAGCTGTGCTCCTTGCAACTTGCCGCAATGACAGGACTTTGAGCAGAGACCGTAATAGTGGTCATTATCTATTCGTTTCTACTTAATAGCATAATAACAATCTGCATTAAACAGTGATAGTTGTAGAAAAATCAGCAGCGTCAGCAATAAAACAAACAAACAAAAATCCACCACCAACAACAAAAGTGATGATGATGATGATGATGATGATGTTGACAGGCGCAGTTCCAAATCAATTTAGCCCAAAGCGCCGTGTGCTGACCCAACACGCACGCTCACATCAACATGTGCATTCACAATAACAGACAATTATAATGACATACTACTTTTACTAATGATAATAAAAATAGATAACTTTGAAATTCATCGACTGAAACAATCTACAAATTAATTAAGCAGTGTGTTTTATAAGAAGAATATTGGGATGGATGAATAATTATCAAGATACGTATATATACTTATAAATCTAACATAGTAGCAACTACGGTCATATCCAGATCTGAGCATGAAGCTGATCATAAAAAGGTGCCATATGCCATGCGTCATTCCGGCTGACTTCATTGGGGTGCGTTTTCCCCTCTGCTTCGCTAGACAGCTTTCTGCATTCTCTTGACATCTTCTTTCAACTCCTGTGTTACCATGTCTCCCTTTGCTTCTCCCTTATGTCTTCCATCACCATTTCATGTCTGTTGAACCCAGCACCTATCTGTTGGCTTGTGTGTGTCCTGCTGTTTCTCTGATCTTGAGAGGTTTTCCTTTGCCTTGTCCACCACTTCCTGACCTTTCTATAACCAGATGTCTTTAGCTCGGGCTGGACTGATATAAAAATCTTACCTTCCCCAATCCTCAGGCATGGTTAGCAGCTTTGCTGTACCTAATCTGTACTCCTTGAGGATGGAGATAATGGGTAGCTTCAGCTTTGCTTGGTGACTGGTGAATGCAGTATCAGTGGGACATTGACCCATTTCCTAATGCATGCTAACATTACTGTAGGTTACAAGTCAGATCTTTTCCATGTACAATTTATACATTATATTAATTTTTTCCCCCTTTTTTGTAATTTACAGGTCAGACTGCATACATGTATAATTATCTCATTACAGTTTACAAGTCAGACTGTGTCCCTGTGCAATGCATAGTTGTATTACTGTAGTTTAATAATGATCAGACTGTATCTATGTGCAATGTATAGTTATGATACTGTAGTTTACTGGTCAGACTGAATGTATGTACAATATATAATTATATTACTGTAGTTTACAGGTTAGACTGTATCTATGTACAATGCATAGTTGTATCACTGTAGTTTACAGGTTAGACTGTATCTAAGTACAACTGTGTCCATGTGATTATCTTACTGTAGCTCACAAATCACAATGTGTCAAGTGATAAAATACAGTGATATGATGGTGCAGTTACACATCAGATTGTATTCAAGAAATAAGTCTAATGATAATGATATTACTGTGAGGTTATGATTCAGATTGCGTCCATGTATGATGCATAATCACATTACAGTGAGTTTACAAGTCAGATTGTATTCACATAACATTACTGCAAGTTTACATAAAGAATTGTGAACACGTACAAT
Source organism: Conus canariensis (assembly GCA_033310375.1). Classification (NCBI taxonomy): domain Eukaryota; kingdom Metazoa; phylum Mollusca; class Gastropoda; order Neogastropoda; family Conidae; genus Conus; species Conus canariensis. Next base: position 76,854,776 of record CM065714.1, read on the forward strand.
GTAAAACAGTATTACTGTGAGTTTATAAGTCAGACTGCATCCTTGTACGTTTTATACTAATGTTATTGTGACTTTACACAAAATATTGTATACATGTACGATGCACAACAATATTATTCTGAGTTGAAATAAAGGATTGTATCCATGTGCAATGTAATTTTTCTATAACTGTGAGTTTGCAAGTCAGACGGTACCCATGTATCATATATTACAATGTTACTATGTTTTTACACTGACGGTCCGATAGAACAAAATTGCCCTAAGATTGAATTTACTCTGAGCACTAAATTTAACAAAACGACAGTAAGACTTCCCTGAACATGAAAATCATTTGTCATAAGAAACATTCAAAAATAAAGAAAATGATCACTGAAAAAGAATAATAATGAAACACACCAAAGTAAAAGCAACCAAAAAAAAAAAAAAAAAAAAAAAAGAAAAAAAAAACCCCATCAAGCGATTATCAGAGCAAGATGTAAGCCAAGGAAAAAACAAACAAACAAACAAAAAAAACAAGAAAAGAGCAACAACAAGAGCAGTCGCCTCACTGCAACAAGAACAGAGCAGCAACAAGAAACACACAAACAAACCAAAGAACCAAACAAACAAATAATGGCCACTTAGAAACTTAAACTTCAGCTATTGAAAGGACAAAGACTTTTAAAAGCCAAAGTAAGCAGTTCAATCCGGAAAACCACACGCTGACTGAATCAAGCTGCAGATCAAACAAAGCACAGACTTCAAGCTGATTTGAGCTGTAGCAGACCAATGGTTGTTACGGTGTTACACAGACGACCCCAATAGATCCACCAGTCAGAGCATGACATCACAGGAGAGCAGGAGATACACAGCGCGCGGCCAGTGAACTCATCTCTTACCTTCAATGACATCACGCACAGGTTCTTTATTCGGGCGTGGCTCTTAAAGCGAGATCGAGTGAGGCTAAAGTTGAATTCAGCGAAATGATAACAGCAAAAATTGTAATAAGAAGATAACCACAGACCCAAATAAACATGTTATACCCACACAAGTGTGCAAGGAGCTAGTACTTCATTCAAATAAATATCGATAAATACAAATAATGATGACAGTAACAATTTAAAAAACAAACAAACAAACAAAAGCCAGACCTTTTAGCGGTCGCACAAATGAATAAAATGCAACATGTAAGTCACCTTTCAACCAACAGAAAATAAATCAATAACAAGACAATCTGAAGAACAAAGATAAACAACAAAAAAACAAAAACAAAAAAACCATAGTAGCAACTAAAATTGACACAGGAGTCATTTTTCTACGGGAGTCAATATTCTCCGTAACCATGGGAGTCGATATTCTACAGAATGAGTCAATATTCTCCGTAGAATATTGACTCCAAAACCTGTAGAAAACTGAACGGTTCATTTTTCTCCGGAGAAAAAAAGAACCGGGGAGTCAAATTTCTACGGAGTTAATATTCTCCGTAACACCGGCAGAGTAAACGGTCACGGAGTGAACCATCTTTCCATAGGGCGTACTATCTTTGATGTGACCTCACCCAAGTTGTTGGTCGCATTGTACAGTGTTCCCACCTATGAGTATTGTGGTTGGTGTGACCTTACTCAAGGGGTGTTCTGAGATTTGTTTTGTATGATCTTCAGAGAGTGGTTCATAGATGTTCGTCACTGAGCTGCCGTTTGGTTCTTACCATAATCTCTAACGGTCTTGGGCGACAGCTGCAGCATCTTTTTGTGCTGTTACGATTGGTATTTTGTGGCTGTCAGCCCTTTCTTTTAACCATATGCTGGCTTTCCCACGTCTCTTTTTAACATTTGCCATGTTATTTTTAATTTTTCACTGTCTTGAGTTGGAAGGACTTGATCCTAGCAATGATGGTTGAACAGAATGCGTCCAGTCCTGTGTTGCGCCCTTGTCTTGGATACCAGGTTTTGTTGTAGAACTTGGTTTGGATAGAATTTGGCTCGGGGAGTTTTTAGAAACATTACTTTATTTCAAGGGCATTCAAAGCCCCCCTCTTCTCTCACTCTCCCTTCAGTAAGCTACTCAGATATGTTCCCCCAGATCAAATTTCACATTTTTACAAGAGATCAGTATACATGTAATTATTATTATTACTTTTTTAATCGTAAAAAAGATAAACATAAAAATGAAAGCATGTCTAGTTCCGATGCGTGTCGACATATTTTCAGAAAACTGCCTAGAAGTGTTTCCATGTGTCAATAATAAGACTGAGTCCTAACATGCTGTGGTATCTTTTTGACGTTATGGCGCCATTTACCTTGGCGGCAGCTGAAACTGACATTCAAGCAAGAGTGGGGTCTACACTTCATGTAATACCGAACAAGAGGAGCAGAAAAGAACTCCTCGATAGTGTTATTTCAAAGAGTGCCTTTGTATGCAAAATCAACAACATATATCTGCACATGTATGAGGTTACCTAGAAGATTAAAGCTTTTTCGTACTTTCATTTCAGTATTCCTAGAAAATACAGCTGTCTTGAAAACAAGTTCACCTTGCTCTGGTAACAAACATTATTAATAAGCATGCAAATGGTTACAACTATCCAACATGTGGTGATAGAAAGAATATGGTGGCTTTCTGGCTTGTCTCCTTTTGAAAGCTTGTAATATATGATAGCCTAAAACCAAAAATGAATGTTTTTAGCTTATTTCTTGATACTTTAATCTTCATATTTTTACCAAGCCAGCCATAAACTCATGTTGGCACATATCAAAGCACTCAATTCATCCCTGGAATCTCTCTCCCATCTTCTCCAACATTTCAAACAATAAGCCACAATCATCAAACCCATGGCCGCTGTTTCAAGACTCAGACAGCTCATCCATACACACAACCAACTCATTCACAATCACTGCAACCAGATCAAGCAAGACAAATTATCCAAATTACAAAACAAATACAAGGCAAACCTCCCACACTAGTTGGATCTCCCTCCACACAACACTGATCCCCTATCACCCATGAGCAACACCGCCACCTTGTTCTCTGCATCCCTGATAATCTTACTCTCACCAATGACGAAATGTCAGTCCTGGCAAAAGGTCTAAAATCTATTCCCATTCAGCCTACCACCAATAAATATAAAAAACCACGATGATGTTGAAAGATTCTTTAGAAAATTGAGATCGATGGCTGCACTTGACAATGCACCTAATCCCCCACTACAAGAGAGCTCAGACATTTTTACCCACCTTTTTCAAAGTCCAGTACTCCGCCAACCACCTCTTGACAAATCCACTGAAGTTGAACTCTACATCAAAAAGTTCAGAAAAGAAATTGCTAAAGTAAAATCCAAACCCGTCTGCCATTCCAACCTCTCACAGGATGAACAAAAAGCCCTCGAATCACTGAAACAACAAGACATTGTCATCAAACCAGCAGACAAGGGTGGTGCAGTGGTGCTCTGGGACAAACAATTGTACATAAAAGAAGCACACAGACAACTGTCAGGCACAAATTTCTATACACCACTCACAGCATCACCCCTCCCTCAACACCAGAAACTCAATTCAACCACAGTTAAACAAGAAATCAAACATAACTTACCGAAGACGGCCAAACTCTTTATAATGACAGACACCAAACAACCCACCTTCAACCTGCTCCCAAAAATACACAAAACCAATACACCCGGCAGACCCATTGTATCTGCATGCAGCTGCCCTACAGAACACATTTCACAGTGCTTAGACTCTCTCCTCCAACCCATAGTACAAGGCCTCCCCACACATCTCAAAGACACAACCCACACACTCAACATGATTAATTCATACAACACAGATCCCACGTTCCAACCCAGCCTCCTCTTTACACTTGATGTCGTCTCTCGCTACACTTCCATCCCTCATGCTGATGGACTGAAGGCCCTCACATTCTTTCTTACAAACGGCCCCCTAGCCAGCAACACCCTCCCACAGCTACACTGGTCAGACTTGCAGAATTAGTCCTCACCCTCAACACCTTTGAATTTCACAACCATACATTCTCACAAATCAGTGGTGTTGCTATGGGAACTAAAATGGGACCATCCTATGCCTACCTCTTCATGGGACATCTAGAACACTGCCTACTAACCTCTTACACAGGCCCAACACCAGAGCTCTACAAAAGATACATAGATGATGGACTGGGAGCCACATCCATGCCAGAACATGACCTCCGCAATTTCCTCAACTTTGCTCAGACCTTCCATCCATCCATCAAATTGACCTACACCATTTCAGTCAGTTAACTTCCTGGACATCACTATTTCCCTCAAAGATGGACTGCTTAAGACCTCAGTCTTCTATAAATCCACTGATGCGTACTCATACCTGGACTACACATCTTCCCACCACCAATCCACTAAAGACAGCATTCCATATTCTGAATCCCATCGCCTACGCAGACTCTGCTCCAGTGAAGAAGATTTCATTGTACAAGCAGCCAAAATGTCTGATTTTTTCACCAACCGTGGCTACCCCAGTGCCATCATTAATGATGCTCTCAGCGGCACTGCAGCTAAATCCAGAACATCTACTCTGGAAACTAAGCCTCCCAAAGAGACAGACAGACCCACCGCCTGCCTTCTCTTCCATTCTCACACTCTGCCCATCTGCAGGATCCTGAAGTCTAACTGGCACATAGTAGAAAATCATAAACCTGCCTTTGAGACTAAACCAATGATCACTTTCAAACGTGACAAAAACCTCAAAGACCTACTGGTGCGCTCTAAGCTGAACAAAATCTCCACAACTAAGCCACCAGGTACTTTCCCCTGCTCCAAACCCAACTGCAAAATCTGCTCTCTCACCAAACCAGACACCATCCTACGTGGCCCCAATGGCTCATTTACCATTAAACGCACTTTCTCCTGCCAGAGCCACAACATTGTGAATGCCATCCACTGCCAGCTGTGTGGTAAGATCTATGTAGGTGAGACATCTCGCACACTCGAGACACGCATCTCTGGACACTTGGCTGACATCCGCCACCATCGGCCCAAACCAGTTGCTGTACACTTCAACCACACCCAACACAACATCAACCATGTCAAAGTTCTGGCACTTTGGCAATCAAAGAGTGACAACTTGGAACGCCTTATGCAGGAATCTCATCTTATTGCCAAACTGGGCACCCTCCATACTCATGGCATCAACATCCAAAAGTTGTATGTACCATTCCACCTCTGCAGCTACAGCCTGCAATATCCTCCACCTACACACACCCATACCTCCCACTGTTTACCTCAGACATAAGATACAGCTATCATCCCTTTCCCTACACTCTCCGAGTCTCTCCACTTGCTACATCAATCTACTTACCCCCCCCCCCCCCTCCCCTAGTAATAATGGGTGTAGTGGTGTTGGTGGGGATGGCGGTGGCTGGGGGGGGGGGGGGGGGGGGCACAGTCACTTAGGTTGACATTACAAATGGAACACACACACACATAATAAATAGAATGCTAGCTCCTTTATCGTTGGTTGTTTCCATCCCTTTCCGAGCGCTGCTGTTTTTGCTAGTGTTACTACTATCATTATTATCATCATTCAGCGGTTCTGTCTGCTGTTGTTCATTGAGCATTTCAGCTCCTTTCCACCTACTAATATCCTTACCAATATTACTTAAAACCATGATTACTGTATCACTATCATCATATTATTATTATCATTACTGTTATCATCATCACCATCATTACAATACTGATGTCATTGTTATTATTACCATCATTATCATTTTTACCATTATACTTATAATCATTATGTCCTATTTTCACTAATCCCATTGCCAGCATTAATTATAGAATTAAAATAGTAGTAATGCTTAGATACAATAACCTATTTATTAAAGACAGAGAGAGAGAGAGAGAGAGAGAGAGAGAGAGAGAGAGAGAGATTGTGTATAGGTGTGAATATGTTGCCCCTCCCCTCCCCCAGTTAGTATGTAAACCCATCTCCTTCTTCCCTCCACCCTCATAGCATCAACACCATAAAGTAACATGTGCCTATCCACCACTGCAATTTCAGCCCATAATATCCTCCAACAACCCACATATTACCATATCTCCCACTATTTACCTCACACATAACTGACAGCTATCTTCCTTTCCCTTCTCACTACACTCTATTTCTCACATCAACCTATTGTTTATTCAGATACTTGTCCACTCCTTTTTCTTCATTTGGTTTTCCTTTAATTTCACATACTATTTCCTCTACAAGAGTTTCTGTTCCACCTTCTCTCTTTCCAGTGCATATGTTGTGTAGATGTTTGTAACTATGCAGACCCCCCCCCCCCCCCCATACACATATATATATATATATTTGTATTTTTTTAATCTCATTTTATTTATCTATTTAATTAGTATACCTTTTGTTACAACTTCATAACTATTACTAATGTTATATTTACTACTATCATTAATATACTGATCATTCTTTTCAATATTTCTGACATTCCAGTTTACCACTTTTCCAGCCTCCTATCATTACTGTATAGTTACAATCACAATCACTAAGAATATTAATATACATATAATGATAAATATACCTATCAGATTCCATCCTTCCCATGATTTATACCTTCTATCTTCTTTCTGTTCTTCCTGTCCTCCCCTCTCCCTCCTTTGTTGTTGTTGTTGTTGTTGTGTGTGTGTGTGTGTGTGTGTGTGTGTGTGTGTGTGTGTGTGTGTGTGTGTTAATCCCTTTCGTATTAGCATTAATACCTTTAGTATCACTACTATTATTAAAATTGATAAAAAAAAAAAAAATCATTATTGTATCTATTTATTTATACTATTATCATATTATTTTTCAATTATTTATTTATTCATTTATTATTATTTTCATATTTTCTTTTTTTTACAATTTGTTTCATTTACTTATTTATTTATCATATTTTTTTTTTCAATTTATTATGATTTGTGTAAAAATGTATTTTCTAAATATATTTCTGTATCATGCTTTTATTACCTTTACAATAGTTGTTAGTATTATCATCAGTAATACTATTGTTAGTATTGATCTTACCACCACTAGCACATCATCATCGCCATCAAGACTGCTGCCATGGCAACCATGCTGTTTTAAAAATCCTCTAACCCACTCTCTTTCTTCCATGCTACAAGTGCTATTGCTTTATTATCACCAAAAGTAGTAGTAATCCTGTCTTAATTTATTTTTTCAATATTTTGACCTTTGTCAGTATTCCTATCAGTAATATAATTATCATCATTCCTACCTTGACTCACACATTATCTCCCTTTTAACAGCCTGGTTTTCATTCAACGCCTACCTTGTGCTTAAGAGATCAAAGCTAAGTGACAAACTCATTCATTTTCATTGTCCTATTTGTTTGTGTCTTGCCTGAAGAAGACCTATGAGGTCGAAACGCGTCATGTTTTGTCTTGTGACTCATTTGTCCACTTTCTTTTGGCAGTTCACTAACATTTATTTAAGATTTCCGCCTGCAGTCGTCTCACTTTGCAACTATAAGTGTTTAAAAGTTGGGATGTGTGTGTGTGTATGTGTGCGCGCGCTCGTGTGTGTGTGTGCACGCGTCCATGTGTGTTTGTGTGTACTGTAATGGGGAAAAGGAAAAGGAGAGGCAGATAGAGGGAAAAGTCAAACAGAAATATAGAGAAAACAAAAGGGAGAGAGTGGTAGAGGAGTGTTGTGCTTGGAAGGGGACACTTGAAGTTGTGTGTGTGTGTGCGCGTATATGTATGTGTGTGTGTGTAATGGGGAAAAGGAAAAAGAGAGGCAGAGGGAAAAGGCAAACAGAAATAGGGATAGAGAAAAAGAAAGGGGGAGAGTGGTAGAGGAGTCTTGTGCTTCGAAGGGGGTGCTTGAGGTTGTGTATGAGAAGGGGGGAACCGCAGGAGTGAGGGGTATGGGGATGGGGGGGTTGGGTGGAAACTCCTATAAAAGTAGGTGCATATGGATTGTCCACATGTGCGTGTGTCTATGAGTATGCATACCTGGATGGTGGAGATGGTGTTTGGGGTGTATATATACTGTTCAAAAAAAGTTAAGGACCAACATTGAGAATGCAAAACAAGTTTTAAAAATTCACAAAAATTCAATTGTACCGCCTTTGTGGTCCAAACAAATTGAACCACACGCACAAATTGATAGTGAATGCAGCAACTGCAATTTTGTGGCACACATTTCTCACGCGCCTTGAAAAACACGTGTCGCGACTCGTCATTTTTGGAACAAATTGGGGTGAATTTCTGATGTGTTTGGGATCCGATGAGCATGTGCTGAATCAAAATCATGTGAAGCACGAGCTAAATCAGGCTGTAGGTCATAAAGTATGCTCAACTAAATGTCTTTAAAAGCCACTGTACTGGCGAAAAATGCAATGCAACAGCATGCCTCCACGTCGAAGACTGAACGAGCTGGATCGAGGAAGAGCAATAGGATGGCTCCAAGAAGGAGTTGCAGTCCGGGAAGTGGCACGGAGACTTGGGGTATCACACTCTGTTGTTATCAGACTCAGACAACGCTTTCAAGACACAGGAGGAGTACAAGAACGACCACGCTCTGATCGACCCAGAATAACACCACCACGAGAGGACCGATACATTGAAAGGCAGGCCACACAAGAAAGAACAGCAAGTGCAAACAACATCAGACGTCGCCTTAGAGATGCCACCAACACTGTTGTCAGTGATCAGACCATACGAAACCGCCTACACGCTGCTAACCTCCGTGCTCGACGACCAGCCATAAGACCTCGTTTGACTGATGCCCACAGAGCAGCACGCCGAGTATGGTGCACGCAGCACGTGAGATGGACACATGACCAGTGGGCCAACGTGATGTTTACAGATGAGTCGCGGTTCTGCCTGGATCCCACCGATAGACGGAACAGGGTCTGGAGACGCCGTGGGGAGCGTTTTGCAGAAGAAGCTGTCCTGGAAAGGAACCGCTATGGTGGGGGATCCGTTATGATTTGGGGCGGCATAAGCACACGCTACAGAACGGTTCTCTCCAATGTGGCAGGGAACTTGGTGTTCGCTACCAAACAGAGATTTTGCAACCCCTGGTGCTGCCAGCCCTTCAACAGCTTGGACCTAAGGCAGTCTTTCAAGACGACAATGCACGGCCCCATCGCACCAGAGCAGTAAACACGTTTCTCCAAGCTGCTGGTGTCAACAGAATGCAGTGGCCCGCAAACAGCCCAGACCTGAATCCCATCGAACATCTTTGGGATGAGCTGGGCCGGAGACTGCAGCAGCGTCGTCCTCCTCCTGCTAACCTGGGTCAGCTGTTTGAGTCACTCCAGCAGGAGTGGGCTGCTGTCCCTCAGGCCTTTCTGCACACACTGGTGAACTCCATGCGACAACGCTGCCTTGAATGCCTTGCCAATAACGGGGGACACACACGTTATTGACCATGACATTGAACAAACATTCCTCCAGTGACTTTCAAATTTGGGGGTGGGGGTGTTTGTACTGCGCTCGATTCCAGCTTGTTGATTCCTCGGACTTGTCATTGTCTTTACACACTTTTCACATATTCAATAAATTCATGTTACACTTGGAGATTGATCACTTCCCAATTTTCTTTTTTATAAGTCAGTGAAATGTTGGTCCTTAACTTTTTTTGAACAGTATATATATATATAATGTTCTGCATGTTATGCTATAAATGTTATATGTACATGGGGTGTGAATGTGAAGATGGTGGGATGGGGAAATTGGGGGAGGGGGTTTAGAGAGAAAGGGGTGGAGGAAAGGAAAGCGAGGGCAAAGAGCTGGAATGATTCAAACTAAAAAGGTCAGATGTGGTAGTTGAGTCCATCCGGGATTGTGGTGCCAAGGCGAGAGATGATTCTTGACTCCATGAATTTTCTTTCTGGAGCTGAGGAGTGGTTATGCCAAACAGCAGTGACGGAGATATGGGTTTGGCTGTGGCAATCAGCGTTGAAATGAATCCCCACTGGTACTGGATGAGACGACTAGATGGCTCTGAGGTGCTCCACAAAGCGTTCATTGAGGGTACGATATGTCAACCCAACATACAACTTTGAGCAGAGGCTGCATCTCAGTACGTAAACCAAGTTGGTGGACTGGCAGGTGAAATGGGATTTAACACTGAATTTTCCTTTTGGGCCAGGAATGCTGTGGGTGTTGGCAATGAAAGTGCAGGTTTTACATCCTGTTTTATTGCACGGGTAGCTTTTGGCTGAGGAGTTGGGTGTTTCTACTGAACTTGGTTCGTACCAGGTGGTCGCAAAGGTTTTTGTTTCTCTTGTAGGCGATGAGGGGAGGTTTGGGAAAGATCGATTTCAGCTTTGGATCAGATTGTAAGATTTTGAAATGGTGTGAAAGGATGTTTTTGACAGGAATATTATGGGGGTGGTTGATAAGTGTCATGTGAATGTGAAAAGTGTTACGTGAATGGAAAAGTTTCATGTCAAAGAAAAGAGTGTTAAGAGATTTTGTAATTTTTGCGATTGTGCGATGGAACCTACGGTTTTGATGCTTTTTTGTATTCATGGAGTGCAACCGCCAGTGATGTGGAAGAGTAGGACGCTGAGTGGATTGTGAAGTGTGTTCACCCAATGTGAGGAAGGGTGGAAGATTACTGCTACTTCAGAGGAGCTCTGGACACAGACATAGGAGGATGTCTGATTGTAACCCTCGTTGGGTTTTAACATAGTTAGGACTAGGATTGTCCTATACAACCCTGGGTTGGGTGTGCTATACGATTGGACTGGTTTGTCCGATGCAACCCTGGTTTGGGTGTGCTTAACCCTTGGTGGGTGTAATATGCCTGGCGTGGCAGGTTTCACTCAAGTATAGAGTGTAGATGTAGGCTGGAAGTCTACTAGGGTAGGCTTGTCGCTTATTCCCTAGAAGGTGAGTACCAGTTGGGGTTGTAAACTGGTTAAAGCAATTACAATAAAGGTGTAATGGTAATGATAACAGAAGTTTGATAATTATAAAGATTTGATGGTATTGCGCTATTTGGGAAAAAGAGAAAGATGAACGTTGAACCGAAAAGAAAAAAATTGAAAAATAAAATGTATTTCTTTCTGTGCCCCAACTGTAGGTAGGAATAGGTTGGCGGAACAAGACTCATGTGAGTATTCTATATTGATTTTGGAGTGAATGTGAAAGGAGTTAAAAAGGAGCTATGAATAATAAGAGAGAAAGAGAGAAAAAAAAAAAATTCATTTTTAGAGGTTAACCCTGGACCTAGGGTTTCGTTACAGAATCCCTCAGCGTCCGGTGGTGTTCCAGGCTTGAGGTGTACCAGCCTAGTGAGGATCCAGGTTGTGGTGGTCCAGAGGTGGTACAGCCAAGTGCACGAAAGCTCCTCGACACGTCAAGAAGATGACTTGTCTTTACTGCTACTATTTAATATAAAAAGAACTGATAGTGTAACGTGTGTGAGTGTGTTTGATTTTCGATAAAACTTTGAATATTGTATTATTGTTTGTATGTGGGGAATTACCTTGTAAAGAGAAGAAATAATTGTTGGAAAATGCAGTGAAGTGAAAAGAAGAATTGAGACCCTTTTCTTTATTGAGTAAAGGGAGCGTTTTATAGAAAACTTAATTCGATTGTGATAGTGCTCCTTTGGGTGAATGGAGTGATTGCGTGTTGCGTACGAAGTAAGCATACTGTGTTTGTGAATGCAAGTGTGTATGTGCACAAACATGGGTGTGTGACAATAAGTGTCAATGGAACAGTCTTTGTTGCCTCCATCAGGTTTGGACATCAAGGCTTCTGACAGGGAGACAGAGTTTGCTCGAACAATGGTATGTGGATACCCACATACCTTGAAAAAGGATGCCATTTCCAGTGCCTTTGCTTCAAAGTCCTGGTCATCACTGCATAGGCGTCGGAGACATGCCTGCACGCGCACACACATACATCAGTGCGAGTGCAGGCACACGCACACACAAACACGTATCTTTAAACATGTATTCGCCCGTTTATGTATATATTTACATACATCATAATCGCTGCCTATACGTATTCATTTGTCTTTCATTTAATGTCATCAGTCCTGAAGACGGGTCTATGACCAAAATGTTGAAGATTTTTGTTCTGTCCCCCCCATTTTCAAATCTTCTGAGCATCCTCAAAAATAATTTGTATTGGACGATATATTGAAGGGTTGGAATGGTCTTTTCCAGGCTTGGGAACAGGAATGATCAGGTTTTCGGAAAGTACCCTGTGGTCTAGATATGATGGTAGACTTTGAGCAGGATTTGGAGAACTAAAAAAAAACACTTTAATTCGACCAAGCATCGACAGCTTTCTGGGAGATGTTTCAAAAATTGACAATGGATATCATCGAAGCCAGGAGCAGAATTGCTATAGGTTCACAGTGATGATTTCAGTTCATCGATTTAAAATGGTTGATTGTAGACTGCCAAGTTGTCTGAGGTGAAGTTACAGGCAGATTTTTCTTTTAGTTTTTTGTTTAAAAAAAAAAAAAGCAGCAGATTTCCTTGTGGAAGACGAGTTCTATTCAATGGTGGAGGCTAACAGATTGGCAACAGCTTGTTTGTCAGTAATCAGAGCATAGGCAAGTTTCAGGTAATGAATCGATGGGTTGGTATTTTCCCCTCTGATTTTCTTAATAGTTTTCCAGAGTTTTTTCTTAGATATTTTGTATGTCAACTTGGAGCATAAATCTGACCAAGACTGACGTTTATGTACTTTAACAGTATGTCTTGTTTAGGCTCGCAGTTTTTGGTGGGCTCAAGCATTGGGTGCTGATGGTCTGTGATAAACACAAAACTGAGGACGTTTGCATCCATTGAAAATGTGCTACCATTCAGAATTAAACCAGGGTGTTTCAGGCATTAGTAATTTGTTTGAAGAACTTGAAATACTGTCTGTTGCACATTTTAGAAGTATGTTTGTCAGGCTTTTGGCAAATTTTGGACTTTGCAGAACTTCCTCTTCCTCCTTAAGTTCTTTTCAGACACACCCTGCAAACAGATCCCAGTTAGCCTTTGGATGTATCAGGTGTTCAGGTAAACTATAGCTTTCTTTACTATTATATTTCAGGGTAACTGGAAAATATTCACTTCCATGAAGATCATCATGAGCATACCACTTATAGTCCAGGACCAGTGAAGGATCACATGTTGACAAATCTAAACATAACTGGAAGAATGGAGATAGCTTGGAGACTCATCATTCAGACAACACAAATCCAGCTCTGAAGGAACATCTTCAAGAAGCAGACCTCTGGATGAAGAATTCACACTACCCTAAAGAGGATTGTGCCAACTGAAATCACACAACAGCAAAAAAAGGTTGTGGAAGTTCTCCACTCAGGCTGACCAGCTCGTTGACTGAATGAGATAGATGGTGGTAAATATGAAGAGCACACTGTTACTGTTTTATGCAAAGTTATTCTTGTGACTAAAGCTTGAAGAGAGGTATTTAAATCAGTGATCAGCAACAAGTCTGGACTGCCATCACATATTGTTTTCCATCATCTTCTTGTGAATATACTGCAGTTGGTCAGTTCTGTATTGTCATGGTAAATGTGATGCCTCTAGCATGCGGGGTCTCCCATCCGTTATGCGAAGGATTTTGGGCTGGCATTTGTTGCAAAATTTTCTGGCTGATGGTCACATAGATAATGTCTACAATTTTTTTTCACAGTGTTATCAGTTGTAGGGATGCATTTTGCAAATGATGGCTGTAGATCTGACAATCCTACCTGACCGTGAAGTCAGTTTTTAACTTCATTCCCATTGCATCATGTCCACACGCATACTACCCCCACACTTTGCATGTACCAATGCTCATGCACACATCTAAGCAAGGGTGCATTTAAACACAAGTGCATTGCATACATACATCCACAACTTTAGCAGTGACTTAGGACCATGTTAACCAGGCAATCAAGGCTAAACCAGGTAAGGTCAGGCATCTGCCAGGTCTCATCCATCATTCCATGGACCCCTCTTCCCAACTCTTTTGTTTACCCACTTACTCATTCATTAAGCTTTAAGCCCAGACCATACAGACCAGTCAGCAAGCAGTGACGCCTCTTTGATGAAACTGAAACTACTGATAGTGGGTCCAGAATAAAAAAAAAAAATTCTACCAGCCGCCGTGGCAAAGTGGTTAGCGTCGCAGGCTCCCGGCTGGGAGGTCGTGGGTTCGAATCCCATCATAAGTCATGTGGGTTTTTCTGCCCCGACCAGCTCCTACTCAGAGTTGAGTTGCTGTGGACTCAGTTGGGAAGACTGGGACCACACAGTTGAGTTTCATCCACTTAATGGATGCGTTTCTGAGAGTGTTGCTCAAATTTCCTGACAAACACTGCAGGTGCCTGTATCTCTCGGGCCTGGTTGACGCCGGGATATATTATGACAGGAAGCGTAGAGTACAGCCCTGTCATGTAGTCTCAGACCGAAATGGAAATCCGTAGCATCATAATCATCCTCATTCTCATCGATCAGCATAAAAAAAATGTCTCAAATTCTGTGGCCCTTCATGCCCTGCTTCCATGGTGACCTCAATTTTGATGTCCTCTCCACGTCTGTGGTCTTGGTTTGGTTCCGTCGGGGTCGCCGGTATCGGCGAATCCATGGGGGCTGTCGTTGGACGGACGTGGTGGCGCCCTCCGGGAGAGCTCGCTCACGCCGGCTCCACGACTAAGCAATTATTGTCGTCAGTAGGGGGCTTAGTAGGTGGTGTCCTGCGTATGTTAGATCAGACCAGGCGCCACTGAACACCACCGAAGTGACTCGGCAGCAGTGCAGTGTCTCCTCCGGTGGGATGCCTCTTGACATTGACATTGACTGCACCCTGTGAATTGCCGGTACCGGAGCTGCGGCGGGGCCGACCGGGCTGTGGCTGTGGATGGGGTGTCGGAATGAGCGGCGTGGGTGCACTGCCTCTGAGGTGGCGCAGAGGTTGGGACAGCAAAAAAAAAAAAAAAAAAAAAAAAATTCCTGGAGATGTTAAACTGTATAAACTCCAAAAGTAGTGGCAATGTTCTGTAGATCATCTGGAGCCAAAAGCCTGCCAATGATCTTTTTGTGATGTTTAAATCTTAGCATACATTGCAGTTTTGCTAAAATGGTAAATGTAAGAATTCATTTGTAAGTGTTTTTACAGCCAGTACAGTAGATAATACTGTTTAATCTGGTCTAGATTAACAAGTAGACCCTGTGCACCAAATAAACATGTTGATCTGTCAGACCAATCTCAAGCCTACAGACAAACAGTCAAAAGATTTCTATCACATTAACATATTTAACAGCATTATCCATGGCACACATTTTCTTTTTTATAAGAAGTTGATAAAAATGTTTCTTTTCAGAATCTATGTAAATGAATAGTACAGGTCTACAGTAAAACTAATACATCTGAAAAATGTGCTGTTAAAGCTTTGCAGAACTGGCAGTGTTTATTTCAAAATGCAATATAAAATCTCTATCATCCATTCCATACATTTGAAAGATTCTACATAGCACATAATTCAAATAAAGTGACTTTTTTTTATTTTCCTATCCACAGAAACAATATGATCAAGAACACTGTGATGATGCACACTGACAAACACACCTGAAGAATAAACAAAACTTTAAATTTTTTACCATGGGTGGAAGAGAGAAATATTGGTAATACCGAAAAGTTTGCGGCTGGGGTCCAGGGCCGCTTAAGGCCCCTGGTGGGGTACAGGGGCATCCACTGAAGTGCAAACTGGGGGAAAAAAAATCGCCAAAATGGAAATCTGTTTAATATGAATTACTCCCATCCATGTTTTTTTTTTTCCTTCCTGATGGATCAAACTAATAAGCTATCTCACAGCCTTCAAAAACTTGATCATGATAACATTTCTGACAACGCATTTAATTAATTCATCTGCTTCACTCATTATTCACTTCACTTAAAAAAAAAAATTTTTTTTTACTTATCACTTCATTTGTTATTAAGTGAAGATTTCAGCTATCACCTTTGAATATTTATGACTGGCACAAAGGGAAAGGAAAAAGCAGGAACTGAGAGTAGTGGAGGAAAGCAAGTGGAAGAGATAAAGAGAGAGAGAGAGAGAGAGAGAGAGAGAGAACAAGTTCAGTTACATGATTTACTGACAATATAAGTCACAGAAATGTATGTAAATGAATACAGTCATGAAGGTATTCACTCTACAATCTGTGATTGACAAACTGTCATAAAGTCACAGACTTATTCTGTTATCACTTTTCACACACACACACACACACATGACAGGCACGAAAGTTAACTGGTAAGTTTTCAGACACACAGGAAGAGTAAAAATCAGATCATTCACATCCACAAATTGCTCACAGCCCAGATTTCTCATAGCATAGGCATCATCAGCAATGTTGTGCACTGGATGGGAAAGAGCAAGAACAGACATAAAGAGAAAAAGAAAGGAAACACAAATCACGACAAAGAAAGGAAACACGAATCGCTTAGTTAAGCACATTAATCAGTAGAATTCAGGTGCTGAATTATCTGTTCAAGCTACTGTACAGTACTTCCTAACGCAGTAATCTTTCTCAGCCATTCCATATATATGCAAGTACAATGAAATAAAAGAGACCACTTATGGTATCTACAACATTTTTTGAAAGAAGTTGTGTTTAAAAATGGAAGGAATATAGATGGTTGTCCTATACCTAAAAGGATGAATCGTTTCCCTTCTATTCAGCAGATAACCCCACAACAGCCCCCTTCTTACACATCATGCTCATGAACACACTGACAAGAGAAAATGCAAATCTTTTCAACTATAGTTTTAACATGGGGAGAGATGAAGTGTGTAGTCTTTAGACAATGAATTTACTTTCACTTATGTAACAATGAAAAAGCTGTTTTATCTAAACAGACACCGGAACATCTGACTTCATACTATTCCATCTCAGACACTTGGTCACTGCCCGCTCAGCAGACTACAAAGCAGCATTGAGTGAGCACAAGAATCATATACAGTGCTAAACTTATATCCTGGCACCAATAAAGTCCTGCTTGGGATAACCCGCCTATTCACATTGAACTTTCTTTATATTCACACCATCCAATTTGTTCTTTCTTGTAAATTGTTTTTTTTTTTTTTTACTACTTAAAGAAGTTTTATATCTGGCCAAACAAATGCCTTGTTTGGGTGTGGAGTAACGCCATACATCAGGATTTCTATGGTAAGAAAAAAAAGAGCAGGGAGCTAATCATGGGTTAACAGGAGTAATCTCCCTTAATGAAGACAATATTGTACTTGAGTGATCGAGTTCAGTTTTCATCATTTTTCCACACTGCAGGGAGGGTGGAGGGTGTCCTAGTGTTTTGGACAGGTAAATATATTATAAAACTATTTTTAGTAGTAAAATTCCTTTTCTTTATTCTTGCCTGTCCAAACAAATGCCTGAATATTGAAAACAATGGAGTGAATTCTCACCTGAGAAGTCAATTCAAATCTGAGACTCGTAAATGCATGAGTCTGACCATAATTCTATATCAGAGCTCGGCGCCAAACAGGCTCTAAGTCTTAGCTGTCCCTTGGAGGTTAAAGAATAGCCAACTCTCCCTCTTGGCTCTGAAACTCAAGAACCAAATATAGAAGATTACAATAAGCTCAGAATCAGGAAAAACAGAAGACCAGGCCAATCAGACCTTACATCAAGATTAATTTGAAAATGAGGTGACTGCAGGCGGAAACTGGAACGAATTTTAAAAGAAATTTTCAGTAACTCCCTAGTTAACATGCACAAATACATTTCAAGACAAAATGTGTTTCAACCTCTTAGATCTTCTTCAGGCAAGATTAACAACATTAACTTAAGGACAATGAAAACAAAACAACGGCCATATTGTGCCAGATTCGAGAAGATAAGTGATTGCTCCATCTTCGTTGTCACTGTCCTGAATGTTGTTTATATTGCCTGAAGAAGACCTATGAGGTTGAAACACGTCATGTTTTGTTGTTTAATTTGTTTGTGCATATTAACTGGCAGAGTTACTTGAAATTCCTTGAAACATTTCTTACTTCAATATGTTAATGATTGCTGCCTAACAGGCAGAGGCTGCACACAACTGAGTACACAGGCTATGTGAAACTGTGGGCATAATTAGAAAACAAAAAGCAAGACGACAGACGTGCGCATAGAGATGACAGATATATAAAAAAATGTACCAAGAACACCAAACGAACATGGTAAAACAGGGCAAATGCATCTGTCATAAAGCAAATAAATGGGGTGCACCACTGATCACTCTAAACCAAGAGGCTTTAAAGTATAAACAGAACTTTCGACCTGGTGCATCACCCAAGGATGAAAATGTGAATGTTTGGGAAACAAGGTGTACAATGAACACCGAACAAACGTGAAAACGTGTCTACCAAAAGACATGCTTCTCACACAGGACTCTGACACACACAAAAAAAGAGAAGGGGGTGCAAAAGTCTAGCGAGCCACCAGTACTCCCCTTAGACAGCCTGGAGTTTTCATATTCTTTGCCATGTCTGTCAAGTGAAACCTGCCAAGGATGGTCATCCATCTCCAGCCAGCTGTCTCACACATGTCAATGACTGTGATGCTCCGCCAAAGGGCGTAATTGGCGAAAAGGCCTGGATTGCATGTACCAATGATACCGTCTCTGTGGGGAAGAGGTTTCTGGCCATAGATGTAAGTCTGGTGTCTGACATGCCTAAGCCAGAAGCTTATTGTCTGGGGTCTAACAGTGGCCCCAGCCTGTCACGCCATAATCGCGTGTCACAGGAGCCTGACTATGTCCTCTGAAGATATTCCTTCAGTGCTCTGTCAGGATGAGGATAGCTGACCTGCTCCACCTTCTGATCATCTGGGCCTGGAGTTGGACAATGAAGGGGCCAGCAGAGGCAAAATTATTGTCAGCAGCAGCTCCTTGGGCTTCGCGGTCATGGCTATGTAAATTGGGCAGATGGACAATGTGAATGAGGCATAATCATACCACTTCGGACTGTGACGTTCCCATGAGAGCATTCAGCAATGGGCTCAAAGTCACCAGACGCTAGATGCTCCAAGACTAAGGGTTGGCTCCACTTAGGGCACCGGCTTAGTCTCGGGGAACCCAAAGCAGCATAAAAGTCAAATCTGTCACAAAAAAAAAAAAATAAATAAAATAAAAAAAATAAAAATAAAAAAATAAAAAAGGATCATGGCTAATGTCAGTATCTCTGCCCATAAGCTTTAAAGTTGCAATAGCCATCTGAAAACCTCTCGAAGTGCTGGCCTTCCTTCCTGAGATTTGGAGATCCTCAAGCAAGTGAGTAGTCTTCAACCACTGCTGAAGCAGGGGAGACACCAGACTGAGAGCACCACTTAGCAAAAGATCATCAGTTGAAATCATAAACCTTCAGAGTGGATGGTCTTCTCTCAGCCATGAAGCTCTCCATGCACAAGTGGAGGAAACATCTCTGTTCAGAGGGGTATCTCCTGGTGTAAGACTGATGTGGAGACAGAGTGATGCTGCATCTGCGTGACATCCCCTTGCATTGGACTGGATCTTGGCAAGAGAGAGGCAGACTGAGACCTTCACCAGTGATGGGACTAGAAGATTCATCCAGCTCTTTGTCCATTTCAATGGGGAAACAAGTACCATAGGCACTTCTCCCTTGACACCTTTTTAAGAAGTGCTGGGATGAGTGGGGACAGGAAGAACATGTATGCAAATATCCCCTTTCAAGAGGTCAATAGAATCACAGCCCATGCCACAGGATCCAGTACTAGTGACATAAACATTGAAAGCTGTTGGTTCCATGTGGTCACCGAAAGGTCCCCATGTGGGGTCCCCAGGCATTAAAACATGGAATGGAAGACGCATGTTGAGCATCCACCCTGATGGGAGCATCTGACCTTTTCTGGATAGAATGTCCGCTAGTACATTCAGCTTGCCTAGAATGTGCCTTACACAAGGACTGTAATCCCTACCAACTGCCAAAAAAGGAGCAGAGACACTGCCAGATTGTACAATGGAAACATGGTAAAAACTCTTTCAGGTTTGGACGGATTTTAAATAATTTGTTATCTGTCTGCAAGTTCCATTCCTCTTGCCAAAGGTCTTTGACATAAACCTGGGTTTGAGGTTTCAGATCAGTGTGAAGGATAGACAATAGTTCAACTCTTTCATTGTGGCACTCTTGGCAAGTTCATCAACCATTTTGTTACCTCGAATGCCCGCATGGCTGGGAACCCAAGCAAAAACTGTTATATCCATCTGATTTCAGAGAGATGTACAGTTCAAATAACTTCAGCAGCTGAAGGTGCTTGATGTTACGGCCGGTGATGGCCTCCAATACAGAAAGGGCGTCTGACAAAATGAGGAAATCTTTGTTTTGATTTAGAAACCATTTTAAGAGCCAGGACCAAGGCTGTCAACTCAGCAGTGTAGATGGAGCTGTCAATGGGAATATGTTCAGAACATCTCTGAGAAGGACCTGTTGCACAATATACAGCAGAGGCAACTCCCTCCTCAGAATTGCAACCATCGGGGAAAATTCTATTGAAGGATGGAAACTTCAAACACAGTTTGCCAAAAAACGACTTGTACGCCAAGGAGCTAGTGGAATCTTTACAGTATGAGGCTAAATCAAACCAGATCTCTGGAGTAACAACGTCCATGGTGGGTCATCAGGAAACTTGGATAAATCACACACCACTCCAAGGTCTATATCTGCATTGTTCAAATGGGGAAGATTATGAATGCCTGGTGTGCGATGGAACTGGGGTAGTCATCAATTTATTTTGAAACTTAGGGTCAAAAACACAGTCATATGCAGGGTTTGGGGGTTCAGAGGACTGATTCAAGGTTAAGTTTCAACTGATGATTTCAGAGGGATGGGGTGATGCAGAATGCACCCAAACAGAATCAAAACCCTTGACGGTGGATGGGATTGAGACTTTTCAGGTAGGAAGGTCTGGCCGAGCCGTAGACTATGCACCTGTAGTCCAGTTTGGAGCAGATCAGAGCCCTGTAAAGATGGAGAAGAGTTTTGTCATCAGCGCCTCAATCTGTGTGTGCCACAACTCTTAGAATATTCAGTGCTTTCTGCAAAGCAGTTTTAAAATGTTGAATGTGACTTTTAAAGTTCAGTTTTTGATTAAAAAAAAAAAAGACACAGAAATTTGGCTTCTT
The DNA here is from genome assembly GCA_033310375.1 of Conus canariensis. Taxonomy (NCBI): domain Eukaryota; kingdom Metazoa; phylum Mollusca; class Gastropoda; order Neogastropoda; family Conidae; genus Conus; species Conus canariensis. The sequence goes on from CM065714.1 coordinate 76,875,909, forward strand.
TCACAACTGGAATGGTGGATTTGTCCAGACAAATTTCAGGATCAGCAAAAGAACAAACAAAAATTGTGAAAATGAATACACTGTGTTTCGGTGCTTGAAAAGGTAAATCCATTTTCCTCGGCCCACAGTCAAATCTCATCCACACAAAGTTGAAATTAATGCTATATGCTGCGGGCATAAGAGGCTCCAACTGCGTAAAGTGCAAAGTCATCAACAAACAAAGAAGACTCGGAACCCTGGTTTACTGAACTGACACTTGTTAATTTTGGTACTGAAGAGAGCAGGAGAAAGAATGCTCCCTTGAGGTACACCCAACTCCTGCCTATTGATATAACACAGAGTGGTGCCATTACGGACTTGGAACTGCCAATCAGCCACAAAGTTTTGAATAAATAAGGCAGAGGACCACAAAAACCAAGTTTATGAAGATCCATAAAAATTCCAGATTGCCAAGTGAAATCACATGTTTCTTTCAGATAAAAAAAAAAGAAGATAACAACCACATATTGTTTACTGATGAAGGCATTGTGGATGGTGGTTTCCAGACCGACTAAATGGTCAACGGTCGAGTGGTATTTCCAGAACCTGAACTGTTCATTGGCCAAAGGCCATCGGTTTCCAGCTTCCACATCAGAAGGGAGTTGACCATCTTTTCCATTAGCTTGCAGAGGCAGCTGGTCAGAGCTAATAGACAATAGTTTGAAGGGTTGGTAATATCTTTTCCAGGCTTAGGAATGGGAATGATCAGGGCTTTCCGCCAGGAGGGCGGAAAGCGCCCTGTGATCCAGATATGGTTGTAGACTTTTAGAACGGTCTGGAGACAGCTGTGTGGGAGATGTTTCAAAAGCTGATAATGAATATCATCCAGGCCAGGAGCAGAATCGTTGCAGGTTTGCTGAGCTAATTTCTTTTTTTTTTGGTGTCCCAACCTCTGTGCCACCTCAGAGGCAGTGCACCCACGCCGCTCATTTCGACACCCCATCCACAGCCACAGCCTGGTTGGTCCTGCCGCAGCCTCGGCACTGGCAATCCACAGGGAGCGGTCAATGTCAAGTCATCAAGAGGCAACCCACCGGAGGAGACACTGCACTTGTTGCCGAGTCACTTCGGTGGTGTTCAGTGGCGCCTGTTCTGATCTAACATACGCAGGACACCACCTACTAAGCCCCCTAGCCCCCCTACTGACAACAATAATTGCCTAGTCGTGGAGCTGGCGTGAGTGAGCTCTCCCTCCAGAGGGCGCCACCACGTCCATGCAACAACAGCCCCCATGGACTCGTTGATACTGGTGACCCTGACGGAACCAAACCAAGGCCACAGACATGGAGAGGACATCGAAATTGAGGTCACCATGAGAGCAGGGCATGAAGGGCCACAGAATTTGAGACGTTTTTTTTAATGCTGATCGATGAGAATGAAGATGATTAAGATGATGCTACGGATTTCCATTTCGGGCTGAGACTACATGACAGGGCTGTACTCTACGCTTCCTTTCATAATGTATCCCGGCATCAACCAGGCCCGAGAGATACAGGTACCTGCAGTGTTGGTCAATAAATTTGAGCAACACTCTTAGAAACGCATCCATTAAGTGGATGAAACTCGACTGTGTGGTCCCAGTCTTCCCAACTGAGTCCGCAGCAAACTCAACTCTGGGTAGGAGTCGGTCGGGGCAGAAAAACCAACATGACTCTGATGGGATCCAAACCCACGACCTCCCAGCCGGGAGTCCGCAATGCTAACCACTTCGCCATGGCGGCTGGTTGCTGAGCTGATTTCAGTTCATTAATTGAAAAAGGTAGATTGTACACTTCAGAGTTGTCTGAAGTGGAATTGTATGAAGATTTTTCTCCGAGTTGGGTTTTTTTCTTTTTTTAAAAGGCTGCATTTACCTGAGGATGATGAGTTCTGTCGAATAGTGGAGGCCAGCAGACTGGCAACAGCTTGTTTGTCAGTTATCAGAGCATCAGCAAGTTTCAGGTGATGAACTGACAATTGGTGTTCTTCCCTTTGATTTTCTTGATGATGTTCCAGACTTTTCTCTTGGATGTTTTAGATGTCACCCTGAAGCAGAAGTTTCTCCAAGGCTGACGTTCACTGATTTTAAAAGTGTTTTGGCTTGGAGTTTTTAATGGGCCAGGGTTCATACAGACTTGGAGAAACAAAATTCCCAACCTTTTCCCAACCCCAGCACCGGTTTTCTCAACCATGCTACATCTCATACACATATGGTAATGGCAAGTAAATTTTCATTTTCTATACACTAGCTTGAATTAAAAGAAATGAAGAAACTCACCAGTCTCGCTATGTTGGCGATTTTTCGGGCAATTAGAATTTATTTGTTTGTGCCTTTGTTGTTTGGTTTTCTATCTCTTTGGTTTTGAAGACGTTTGTTTGAGTTTTTGAAGATGCTTGTTCAATTTTCCCAAACTATCCCAAACCACAGACACCAAATGCCATTTTTCCAAAATTTTCACAACTGGGAAAAGGACCATCCGTTTTTCCCAAACCTTCCCAACTATTTCTACCTGTGGAGACCTGTGGGCTCGAGCATTGGGAGCTAAAGGTCTTTGGAATACTCGACGCTGAGCCTGTTTGCGTTTTTTTTTTTATAGATTTGTTGGCAGTCAGAATTAAAGCAAGATGTTTTATGCAGTTGGAGTTTATTGCAAGACATCGGAATACAGGTTTATGCAGAGTTAATCAAAGTATTGTTTAGAGATTCTGCTGGGTCTTGACTATGAAGATTGTCAGTTTCCTGGAGCTCCTTTGAAATATTTGTAGCAAAAAGATTCCAATCAGCCTTCTTATAATGAAGGTATTGTGGGACAGGGGCGTTCTCTGTTGTTATGGATTTTAACAGAATGTGAAAATGGTCACTTCCATGCAGAAAGTCCAAGACCAGCGAGGGGTCGCATATTGACAAATCTATACATGAAAGTGTACCTGTGGAAGAATGGAGGTAAGTTCGAGATCCCTAATTCAGACAAGGCAAGTCCAACTCTGAAAAGACATCCTCAGGAAGCAGACCTCTGGATGAAGAATTAACACACCCCAAAGAGGGTTACGGCCGCTATTAAATTCACCCAACAGCAAACGAGGGTGAGCAAGTTCTTCAATCAGACTGACATGGTCCTGATGTAACCGAGAAAGAAGGTGGCAGATAACAAGCAAAGTGTAATGTCCCATTCTGAGGTCTGAGACCAGATGTCACTCATTGACCAGTGAAGTGGGCGTTTCTGTCTTTTTCTTCTTCTTCTCTCTCTCTTTTCAGATGGAGGCAACCCAGTGGAATGAGCTCTGCAGCAGCCGAGGCCACAGCAATCATGATCTGGATGCTGCAAGGGGTAGTGACAGAAAACTGCAGAAGAGACTGAGCACAGGGGTATCTTCTCTGCCCAAGGGTCCGGACGCAGTACCAGACTGATGTCTGTCACGAAGTGCATCGTAGATGAACAAACTGCTAGAAGGGACCCTGTCTGACTTCTCCAGATCGATCAGAAAAGGTGGTGTCATCTCAACACTTGGACCAGAGCAATAAGATTTTCCTTGCAGCAGGGCATCATACATATTGTACCTTCCAAAAATATCACCTGGTCACCCACAGCAAAGCTGCCAGGTCAGCACTGAAGACACAAACTGAGAGCTGGCTGATCTGTCTGGTGACCAAAAGGTCCATGTGAGAAGAACCATCCCAACCAGGGAGAGTACATGGCCCCTTCTGGATAGTGAGTCTGCCAGAAACTTAAATTACCCAGAAAGGCACAAAGTCCAACCCTAATGAATCTCACAAACTGTGGAGAGCTAGAAGGTGTAAAAGAGACCAAGCCCACAAAACTCCTGGAGATCACTGGAAGGGGCATTCCCGAAGGGAGAAAAGGCATCGAACTGAAGTCTCAACAGAGCCAAAATCTGTCAACTCCTTTTCTGACTTCTGATGTCATCATGAATTATACATCGCACAAACAAAACTGCGAAAGGAAAAAACATTTGGTATTCATGAACCATCATCAAGGCCACGACAGACCTGTCTACCTCAAAATCGAACCATTAGTATTCCATGGAGTAAATGTTAGTATTCCATGACAAAAAAGAGTATTTTTCTTACCTTGAACTTTAATATGGATCTTATATTGCGCAATTCTTGCAGCCAACTCATTGCGCTGTACTCACACTAAAACACACACCCACTAGCACAAGTGCACTACTCACACTGCACGTATCTAGTTGACATCTCATTAAAATTGCGAGTTGATTTTAACATGGTGACAGCCCTGATGTGGCCCTTTGCGGTCAGCTGGGCTATAAGCAACATTATTTTCTTATTAAAAAAAAAAACAAACAAAAAACCCCTACAATCCCCCCCCCCCCCCCCCCCACACACACACACAGACAGTCACACACATGTATACCCTTCATACAGTTTTCATTTCCCATCTTTTTCTTCTCTTTGTACTGCCATCCCCCCCCCCCCCCCCCCCCCGTTTTTGGGGTGTGGGCGGGGGGAGTGGAGCTAATTAACAGTACAAGTTAAAGTGACGGACACACCTTGAGCAATTTTGCTGTCACTAGTGTCAGGAAACATCTTCTTGAATAGGGAACAAGACGATCGGTGTTGACAGGGACAGATTTGCGTCAGCCACCAGCCTACACATCATGATCATCATCTCAGCGTCTGTCGCCTGCTGCTCCTGGTCCCCCACTAGACTTCACCTCGGCCTTTTCAATGCTTGTACAATTGAAGGTGTTCCTTTCACCATTTCGGATAGTTTTTAATGCGATTTTGATGAAACATGCTTTATGCAGTCGTGCCCTCCATGAGCACGACTAAAACCAGTTTCGCACAAAGTGCACCATACCAAAGTTGGACCTTTTTTAAGCTTGGGACTAAGCACTTCCAAGTTTGCGTGGTATGCATTCAGCAAAGCTTGCTCCCTCGTTCTGGCAACCTTTTCAACATCTAGCTCTTCATCACTCTCATGAACGCGTAATTTTGCTGGTGGCAGCATTCTCTCGGTGAATATCTGTGTCAGTCGCTCACTATGAAAGATAGCCGACCATGGTGTAAGCGAGCACACGCACTGGAACTAGGGACAATAACTCGTGTCTTCAAACAAGAAAACAGTACTTTTTTTGTGTGTGTAGCCTATTCTCATATTTTTGTCCTACTCGGCGTATCATCGTGTTTCCCATTCAAATTTCGTAAAATACGCTAAAAAATCGTAGGGTAGGCAGGTCTGCTATGACCAAGGTTATTGTTGCAGGAATTCCCAAAGGATAGATGATCACAGATTAGCGGAAAAGCAAAAATGAATTGAGAAATTCAGCACAAAAACTACATATTTAAAACGATGGATGTTCAGACAGTAGCTTATGTCCTCAAATTAGTAAGCAATGAAAGTGGAACGGAAACAAAATATGGAGTCGCCAAGAACCAAATTTCTGTAATATGAGGCTTGAAAACAAAAGGATCAGAAATTTAAACCAAAGATGGAAGGTGCATGGGCAAATACCACACATCTTGATGACTGTGCTGAATCTTCAGAAACAAATTCATCTTACATTATTGGTATGTTTTCTGGATATACGGCATTCGCTTGCCGACAGCCAGAATGAGCAAAGTGGGAGTCACAAAGGACTTCAAAAAATGGTCATGAAACTGTGACATCATCTAGAATGCTTGCAGAAAAGAAAAGAAACATACTACCAGACTCTACAAAAAAAAAGACAATTAAACTCGAATCCAGCAGGATGAGCGGACGGATGAGTCAAAATAAGAAACTGTAAGAGTACTAGTCACAACAGACCATGCACAGCTGGCCCCCACTCTAGCCAGAGAAAATTCTGAGCTAGGAGCCAACTCATCATCATCATAACATTCCTTAGCACAAAACCCATCCTCACTTTGTTCGTCAGACTCCCGTTCGTTCGCACTCACACAAACACACCTTGATACGGACGGTCAGAGCGCCAAGTCCTCTGCTTGCAAAAACCTGGGGGTTCGCCCTTCCACACCACTGACCCCTCCTTGGAGTTGCATCTTCCTGGTTGCTCTCCCTGTAGCCTTGCCAAGGTGGCAGACTCAAACGAAGCCTACCTGGCAAACATTCAGACACCAGCCGTTCTTCATTACTAGGCGCTCGTGGGTAGAGTGCACGGACCGCGCTGGTGGGGGAGATTCTGGCCTGTCTCCACTGGACCTGTAGGTTGAATGGTGAAGCGTCAGTCGCTGTCCTTACAAAACTGGCAGACCATCGAGTTGATCCAGACAAGCGCCAAAAATTGTGCGCCATGTTGAACTGGTCCAACTCTCGCACGAGCTGCATGAATGGAGTGAAAAACAGCTGGTGCAGCCAAAGCAGATTTCATGAGTCACTGTCAGAGACAGCTTTCCGAAAGGACGCGCTGGTTCTGGAAGAACGAGGAGAAACGCTGGTTGACGAGGCAGAAGCCAGTGCACTCCGAAACAACGGCAAGTGTAATTACAAAGCCAAACGCAGTTTTTCTGGTATTTTGTCAATGGCCAAGATGAAATGTTTTCCCCCTGAATAGTGATGGCTGACTCAAATGACATCTGAGAATACTTGATGGAAACCAAACTCAAGAAGTCCAGTCAGAGGCATGTTTCCTTGCTGAGGAAAAGGAGGTAACTGAATTCACTCACTTATTGTGAACTCACTATGGGAGATTACTCCTGTTGGCTTGTTGGTTATAGGGTAGAATAAGCTTCCTGCTCTCCATTTTTATGTCTTTTTTAATGGAAATCCTGATGTATAATGTTGTTCCACTCCCATGCCATTTATTTGGACAGGTAAGTATGAAGAAAACATTATGACTGGAATGTCTGTCGACACAGTCTGATGTTAAAACATAGTAAGTAAATCAGTAAACAAACCTCAGTCATGTCACAAATCTGATAATCACATGCAATGTGTTCACACAATGTGTTCACACTTCAGTTTTTTGAGTCAACATCAATATTGTGGACACAATACGTTTCAACTGTTCCAACCAAGAAAAATATTTTACTGGCTGTCGTGTCCAAAAGGTGTTTTTAAATTTCCCTTGGTGATGACCATGGAAAGAGAGTAAATCTAATATGTAAACAAACAAGAAAGGGAATATTTTGTTTTGTAAAAAGCAACTGGCTCTTTCAGATGCCTAGAGAAAGATGAGAAATCACTGTGTTGGCAATTAGGACAAGACCTGATGGCATGTCTGGCATATTGCCAATTCATGCCACCTGTGTTTAACTTCACCAGTTGACTCTTGATCCAAATGTCAGAAAAACATTAAATTGATAAAGATTAAATGACATGTGTCTTATCCTTTTCTGTCAGCAAATAAGTCATTCAACCATTCAAAATATTGTGAAAGAGATCATTGATTTTATTAGTATGCTAAACTGCTATACGGCGATATACACTAATAAAAAATATGAACACAAAAAGTCTTGTTTGTAGTCTCATGGTCTCTATAAAACAAAAGGACTAAAAAAAGAATCAATCAGCTATCCAACCCCTTCCCTTCAATCAAAAAGAACAGGAAAGAAAGAAAGAAAAACACCTAAAATAACATGACTGCATATCAGGATCTGAACTCACATGATAAAGTGGAAATACCACCCGTAGTTTGTACTTGAAAAATATGCTGTCAATAAAAAAAAAGGGTAGAAAGATGAGTTACAGTTTCAGAGAAAAGGCTGATTTCAATCAGAACATAAATGTCAGCAAACATTTCTGTGGAATAAATCATACACATCTATGCATTCAAGATCCTCTAATAAGAAGGCAGAAAAAAAGAATCGTGTGTGACTATTGTGTCTTGCATTGGTCTGCTCCAGTGGCTGCTGACTTGCCCAACATGGAGGAAGGTTTGTGCAATGATGACATGGTTTGCTTGCTTTTCTTCCAAAACTCAGGCTTAATGTTGATGGGGCTTTCTGTATGTGTTACATCTGCAATGGAAACAGTACTATCAAATACATACACCAAGACCAACACAAGTGCACATACACACAAACCAAAGGGAAAATGACTGCTGTCTGATCTGCATTGAAAGTTGACTTGTGGTGTGCAACATACTGTCAATGGATGGCTATGGATTTTCTTTAAATGTCAAATGTTGAAAATACTGACACTTGCATACACACCTGTTTTTGTAAGTTTCTGTCAAGCTGTGTAGTAGATGTGAATGTGTTTATGTGCATGGGACTTAGTGAGTTCGAGTATGCACAAGTTCTCTAATCAAGTTAAAAGCAAGCACAGCACAGTTGTCAGCACCTTTGGGCATCAAAATTAGTGATTCTGCTGGAGATCTGGGGGAAAGTGAGTCCTTCTCTCCAGAAATGGCCATGGTCATCAAGAGGTGCAGCTCCCTTTTTATGAATTAAAGGCAGACAGCCTAACGTATGTGCAGAGGCTACTGTACAGAACACTACAGAAGAACCAGATCAGTAACAAATTAAAAAAAAACACTTCTTTTTGTTTTCTTGTTTCTTCTTAGTTTTAAAAATAAGTAAAGTATTAAAAACAATGGCAAGAGTATATGTGTACATAAGAGAATGTCTATATGTCTGTTCTAAACCAGCCATCTTATTTCGCCCGCAAACCCCACTTTTCACATAAATAAATTTCTTTAACTAAAAAAACAGCTAAAAACCTACAAAATCAAAAAACTTAATCACGTGAAAAGCAGGGTTTGCGGGCAAATAATATTGCTGCTCTAGAACCACACATATAGACATTCTCTCTGATTAACGCCCGCGGGATTGAGCCCTTACTATTTTTCTAGTACGCTCTTCTACCTCAAGCACTACTAATAAATCAGAACAAACAACTGGTTTTCCATCTTGGTTAGTTATTTTTACACACACTGAATTTATAGACCCTGCAACTAATTCTTTAAACCGACTGTTTTCACCAAATGTGCTTAACTGATAATTGCAAAACCCCGCCTTAATTGATGGTAGTACTCTTAGAACTGTAGATGGATGGCCATCAAATAAATTAGTATCTGTTTTTAACTCTTGTAAATGGACATACAACATTGGGTTCACGAGAAAATCAGATGGTTCATTACTTTCAAATTGATAGATGTCTTCTCTTGTGCTAAATTTATAAGCTCTGCTAGTACTGTGGAAGCCCAAGATTCTAGCAAGGCCTTTAGGAAAAGTGTATTCTCTTCTTTCTTCTGGTGGAAAATGCATAGTAATTTTGAGGTTTGCTTCGTTAATTTTTAGCAATATGCCAAATTCGTTAAGTACTTCTTTTAAAGAACAAAAGTTGTAATAACCTTCTGGTATTTTTTCATGAGTTATCTGATTGCCCCCCTCGTTACTAATATTAATCCAGTTATTCTGAGCTTCTTCAGATATATTAAACCACTTAACTTTAAAACCAATTTCTCTAAGAGCAACCCTACTATCACCGCGCCTATTGTCAATTGGATACTTTAAGAACACACACATGTTTTGTTTAGTTATATAAATGTGCATCCTTTTTAAATCCTTTTTTAAAAAATCTATTTAAAATGGAACCTTTTAAATATAATGAAAGTGCCACTTACGACGTAGGGGGGGTTTATGAGCCCAAATCTTTGGACTTCAGTGCCCTAACCATCGCTGTAGATGAATCATATGGCTTCCAAGTCAGACTTGTAAACCCACTAACTAGATATTTAAATCCTCCAATAAAGAGTGATAGAGTGCCATCAGCATGGTCAACTCACCCCATGGCTTTTTACCAGAATCAGTTAAATTTTGCAGTTTACTGCTCAACCACTGGCTGCGGTGTTTCATATGCAAACCATTTAAACCACCCCAATCTCTTAGTAAGGTCAGTATATAACTTTCATGTTATTACCAGTATAGACGCATACTAACTGAACTACAAGTACGCCTCCCCAACGACAACGCATTTAATCCATTTCTCAGCTCAATGGACAATAATGCATATGAAAGAATCTGCAACGAATTTAACATTAAACCTTCAACTGACTTTAGACAAAAGTTAGACCGCAATCACGGGTTAGGCACATTGTATTTGTGGGGTCAGCGTAGAGAATATAATTTTGACTACTGGCCCGGCCACACCTCTTTTCAACTAAACAAACAAGTTAGATTGGGATCAATAGAACAAAAACACCCCAATGCTTGGGCAACATTTATCTTGGATGAAAGTAAAGGTTTAACAATGCCAGGAGTGCAAAGACTCAATGACTCCATACGGACGTACGTTTGGTGTCTATTAGGAGCGCAAGCACAGACCAAGTCTAGCATAGTGGATCAATCTACAGGCTTTGACGCCAGAAAACAATTTCTAGCCAATTTAGAAGATGCTATTAACTCTGCTGTTGATTTGCCTTCCAGCATACAAAGGTACCAAAATGTTCTTTCACATGCTAGGTCAAAGGTTGACTTTGTTGTGGGCCATGGATTATACATGCTGCCTTCTGACCTTAGACTACAGATTGGCATGATACAGAATTATAATAATGAAATCCTCATAGCCGGAGACGACCAAAACTTAGGACACAATCAAGGCTTAAACACAAGGCCCGCACCAGCCATTTTTAAAAAAGCATCTAGCTCTGAACAGCCGGAAAGCGACCCACCACCAGCTATAAGCAGCCCGCAGCCAGAAAGCAGTCCAACACCACCTGTTGATGTACCTCACCCCGACAGACACACTCGCGAAAAGACAGCCCTTGTTGTGTTTTTAACTTTTACTGGACTGGCTATACTTTATTTCACTAAAAATTAAACCAGCAGCCAGCACCCCCAAAGTCCACAGATGGTCAGCCATATAACCGGCCACTTTGCCTGTAGTAGACAAAACCCAACTAACAACACTGCCTATTATGCCCGGCAGAGCATCAAGCGCTTTGGCAGCTAACTTCTTTAATAGGTTTGCTAGATGGTGCAATTGTTTTCTAATCCAACTTTTACCAGGCTGAGGCGCTGGAGGTGCTACTGGCCCCGCTGGCGCGCTGCCGGTTAATGCATAAACCAGTGTAGAGATAGCAAACCCAACGGCTGTTAATATACTAACTATTGTAATCCCCTGCTCTCTGAACAGAGTCCTTATTCTTTCTGCTAACGTAGTATTTTCATAAAGTATTCTGTTTATAGTTTCTCTGATTCTGTTTGTTTGTGATGCTAGCTGTGCTCTGTTAATAGACAGCACTTTTAACCTGGCTGCCCTTTCTAGCATTAAATTCTGTATTTTCTGCTGTATTTCAGCCTTTACTTCTAACCCTAAACTGTTATCATCTGCATTATAGCCAGTTTATTTTTTTCTTCTTCTATCTCTCTATCTAGCTCACCAAGTTTTGCCAAGTTGTTTTTTAGTTTGCCATTTATTCTCCGCAGAGCGGCATCAAGATCCCTGAGTTCACGCCTAGACAATGGAGGATCATTAATTGTTTTTAAAGCTGCTTCTTCATCAAAACTCAGCTCACCTTCTCTTTGACTAGGCAATGGAGAATTGGCAATTGTTTTTAACTGTGTTTCTTCATTAAAACTCGTCTCAATTTCTGCTATTAGTTCATCTGCTCTTTGACTTAATTCTTGAAGAGAGATGTTTTGCACTTCAGATTTTGCTGGCAACTCTTGCACTATGCTTTGTAAAAGTCTAACAGCCTCAGAACTTAAATCATCAATAAGGTTTAATTGTCTTTGGTCAGCAATAGGGAGATCTCTAAGAATTGTGCCCCTGCTTAAAAACTTGTTTGGGTCTGGTATTGTAGTAAGCCGTACAAGCCTTCCTTTACTAGTTCTTACATACAAATGATTATCTTTATCTGTTGAAAAATTAGAAACCTTAATTGCTTCTGGCTGCTTTCTCCCCATATGACTATACAATGATTCAATTCTATCTAACATTCATATTTGGCTTAATCCCCCCCCTTGGCTTAATTCTACCACTTGGCCTGCTCCCGCTCCTTGGCCTGCCCCTGCTGCTTGGCCTGCTCCTTGGCCTGCTCCCGCTCCTCGGCTTGCTTCTGCCTCTGCTTTTTCAAGTTCATCTCGCAATGAACGGCCCAGTTCTGTTTCATCTTCTTCTTCTACAATAGGACTAACCGCGTCATAATCTTCATCAGCCATATTTATATATTTATTATTTTTTGTTTTATAAAAATGAATTCATACAGGTGCGACCTTGATCCATACAGAAAAGCGAAGGAGCCCCATGGCATAAAAGGCATAAGACAGACTGTGCGCGTTGTAAATAATCCATCAACAATTGAGCCCAATGAAATATTAACAGTAAGATTTAGTGACCTTGGGCCTGACGATGTTATAATGCCAGGCACTGCCAAGCTATCATTCAAAATAAATATTGAGTCAGCGGATCCTAATGCTACTGTCGTTGCTAACCTGGGCAGGGCCATCATTAAAAATATGGTAATTAAACTGGAAGGTAGAGAAGTCTTCTCACTGAGTAGCGCAGACATTTTTAATCTCTATTCTGATCTGTGGCTGCCTAGAACAGAAACAAAAGACAAAATCTTTTAGGGGATCCAGAGCCCAAACGGTCTTAAGCACAGGCTTAATGCTGCGGATGCAAAGGAAGATGAGGGAGACCAGGCAATAGCGCGAGCATTTAAGAACAGATTTTGCATCCCTCTAGATTTTGAACTGTTAAAAACCCATCAGCCATATTACCAAGGCGCACTAAGAGACAGACTTACTTATGAACTGACATTCAATGACAGCGGGTCTGTTATTCTATCAGATGATCCCTTAGCCAAATACACTGTTAGTAACATCTCTCTTAATTTTGACGTTGTTACTAACCCTGAACTGGCTAGAACAATCTTAAACCAGTACAAAAGTAAGACGGTTGTTTACTTTGAAAGAGTTTTACACCACAGTCTGGTGATTAAAAACAAGCAAGACGCTGTCTGGGAAATAGCTATAAGCTATTCTTTAAGGTTGTTCTCTTGCTATTTACTAAACCCTCAGCTCCTTTTAAGAGGGAATCTGAGGTGTTTTACAACCCAAAAATTGAGCAGTTGTCTTGCACAGTAGATGGCAAGCCTTTTCAGCTGTATTCAGCTGGACTTTTACCTGACCAACACTTTGATGAAATAAGAAAATTGTTTGCTGGAGGCAGACAGACAAGCCCCACAGCCGATCATGTGTGCAAAAAACTTCACCTTCACGATGTAAGACTCGAAGATTATCTAACAGATAAATATGGACTATGGCTGGATTTTAGATCCACATATGACAACAGACTGCACGGGAGTGGAAGAAGGGTAGGGTCAGATGGCATAAGCATACAGATTAATAAGGAAAAGGAGGAGGATAGTCAGATACAAATGCACGCTTTCGTGGTTTGTGACGCTCAGCTGAACATTGAAGAAAATAGACTGAAAGAAATAGCCTATTAAAACAGATGGATAGTTTGAACTTTTTGCCCAAAAACCCGCACTGCTCGCTTATTTGCGGGATTACTGGGTGTGGGAAAACTGTCTTCGTGCTTGATTTGTTACAAACAGTCTACAGGTTTCATTACGAGTACATTGTTATATTCTGCACAACCATTAAGCACAACAAGTCTTACAAAGAAAGGCAGTTTGTTTGGACAGACGAGAATACATTTTTAGTTGATCCTACTGACAAGCTATGCGACTGTTTAGAACATTACTATTGGCTATTTGAGGGAACTGAAATGCTGTTTATTATTGATGACTGTTCAGCTGAACAAGACATTGTTAAAAAAAGAAGGACTCTGTCTAAGCTAGCCTTTAGCGGAAGACACGCATTAGTTTCTGTTTGGCTCTTAACTCAAAAATACAATGCTGTCTTAAAAGACTTTAGATCGCAGTTAAAATCGGTTGCATTATTCTATACTAAGGACAGGGATAGTTTTGAAGAATGTTTAAGTGAAAATTATATAATAAGGGACAAGGATGAGCTAAAAAAAATAAAAGAGCAGTTAGAAAAATCTAAGCATGCTAAACTATGCTTGCGGACTGACCCACCAGTTCAATATGTTTGCTTATTATAGATTGTTTATTATAGGCTGTTTATAACAATTTGTTTATAATAAATTGTTTATATTAAAAAGAATGTCTCGAGGACCTGAATCAAAAGCAGAGTTAGCTCCTAAATGCGTTGCAGTAGAGCTAAAAGACCTAGCAGACACAGCCGAGTTTGATCTGATAGGAGTGCCAGGAAATGTTTATGGATCTGAGTACACAGAAGATGAGGTTTACAAATGAATAGAAATTGAAGATAAAAAAACGGCAGCAATATCCTACCCTGGAAGAGATAAGAAATCTAAGAACAACCGATTTTGGCAAACACGAATACAAACTTCATAAACGAGAGAATGCCTGGGCGTTGCTTCCTAAAATTAACTGGGATTTAAAGTTTGAACTACGAAGCCCCAATGTATACTTTGATAAGAAATACAATTTTAGAAAAGCTTTGAATGAAGGACACCTTCTTATTAGCCTAGTCCCAGGAACACAACAGAAAAAGCAGACTGAAATAACTAGGCGGGGCTCTGAATATATGCTGCGGAGAAAGAAGTCCTTAGCTGAAGTGGGGGATGACACCGTTGGCTTAGAATTTAACCCAACGCAAGAATCACTGCCTAGAAAAATGACGATGCTTTTTCGCTTATTTATTACTCCAAGGGAGTCTGATCCTAGTTTGCCAGAGCATACGTTAATCAGAGGCGTACAAATAAAGTCTGAAAACTTGGGCGGCCCTCTTAGGCTTGTTATTGCTATTACTAAGAATGGGGATCAAATAAACACTTTTGTATCTTCTGACAAAGTTACTGTGATGGTTGACAATTCTAAACTAACAGTGCTTGATTTTATTTTCATTAAGTACGTTGATTTTATTGCGTTTTACTCTGTTGATGAAGTGCTGCCAAAAGGGTTAATAAGAAGATATGTACAGGATTAAAAAAATAATCTTGTTTAAAATGGAAGACGGTCAGCAGTTTAGATTAAAGCACATGATTGAACTTGAAGACGAAACAGAAAGTGACTTGAACAAGTATAGGGTTACTAGAAAGAAATATGCTAAAGCTTTAAATGTCCTTTCTTATATAATCACCGGCTCATCAGTTGTAGCCAGCTTAAGCACCGGGTCTAGTGTCGCTCTTTTAGCTACTGGAGTTGGGACACCGATGTCCATAGCTTTTGGGAGTGTTGGTTTGGGTTTAGGTGCCATGTCCACGATTGTAAGTGCTATTTTAAAAAAGCTAACGCCCAAATTACAAAAGCACACTGCCATTGTAGCCCTAGCAACAGCAAAACTTCATTCATTAAGGTTGATTATAAGCAATACATTACTGGATGGAAAAGTAACAGACGAAGAATTTAAACGAGCCATGGCTGACGGTGATGATTACAGACGACAAAAAATTGAACTTAAAATAAAATGGAGAAAGACTTTTACTTCACAACAGGTAGACACTGAAGCAATCAGAAAGAACATTGCAAAGCAGAACCTTGCAAACGATCAACTAAACCCAAAATGAGCCTGATTTAATTATTGTATTACTTATATATTTGATCTTATAAATGACGACCAAAGTAGTTACAGAGCTTAAAAATATATGCTGCGCCTTAGAGTTAATGATGGAGCAGGGGGCTAATGAAGAAGAGTTAAGAAACAAGTTTGACGAATTAATTGCGGATCTTTTTGAGCACACAGATATTTGCGAAAGTGTAACCAACGTAATCAGTAAAATGCCAGATTCTTGGCCCAACCCAGTTATAAAGTGTATTGCAATTTTAGTTAATATTATGGCTCCTGATGACGCCGAATTGTCTATTTTTACTAACTCTGAAGGAGCAGCTATTCAATTTAATAAATATTAGCTAAATTTTAGTATTTATTTTTTTGTATTACCTCAATTTAATAAATATTAACTAAATTTTATTATTTATTTTTTTGTATTACTTATATATTTGATCTTAAAAATGACGATCACAAAGACGCTGGATGAGATATTTGCCGAACCGGTGGGCAATATGTTTAGTGAATTAGACATGGACATCATTAACCCCCCAAGCGTTCATGAAAGCGTAACACATGCCATTTCTAAAATCCCAGAGTCTCTTCAAATTGACCCGCCAGTAAAAGTGTTGTTGGCCATTCTGATTGAATATATAACCCCCGATGATAACTACATGCAAGTCTGGGTTTCAACTAGACAGAAAGAAGTAATCAGCTATTACGACTTTAATTCTGAATGGGCTGATTACATGCTTACACAGTTTAACCATGCAAGTGAAGAAGCGAAATTACGTGGCTCCGGCTGGTCTGAAGGAACAGTCCTTGAAATCAGATTAAGACAAACAAAGTTCTATCCTATAGTCGGCAATTCTTACATCCCTCTCCCAAGAGAGTTAGAGTTAAAACGAGCAGTCTTAAACGTACATAATTCAGATAACTTACGTTTCATGTGGTGTGTTTTGGCGCATTTACACCCAGTTAAAAATAATGCAAACAGAGTATCTAATTATGGGCAGTATATAAATGAGCTGAACTTTAATAACATAAACTTCCCAGTAAGCATGGACAGTTTAAACCAGTTTGAAGAGCAAAACAAACCAATAACCGTAAACGTATACACATGGTCTGTAGCAGACAATCTACGGCCTCTAAGGATTTCTCCCAATGCTCCCACTTTAGGTGAATCCCTTAACAAGCATGTAGACTTGATTCTGTTTACAGACGGTTCTAAGAGCCATTATGTATTAATCAGATCAATTAGCAGACTTATGGCTTATACTACAAGCAATACAGCTAAACATGAGCTTTGCAGAAGGTGTTTGGTTAGAATTCCATCTATAGAGGCAGCTGACAAACATAAGAAACATTGTAAAAGTTTTGTAGACTGTAAAACCGAACTTCTTACGCCCCCACCGGGGTCTAAAGTTAGGTTTAAAAACGTACACAAACTGCAGATGAGACCATACGTAGTCTATGCTGACTTTGAAGCGATTTTGCCACAGTACTATGGCCCTCAACAAGCAGAAGAACAAAAAACAGCTTTATTAACCCACCATCAGATTTGTTCTTATGCTTTTGTTGTTGTTAGATCAGATGGGGCACACACACAACCAGAGATTTACAGAGGCCCCGACGCAGCCGGTCGATTTTTACAACACATGAAACACCTTCGCAATCAATTCTCTATTCAGCTGAATCTCTCAGACATTAAGATGACTCCTGAAGATCAAAGGCGCTATGAATCATCTACACACTGTTGGATATGCGGCTCAGAGCTAACACCTAATAGTAAAGCAAACCCAACAGTAACGGACCACGATCACATTACTGGCAAATTCAGGGGAGCAGCACACAACAGTTGTAATCTTCAGCTTAAGGTTGACCCCAAGACATGGAAACTGCCTATCTTCTTTCATAACTTATGAGGCTATGATTCTCACTTTATCATGCAAGCAATAACTTCTGAATGTAAGAGGGTTAGCTGTATTGCACAATCATCAGAAAAGTACATGACCAGTACTGTAGACTGTTTATCCTTCTATGACTCTGCCCAACATCTGATGGGGAGCTTAAGCAAACTAGCAGAATCTCTACAAGACTGTCCAATAACTAAAAAATATTTTAACTCGGCTTTAGTACGTAAAGGCGTTTACCCTTATGAATACATGGACTCGTGGGACAAGTTTGATGAGCCGGCGCTGCCAGCAAAGGAAGACTTTTACAGCCGTCTTATAGGTAAAAGCATAACTGACACTGACTATGAATACGCACAGAAAGCCTGGGCAGAATTACACTGCCAAACAATGGGCGATTATCATGATCAATATTTATTGGCTGACGTGTGTTTATTGGCAGACGTCTTCAGAATTACAGATCTACATGCATGAAACATTACGGCCTAGATTCATCACATTACATTTCTGCCCCGGGGTTGTCTTGGGACGCATTCTTAAAGTCTACAAACATTGAGATTGACTTAATATCTGATCTGGCCACACTCCAGATGATTGAAGACGGCCTAAGGGGAGGCATTAGCATGGCCTCACACCCTTACTGCAAAGCCAACAACAAGTATTTAGACGACTATGATCCCACTAAACCATCCAACTATCTAATGTACTTAGACGCCAACAATCTGTATGGGTGGGCCATGAGCCAGGCACTGCCATTAAGAAACTTTAAAATGTTCGTAGGACCTCATGACGTTAATAATATGTTGAGTTATCTACCGCGTCTTACACCTGATTATCCAATCGGGCTAATCTTAGAGGTAGACTTAGAATATCTCACAGAACTGCATGACCTCCATAACAATTATCCCCTAGCGGCAGAAAGATTAAAGATGAGCCCCACAGAACCACCTAAACTCGTGCCTAATCTTCGCCACAAGACTAAGTACGTATGTCATTACAGACTGCTACAGTTTTACTTAAGACACGGACTGAAACTTACCGCCGCTCACAGAATAATAGAATTTGAACAAGAGCCCTTTATGAGCCCATACATTATGAAGAATACTGATCTTAGGACTAAAGCCACTGACGCTTCAGAAAAACTTTTTTAAACTAATGAACAACAGTTGTTTTGGCAAAACCATGGAAAATCCACACAAGCGTAAAGATGTAAGATTAGTTACAAAAGAAAAACAAGCAATTAAGCTGGTCTCTAAACCTAACTACCAAGACTTTAGAAGATTTAGTGACAGTCTGGTTGGCATTGTGATGAAGAAACAGAATGTGAAGTTGGACAAGCCGGTGTTTATTGGGTTTACTGTGTTAGAGCTGTCAAAATTGTTAATGCTTGAATTTCTGTATGACTACTTTAAACCGCTGTATCCAGAATCAAGAGTCCTTTACACAGACACTGACTCTTTTATTCTGGATGTTCCAACTGAAGACTTTTATAAGGATTTAGAAGCAGAGGTAGCCAAAGGAGCTGATGGATGGTACGACACATGTGACTACCCAAAAGACAGCCCTTTACATTCAGCTGTAAACAAGAAAGTAACTGGAAAGTTTAAAGACGAACTTAATGGAACAGTTATACAAGAATATGTTGGTCTGCGGTCAAAGATGTATAGCGTTGCTAGCCAGACTTCTGTAATGAAGAAGGCTAAGGGCATAAGTAAAGAAGTTGTAAAAAAAAAATATAAGTCACGACAACTACAAGCAGGCTCTCTTTGAAGACAAAGTATTTCATCAACAAATGTTAATCTGCGCTCTACTCTTCATCAAGTAAACACAACTGCTGTTAATAAGAAATCACTAGTCTCTAACAATAACAAGCGAACTTACGTTAATCCTGAGTTTTCATACGCTATAGGTCATTGGAGAACTGACTTAAAAGATTAACTTGACTGACTTAAGTTAAGATCTTAACTAGTACTTTACTTAAGATCTTAACTAGTACTTAACATGACTTGCACTTAACTTGCACTTTACTTACACTTAACTTGTTATAACTGACTTTACTTGTACTTAACCAGTACTAAACTTGTACTTAACAACACATTAAAAAAACTAATTCAGTAAAAATAATGGGTTTACAGAAGGAGGTTGTGCTTTTTTTGCAGAAGCTGGTTCTTCTTCTTTTACTGTTTTTGTGGGGGTTTGTGACTTTGTTGCTAGGTATGGGTTTAGACACTTGTATGCCAAAAGCCCCCCCCAACAACAATACCCCCAGTACATAATAATACATCTTATAGTTTGATTGTGTTGTTGTTGTTGTTGGTGACGGCGGCGGTGCTGGTGGCGATGTTGTATTACTATCTACCAATTTTTGTTTTGCTGCTTGGTTTGCTTTTTGCAGTCTGTTCCATTCAGCTAGTTTACGACCGGCCTCAACACGCCCAGGACTTTTAGCTTTAGTAACACTACTCACTTGTGGGACACTCACTTGTGGGACACTCACTTGTGGAGCATTCTGTGGATCCATATTCTGCTCCTGTGGAGTCTTCTTCTCCTGCTCGCTCATTTTTTTTAGTGCGATTAAAATTAATATGATTAAAATTAATATGATTGAAAGTAATTAATCCCATGATGAATGGACATAACAACGTCCCAAATCTATAATACATGTCACATGCAAGAGATTCTAGGGACTTGGTTAAAACCGGATCTTGTGTTGTCATATTTTAAATCTTCTTCTGAATCAATCGGCGCTATCTTGCCTACTAACTTAGCATATAAACTAATCATTGTCTGTCCCACCGATCTAACCATTTTTGACCCTAGCTGTGCTTCGTACCTAGCGTAATACTTCTCAACGTCTGATGTAGACAATTGCTGAATCTGTTCAATACTTAGTTCAGTGGTTTTTCCACATGCAGCCAGAGAGTATAATCTTTCTTTATGACAAAGGTTTGGGTCTGCTGCCTCCTTACACTTTAATAGCTCGTCGCAATCCATTTTTAAACTCTTTTTAAAAACAATAAAAATAATAAAACCTTTTTAAAACCATGAGTTTAACGCTGGTTAATTATGCAGTGCCTATTGTTGGCGTTATAGTTTACTCAACTCTTGCAAAATGTTTGTTAAGAATAAAACCGCCCAACATGGGAAAGATAGAAGATTCGCCGAAACTAGTTGTAACTTTATTTTTAGCTCTAGCAACAAAAGATTATCTGATTAAAAAGCACATAGACAGTCTTTCATATTATGATTATTTTAATTATTTTTTTAGTTAATAAAAACATGAGCACTGCAAAGATCATCAATACTATTTACCACTCTGCTGTAATCAGCGGTCTTAGTATAGGGTACAGCGTGTTAGCAAAAAACATGTTTAAGATGAGACCAGCTGATCTAGGAAGGTTGGACATTGAGGATGTTGTTAAGGTTATAGCTGTAATAACAGCAGGGATTGCCTCAAAAGACTTTCTTGTTACACAGGGGATTATCCCAGAAAACATCAATGTATAGAAAGATTGATTTATAAAAAAGATTCATTCTAAAAAATATTGATTTACAAAAAAGATTCATTCATTTATAAAAAGATGTCTGGATTAGTTCTGATGGTGGGAGGAGCTATTGTTAATGCGTTGGCTTTCTCTGGCAGCAATTATATGTTTAGTAAACTGCGGTCTGATGAAGAAAGAGAATGCCATAACAAGGCAATGGAAGAGTTAGCTAAGGCAAAAGACGCTTACGAGAAAAGGAGGATTGCTCACTTAGACTTTATTAATAAAACGTTAAGAGAACAGGGACATGCAGAGCACACATTTACAGACGTTGATGAAGCAATAAATGAATATTACTTAGTGACAGGAAAGAAGTTTCTAACATCGCCACAGCCAGAACTGTCTGACTTTTATGAACCATCTGAGGATCAGAAAATGGTAGAAATAGGCTTTATTATAGGTGCTATGGGAGCAATCTTTCTTCTTGCATATTCAATCTAAAAACATAGTTAAAATGTAATAAAAAACAGCCCCTTCTTATGGACGATACGAAGTACAAAATATATTATTCTCCTAGAGGGTATTGGAAAGGAAAGGCTGCTATTGATAAACTGAGTAAAGCTGCTAGGGTGTCTGAATCAGAAGCAAAAGACTGGCTTTCAAAACACGCAATCTGGCAAATATATCTGCCCGCCCCAAAAAGAATAATAAGGCCTCGATTTGTTAATTCAGTTCCTAATGACACCCACCAGATGGACTTGCTGTATCTTCCGCATGACAAAGTTAGAAGAAAAAAGTTTAAGTATGCTCTTACAGTTGTTGACATGGCTTCAAGGTATAAAGACGCTGAGCCTTTAACAGATAAAAGCTCAACTGCTGTGGCTGTGGCTTTACAACAAATATACATGCGAGGCCCATTAAAGTATCCTAGGATGATCCAGGTTGATGATGGGAAAGAGTTTAAAGGAGCTGTAAACCAACTGTTTTTAAGACACCGGGTTACAGTTAAGAGAGGGATCCCAGGCAACCATCACTCACAAGCCTTAGTAGAAAACTTTAATAAGAATCTAGCTGAACGTCTGTTTACCTATCAATATCATAGAGACCTTATGGACAAAACACGCAACACAGAATGGGTTAGGAGATTGCCAGCAGTCTTACGTGCCATGAACAATGAAGAATTTAAAGCAACAGGCCTTAAGCCAGTGAACGCAATCAAATTGAAAAAAATAAGTATTACTGAAGACATCCAAGGTAATCAAAAACTCTTGCCGTTCGGACTAAAAGTAAGATACTTGTATGCCTGGAGAGGCAGAGGGCGATGTTAGAATTAGAGCCACAGACCCTATATGGAGCGTAGATGTATATGAAGTTGAAAGAATTATGAAAACAGCCCCTCCTGTGTATTATTTAAGAGAAACTCTTTCTTCCAAAAAGCCTGCCCCTAAAAGATCGTTTGTTAGCGAAGAGTTGCAAGTTGTTCCACCAAACACAGTGCCTATAAGTTAATCAGAGAGAATGTCTATATGTGTGGTTCTAGAGCAGCAATATTATTTGCCCGCAAACCCCACTTTTCACGTGATTAAGTTTTTTGATTTTGTAGGTTTTTAGCTGTTGTTTTGGTTAAAGAAATTTATTTATGTGAAAAGTGGGGTTTGCGGGCGAAATAAGATGGCTGGTTTAGAACAGACATATAGACATTCTCTACATATCTTCTACTGATGCTGGAAATTAATGAAATAAGCTGGAAACCAGCAATGGTTGAGAGTTATGGCAGACTATCTGGTATTATCCTTTACGCGCACATGCGTGCGTGCGTGTGTGTGTCTATCTGTGCGTGTGCGTGTGTGTGTGTGTGTGTCCGAGTCTGTGTGTGTCCGAGTCTGTGTGTGTGTGTGTGTGTGTGTGTGTGTGCAGAGGGCATGTGTGCAGACAAAATAAGCAGATCGTTACCTTGTGCAGTTGTATCTGTTGCAACCTTGTGTGCATCAACTACATCAGTGCCAAAGGGTGTATTCTCCTTGTCAACAGAACTGGGCAACACATGTCTGCACAACAGAGGACATAACAACCTCTTCATTGTTATCAGTCATTCACATGCACAGCATGAAACCCAATTTCCGCATAACGACACTGACTAGAGAAAGAGAGAGAGAGAGTTATGGCTTTAATATTACATGTTTTGTCATGTATATCTTAAATGTCTATGACACTTGTGCTCTTTGTTTTTTTTCTATTCTGCTCTTCCCTCCCTGTTCCTACTCACTCCTTTCCTTTTAAACTGTGCCCCTTTTCAATGCTTTGTCAGAGGCATTATTCCCATACACATTCTTCCATGCATGGATGTCAACAACCCTCCTTGATTTGGGCATTCCCGGCACCAACCCTTCACAGCAAACCATAAGCTTAGGTTGCCACAGCTTAATCCTCTGCAATTATGCCAAGTCATTTTGGTGCTGTTCATCTGTCTGTCATCTGTACATGTGCATAGTACCTCACTGACAATAATTGCTCAGCCACACTGAGTGAATGTCCGGCACAAAATTGAGACAATTACCAGTGACTAAGTCCTCCCATTAACAACAGTTCCCATAAATACGCTTACAGTTTCATAAGGTATGGTATGCTACAGAAGTTCTCAAAATGTGTGGAAATGAATGAGAAATTAAAACTTATGTGACCATGAAAGGAAGGCAGAATGCCGAAAAGCCCATTTCTTCTATATTTTATGAAGCCTGACATGACGACTATTGACTGAATATGAATCTGGTTTCAGACTTTTGGGCAATACTCTTGAAGATGAAATTGTGAAATATTGCACTGAAAATTAAAATAACAGTAAAGATTAATAGCAGACAAAAATCATGAGTACAGTAATCATGTATTATCATGAAGTCACATAAAACAGACAGTACCTGTCTTTTTTCACATCCACTGAAGATCCACTGGCAGATACAGAGCTCTGAAGTAAACCAAAAGCCTCCTGCTTCCATGCCCTGGATATGGAGTCACCTCCTGTCTTTGGTGCAGTTCTGCTCATGTTCCTTGACACAAATCCACTCCTAAACACTGTGTCACCTGCACCTTTGGAGACACTGTCACCTGCACCCCTGGATACAAAGTCATCAGAAGTCAACCCCTCATCCACAGAAGTTCCCAGTTTCTGCAAGAGTGGAGAGCACTGTTTCTTCTTTGACGATGTCTCTGAACTGGGCTCCCTCAGTAAAGCTGGTGCAGGCTTTTGCTCCACTTCACTGTCTTCAGCACTTGCAGGTTTGGGTCCTGCCTTGTCTATGTTTTCCATTGAGCTGGGAGAGGAGGGGATTGAGCTGTCTCCAGTCTTAGCTTTGGCCAATGCCACTTTGGTCCAATGGAGCTCAGACTCCCGACTTTTCAAACGTTCCTGGGTCTTTTTCAGTTCTTTCTGCAGTTTGTACTTGTCTGCCTCCAGGAGAGTGACAGTGTAGCGGTCAATGATGCCACTGTGACTGCTAATGACTCTCTCATCCTCGGCTGCCTTTACTGTCTCTGGTGCAGGGGCCTTAGCCTTGGGAGCAGCTGCTGTGCAGACTGTAAGAAAAACGAGCTCAGTATTGACAACAATGCAAAGTAAAGCAATGTTAGACATGCTGTTTTTCATCCAATAAAAACCATAGGGTTTTCACACTTACAAATACATGTTTTGGATAGTTCACACCCAGTTATTTTCACAGCCCATTATCATAACTCGGATCTGATTCTTGTTTTAGTACTTCTAATTAGTTTTCAAGTCCACTGTCACAAGAAACTCACCTTACTTTTGAAAATGGTGCATTGTTTTTGCAAGACTGAGATGTTGACTGTGATATGTTAACAACTAAGTTCATACGGAAAAATCAATTGTATGAAATCTTCAAGGCTGATTCTGAAAACACTGCTCATTGTTAATACATTACGGAATTTACTAAATTCTATCAAAAAGAATATTAAACAGAAAAGAAGAAAAAAGGCACAACATAACAAGTCCTTTTGCATATCATCTGTTATGTGTAAAATTTGCAAAATGATTCACACCACAAATTTACTGCAAAAATACACAAGCACACACAATTCTATCTCTGTCTCTTATGCAACACACACTTGCAACCGGCTAATCTCACTTTATCAGCCACTTAAAGGCTAACTTTGATGATAGTGATGATGTTGCTTCTGATAACACTTACAGGATACTTCATCTGAGCGAATTCTCCGAATCTCTCCTTTCAGCTTGCTGATAATCTGCTCTTTGTAGGTGACCATTTCTTCTGCATGGCTCAACCTAAAAACAACCACAACAAAAACTATAATTTCACTGTCAAAGCAACCTTATTCATTTTGTTCCACAGTATAAGCATATAGGGTTTTGTTGCCAAGACAAAAAATATAGTGGAAAGTTTTTCTTTCTTTTTTTTTTATTTCTGTGGAATGATAGCAGAACTACCCATATTTCACAGCTGAGGTTGTCATCTACAGAGATAGGCACACTCTAAATGTCAGCTTGTTCCAAGTGTATCATTAAAAATTTCTTTTGTTTGTTTGTTTTTACATACAGCTCAACTTCCATAATGTTGAAAAAAGACCATCATGCTCACATAAAAACCAATCGTAGAACATAAGGGAGAATTACTTTATGATCTATAAATACAGGACTAAAAAAAATAGTTATGCCCAGAAACAATTTTTTGCTCAGTTAAACCACATCCATAAATGTACATATCTAACACCATTAATACTGTTCAAACATGTCTGAAGTTTAGCCAGATGTGATTAAAATCAGCTCATTCTTGTTTGCCCATTTACGCCTGCAGAATCAGTCCCCACTGAGGGAAATAAACTACAGTGTGAAGCAAACCCCAACAAACTTGGACACATCCTGCTTTTGTTGTTTAACCGATCAAAAACTGATTCAAGAACAAACACACATCATTCCAGAGAGTCAAATTTCAAAGTGTTAATTTCAGATATCTGTTTAATAGATGCTGGACCTTCAGGGATAAAAGTCCTTGGGTCTCTCTGGGGCTGTGGGATCCAGGGGAGCTGCATAGGCCCCTTTGGTGGGGTCAAGAGGCATGTCATGAAGCTGTAATTAGTGTAAACTTCTTGCAATTGATGCGTTCTGAATTAGCATTTTCTGGCACTTAATTCAAGATTTTAATGATTGATAAAAATCTACAGCAGTAAAAATAAACATTTAGCTTAGAGTCACTTGATGTTCTGTACATTCACTATGTCTTTCTCATTCATACACATACGCACACACATGCAAACTTCCCTCAGTGCCAACCCCACAGTTGTCTTGAATAAATGTTCAATCTCTTAACAACAGCAAAGCTATATCTGAGAGTAGTACCACCAACGTTTACATGGAAAATCAAAATATAGGAATATATTCTATCATCTTCTATTCTCTCACTCTCACTCACACACACACACACTCCCCTCAGTGCCAACCCCACTCTCTGACTATAGCAAAACTACATCTGAGTGTAGTACCACCAACATTTACATGGAAAATCAAAATATAGGAAGATATTCTATCATTTGTTATTAAAAAATGGCCTCTGGGAAACAATAACACAATTGAAAATCAACACAATGTTAATGCAGCATATCTGAATGAAAAATATCTGCATCAGCTATCCATATCATTTCATCTGTCTGCTAAAGGATGATCATGTGGTTTGCACTTTTTCGCAAGACTCGATCAATGATATCATCTTGAAAGCATGCTTCACCTTTTCTTCATATTTAAATATCCAGGGGTTAAAGGGCTTTGCCCGCTGAAGCTGAAGGATTTGTACACCTTTAAGGTAAAATCTGGGCATCTGGAGACACCTTACCTCCTTTTTACCATGTTATCCACAAGACCACCATTAAGACTGAAAATAAAACATTGGGCATCATCCATGACCCATAGTGAACATACTTACAAATTTTCAGAACGATTGGCCGAGTGCTTTCTGAGATATTCCATAAAGAAGAAAAACCGTTATGGGCCGTTATAACTGTTAGTAACGGATATGACGGTAAAATAAAACATCAGGCATCATCCATGACCCATAATGAACATACCTACAAATTTTCAGAAAGATCGGCCCAGTAGTTTGGTCTGGAGTGAGTGGAACACATTTTGACCAGGGACGGACAGACAGACAGCATTTCTTCGTTCCCATAGAACAGGGAGTACAACAAATGAATACGTATAGGCAATGATGTATCAAAATATTTACGTAAACGGACGATTACGTGCTGTGTGTGTGTGTGTGTGTGTGTGTGTGTGTGTGTGTGTGTGTGTGTGTGTGTGTGTGCGCGCGCGCGTGTGTGCGCACTTGCGTGCGTGTGCGTGTGTGTAATGGGGAAAAGGAAAATTCAGTGTCCAATCCCATTTTACCTTCAGGAAAAAGAGAGGCAGATAGAGGGAAAGGCAAACAGAACCAGAGAGAGAGAAAAAGAGAGATTGGAAGAGGAGTGTTATGTGTTGGAAGGGGGCGCTTGAGAGTGCTTAAAAGAAAGTGAGAGAGTGGTAGAAGAGAAGTCTTATTCTTGGAAGGGGGCTCTTGAGGTGAGGGGGGAAAAATGGGAGTGGGGGTGGGGGATGGGAGGGTGGGTGGGTGGTGGAAACTCCTATAAAAAAAGAGAAAAATATATATAGGTGCATATGGATTGTTCACATGTATGTGTCTATGAGTATGCATACCTGGATGGTGGAGATGGTGTTTGGGGTATATATATAATATATTATGCTCTATATGTGATGTTATAAATATGCCATATATGTACATGGGGTGTGAATGTAAATATGGTGGGATGGGGATATTGGGGGAGGAGGTGTAGAGAGAAAGGGATGGAGGAGAGGTTGGGGAAAGGAAAGTAAGGGCAAATAGCTGGAATGATTCAAACAAACATACGTAGTTTTTGAAGAACCAGACAAATTTCAGCTATGGAAATGAAGATTATTGAATTCTAGTGGAAGGAAAAATAAATAGTCATGTGAAATATACAGATTAAAAAAAAAAAAAAACTATTTAAAAAACAAGTTCTAATAAATCACATATATAAGTTGTATAATAATACACTGGGGTGACAAGCTTAAGGATATACCAATCTCCTGATTATCATAAATCAGGCTTGAAAAATAAGAGTTGTAAGATCAGTAGGCATGACTGCTTTGCCGAAATAACTCAAGTTGAAATTGGTCATATGAACAGAATACCTTTTTTTTTTTTTTTTTTTTTTTGGCATACGCAGGCTAATACTCCTGTGGACACTCCCTGTATAGACAGGCAGGGTTTAATCTCATCTACCCAACAAAGGGAGTGGAGTTTTGTGTGTATGACCGTTTTTTATCCCACCATTAAGGCAGCCATACTCCATCTTCGGGGAAGGTGCATGCTATGTGTAACGTCTCATCCATACCAACGGTCAAACTGGCCTTCTCTTCCGAAAGTTGGTGATGGGATTTTATGTGTGTGCAAGATGTTATGCGTGCGTTCGAACACGGAACCTTGGTTTATAGTCCCATTCGAAAGACTGTATCGGAAATGGAGTCAGAACCAATGTTAACTCCGAGGGAAAAATCCCCCTGTACCGAAACGGCCTGGCGGAGATTCGAACCTGCAACCCCAAGATTATGAGTCCGGCGCTCTACCAACCGAGCTATTCCCGGCCCCCAACAGAATGCTTAGAAATATAGATTGAACAAAATTTGTTCATTTTGCCAACTAAACTAACCAACTGGTGCTTTGTCACACAATGAAGAACCAGGAATCACAAACTGCCTATTTAAAGTGGCCTTTCAGCTCACATTAGATAAGATAAGATAATGTTGCTTACAGCCCAGCCGACCACAAGGGGCCACATCAGGGCTGTCACCACGTTAAAATCAACTCACAAGTCATTTAAAAAAACCCAAAAAAAACCACACCTTTCACACATCTCTTTAAATGACATCTTCTAGAAATGCACCAGAAACTTCGTTAAAAATCTTCCATCCGTAAAATCTTAAATCAGATGAAAAATGTTAATCTCTCTCAAAAACTCAAAGATCACGTCAGGCGGGACATCCCTGAACAGGATTTTCATGGACTCCGCTGTAAAATGTTTGTGTCTCACATCGTGCAAGTCCCAACACTCTTAAAAGAATATGTTTCATTGTGAGTGGCACATGACATGGAATGCACCACGGAGCTTCTTCATTCTTTAAAAGGTACGAATGTGTAAAATACGAATGGCCGGTGTGCAGCCGGCACAGAACTGTTTCTTCTTTACGACCACCAGACGTAGATGGGAGGAACTCCTTAAGGTTTGGACGGATCTGAAAGAGTTTGTTATCCGTCTGTGTGTTCCAATCCTCCTGCCAGAGGTCTCTCACATAATCGTTAATTTTGGGTTTCAGGTCTGAGCAAGGGATATAAATGTTGGACAATTTCTCTCTTGTGGCATTCTTGGCTAAACAATCAACCATTTCGTTACCTCCGATGCCAACATGACCAGGAACCCATGCCAGAATAATGTTGTAACCATCTGCTTTCAACTTAGTAAAAAGTTCAAAGAAGTGTAAAAGTTCTGGATGCTGAAGGTTGCGGCCAGCTATGGCCTCCAAAGCTGACAGTGAATCCGACAGAACCAGAAAGTCTCTCTTCCTAGATTGTGAGATTATCTTCAATGCCAGACCCAGAGCAATAAGTTCAGCAGAATAGACAGAAGCATCTGGAGGTATATGTTCTAACAGTATCTGAGAAGGAGCACCAGGGCAATAGGCTGCACAGGCCACTCCATCCTCAGACTTGGAACCGTCAGTGAAAATTTTCTGATAAGATGGGAATTTTGAACAGAGATCAGCATACAAGGCCTTGTACGCCAGAGAACTGGCAGACTCTTTACGAAAAGCTGCAAGATCAAAACGAATCTCTGGTGTGAAAAAGGTCCACGGAGGCTGATCCAGAAACTTGGAAAAATCAGACACAACTCCTAGGACTAGACCTGCATTCCGCGCGTGAGGCTGCATACGAAGACCAAACGGCGGAATACAGTTAGGGTTGTTTTTTAATTTGCTTTGGAACTGGGGGTCAAAGACAGTCATAGGCAGGATTCTCCGGTTCCGAGAACAGTCTGACATAGCAGTTCAGAGACATTTTCAGCCTGCGGTTGGACAGTGAGGGTTCACCTGCCTCTGCGTACAGGCTGTACACAGGGGTGGTGCGGAATGCTCCGAGACAGAGACGAAGCCCTTGATGGTGGATAGGGTCCAAAGATTTTAGATAAGAGGGTCTTGCAGAGCCGTACACAGCACAACCATAGTCCAGTTTGGAATGGACCAAGGCTCTGTAGAGGTGCAGCAAAGTTTTCTTATCAGCGCCCCAGTCAGTATGTGCTACGACCCGCAGAATATTCAGAGCTTTCTGGCAAGAAGTTTTGAGGTTTCTGATGTGGCTGAGAAAGTTAAGTTTTTGGTCAAAAATAACTCCCAGGAATTTGGCTTCTTTAACAGCTGGAATGATGGACTTGTCCAGACGAATTTCAGGATCAGCAAAAAATTGACGAAAATTGTGAAAATGGATTGACTGAGTTTTGGTATGTGAGAAGGTAAACCCATTTTCCTCAGCCCACTGTTGGATCTTGTTGACACAAAGTTGGAGTCGACGCTGTACGCTGGCGTAAGAAGCTCCAACTGCGTACAGCGCAAAATCGTCAACAAACAGTGAGGACTCAGAACCCTGGTTTACAGATTTCACAATGTCGTTGATTTTAATGCTGAAAAGGGCAGGAGAAAGGATGCTCCCTTGAGGGACACCCAACTCCTGCCCATGGATGTCAAGAGTGTGTGGTGCCAACACGCACCTGGAACTGTCGATCAGCCAAAAAGTTCTGTATAAACAGAGGCAGGTGACCACGAAAACCAAGTCTGTGCAGGTCCATAAGGATTCCTGATGTCCATGTGGTGTCGTACGCTTTTTCTAGGTCGAAAAAGATAGCGACCACATGCTGCTTATTGACAAAGGCGTTGCGGATGGTGGTTTCCAGACAGATTAAATGGTCAACTGTTGAGTGGTACTTCCGGAAACCGCACTGTTCACTGGCCAAAAGGCAATCGGTTTCCAGCTTCCATATCAGACGGGAGTTGACCATCTTTTCCATCAGCTTACAGAGGCAGCTAGTCAGAGCTATTGGACGATAGTTGGAAGGGTTGGTAATGTCCTTTCCAGGCTTAGGTATTGGAATGATCAGGGCTTTCCGCCAGGAGGGCGGAAAGTACCCTGTGGTCCAGATATGGTTATAGACTTTGAGAAGAGTCTGGAGACAGCTTTCTGGAAGATGTTTCAAAACCTGATAATGAATATCATCCAGACCAGGGGCAGAATCAGTGCAGGTTTGTAAAGCTGTTTTCAGTTCACTGACTGAAAAAGGGAGATTGTAGGTTTCAGAGTTGTCTGATGTGAAATTGTATAAATATTTCTCTCTGACTTGTTTGTGTCTTAGAAAGGCTGCAGATTTATTTGAAGATGAGGAGTTCTGATGGATGGTGGAGGCCAACAGATTGGCAACAGCTTGTTTGTCAGTGATCAGAGCATTGGCAAGTTTCAGGTGATGAATGGAGGGGTTGGTGTTCTTCCCTTTGATTTTTCTAATGATGTTCCAAACTTTTTTCTTTGAAGTTTTAGATGTCAGCCTGGAGCAGAAGTTTCTCCAAGACTGACGTTTACTGATTTTGAAAGTGTGTCTTGATTTCGCACGGAGTTTCTGATGGGCTCGAGCGCTGGGACCTGAAGGTCGTTGGTATACCCGACGCTGAGCCCGTTTGCGAACTTTTGAAATTTGTTAGCAGTCTGAATTAAACCAGGGTGTTTTTGGCATTTGGAGTTTGTCGGAAGACATTGGAATACAGGTTTTAGCACAGTTTATCACAATATTGGTCAGAGATTCTGCTGGGTCTGGACTCTGAAGAAAATCAGTGTCCTGGAATTCTTTTGAAATATTGGTTACAAAAAGATTCCAGTTGGCCTTCTTATAATTAAGATATTGTGAGACAGAGACGTTTTCAGTTAATAAGGGTTTTAAAAGAACAGGGAAATGGTCACTTCCGTGCAGATCGTCATGGACAGACCACTCATAGTCAGCTCGCATTAACTGACAATATAAAAGTGCAATGAATGTACTTGTTTTTGTACGTATTTCTAATATTATTAGTTAGTATAAGACTTAAAATTTCTTTCGTTTCTTTCTTCCTCTTTTTCTTTCTTTTTTTCCTTTTTGCAAGTATAAAACTACAAACAGGTTTACCACTTCGATTTCGCCGAATTTTGTTCCCATACGTCAAACTTTAGAAACAAACAACAAAAATTGGGGGGAAATATTCTAGAGAAGCGATTCTTGAGTGGTAATTTCACTTGCGGATACTAACCATAGAAGGGGGAAATCTAACAGAACAGCGGCATCTCTCGCTAGCTTCCACACATGAAATTACCTCGGGCTGTGTCAATTTTTTGACAACATGCCCACAAATAAATTATTGAAAATTATCAGTGAGAGAGAGCACAAGTCTGTGCCAACGCTTGCTGATGAACTGGGTTTGAAAGTAATTTGTGTCAGAAAGAACCTATTTCACTGTAATGTTAGATTTGGCTGTTACTACCTGCAAGAAGCCTCTGCTGTGTGGTGGCATGTGAAACGAAACTTGTTCTGAACACTGGCATTGATCGTGGACGCATTTTCATTAGGCTCAACAAACGGTATCGTGACAATTGGCCAAAGCAGCATTTGCACATTCTCTCAACAAGAGGCAAGTTTCAATTTACTATGGAAATGGGGATTATTAAATTCTGGGCACAAGTTAATTTCTAGTGGAAAGAAAAATAAATAGTCGTGTGAAATGTACAGACTAATTTTTTTTTTTTTTTTTATAAAACAAGTTCTAATAAACCATATGTATAAGTTGTATTAATAATACATTGAGGAGACAAGCTTAAGGATCTTCTGATTATCATAAATCAGGCATGAAAAATAAGAGTTGTAAAATCAGTAGGCATGACTGTTTTGCTGAAATAAACAAACAAAAAAAAAACAACAACAAAAAAACAAAACAAAAAAATTGGGGGGAGGGGGGGAATTCTAGAGAAGCGAATCTTGAGTGGTAACTGCACTTGTGGATGTTAACGGTAGGAGGGGGAAATCTAACAGAAATGTGACAACTCTCACTAACTTCCAAGCACAAAATGATGTCAGACTGTGTCAAATTTTTGACAACATGCCCAGAAACATAAAAAAAAAAAAGAGAGAGCATGAATATGTGCCAATGTTTGCTGATGAATCAGGTTTGAAAATAATTTGAGTCAGAAAGAACCTGTTTCACTGTAATGTAAGATAAGGCGTTTACTACCCGGAAGAAACCTTTGCTGTGTGGAGGCATGTGAAACGAAACTCGCTCTGAATATTGGTATTGATCATGAACGTATCTCCATTAGACTCAACAAACGGTATCGTGATGATTGGACGAAGCAGCATTTCAACATTCTCTCAACAAAATGACAAAGGAATGATCAGTTTAGAAAAGAAAAACCTGAATCAAATAGAGAAATCAGGACACAGTTCTACTGAAATGTTCGGGAAAAAAAAAATCAACTCGGACATTTTGTGATTTCAGGATCTCTGGACAAACACCAAGGCCGAATTCTGGCATTTCCAGACATGTGGTTTCATCCATGCTAACATCAGGAATCCCCCCCCACGTCTCCCCTGCGTAAGGTATCCCATACAACTCCCTCTATTGTCCCTGGGATGCTATGGTCTTTGGGAAGACTGGAGATGCAGGCAGTAGTACTAGCCCAACCTGACTGCTCTCAAGTCTTGAGGAACATGACTGTGACAACGTGGAGAAAGAAGAAAGGTGTACTCAGACATTTTGACAGTGGCTGCATATCTAAGATACAGTGGGGCAATCTATCCAGACCGTTGATTAATCTGGCAGTGACTGTACTTCTGTTTGTCTAGCAATGGAAATCTTGCTTATAAGACACATACCAGGCAACTCAATGTTCAGGCGGGCACTCTATCCTGGAAGGATCAGGTGTTACCATTAAAGTGGATGCTCAACAAGAACATTATTAAGATGTCAGTGTTGTGGGAACACCCTGAATGGTCCTATTTACAACCAGTCTTTGTGCCGCCAGTTCCAGACCTACAAGTCATGGCTATGGACACTCAGTCAATCTCTTGGGAGGGGATGTATGCTTATGAGTATCCTCCTTCCCCCCTCATTCCAGCAGTCCTAAAGAAGGCAGCCATGGAGAAATGCCCCCTGATTTTGGTATCAACTCTGAAATGGTCAAGAATTCATAAACAGACTGATTTCTCGGCTGGTGAAGGTCCCAATCTTTCTCCCTTCGTGGAAGGATTTGTTACTCCAGCTATGGACATGGAGATGGCATGCTGATCCCACGTCCTTCTCTCTCCACGTCAGTCTTATAACTGGTGATACATTTGAGAGGGATGTTTCCGACCTTCATGTGTGGAGAAGACCATGGCTAGCCTGAGACAATCCACTTTCAAAGTATATGACAAGAAACGGAGAATTCGTTTTCCCGGCTGAGGCTGCCATTTCATTGAGGACCTACAGATCTTTGGAAGGAAAGCCAGTACATTCAGGGGCTTCAGATCTGTCATTGCTAAGACCTTCCGACTTATGAGCAGAGACTGACATTAGCCATGATCCCTTTCTGTCCAAACTGATAAGGCACTTCGAGCCTATCACCGAATGCTCTGTCAGAAACCTCACTTTGAAGACTTTGCTTTTTGTTAACGCTTGCATCTGCATGCAGAATCAGTGAGGTTCCCGCCCTCTCCAGGGACCCAAGGTCTCTGAAGTGGCATGACAATGGCTTGGTGACCCTCTCCACGTGCCCTACCTTTCCAGCCAAACAGCAAAGCCCGAAGAGCAGCCTCTGATGATTAATCCCTTCATCATCTGGATCCAGATGCAGATGTTCAAAGGTGGAGCAGGTTAACAATCCTGTCAGGTTAATAACTGTCCTGTCAGAGCACTGGAGGCCTTCCTTCAGAGGACCGAGTCAGACTCCTATGACGTGCGCCTGTGGCGCGGCACTTGGTACCACTGTAAGACCCGACGCTTCGACAGGTTATCGACCAAGCTTACATCTTTGGCCAGAAACCTCTGCCCCAGAGAGGATATCAGGGCACATGAAGTCCGGGCTCTATCTGCCAGTTGTGTCCTATAGTGGAATTTTGCAGTACCAGTACCTGACATTTGTTAGGCAGTGGGCTGGAAATCGATGAGCACCTTTGGAAGCTTCTATCTCAGAGATATGACTGAAGACACTGAGGCTTTGGACTGTTTGGGAGCAGTAGTCATAGCAAGCAAAGCCACCCTTCCAAAGTTAATTGTTTTCCCCTTTTCATGTTTCAGACATGTTCAAACTAAACAGAAACAAAAGCAAGTGCTGCAATAGAGTGAAACTAGTCGAACTTTGTTACTGTGGAACCTACCAAAGTTCACTGAGACAGCTGTAATTAGGGCCATTGGGGATTGTGATGGTGTAGAGATGCTCACAGTTACTGTACAAAAGCCAATGTCCCGTTTGCAGCCTGAAGATTGTAACTTGAGCTGTTCTGTTGAGTTGGTGGATGCCGTCCTCTTCAGTCGTAATGTCCAGGCATTGGTGCCATGCTCTTCTGAAGTTGTTCCTCAGGATGCTGTTTGCTTAACTGTAGAACATCCAGTGCCTTGACTGTTCCTGCCTACTGCCAGTCTTGGACAGTCGGTCTGCCCTCATTTCTCCGATGCCACGGTGAGAAGGGATCCACTGCAGGACTACAGCAGTTCTCTGTTGGAGGAGACTGAGTTCCTTTCTGATGGCTCTGACTATCTGCTCCCCTCCTGGTGTCGGAAGGCTCTTCGGGATGCATTTACACTCTGTCAGAAAGACTGTTGGTGGGGAGCCTGTCTTCCTGGTTAAAGGTCTGGGCAGCAAGGATTAGGGCACAGGCTTCAGCTTGGTAGTTTGTGGAATGTGCCTTTGGCCACAGGCTTTCTGAAGGATCTGCCATCCAGGACTTGATGAAAATTCCACCTCCACCGTCTTCTTTACAGCCTCATTTGCTGATCCATCCATGTATGCTCTAGCCCAGGTGGATACAGATGATGTCCACTCCTTCCCTTCTGAGGAACTCTTGTAGCTCAGGTTTCTTCTTTCAAAGGCCCTCAGCATTCCACTATGCAAAGACAAGGTGGGTTGCTGGTCTTTCCGGCTGACTCGCTTGGCTGCTTGATTTCCACCTCCTGTTCTCTTCCTGTATTGCTTCTCCAGCTGCTGTGGTTGGGCCCCTTAAAGGCTGGAGGCCTGGTGCTGTCTCCGCCTGGTGAACCATGGACAAACACCATACCACTGAATATCAGTCTGCATGGCCATATTGGGTGAGATGTGAAGTGTCTGGTCTTCTCCTGTGCTTGTGATTCTGCAGGAGGTCTGCCTGCTGACCTCAACTGACACATTCCCATTTCAGAACAGCTCATAGTCTGGTTACCCCGTTATTATGGGGCTAGCGTACATTAGATAGTGCAGGTTTAGACTCCCAAGTTTTCCTTCTCTTAGGCTATGTTGGTTCACTGCACCTTGTTCTATGTTATCCAGTTTACCCCCCCTGGCACAAGAGTTGAGCCCTGGATTCCCAATCCACCAACCAGGGGATGTGCCTCTACGCTGTATAGCCCCAACGCAGGGTTTCAATCTTTAATCTTGTAGACTTAAAAAATCAAAAAAAGGTGGGGAAGGGCATTGGCACTTTGCTAGCATATACATCAGGGAATGGCCCTGTACACTAGAAGCATTGTGATTCTCAATCCATCTGAGAATGGCATGAGAATCATGATCATTTTTTAACCATTCTTTATTGCACATCCATCAAGAAGTGGCTGTGTGTATTTGGACATTACTATCATCATATCCATCGGAGAATGGCATTGTAGTAATTCTGATCATGGTTATTTGACATGTACAGAGTGGAAGGTCTCTGTCCTTTTGGATCGTTATTATCACATTTGTCTGAGAATGGCATTGTGATCATTTCTGTGTACCTGGAGCATTTTTGTTATCTCAACCATCGGAGAATGGATTGTGTTAACTTGGGCATCTTGTGGACACATCCACTGGGGAATGGCTCTATAGTCCTTAGTTTTGGAATATTTTTACTCTGTACAGTTACGTTGGGACACTCACACTGGTTTTCTGCTCACTATTATGATTGAAGCAAACTTGCCTCAGGAATTTTGTACCTTGACATGCCCATATATTATTGCACATGTACACGCCTGTTATATGCTCCATTCAAATATTTCGCGACTGTCATTTGGAAATGTTCACCACACTAACTTGGTGTTAGTGTGTATGTGCACTGCTCTAATGTTTTTTTTTTTGTGCTACATGTTGTGTCTCAGTGTAAACAAAAAATTATAGCCTACTTGACAGTGGTCTGAACCCTTTTTTTGCTAGGTTGATTTCAGGGATCTTCTCCTTTTCCTGATACATTTTCTTTCTCATATTTATCTTATGTTAATCATTACGTAAAAGAGAGCAGGGACAATTCTTTAAACCTCCAGGAATCATCAATCAAAAACCATTCTGGTCCTGGCGCCGAGCTCTCGGATGATTTGAGGCCAGTCTGGTGCTTTGAGTCTGAACATTGTCTCCTAAGCAAGATTTCCCACCATCTTTTTCGATATTCTGGCATTTATTTGGACAGGTAAGTATCAAGAAAAGGAATTTTACTACTAAAAGCAGTTTTATGATATACTTATCTGTCCAAACACTAAGAAATCTCTCTCCCCCCCCCCCCCCCCCCTCTTCCACAGCATGGAAAAGGGAGAAAACTGATTTGTTTTAGGCACAGTGAGTTGATTTCTTGTTGGCCAGAGGAGACCACTCATGTATTCCTGTAGGCTGGGTAGAGTTATCTCCCTGCTCCTTTTTTTTTTTGGTCCCCAAAACGGAGTGACTGAGGGTGGAAAATGAAGCAAAATTTATAAAGAGAAGGGGTTAGTTACCACCAAGGACACAGACAAAGTACAGGACAAAACACAATGCATTTCAACCTCTTGGGTCTTCTTCAGGCAAAAACAAATAACATTTAGGAAAATGTGAATTCAGTGAAAACGAAGAACGAGAAACCACTTATCTTCTCTTATTTGGCGCAAAATCAAAATGGCAGTTGGATGAAAATGAGGCAGTTAAGGAGGGGATCATGACAGTTGAAACAGTAATGATAACCATGATAATACTGGTATTAATGGCAATAATAGTGGCGATGCTAAGAATGTATGTAATAAGAGGAGGGGTATTGGTAAAGTGGGTTTGTTTAAAAAAAAAAAAAAAAGGGGTGGGGATAAGATAAGATAATGTTGCTTACAGCCCAGCTGACCACAAAGGGCCACATCAGGGCTGTTACCACATTAAAATCAACTCACAAGTCATTCATTTGCACAATTCTTTAAAATACATCTAAAAACCCACCCGAAATTTTGTTAAACTTTCCACTGTAAAATCTCAGATCTAAGACACAGATCTGATGAAAAATGTTAATCTCTTTCAAGAATTCAAAGATCGCATCAGGCAGAACATCTCTGAACAAGATTTTCATGGAATCTGCTGTAAAATGTTTGTGTCTCACATCATGCAAGTCCCAACACTCTAAAAGAATATGTTTCATTGTGAGTGGTGCATGACATGGAACCAGAGCTGTAAGTTCAGCAGAGTAAACGGAAGCATCTAAAGGAATATGTTCCAACAGTATTTGAGAAGGAGCACCAGGGCAATAGGCTGCACAGGCCACTTCATCTTCAGACTTGGAACCGTCAGTGAAAATTTTCTGACATGATGGAAATTTCAAACAGAGATCGGCATACAATGCCTTGTATGTCAGAGAGCTGGTGTACTCTTTGCGAAAAGCTGCAAGGTCAAAACAAATTTCTGGTGTGGAAAAGGTCCACGGAGGCTGATCTGGAAACTTGGAGAAATCAGACACAACTCCTAGGTCTAGACCTGCATTTTGCGCATGAGGCTGCATACGAAGACCAAACGTCGGAATAGAGTTGGGGTTGTTTTCGAATTTACTTTGAAACTGAGGGTCAAAGACACAGTCATAGGCAGGGTTTTCCAGTTCAGAGAACAGTCTGTAATTCAAAGACAGTTTCAGCCTGTGGTTGGACAGTGAGGGTTCACCTGCCTCTGTGTACAGGCTGTATACAGGGGTAGTGCGGAATGCTCCAAGACAGAGATGAAGCCCTTGATGGTGGATAGGGTCCAAGAGTTTTAGGTAAGACGGTCTTGCAGAGCCGTACACAGCATAGTCCAGTTTAGAATGGACCAAGGCTCTGTAGAGGTGCAGCAAAGTTTTCTGATCAGCACCCCAGTCAGTGTGTGCTACGACCGCAGAATGTTCAGAGCTTTCTGGCAAGAAGTTTTCAGGTTATTAATGTGGCTGAGAAAGTTGAGTTTCTGGTCAAAAATAACTCCTAGAAATTTGGCCTCTTTGACCGCTGGAATGGGAGATTTCCCTATTTTGATTTCAGGATCTGCAAAAAACTGACGAAAATTATGAAAGTGAATGCACTGTGTCTTAGTAGCAGAAAAGGTGAAGCCGTTTTCTTCCGCCCACTGATGAATTTTATCCACACAAAGCTGGAGCCTGCACTGGACACTCGGGTACAGGCTTCCAGTTGCATAGACGGCAAAATCATCCACAAACAATGAGCAGTCGAAACCCTGTTGAACTGACTTGACAATATTGTTGATCTCGATGCTAAAGAGGGCAGGAGACAGTATGCTCCCTTGTGGAACACCCAACTCCTGCTCATGAACATCAGAGAGAGTGGTGCCAACCCGAACCTGAAACTGTCGTTCTGCAAAAAAAAATTTTTGAATAAAAAGTAGAAGATGAACCCAAAAACCAAGATCATGGAGATCATAAAGTATCCCAGATTTCAAGGTGGTATCGTAGGCTTTCTCCAAGTCAAAGAAAATAGCCACTGCATGTTGTTTGTTAATAAAGGCGTTCCGAAGCATAGATTCCAGACGGATCAAATGGTCCACTTGTTTCGATGTTTGCGGAAACACATTGTTCTTTCGCCAGAAGGCCGTCAGTTTCAAGTTTCCACATGAGTCTCGCATTGACCATTTTTTCCATCAGTTTGCAGACACAGCTGGTCAAAGCTATCGAACGGTAATTGGATGGGTTCAAAAGATCTTTTTTTTTTTTTTTGCTGTCCCAACCTCTGCGCAACTTCAGAGGCAGTGCACCCACGCCGCTCATTCCGACACCCCGTCCACAGCCACATCGGCCCCGCCACAGCCCCGGCACTCCACAGGGAGCAGTCAATGTCAAGAGGCAACCCACCGGAGGAGACACTGCACTGCTGCCGAGTCACTTCGGTGGTGTTCAGTGGCGTCTGTTCTGATCTAACATACGCAGGACGCCACCTACTAAGCCCCTACTGACGACAATAATTGCTTAGTCGCGGAGCCGGCGTGAGTGAGCTCTCCCTCCAGAGGGCGCCACCACGTCCGTCCAACGACAGCCCCCATGGACTCGCCGATATCGGTGACCCCGACGGAACCAAACCAAGGCCACAGACGTGGAGAGGACATCGAAATTTAGGTCACCATGACAGCAGGGCATGAAGGGCCACATAATTTGAGACATCTTTTTTTTTATGCTGATCGATGAGAATGAGGATGATTAAGATGATGTTACCGATTTCCATTTCGGTCTGCGACTACATGACAGGGCTGTACTCTACGCTTCCTTTCATAATATATCCCGGCGTCAACCAGGCCCGAGAGATACAGGCACCTGCAGTGTTGGTCAGGAAATTTGAGCAACACTCTCAGAAACGCATCCATTAAGTGGATGAAACTCGACTGTGTGGTCCCAGTCTTCCCAACTGAGTCCGCAGCAAACTCAACTCTGGGTAGGAGCCGGTCGGGGCAGAAAAAACCCACATGACTCTGATGGGATTCAAACCCACGACTTCCCAGCCGGGAGTCCGCGACGCTAACCACTTCGCCACAGCGGCTGGTTCAAAAGATCTTTTCCGGGTTTGGGTATAGGTATGATGAGGGCTTTCCGTCAGGACGGTGGAAAACACCCTGTGGACTAGACATTGTTGAAGACTTTCAGAAGGGTCTGGAGACAGCTTTCTGGGAGATGTTTCAAGAGTTGATAGTGGATCTCATCTAGGCCAGGAGCAGAATCGTTGCAGGTTTGCAGAGCTGATTTTAGTTCAATGATCGAAATTGGCAGATTGTAGGCTTCAGTGTTGTCCGATGAGAAGTTACAAGGAGATTTTCTTTTACAAGTTTGTTTTTCAGAAAAGATGGCATTTTATTTGTGGAGGAGGAGTTCTTTTCAATAGTTGAGGCCAGCACATTAGCTACAGCTTGTTTATCTGTGATCAGGGCTTCTGCAAGTTTCAGGTGATGGATTTGTATTTTTACCACTAATTTTCCTGATCACTTTCCATACTTTCTTCTTGGAGGTCTTTGAAGTCAACCTGGAGCAGAAGTCTCTCCAAGACTGACATTTACACTTTTTGAAAATGTAGCGAGATCTGGCACGGAGATTTTGGTGGGCCCTCGCCTAAGGTATTGATGGCCTGCGGCAGACAACACACTGAGCCTTCTGGCGTTGATTGTGGATTTGTTGGCACTCAGCATTAAACCAGGGAGTTTTTGGCATCTGAGGTTTGGCGGTAGAAGCTGGAATGATGTTCTTGGCACAGCTGATGATGATGTTCGTCGAGGTCTCAGTAGGGTCAGGACTTTGAAGAACCTGATCCTCCACTAATTCTTTTTGTATGTTCGTAGCAAAAAGATCCCAGCTGGCTTTTCTAAGGTTAAGACATTCTGGTAAGATGATGTGTTCTGACGATTTATGTCTCAAGACTATTGGAAAATGGTCACTTCCATGTAGATCATCATGAACACTCCAACTGAAGTCCAAGACCAGTAAAGGATCGCATACTGATAAATCGATGCAAGAAAGAGTGCCATTTGATGAATGTAGATATGTTGGAGAGCCATCATTCAGACAACACAGGTCAAGCTCAGAGAAGACATCCTCCAGAAGAAGACCTCAGGGAGAGGAGTCTGCACTGCCCCAAAGAGGAGAGTGGCTGTTCCCCTAGAATCAAGAAAGGTCGTGGGAGTTCTTCTATGAGACTCTTGACGACTGACAGATGATGGTGGGGTATATACAGGGAACAAACTGTCACTGTTTTATGTAGGGAGATTCTGGCAGCTAAAGCTTGACGAGAAGATTTAAGGTTGACAGGGCTGAATGACAAAGATTTGTGGATGAGTAACGAGACCTCACCCGAAACTCCAAGAGCTGTAGGTTGGGCTGGTTTAGACAGTACATTAAAACCTGAAACAGTAAAGGACTTTTCTTTGTGCAACTGCGTTTCCTGAAGAGCTACTACAGCTGGCTTTAAATCTCAGCAAAGAAGTTGAAGCTCCTCAAAATTGGAATGGAGACCTCGGATATTCCAATGGAAGATGGTTGTGTCCACTATAAAGGTGATATGGTGATGGTAAATAAATCATGTATCTCTTCATCTTCACGTTCCTTTCATTCCATGTTGACATCTTCTAGATCCGAGAGAACTGCAAATCTGTTGGTGTTTCTCTCTGCTTTTTTCTCTTGATCTGATAAAATATTTGGTGCTTTCTTTTCAGACGGCGATTTTGCCTTTCCTCCAGAACCGCCAGCTCCCTTGCTGACAGCTGTAGGGTGCCCTTTGGAAGATTTTGAGGGGGTGGTCTTGTCTTGAACCTCAACAACTTCCATTTTCTGCCGCCCTGAAGGGCCTGTACGTCTTTTGCCCCCTGATGGTCTGGGGGCGGGAGTGGGCTTTGAAGACTGAGTCGTATGTGAAGGCGAGGACTGCTGAGGTTCGTCGCATACAGTGTTTCTGCCTGAGGCTACAGACTTTGTTTCTGGCTCTCTCTCGGCAAATGAGGATTCGACCGTCTGCACGCCAATGCTGACTGTTGTTGACTTCCTTACTGCAGCTGCAAATGAGAGCCCAGCAGTTGGTTGACTCTTCATTGAAATCTTTTTTGCCTCAAAAAATGGGATTCTCTGTTCAGTCTTGATTCTTTGAATTTCCTTTTCCTTCAACCAGTTTGGGCAGGTCTTTGATGACGATGGGTGCTTGCCTCCACAGTTGGCATAGAGTGGTGGACTGTCACACACACCCTGGTGGACTGGCTGGCAGCAGGTACCACACACCTCTTCTTCCGTGCATCTATCCCTCACATGGCCAAACCTCTGGCACTTGAAACAGCGCAGAGGGGACAGGATGCATAGCGACACTGACTCTCAGGTAGCCCACCGTGATCGACTCTGGGACAGAAGTAGAGCGGAAGGTCAAGAAGAGGGTGTCAGTTGGAACTCTCTGAACTCTTGTCATTGCCTCTGCGCACAAGAACTCGATGAACGTTGGTCACTCCTTGCGATGCCAGTTCCGACTTGATTTCTGCCTCTGACATTCCTCTCAGATCTCTGCATCGGATTACTCCCTTGGAAGAGTTGAGTTTTGTGTGGAGACACCCTGATCGGTCAATCAACCAAAGTCGTCGATTTCAACAGCATTTCCGAGTGCAGCTTGGAAGAGCACTCAACCAGAAGTGACCCGTTCCTTAATATCTTGACGCTCTTTGGCTTCCCCTTGAGGCCACTGATTCCTTTCGCAGTCGCAAAAGGACTCGGGCCCGACAGAGGTCTATCTTCATCTGCTCCCTCAACAATCAGCCAGCTGGGCCAGAAGCCTGAAAGGTTTCGTGTCTCATGTTCTGAATCTGTATCCGTTACCGAATCTTGCCTGTGTCTTATTTTATTTTTTGGTGCCATGTTGTATTAATTGAAATTCATTTCTCTCGATTCCCACCCGCCATCGAGTCCCAACAAGGGGGATGCCCATTTCATACGAATATCCAGTATATCAGGGCACCAGGATTACGAAAGAAGTATACACAGGCCTGAAAGCCTCCCTGCCACGGAAGCTCCCAAACCT
The DNA here is from genome assembly GCA_033310375.1 of Conus canariensis. Taxonomy (NCBI): domain Eukaryota; kingdom Metazoa; phylum Mollusca; class Gastropoda; order Neogastropoda; family Conidae; genus Conus; species Conus canariensis. The sequence goes on from CM065714.1 coordinate 76,919,895, forward strand.
GTTTGACCCAAGCCGCCGCCTTCTAGCCTCAGCTAGGGCATGCATGCGACCAGCCGCTTGATCGAAGTAGGCCACTTCGACCACCTGTCTAGAGGAAGTCCAGGCCAAAGAGGTGTGTTGACCTGATGCACCGCAGTCACATCAGTGGTCTCAACCTCCAGGATCCTATTCTCCCCCATCACAGGACGCACCGCACAGCAAACACGGTGGACCCCCAGAAGACCACTGAGAAAAGAAGAGTGTGGAAAAGAAGACTTGAAGGGGAGACGAAGATAGAAAAGAGCCAAATAAGAAAAGCAGAAGATAAGAAAAAGAAAAAGGTGGGTTACAATTTGTCCGGGCCCTCACTCTTAACCTTTCTGACATGGGAGACCCTACCAGGGGCATCAATTCCTATCACGTAGTGCCTAGGCCAGTCAGCAACTTGGCTATACAGGCCTAGAAGCGTAACAAGAACTAGCCATCTAGTTGAGTATTGATGCCCCCGTCAGCAAAGCCTAAGGGATCACTGGACCGCGCAAGCCCTCCGACCACGGCAAGGTTGCAACCCCTGGAGGGAAGGGGGTGGGGGTGAAACAGTCAGCCACCAGCCTACACATCATTATCATCATCTCAGCGTTTGTCACCTGCTGCTCCAGGTCCCCCACTAGACTTCGCCTCGGCCTTTTTCAATGCTTGTACAATTGAAGGTGTTCCTTTCATCACTTCTGATAGTTTTTTTATGTGATTTTGACGAAACATGCTTTATGCAGTCGTTGCGCCCTCCATGAGCACAACTAAAACTCGTTTCGCACAAAGTGCACCACACAAAAGTTGGACCTTTTTTGAGCTTGGGACTAAGCACTTCCAAGTTTGCGTGGTATGCATTCAGGAAAGCTTGCCCCCTCGTTTTGGCAACATTCTTTTCAACATCTAGCTCTTCATTCTCATGAACGCGTAATTTCGCTTGTGGCGGCATTCTCTTAGTGAATATTTGTGTCAGTCGCTCACTATGAAACATATGGTGTAAGTGAGTAGGCTACGCGCCAACTGCAACTGGGGACAATAACTTGCGTCTTCTAATAGTACTTTTCTTTTCTTTTTTCCCCCCCAGGTAATGTTGCCGATTTTCCTATTTTTGTAGTACTTGACGCATTATCGTATTTTCCAATCAAATTTCGTAAAATACACCAAAAAAATTGCAGGGTAGACAGGTCTGTGAATATGTTGTGACTTTCTGATAAGAACAAAACTTTCTGAGAGTAGTGACAGGAACTTTCCATGGAAAATGAAAATCTAGGAAGATCTATTATTTGTATTATGAGCAAACGGCCACTGGGGGAAAATAAATAAAAATCAAAAACAAAATAACCAAATTGAAAACAAATACAATGGTACTGCAGCATGCTGAAATGAAAAACGACCACATCAGCTGTCAATGTTTCATCATCTGTCTACTTAAGGATGATGATGTAGGCTTTTTTTTTCCTGTCCCATTTTCTATGCCACCCCAGTGGCATTGCACCAAGACTACTCATTCTGACCTTTTTGTCCACAGCCACAGCCCGGCCCACCGCAGACCTGGCACCGGCATTCCACAGGCGGCAATCATGTCAAGTCGTAAGGAGCAAACCAACAGAGGAGACACTGCACTGCTGCCAAGTCACTTTGGTGATGTTCAGTGGTGCCTGTTCTGATCTAACATATGCAGAACATGACACCACCTACTAAGCCCCCTACTGACAATAACTGCTTAATTGCAAAGCCAGCATGAGAGAGCTCTCCCTCCAAAGGATGGCACCATGTCCATCCAACGACAGCCCCCATGAATTCACTGATACCGGTGACCTCTACGGAATCAAACCAACACCAAAGACATGGAGAGGACATTGAAACTGAGGTCACCATAAGAGCAGGGCATGAAGGGCCACAGAATGTGCGTTGTCTTTTTTTTTTAAATGCTGATCGATGAGAATGAGGATGATGAAGATGATGCTATGGATTTCCATTCCACTCTGAGACTGCAAGACAGGGTTACTATGGTTACTTTCATAATATATCCCGGCGTCAACCAGGCCCGAGAGATACAGATACCTGCAAAGTCGGTCAGGAAATTTGAGCAACACTCTCAAAGACACATCCATTCAATGGATGAAATTCAGCTGTACGGTCCCAGTCAGCTAAACCAATTGTTTCATTAGGTTTTGTTTTGCTTTAAATAATCTCAGTCATACGACTTTCCTGCTTGTCTTTAAAAAAATAAAATAAAATACAGTCTCTGCAACAATAGTTAGGTGGAATGACCCTGTGAAAATTCCCGAAATTTGTGACTTTAGAGGAATGGAGAAGAGACTGAGAAAAACGTTCAAGGAAAACATTTTTAAAGACAGGAAGTCTTGTTCAGGGGGGTCTTTTTTAAGGCAGTTCCACTATATCAACAATTCTTGCAAACAATACATATACTCACAAGCTTTATTTTACATTGCGGAGAGACAAAATGAGTAAAACAGCATATACTCACTGTTTGCTAAGTTTGCCAATGTCATCTTGATGTTTAATATTGATGCCCACCAGCTCCATGTCTCTGGCCTTCAGGTCATCCTCCAGCTTTTTTATCTTCTCTGTGAACACAACACATACCTCTTCCCATTCTGGTCATTATATTTTTGTCCTGCAATACACAGATTATTCTGTACATTTCTGTGTTAATAATCATGCACCTCTTCCCATTCTGACCACTATACAGTCCTTTTTATACACAGGCTATTCTGTTCATATATGTATATGTATGTATGTATGTGTATGTGTGTGTGTGTGGTGTGTGGTGGTGTGTGTGTGTGTGTGTGTGTGCGTGCGTTTTAACATCACAAACAAACCTCTTACCCATTCGGCCACTTCAATATTATTAAAGCAAAGGCTATCCTGCACAGTCTACTTCTCTGTTAACATACCAATCTCCACACACTAGTTACTACTTTGCATAATTCAATGCATCATTGTCAAAACATACATCCCCTAAATAATTCTTGTCATTAGATAGAAAATACATTAATTCCTGTGCAATGTATTCCCCCCTCCCCCCCTTTGGCTTATGTTCTTACTCGGCCAATAACATGGCACTAACTTTCTGTTTTGAATGTTCTAGCTCTAGCTGAAAACACAACAAACTCTACTTTAATTTCTGTCAATGTAGACAAAACATAATCTCCCATTCTTAATTTAATTCTGGCCTAGCTGACAACTTTTCCCACTTTTCTCTTCTTTTAAGTCCTGTTCTAGCTAACAGCACAATAGTGATGACCTATATTTGAATTTTTCCTTGAACTGACAACACTGTGTAACTTACCACCTTTACTGCAACTCCACAACTTTAGCTGACAACACATTTACCTTCTTTGTCATAATTTCTACTGTAAGAATGCAACACTAACAATCTTTGTTTTTATGTTCTAGCTGACAACACAACACATTCCATCTATGTGTACTTCTACTCTAGCAGACATAACAACAGTTACCATCTTTATTGGCAAGTAGCTGATAACCTAATAATTACCATACTTATTTGTAATTCTGGTTGTACTTGACTGCATTTACCATCTTTATCTCAAGTAATACTCCCACAACACATCACTTGCCATCTTTTTATTCTTGCTCTAGATGGCAACATTCATGGTCTTTTATCTTTTCTCTGTAATTGACAACACATACCGCATTTAATTTTCTGCTTCAGCTGACAACTGAACTCTTACTGTGTCCATCTTTCTGCTCTGACTAACAACAGAATACTTACCATCTTTATCTTTCTGCTCCGATATAACACTACGACATTTTCCATCTATATTTAATACAAAACTTACCATCCAACTTTCTGATCTGACAATGTAACACTTGCCATCATCTTTCTGCTCTAAAATTTAAACTACCATTTTCTTCATACTTACATGACCAAACAAATGCCTTATCTCCACTTGATGCAGAACAACTATACATCAGGAATCACTCATAAAAAAACTGAAATGGGTAGCGAGGAGATAACTCTACTCAACCTACAGGAATACATGGGTAGTCTTCCCTGGCCGACATGTAATCAACTCAATCCCCTCCACATAATTCAGTTTTCTTCTTTTCCTTGACGAAGAAGCACTCTTATTTTCATTTGAACACTCCAGTAGGGATCATCAGAAGTGTTCTTTGACTCAGCCTTTCTCTCACAGAGAGAACACACCTTTTTGTACTGACAATTCCAGAGAATTATTATGACTAGCCTCTGCTGTACAGTCACCATCTTCACAGAGCTACTTGGTACAACCCAACTTATCCAATGCCTTTACACCACTAACCTACAGGCTTTGCAGTTCCTGTCGACGACTGGTGTTTACGCTCAACAAACATGAGACCTGTGTCATATGAACCAGCTGCTCACCTTTCACACCATGTAGTTTGTGTGAGGATTGGCCAACCTCTACATGACGCTTGGTATTCAATCTTCATTCCGACAGTCAGCCAGTTTCGGTGAGGGTAGTGACCAAAACTCCTTGCTTCACCGCTTCAACCTTAGTCCCAGAAACAGTGGAGACGGGCCGGCATCCCCCCACCCCCCAGCATGCTTTAATATCCCTACCCCTGGGCGACCTGTTTTGAGGAGCAGCTGGTTTTCAGTGTTCTTGGTAGGCCTCAGAGAAGCTTGCCTCCATGGAACAGCACTGGCTTGGAGAGTTGCCTACAGGGCATAGCTCCGAGGGGGGTATTGGTGATATTGGGCGCTCCCCAAACAGCGTAAGCAAGGACAGGTTGCACTCTGAACAGAAGATAGGTAGGCTTGGTATGAATACAAGACTGATGAGCGAGAGGAGTAGTATCATGATGATGAGATTTCTGCTACCTCGAAGTTTGCACCGGGGAGGTCAGAGTCTGATAATGCATGGTCAGTTATTTCTAGCACTCTTTCCATTGGCGTTTGCTTATTTTGATGTTCCAGTTCCCGGGTTTTGAAAGGTGCAGATTCATTTCTTCTTTTTGAGAGACTGGCACCCAAGATACCGATTTGTTATCTCACGCCTTGGGGGAAAAATGTTGGATGGTATCGAGACATGTTGACTGATTTCCTTCTTGACTCCCGTTACGCTTATTCCTAGTTCCCAGGGTAAAGGCTGTTTTCCTGGTAAACAACCTGGTTGTCAGACTCAGAGATAGGGGTCTGTTTTCACCAGTGGTCTTGCTATTTCTTGTTTTGATTCGCCCTCCACCCTTATCCTGCTGGTTTGAGCTTAACCCTTCTATTTTAATATTAGTGAATAAAACATGTACAAAATCTAGAGAAAAATCTGCTATACATGAATCCATCCTGATTCGGCAGTTCATCAGCCCATTATCTCAGACCTGGATTAGGTCAGTTGTTTATCATCAAAGAAATTTCTGACATTTGTCTTTACCTATCTGTACTATGAGCTTCATTTGACATGGCAATTCGGCGGAATTTGACAGTCATGTTCATGACGTTCAAAATGCACACAGGACGTTTTACTCAGGAATTTACAACAATAAAGATCTTTCAGCACCGCGTCATATTGAATTTGGTTTACAGCGAACTTACATGTTTGTGGCAATAAATGTCTGTCTTCTTTTAAATACTGCAAATGTTTCTTTGTGAATAGCTTTCCCATGAGAATTCCCGCATTGATGTCCTTAGTCGTAACCTTGACAATGTCAGCGAGTTTTCTTCTCCTGCTGAAAATTCTTCTCTTTTGGCCTCCATTTCTCATGGTCACGATTTTGTCTGAACGAATGATAATTCATTATGATTTCAGAAATTGAAGAAGAAGCATGGAGTTTCAGACTTCTCTCTGGTGCCTTTTCGCCAATCGGGTATTCCCCTTCTGTTGATCTACCGGAGTTTTGTGGGACTTCTCTCTATTCCCCTCGTGCCTCTTTCTCCGCCTTTAGCTCAAAAATTCATCCAAGACTGCGCATTCCCTCTGTTACGGTCTCTCTTCCCCCTAGGAAGGTGCCTTAGGGAGAGCACTCTTCTGTATTCGTCAGTTTCTTAGTCTATCTTTCCTTGGTTCTAAGTAATTGGAAATTAGACAGTAATAGGCCTCAGCAGAATGAGATTACTGTGCCAGGGAACTGGCCCATCAGCCATGCACAGTCTGACATATGTATCTTCCCACCTTGAATACAGTGGTATTTGGATGATACAATATCTTGCTTGGGAGATTCAGATATATTTCCTGATTCTCCCATGCAAAGTCTTTTACTCTGGTCCTAGTGAGGAGAAGGCAGTGGCTTCTTTTGCTTATCCCCTTCTGATCACTCTGGAGATAAACAATTACAGGACAAACCAAAAAAAAAAAAAAAAAAACGGAAGGAGAAGGCAGACAAGGTAGTTTTTCGTGTTGGGGAGGTCCTTTATGAAGGATGACAAGTTGGTACGGCTGGCGGACCCAGAAGACACTCTCTTGGGCACAACCTCTTCTTCTATTTTCGCTACCTCCTGCAGCTTCCTGACCATGATCAATTTGATCTTGGGAGCTAAGAACTCAGCCTTTTGGCTGCCTCCATCTGCTCCCACTCAGTGGCCACAAAGTGACGTCTTGTCTCAGATGACTTAGAAGGGGATGTTCATTGGCCTCCTTTTTGTTTGCCTCTTCAGCCTTTGGCTGAACCTGAGTTGTTGATATCTGGTATCCCTATATAACTCCCTTCATTGTCCCTGGAGTGCTATGGTATTCGGGAAGACAGGAGCTCAGCGCACATGAATCTGGAGATGCGAGTAGTACTAGCCCTGAGTGACTGGCCTGAAGTCTTGAGGAACAACACTGTGACAGCATGAGAAAGATGAAAGGAGTGCTTAGGCATTTCGACAACATATCTAAGACACAGAGCAGTAATCAATCCATTCTGTTGATCAACCTGGCAATGACGGTACTTCTGTTCTGTCTAGCATTAGTAAGCAATGGAAATCTCTTTGCTTATAAAACACACACCAGGTAACTCAATGTTCTGGCAGACATGTCCCCCCCCCCCCGGAGTCCGGCCTGGAACTGATTACCATTGGGTGTGGGGTGCAGCCTGTGCCCCAACCGCTGTCTCCGTCACGATGACGTGGAGAGGCTGACCACCAGGTCCGTATTTGTGTATTGAAAAGGACCTCAAGATTCTCTGTCACAACGATGTGGAGAGGCTGACCACGAAGTCGGTAGTCTGACGTGATTTTCTACTGTGTGGGTGTGCCCTGTGGGACACCACTTCAAACTGTATTCTTGAGCAGCTCTGCTTGCCGTGCGAATACCCTGGTTGGTGCTATAGACTGTGACTTGGGCTCGTTGGAGCCAAGTGTGTGGACTGTCTGTTGGGACACTACAGACGGTGCCAGCAAGGTCTGTGCCAGAAAAAATATTTGATGTGACAATTTTGTGAGAGTGACGGTTAAAGCTCCTTGTGCTATTACATACCTTGGTTGATTTGAAATACTGACCTGTGCTGTGTAGTGGCGTGTATTGTTTTTGTGCCGGTTGATTTAAATTAATGATTTATGGAGATAAGTGCTTATAATGTCTTGATGTTCAGGCAGCATATAAAAGAAACTTAATTTGTGTGTTGCCTGGCTGTCCATATTTGTGGTGTAGGTGTGTATAGGGAATAATCGTTACACACATCCAAACTTTTGAAAGTGAGAGTCAGACACACAGCACCACACTATCCGTAACAGATAAACCTATTCATTTCTCTGCTGGTGAAGGTCCCATTTGCTCTCCCCTCTCAGAAGGATCTACATCCACGGACATGGAGATCCCGTGTCCCTCTCTCTCCACACCAGTCTCTTATCTGATGATACTTCTCTGAGCAGAGACATTTCAGCCCTTCATGCATGAAGAAGATCATGGCTGGCCAGAGACAAACCACTTTGAAAGTATACAATAATAAATGGAGAATTTTCACAAAGCGGTGCTCACAATCAAATGTCTGCCCAGCCAAGGCTGCGGTCAAAGACATTACCCATTTCACAAAGGGTTTACAGATCTCAGAAGAAAAGCCAGCACACTGAGGGGCTTCAGATCTGCTACTGCAAAGATCTCCCGACTTAAGGGCAGACATACTGACATTAGTCATGATCCCTTTCTGTCCGAACTGACTTCCTATTCTGCGCTGGGCTCCCCTAGACTAAGCAGGTGTCCTAAATAGAGCTTTCCCTCAGTCCTGGAGTATCTGGCTTTGGGGTAATTTGAGCCAATCACTGAATGCTCTGTCAGAACCTCACCTTAAAAACTTGCTTTATAATTACCCTGGCTTCTGTATGCAGGGTCAGTGAGGTACACGCCCTTCCCAGTGATCCACAGTCCCTGAAGTGGCTTAGTTACCTTGTCTATATGCCCTGCCTTGTTTGAAGGTGGAGCAGGTTAACTGTCCTGTCAAAGCACTGAAGTTCTTCCCTCAGAGGACAGAGTCAGACTCCTGTGACTTGCGCCTTTGGTGTGGCAGCCTGGTGCTGCCATGAGACCCGAGACGATAAGCTCTTGGCTTAGTTAGGTCATCCGCCAGGCTTACATCTTTGGTCAAAAACCTCTTCCCCCAGACAGCATATCAGGGCACATGGAGTCTGAGCTCTCTCTGCCAATTGCACCCTATGGCGGAATGTTGTGGTACTTGACATATATCAGGCAGTCAGCTGGAAATCAATGACCACCTTTGGCAGGTTCTCTCTCCAAGATATGACTGAGGACACTGGGGCTTTGGACTGTCTGGGTGTAGTCATAGTACCAAACAAAGCCACCTTTCCAAAGTAGTTTTTTTCCCATTTTCACTCATTAGATAACATGTTTAAACTAAAAATAAGACCAAGTCTTTTAACAGAATGAAACCAATCCTCCTATATCAGATTTTGTTAATACGGAACCTGCCAAAGTTCACTGAGACAGCTGTAAATAGGGCCATTGGGGGCTCCCGGCTGTGACGATGTAGAGATGCTCACAGTTACTGTACCTAAGAGCCAATATCTGAGTGCTGATGGCTCACTCATAGACTCACTCCAGCGGGACCCCATCACTAGGCAAGAAGGTCATAAGAGTGCATGTTATGTGTGCTGCATCACCCACATAAACACCTAGTTACTTGTTTAGTCTTGTTGCCTTAAAAAAAAAAAAAGTGGCAGGGAAGGAGAATTTCGCTAGCATCAGGGACTGGCTTTGTGCGCTTAAAGCATTATTATCACATCTATCAGAGATAGGCATGGTGACAATTTTTTTTCTTAACTTTTTTGTTTTCCATCAATTAAAATTAACAGTAATGTCAATTAAAAAAAAAAATACTGAGAATATAGAACAAAAAAAAAAAGAAGAAGGAAAAAGCGTAACATAATATTGTCACTTTTCACACACACAAACACACTCATACACACCCTCACATATACAGCAATAATCAACAAAAATAACAGAACTGAAGATGTTGCCAATTCAATATTTTTTTAGCTGTACAATAAAATGCAGTGTACAACATATCCACATTGCTTGTTTGGTACCACTTCATAACTTCTGAATAAGGTGTGTGTACCAAGAAAAAGTAATTTACAAATAAATATATTCAAGTCTGATTCAGATTTCAAACGAGTCAAAAACAGAAATGTAAAAGGTCCAGTCTTTATGAAACTTGGAATAATTGCCATATATTTTCATATTGTATTCTTTGATTTTGTACCTGTCTTTAAATTTTGTACCTGTCTTTTACATTTTCTTATGAAACAAGAAACAAGTGGGCGTGTACTATTCATCTTGCACTGAAGATGCATTGTTTAGCAAACAGAACTATAAAGTCTGTAACAGCATCTGTTTTGACACCAAATTCCACACTGAATATGACAAATTCTCCGTGAATTTCATACTATAGGACAATAGACACTTTTCCTTAAATAGATTCTCAAGGTCTGACCAGAACTGGCTCACAGGTTCACATCTCCAAAGAAAATTCTCAATACTGTCTCTTTCTTCCTTACAGAAGTTGCAGTGGTCATTATTTACAATCCCAAATTCTTTTAGGACTATGATTGTTGCAATTATCCTTGTACAATTCAGATTTTATTTGTTTGAAAAAAAAGTAAAATTTTTTTTTTTTTTTTTGTTTAAAGGAAATTTATTTCCTTTATTTTCAATTTCATATCTTTAATTTTTTGCATTTCGAGGACGACAGATTCTTGAGTTTGGTTTCTCATTCCACTTTTAAGCAACATTTTGGGTCCTCATCATTAGCAATGAGAGTATCATTTTGTTTTGTGTATAACTTTTTTAGACAAAGACTTGTGTCTTGTGAATTGTCATCTTTGATCTAAATATCACATCTTTTAATATGAATTTTCACAAATTTTATACATCCCGCTTAAGTGATACAATCAATATTAAAATCACATTTTCTTTTGAACTCTATGTATTTTAAAAAGAGTCCATTGTCCTTCGGAAAATGCACAATACAATCAGCACCATTTTGGATCCATTTTGTTTGTGTAATACATTTTCCACCCACTGAAATTTTGTTGTTGAAAAGCACTGGCTCAGCAAGTAGTTCGTAAGATGTTTTAGGTTCTGTTTTTTTTTTGTTTTTTTTTTTTTATAGGAATACTGTTGATATGCATAAAAGGTATGGATCCAAAACAAATTGTTGTTTTAAAAGTTTCCCAAACATGAAGGGCATGGTGATGACCTTGATCGTTGTTTTTGGCATATCCAAGGAGATTATGACCCTGTACAATTGGAGCATGTTAATTATCATATAATAATAATGTATAATACTTATATAGCGCATTTCTTGTTACACAACTCAATGCGCTTACATCCACCATTTGCACTTATTCATCAACACTCGTTTACACAACGGGCTGCCTACCTGGGTAGTGCCGACTGAAGAGCTGCCAGCTGGCGCTTCATTCAGTCGTTTCCCGTGTCATCCAGTCAATATCGTTCACTCAGTTTCTTTACTTCCTTCATTCTTTTTTTCCATTTCTTACGCAGGGTGCATGCTGTGTGTAACGTGTCATCCATACCAACGGCCAAACTGGCCTACTCTTCCGAAAGTTGGTGATGGGATTTTACGTGTGTGCAAGATATTATGCGTGCGTTCACACACGGAACCTCGGTTTATAGTCTCATTCGAAGGACTGTATGGGAAATGGAGTCAGAACTAATGTTAACTCCGAGGGAAAAATCCCCCTGTACCGAAACGCCCCGGCAGAGATTCGAACCCGCAACCCCGTGATCACCAAGATTACGAGTCAGGCGCTCTACCAACTGAGCTATTCCGGCTCCCACTGAGAATGGCATGATGATGATATTTTACCATCATTTTTACCTATAATCATCGCACATCCACCAGAGAATGGCATTGTGCATTTCTATTATCAGTCGTTGTTAGCTCATCCATGAGACACATCCATTGGGAATGGCTCTGTAGTCCCTTTTTTGGTGTATCTTTAGCCCTATTGCAGAAGTGTTTGGAACACACATTTTGTTTGTTCTTTACTATTGGGATCATGGCAAATTTTACCCCCACAATTTTGTGCCTTGACATGCCCTCATATTTTTGCACATGTAGATACCTGTTATTTACTCCATACAAGTATCTGGCAACAATGTATATTGGCCATTTTTACCACATTAACCCCGGTGTTCTTGTGTATGCATATTGCTCTAATGATCATTTGTGAAATGTTTTGTCTCAGTGTGAATATTTATAGTCTACTTGACAGTGGTCCGGAACACTGCCACACGAGGCTGATCTACATGGGTCTTCTCCTTTTCCTGATCCTGACTCATTTTCTTTTCTCTTTTTGATCTATGTCTATTGTTACATAAGGGAGAGCGGGGACAATCCTTTAAAACTCCAGGAATCATTAACACTTAAGCCATTTTTTTTGCGCCAGCACCAAGCTCTAGGATGAGTTGTAGTCAGCCTTGTGCACTTTGAGTCAAAACATTGGTCTGTCTCTCAAGTGAGATTCCCCACCACTTTTTGATATTCTGGCATTTATTTGGACAGATAAGTATGAAGAAAAGGAATTCTACCACTAAAAGTAGTTTTACGATACACTGACCTGTCCAAAAGCCAAGGCTGCCTCCACCCTCCCCGCAGTATGGAAAAGGTGAGAAAACTGAATTATGTTGAGGGGTGCCAGTTGATTTCGTGTCGGCCAGGGGAGACCACTCATGTCTCCCCTTTTTTTTTTTTGTTGAGATTCCTGATGTATAGCGTGTTCCATGTCAAGTGGAGATAAGGCATTTGTTTGGACAGGTAAGTATATTATAACACCATTTTCTGTAGCAAAATTCCCTTTTCTTTCACTGACAAGACATTTCTCTAATTTGACAGCTTAACTTTAAAACCCATGTCCATCACTGTTCTGATAATATGCTTAAAATCTTTATGTTTCAGTTCTGATATTTGCCATCTTTATCTTTGTGTTCTGACAATATAACACTTACCATGTTTATCTTTACATGCTGACAATACAATGTTTACCATCTTTCTGCTCTAACAACACTTACCCTCTTTATCTTTTTGCTCTGACGACACACCACTTACAATCTTTACCACTCTGCACTGGCGATACAATATTTTCCCTCTTTACCCTTCTGCTCTGACGAAACGCTTCCCATCTTTATCTTTCTGCTGTAAGGATACAATACTTACCGTCTTATCTCTCTGCTGTAATAATATAATGCTTATGCTTACCATAGTTATATTTCTCCTGTGACGATTTAATGCTTACCATTCATCTTTCTCCTGTAACAATTCAACACTTGCCATTTTTATCTTTCTGCTCTAACAGCACAACACTCAACACTTCCATCTTTCTGCTCAAACAATACAGCGCTTATCATCTTTACCTTTCTACTTTGACAGTTCAACATGACAGTACCACACCAACCATCTTTATCTTCCTGTTCTGAAAATACAACACTTTCTTTTCTGAAAATGCAACACTCACCATTTTATCTTCCTGTTCTGATAATACAACACTCACCATCTTTATGTTTCTGCTTTGACAACACAATGCTTACCATCTTTATCTTTCCGATCTGAAAACACATCACTTACCATTTTCACCATTCTGCTCAAGCCAACAACACTTTCCATCTGCTTTATTCTCCTCTACCTGGCAACACCAGCATCTTTATCTTTCTATTTAGCTCACAACATTTACTGTTCACGTTATTATGCTCTACCTGACAACACCTAGTGTCATGACAAGAGATATTATGCGTTGAGAAATGCATGTGGCGATTTTGAAAAGCGAAAATGTTTGATTTTGACAAAAATGTTAAGACCGTACATGAACAGTGTTTGAATCCCTAACCTTTTCTTGTTGTTGACTGGAAGCTGAGGCACGTGATGAGTAAGAGCTCACTGTTTGTGGAATGGGTGTGTTCCCGATCTGTATGGCAGACCAGGAGTTGCCAGACAGGAGGATAGGTCACTCCACTTACTCAAGTTAGTAAATATTTTTCAGCCTCAAGAGTTGAAATGGAAAACGTTGTTTTCCGAGCGACCAGAGAGTCTTCAGTGATGTAGTGCAGACAGAAGTCTGCTAGGGATTCTGTTTGTTGTAATGTTGATTCCCTATGTTGCCAGTTGGGGAATAATCTATTATATAAAGCTCAGTTTGTCTGTCTGTCTGTTCGCTTATATACGGCCAGTTTTAGGCCGATCGCCACCAAATTTGGTATCAAGTATCCTTGGTGTCCTACAAACAGCAATGTCAGGTCAGCGATCACGTGACGCATTGCGTCATGTCGCAGTTTGCGTCCAGACGCAAAACTGGACATCAGAACACTACAAGACAGACAAACTCGCCGCGGCGAGACGGGGTCAAAGCGCGTAAGTGCTAGTAAATACATAAAGAGAAAAGCGAAATTATTCATGAGTGAATGTAAACAATTGATGTGATTAATACCAAAAAAAAGTAAATGGAATGAGATTAAAATACAAAGTTTTTTGAGATTAATATTTTTAATAAAGATTTCACTTTGTATCCCCAACTGTAAGTAGGAATGTGCTGGAAACAGAATGCTATGAATTCATGAGTATGATGTGTTACCATGTCTTGTATGATGTCTTAAGAAAAAAAAAATTCAAAATTACGTTACAAAGCTAACTTTTTTTTTTTTTCTTCTCTTTTTTCCAGAAAACATCAGGGTCCAACCGGTGGATCATACATACCTCCTGGAAGCTTGATTCCCGCCGGTGGAATTTTTACGAAAGAAATATTTTCAATGCAACTGTTAAGTATTTAAAAAAAAAAAGAGAGATGCAATATTCATGTGCTGTATACTTTAAAGAAAATAGGTTAGTGGCCAGTAATTCATAGTGTTTTGTGAAAAATCGGTTTTGTGAAAAATCGGTTCAAAAGCTGTCATCAGATTTATCTGTGTATTATTTAGTACTAATTGTCATTGTAAAATTCTTTGTTTTTTTTTTTTGCTTTGTTTTGGTAAAGGGAGCACAAAAAGTGGATTTTGTTTCTTCCTCTCCTTTGAATGAATGGAGTAGATGCGTGCGCATGGAGTAAACATCCTGTGTTTGTGACTGAGTGTATGCAAATGCGGCATGTGCCACCTAGCATCTTTATCTTTCTGCTTATCCGACATTTACCATCTATATCGTTCTAGTTGACAGTACACAGCATTTTTTATTCGTGTAAGCTGATAATGCTTACTGTCTTTACCTTTCTGTTGCGCTAACAACTATTACCATGTCTGTTATTATGTTTCAGCTGACAACACTTATCATTTTTATCTGTTTCGCTCAAAACTCTTCATCTTTATTACTTTCTTCTGGTTGACAACACTTTCTCTTCTTTGCCATTCGGTTAACCTGTCAACATTCGCCACATTTATTGTTCTGTTTACTAGACAATACCTTCTATCTTTATTGTTCTGTTTAGCTGACAAGACTTGCCATTTCACTCTGACAACCTTTTCCATGTTAATCAAACTACTCTAGCTGACAATAGTTTCCATTTCCATCTCCTGCCCTGACAATGCAACATTTATCATTTTGCTTCAGTTGACAACACTTATCATCTTTATTAGTCAGCTCTGGCTGACAATTTTATCTTTATGATCCAATAACACAAATCTTACTGTCTGTTATTTTACTCTACCTGACAACACTTACTGCCCTTATCTTTCTGCTCTAATGATATAAAATCTTCATCAATGTGCTATAGCTGACAACACTTACCATCTTTCTCTTTCTGCTTAAACAACTCAACATGAACTATCTTTCTTGTTTTACTCTGTTAGATAACATTTACTATCTTTATCTTTCTACCCCAACACAACATTCACTATTGTCAGTGTTCTGTTATACCTGACAACACTACCATCTTTATCTTTCTACTCCAGCAACATAACCCTTACAAACATCGGAATTCTATTCTACTTGACAACACCACCATCTGTATCTTCCTGCTCAAACAACACATCATTTACCATCTTCATTAATGTACTCTACCTGGCAATGCTTACAATCTTTACCTTTCTGCTCCAGCAAGACACCACTTACCTTTTTCATTTTTCTGCTCTGACACACACTAACCATTCTGTTTTAGCTGATAACTGACCATCTTTATCAATCAGATCTGGCAAACAATGCTTACCATATTCATCTTTCTGCTCCTACACACAACATCTACCTTCTTTAACATTCTATTCTAGCTGATGAAACTTACCACCTGTGACGCGATATTGACAGCCACCACCATCCATCACCTCAGTTTCTCTCACACACGTTCCCTAATGTTATCAGTTCACGCCACTTTTCTACGCCCATCTTCCCTTTCCCCATCCTCCTTCCCCCTTTCCTCTCATTCTCTTCTCTATGTCAGTCTGTCTGATTTTGTTGCATGTCGACATGAAAATAAGATGCAACTCTGACAGCAACATTGTAGAGAAGTTTGACATAATTGTAACATAGATCACAAGCCAACGTCACTCCTATCGCCTTCCCCACTCAGTCTAGTGTCACACATACGTTTGCCATGATACTCTTTTCTCTGTCTTGTCAGTTTGTTACATGAATCCTGTGAACTGATTGTTGCAGTGCATGTCTGCATGTGTGATGCCCATGGTGAACGGTATCACACCATACATCACATTTAAGGCAGAAAACCTCCAAGACCTGAGAGCCTGTCATCTTTAATCTAAATTGCATTATGTCAACTGCACATGCTATGACATCGCTGCCTCCTTTTAGATGACTGAATCCCTCCTCCCCTCCCCTTCCATTATAAATTCCATCTGCTGTCATGTTCCTCTGACAAACTGTCAATCAGACAGACAACAGAAACATGATGGTTAGCTCAACCCTCTAGAAGTCGAGATTAAGCCCCCAAAATACAAAGACCCACCACTGGCCATTTGTCTGAAAACAGTCATTTTCAGTGTGTAAAACTTAACAATTGTGTATCCCAGAGAGGGGAATGTTTACCTCTCCTATTCTGGGATCCTGTGTTAAGTTTTACCGACTGCCCCAAAAGAAACACAAGTTGAATCTAGTTTTTAAGTCTTGAGACAATATCTGTGCCTTAAACTTCCACAGGATAACTTTTTGCCGATACTTGGTAAACTATTATAAGATGGAAAATCACAATGCCACTCTTCTAATTTTCGGCCACGTGGCCTTTTTCAAGAGAATAAAAAAACAAAAACAATGCAACTACGTGATGTCCATCTTTGGCAACTGGTCAGAGCAAAGAATTGACGTCATAAATATATTACGCAAGTTCTGACATCATAATATGTGATGTCATCAACAAGGGGGAAAAAAAGGGGGGGAGGGGGGAGGGTGCAAGTTGTGTGTGTGTGTGTGTGTGTGTGTGTGTGTGTGTGTGTGCGTGCAGATAGAAATTTGATATATGCTCTGTTGTGTAAACGGTGTAATAAGACAGTTTATGTTGGTGAAACTGGACGTTCATTGAAAGAAAGAATAGCGGAACACTGACGTGACATCAAGTTCCAAAGAGAAAAGCCAATAATGCGACATTTCCTTCAGCATTCAGTGGGAGATCTTTCTGTTGGAGTGTTGGCAAAAGCTTACAGGTGAAAGCAAAAGCTTCAGACTTATTACTGAAGAAAAATGGATAAGGACATTAGATACAAGGATGCCAAATGGATGTAATGTTAAGACAAATTTGTAACAACCCTATCCAGATTTACCTATGAACATTGATGATTTGCAGAAAATTTATATATTTTTTTTCAGATGACAGTTCTTGTATGCCATGCACAGTCACAGACAGGACTATGGTCACATTATTCTATGGTTTCATTTTCATTGTGATTTATGGAGCGTATTATGTTTTTGAAGTACATTGGTTACAGTATAACCACACACACACACGCGCGCGCGCGCGCACACGCACACAACTTGCACCCCCCTCCTCCCTCCCCTTTTTTTCCTTGTTGATGACATCACATATTATGATGTCAGAACTTGCGTAATATATTCATGACGTCAATTCTTTGCTCTGACCAGTTGCCAAAGATGGACATCACGTAGTTGCATTGTTTTTGTTTTTTTTTTCTCTTGAAAAAGGCCACTTGGCCGAAAATTAGAAGAGTGGCATTGTGATTTTCTATACTGTTTTCTTCCCTTTGGAGGACTATTGGTATTATAAGATGGTTTATGAATACTGTTAATTGTCTGTTTTTCTTTGTAGAAAGTGACTAATACTTCTTTTTTCCTTAATTGTTTTGCAAATAGGTAATTATATCACATGAGTATTTGACTACTTTGAAGAGTAATTTGTTGTTCCAACAACACTATCCTTATCATACTACATAGTTGACCTTACCATCTCTATGTTTCTGCTCAAACAATTCAAAACTTACAATTCAACCTGTTCTGACACACTTTCCATGTTCAACATTTTAGTCTAGCTGACAATGCTCACCATTTTCACCTTTCTGCTTTAACAACATAACACTTACCATTTTTATCATTCTATCCCAGTTGGCAACATGAGCATCTTTATCTTTCTGCTCTGATGATACAACACTTGCCATTTATTAATTCACTCAAGCAGACAACACTATATTTACCATCTTCAACACTTCAACCCAGCTGATAACAATTGCCATCTTTATCCGTTTCACCAATACTCCATTAAAGATCTTTATGTTCAGCTCTGACAATCTATCATCATATACAGATCATTCTATTCTAGTTGGTAACACTTACTATGACAGATTCCTACACCAAGATGGCTGAACGTACAAACCGTTGAGTGTTTACTGTGCCAAAAAATCAATTATCAAGTGAAAAGATGAGAAGAACAAAAAGGAAAACCGCTATGCAAAGGAAGAATGGATCTCCATCAGATGAATGAGGGTTCAAGTCCTTCAAAAAATGAAAACGTGTACAGTGAAGAGAAAAGCATACAATGCGACAATCTAGTCGAAACATGAAGTGTTGCTATCACGGCCTGTGAATGTGATGCCTCGGAAACGAAGGTTGCTAGCTTACAAGAAACAATTAAAAAGCTAACGCATACTGTGGGCATTCTGTCAGAGGTTTCATCATTACAGGTGACCATAGGAATGCTCATAAATCAAACAGGAAAGGAAAAGATGGTGCAAAAAGTAAATGATGAAACATACACAACGAACACCCCAACACTGGCAGACAAATCATTCTACTCAGGCATTGCGAAAACACACTTGCTAAATAAAAACAAGGCATCTCCTACCTCTTCAACACCGAGGGAATCAGGCGAACAACCACTTCTGAAGGGCGGCAAAGAAATGGAGAACACAAATCCATGCCTGTCATGACGTCAAAATATGATGAAAAGAGGGATGACGTCAACCAGTCTGGTCTGCCTAAGGTTATTCTATTCCATGATTCCACAATGGGGAAGATAAACCCATGTCATTTGGGGTACGCGTACAGTGTACATCTGGTTTCAAAACCATCCTACCGATTGGAGGCCTGTGCAAAAAACCTAGGCGACACCAAGACAGTGAAGACTGCTGACTGCTTGGTGTTTCACTGTGGGATCAACGATCTAAAAGGAAAAGATCCTAAGACAGTCGTGTCAGAGATGTCCGCACTTGTAAAACAAGCAAAAGCAAATCATCCAAACACCAAGATAGTTGTTAGTAGAGTGGCCCCAGTGAAAGATCGACATCTGCAAAGCAAGCAGGAGATTTTCAGCGCCCTACTCCTTGCAGAGCTCCCCATGCACGTGTCCCTTCTGTCCCATGAGAACTTGGACTCCACGAACAACAGGCTGATGAAGGACTCCATCCACCCGTCAGACAGGGGCACCAGCATCCTCGCTGGCAACTTGGGGCGTCACGTCCACCGCATGTTTTGGGAACGACCACACAGGAGGCGCTCCCAATACCCTGTTGGTGGACATGGTTTCAGTGGTCATCGGGGACCATCCAGCAACGGCTACAGGCCTGCACGCATCCCCAGAGTGCCTTTCCCCTGGTGCTCTCGACAATTGTGGGGCCCCATCTGTCAACCTTATTGACTTTGCCCAACGTCTGTTTATAACGTTATTCTTACACTTATTATGAAACATGTTGACAATTATATTACTGTTCTACAATGGAACTGTAGATCCATCGTTAAAAATCTACTTCATTTTGAGAACTACATTTATTCCAACAACTTTTGTATTTTGGCTTTGCAGTCTCTATAATATAATAAAATCATGTAGATCCAAGTAAATTACCTCAATTCAAGGGATTCTACTACCCTCCTCTATGTAAATGTAGTACATCAACTAAAAGGGTTCAGACTGCAATATATGTTAGATCAGATCTTAATTATAGATCTTTGAAGTTAGACCTCAATTCAACAGCTAAAGATAAAGACGAATTTTTTTAATTACCGGGTTATCATTAAAAATGAGCAAAGATTCTAGTATAAATGTACTTTCTGTATATTATCCAAATGGCCCAAACACAGATAATTCAGACTGGATAAGACACCTTTCTTCTTCAGAAAAAACTGGATCATATTGGGAGATTTCAATGCACATTCTCCGTTTTGGGAACCAGATTGCTCTGTCACAACAAGTAATCACTTTGTTGAAAATATTGTGGACTCCAAATTAGTTTTACTGAATGATGGAAACATAATAAGAGTTCCTGATGTTTCAAATCATAGGCCAACCTCAACTGACTTAACGTTAGTATCTCCTGATATATCATTGAATGCTAGTTGGATAACAGAGGAAGACACATTAGGAAGTGATCATTTCCCTATTGTTCTTACACTAAATGAAAAGATTCAAGATGAAGAAGTTGAAGATATGATTCCTAAGTTTTTATACAATAATGCTGACTGGAACCTCTATGAGTCAACTCTATTGTCAACAGATCATAATTCCATGGAACATGAAGACACTGATATATTTTATGAGAACTTCAAATTTCTTCTACTACGCTTATGCATTCAACTAGTCGCCAATGAAGAGGTATGTAGAGACTTTACTTCAATACCCCAAGCCTTCTACAACTGCAACTTGCTTGTTCACCCTCCAGTCCCCATTGACACTGACTGCAATGAACTCTCCATCCCTGTTCCTCATACATTCAGTCTCGCAACTTGGCTCTGCCATCGGCAATGAAATAAATTGACAAGACACCAGCTGTTGGTACTGAATAATCCCCCAAGACATTACACTCTGATTCTGCTTATCAGTGGAATAGAACTTAACCCTGGACCCAGATCCCCCCGCTTCCCATGTACAATCTGCACTAAAGCTTGTAAGACAAACCAGAAAGCTCTTGCTTGTGGTCACTGCGATAAATGGACCCACAAAGGCTGTGTGAACATGACAACTTCCTCCTACATTCGTCTAGGCAATAGTGAGGAACAGTGGCATTGCCCTAGCTGCCAAAGTATAAATAAGAGCGGAATATACAGCATCCCAGATCTGGCAGATGCCCAACCAACTACACCGTCCATCCCGGAAAACGCACTTCCTCATAATTCCCCCCAGCTATCCTCCATCCCCTCAGACATCTCTTCACAGAACATGTCAGCCTCTACAGAGGACAGTATAGACGTCAGCTCCATTCCTGAGCCGGCACCACTGGACACAGGCATTACAATGACATCATCCCCCAAACATGACAGACAAAATTCAACACAGAAATCAAGGCAACATAAACATCTTCGTATCCTCAACATCAACTTTAATAGTGCAAGGAAGAAAGGGAAAGACCTAGAAGCAATTACAGACTGTTGTGATCCGGACATGATAATTGGAACAGAGACATGGCTAAACCCAGACATCACCACTGCTGAAATTCTGCCTCCAGCCCTTGGCTTTGATTGCTATCGTCGCAACAGACAGGATGAACATGGTGGCATTCTTATTGCTGCACGACAGCACCTCGAACTGAGTGATATTGAGTCTTTGGACCGCGTCGAGCTCCTGAGTGGTACCATCAAAGTCAGCCAGGGAAAGAAAATGACAATTGCAGCATACTTCCGCCCTCCTAGAAGAACTGATCAGACATACATGGATGACACTAAGGCAGAAATGGACAAACTAAAACGTAAGGCAGGCCGTAACGTCCTCACCATAGCTGGTGATTTCAACTCCCCAGACATCGACTGGCAGACACTCACAACTGCTAACAAACAGTACCCATCAAGAGTAAATCAGACATACTTTGACACTGTCGCTGATTACGACCTGGAACAGATGGTGGATTTTCCCACTAGAAAAGACAAGACCACACTAGACATTATACTGACCTCCCACCCCTCCTTCAAAGTCCGATGCAAACCCCTACCCTCCATTGGCAATAGTGACCACGACATCGTCCTCTACGACACGACCCTTCGCCCACATTGACCCAGACCACCTCGGCGGAAGATCTTCCTGTGGAAGAAAGCCAACGTTGAAGGGATGCGTCAAGATGTGCAGGAGTTTGCCAACACCTACCAGTACCCTGATCCCTCAGCACCAAACATGTTAGAGCAAATGTGGATGGACATCAAGGAGATGCTTTTCAAGACAGTGGAGAAACGTGTACCAACCAAGACCTCTGCTGCAAGGCACACCAACCCCAGGATCAACACCTCAATCCGTCGAACCATCCGACGCAAGCAGCGAGCCCATAAAAAGGCACGCAGGACTGGGAAGAAGAGGGACATGGACAGGTACAGGCGACTCCAGGCCCAGACCCGTTATGAGATCAGTTAGGCAAGCCGCAAGTATTTGGAAGATGTGATAAGCGAAGACTTCCACACCAACTCCAAACACTTCTGGTCCTACGTGAAGAGCAAGAAACAAGAAGCTGAGGGAGTGGCACCTTTAAAGGACAAGCAGGGTTTTCTGAGGAGCAATAGTCAGAATAAGGCAGAGATCCTGGGCGATCAGTTCCAGTCTGTTTTTACACAAGAGAATACCACCAGTATCCCAGACAAAGGACCAAGTCCTTATCCTGATATGCCCCCAATACAAGTCAGTGAAGCCGGCGTTAAGAAACTCCTTCTAAATCTCCAGCCTTGCAAAGCCACTGGACCAGACATTATTTCAGCTTTCGTTCTAAAAACCACAGCTTCAGAACTGTCTCCTCTCCTCACTAAACTCTTCCAACTCTCTCTCGACACTGAACAAGTTCTGTCCGATTGGAAACAGGCCAACATTGTCCCGATATTCAAAAAGGGTGATCGAAGCCTGCCAGCAAACTACAGACCAGTGTCTCCGACTTCTATCATGTGTAAAGTGCTAGAACACATTGTACACAGCAACGTAATGGATTTTTTCGACCTCCACTGAGTTCTCACTGACTGTCAACATGGCTTCCGCCAATGACACTCTTGCGAGACTCAATTGATTGTCACTAATCATGACATTGCTAAGAGACTTTCCCAGGGTGCGCAAGTAGATGTAGTGCTCCTAGACTTCTCCAAGGCCTTCGACAAGGTCCCTCACCAACGCTTGCTGCGGAAACTGCACTACTATGGAGTACGGAACAACACCCTTGGCTGGATCCAGTCGTTCCTCTTCGGCAGAACGCAGCAAGTGGTACTCGAAGGCGTACACTCATCTCCTGCCCCTCTCCTCTCCGGTGTCCCCCAAGGCACTGTCTTGGGTCCACTTCTTTTCCTTACATACATAAATGACGTTCCTGATGTGGCCAAGGACTCCCAACACCCGGCTGTTCGCAGATGATGCTCTCCTCTACATGAATGTCTGCAGTGCCAAGGACCAGTCCTTGCTGCAAGCTGATCTTGACCGCCTGGCAGATTGGGAAGATACTTGGCAGATGAGATTCAATGCAGGAAAGTGCAACACACTCCACATCTCGCCAGGCAGACACCTTTCCTTCCACTCTGCATATACTCTTCATGAACAAACCCTGGAAGCAGTATCCTCAGCCAAGTACTTAGGAGTAGCCATGACAAAGGATCTATCCTGGACCAAGCACGTTGAAACGGTGGCAGCCAAAGGGAACAGGACAGTGGGTTTTCTCCGCAGAAACTTAAAAAACTGCAACGCTGAGGTCCGCAAAGCCACCCATATGACCATGGTTCGTCCTACACTAGAATACGCTTCCACTGTCTGGGACCCCCACAAGAGACAAGACACTGACCTACTGGAAAAGGTCCAGAGAAGAGCAGCTCGCTATGCCTGCAACTGCTATTTTGAACGCACACCAGGCACTGTCACTGATCTTCTCCAGAAACTCCAGTGGGACAGCCTCGAAACCAGAAGGCACCACAACAGACTGGGAATGCTGTATCGTATCGAGAATGGGCTGGTAGATATTCCACCCTCCATGCTCTACCGTCCTTCTCATTCCAGGGCCTGCGGCAGGAATAATGCTCGCATCTTCCAGGAGCACTCAAAACACCCAGCTCTACACAACTCCTTCGTCCCCCGAACAGTGAGGGAGTGGAATAAACTTTCAAGCGAGACCACTACAGCTCCAACAGTAGTGGCATTCTTCAGCCGCCTGCGCTGCAGCTTCAGTGACCTGCAGCCCCCCAAGGCTGGCCACTAGCGGAAATCTACACTAGATTTGTACATGTATATAGTTTTAATCCTGTTTTACACAAAAAGCCATCCAACCAGCTGGCACTCAGCTAAACAGCAGAGCCTTCAACGCCAATTTGGCCCGGCTCTAGACAAGGAAGAAGAAGAAGGTTCAGAAAAACTGTTTTATACGCTGCTGAAAAATCAATGCCCAAACGTAAATGCTATAATGATAAGTACAGAGGAAATGGATGGTGGAATGAAGAATGCGCAGAAGCAGTGAGCAGTAAAAAGAAAACTTATAAAACATGGCTAAAGGACAGAATTGAAGAAAATTTTATTGCAATGAAACGTGCAAAAAATCACAGTAACAGAGTTGTGGCCAAAGCAAAACGTATCTATTTCACTACTTTTTGCCATTCAAAAATATCTACATCAAAGGACATGCACAAAGTATGGAAGAAGGTTAAAGAACAGATGCTATTTACCATCATATCCCATTAAATTAGATAACAGCGCTATCCCCACATCAGCAGAAAAAGCAGAGTTCTTTGTTGAAGTGTTTTCAAAGAATAATTCATCATCAAGTCTTACATCAAATATAAGAAGCTACCGAGAAGAGGAAGAGAAAAAACCTATTCATTGTGATCCTCCTCCAGATGAAAATCATTACTTAAATTCTTTTATAACTTTTGAGGAATTTAATGATTCATTGGAGTGTTTTACTTGCAATACCACTGCTGTTGGCATCAATGGCATTTCATATCAATTGCTCTGCCATCTGCCTTTGTCTTGGAAGCAATAACTCCACTCATTTTACCAAAAATGTTGGTTAAATGGAACTCTCTCTACTATCTTGGTAAGATTTTGGAAAAAATTGTTGAATGTTGTATTTTACATTTCTGTGAAAAGAACAATATTATTTCAAACAACCAAGCAGGTTTCAGAAAAGGAAGATGTATAACTGATCATCTAGTCAAAATTACGAATCAAGTTAAAAAACAGTTTTCAAGAAGAAAAAGTACACTTGCTACTTTTTTTTTTATACCAGAAAAGCTTATGATAGTGTATGGCATGCTCGTCTGCTTTATAAGCTAAAACATATTGGAATTAGTGGAGTAATGTATCAATTTGTAAAATGTTTCTTGTCTGGGAGATCTATTTGTACAAAAATTGGCACTTGTTATTCGTCATTCAAGGATATTGATATTGGAATTCCTCTAGGATCTATCATTGCTCCAATTCTTTTTACTATTCTTATTCATGATCTCCCAAATGTTCCATCTAACAATATCCATCTTGTTCAATATGCTGATGACATTGCTATATGGATGAATACAAACGTAAGAAAACAAACAAATAAGAGAGTTATAACGCATGTTCAAAAACTGTATCAAGTTGAGCTAGGTAAGTTAGACTTATACATGAAAGAAAATGGTTAAGAACTTTCGGGAGAAAAGACATAATTAATGCTTTTTATTAATGGTGATATTCCAAAGCATCCTCCTCAAGTTGTTATAAAAGGCAACACACTTAAATATTCAGAAGTTGTAAAATTTTTAGGAGTCTGTTTAACCCCTAAGTTAAAGTGGCGATATCATATTGAATACATAACAAGTAAAGCTAGACAAAGATTAAATTTTCTCAAAATAATTAATGCTCAGTCATGGGGACAAGATACTCAAACACTTTTACATCTTGCTACCAGTTTAGTTCGATTGAAATTAACTTATGGTCAAGAGGTTTATTTCTCAGCTCCACAGACGCTGCTAAAAAAAAAATTACAGAGCATAGATAGTAAGGCTGTTAAGTTGGCACTTGGTGTGCCAGTACACACAAACATGCTCAAAACATACAGAGCAGCTAATCTATTAACTCTTGAAGACCAACGGAAGTTGGCCACCGCAAAGTATGTGACTAGATGCCTTTCAGTTTCTAAATGGCATTTTTCTTGACTCAAGACAGGATCTCCCGAAGAGAGCGCAAAACATTTCTTATCTTCATCCTGTTAGAAATTATACAGATGATCTTTTTAAGAGTTGTGATATTGATATTACATCAATTTCAAGTAGTCCCATAATACCCATTATTCCTCAATGGGAGCATATTTCTGCTAGATAAGATTTGATACAGATTATACAACTCTAAAAAAAAAAAAAGAGGACAAAATCAATATTATATCCATTGAAGCAAAAGAACATCTAGAAAATATGTATCCGAATCATTTAAAGATTTTTACAGATGGTTCAGTTTGGAATCATACACAGGGGCTGGATTTGCTATTCCTGCTTTAAAGATAAGAAAGTCATTTTGTCTAGGAAAAGGTTTTTCTGTATTTACTGCAGAACTATATGCAATTCTTATGGCCTTATCCTTCATAGCTGATATTGATATTACGATTTATAGCATTTTACTTTGTGTTGACTCAAAATCTGTTCTTTACAGTCTGCAAAACTGGAATGCAAAAGTTCGAAAAGATTTGATGTAAAATACTTAATACATTCAATTATATGTAAAGGTATTAATGTAGAATTTTGTTGGATTCCATCTCACTGTGGTATTTGGGGGAATGAAATGGCTGAGAGATCAGCGAAAGGAGCTACAGGGTCGAACTTTAATTAAGGACCACTTATACACAGTCTCACAAAACAGAGAAAGAAAAACCGACAAACGTCAGAAACTTTATAAATGTTTAATTTCATTATCAGTGAACAACATTTTGTCACTTTCATCGAAAAAATCATTCTTTCTGATTAGACAGGGGAGCCTGAATGAGACTACCCCCCAAAATGACATTCACAAAAAGAGTGTTTCTTTACAGTCTGATCAAAACCGAGTGTGCCCCCCTCGTGCTGCCACACAATCCACACAGCGCTGCCTCATGGTGTTGACTGTTCTTGTAATGAGTGCCTGGGGGAGATTTGCCCACTCCTGCTGCAGGTAGTGCAGCAGCTCCTGTCGATTTGCCGGAACAGGGTGATTTTCTTGAACTCTCCTCCCAAGCTCGCCCCAGATGTTCTCAATAGGGTTCATGTCCGGGCTGTTTGCCGGCCATGGCATCCTGGTGATGCCAGCTTGCACCACAAAAGTGTTCACGGCTCGACAACGATGTGGGGTGGCATTATCGTCCATGAACACAGCCTGAGCCCCAATCTGCTGGAGTGCTGGGACAACCAAAGGCCGTAAAATCTCCTGCAGGTAGCGTTGGCCGTTCAGGTTGCCATCCACATGGTACAGGGGAGTCTTGTGGTGACTGCTGATGCCCCCCCATACCATGACGGAGCCACCACCAAAAGCGACGACCTCCTGGATGACGTCATCTGCCAGCTGCTCCCTAGGACGCCGCCACACCCGAATGCGTCCATCTCGTGGCTTCAACTGGAACTTGGACTCATCGGTGAAAAGCACCATCCGCCACTGAGCCCGAGTCCATGTTTGATGAGCTGTGCACCAGGCCAGGCGACGTGCCCGGTGGGCCGCAGTCAGTTTTGGTTTCTGGACTGGGTGCCTTGCTCGAAGGTTGGCAGCATTGAGGCGCCGCCGTATGGTCATCTCACACACTGCTGTGTTAGTGGCAGCTTGGAGCCGACGCCTGATGGTGTTGGAGGTGGTGGTCCTGGTCCGAAGAGCATGTCTGCGGATGAACCTGTCATCTCTTACAGTGGTCTTCTTTGGCTGGCCTGGATGGGGTCTCTCTTTGACAGTTCCAGTGGCTTGAAAACATTCTCTCAGCCGAATGATGACGGAGTGGGACACTTGTAGTCTTCTGGCCACTTCTCGAATGCCAACTCGATCCTGCAGCCATGCAATCGCCCGGGTCCAGTCAAAATCAGACAGCTTGCGTCTTGGAGGCATTTTTGTGTTATGAAGAATTATGCACGTTGGGTTGCTTTTAGGGGCATTCCAGTCAGTAAAATGCTCTGCAATGCATTGGTTTTTGCACGTGCATTTGGAATTTCAGTGCAAAACCGTTTGAAGCAGTGTTCACTCTTGCTTAAAAAACAAGCAATTTTGACAACAATCTGCAACTTTCAACCCCCCCCCCCCTCTGCATGCTGCACGTGACAATAAGACAGCTTTCGCAAGCTTTGCGGAATACTCTGTTAACCTCTTAAACCTTTCCCAGTCGAATTCTTCGAAAAAATGCATTGCTTGTATTTTTGGCCAATTTAAAAAGAAAGGGCCTTTTTTCGGGGTGGTCCTTAATTAAAGTTCGACCCTGTATTAGAAAATATCCTGATAGTACACTAAAATTAGAAAAACATGAAATAAATTCGATTTTAGAAAGTAGTATAAAATGACAGAAAAGCTTCCTTCAAAGTCAAAAATATTACCGTGTTCAAGATCCTTGTCTAGTCTCATTTACAAAATTCCATTCAATTCATGGAAGACAAAATTTTCTAAAAATGTAGAATGTGCTTGTGGTCATCCAATACCAACTGAACATATTCTTTTTGATTGTCCATTGCTATCCCTATCATACAACATATCTGGGATAGATGTAGCAAAAATGGGATCTTTAAATGATATAATCTACAGCGAAGAAATGATACAAATTGCATCAGTTTTATCCAGCACTGTACTTGCAAATTTATTGTAAATATTAAGTTATTTATAGTTATTGTAGTAATGTTCATATGCAGCCTTTCACACATGAGTGCATATTCACACTAACACACACACACCACACACACACATGCATATGCACAGTACACACACACAAACACACGCATACACACACACACACTCACACGCAAACACAGACACAAACTCTTACACAGCCCATTTTAATTTGCTTGTTTTTTGTGGATTGGTTAATTTTTAGTCTAATATTACCATTGTTGTGAACAGACGTTAAATTAAATCAATCAATCAATCAATCATAACACTTACCTGCCACTATCTTTATCAATATGCTCTACCTGACAACACAAACTATTTTTTATCTTTCTGCTCAGACAACACACAGGCCATCCTTATCTTCCTGCTCCAACAACACAACACTCACCACCTTTTATATTCCACACTAGCTGATGACACTTTCCATCTTTATTCTTCTGCACAGCACAACTCTTTCCATGTTCATCTTTCTGCTTCAAGAAAATACTTACTACCTTTATGCTGTGGTGGCAATCACTTACCATCTTCATCTTCCTGCTCTTCATTTTCATATCTTGACAGTTTGTCATGGAGTTCCTGTTCAGCACACACACACTGACCATAATCAGTACTGCCTGTCGGCAGCAACACTTGACAAATGAAGCAATGTTATACACTTACAGTTCTTTTGTCCAAAATCTTGACAAGCTTTGGCAATCTAATTTGTTTCTAAAAAAAATTTAGAAAGAGAGGGTGTTAGTTACCGCCAATGACATTGACAAACAAAGCACATGACAAGACACGATGCATTTCTACCTCTTGGGTCTTCTTCAGGTGAAAAAATAAATCACATTTAACATTTAAGACAGTACAAACAAAGAACGAAAAATGACTCATCTGTTGTTGTCCATGTGGTGGGGAGAATAGCCGCTAGACGGAAATGCATTTCCGCCTAGCGGCTATTCTCCCCACCACATGGACAACAGATGAGTCATTTTTCGTTCTTTGTTTGTACTGTCTTAAATGTTAAATGTGATTTATTTTTTCGCCTGAAGAAGACCCAAGAGGTTGAAATGCATCGTGTCTTGTCATGTGCTTTGTTTGTCAATGTCATTGGCGGTAACTTACACCCTCTCTTGTAAATTTTGCTTCGTTCGCCGCCGTCAATCACTCCATTTTGAAACTAATTTCTTTTTTTCTTCTGTCTTAAGTGCCCTCCTGGTGCCATTATTACAACACTCTTCATCCTAATAGTTCCATACATAGCCATTTATGGCTTGTCCTATGACAGTGCCAGCAGAAGAGATCCACATGTCAAGACATTATGGGCCACAGAATCTTGTTTGCTTGTTTATTTAATCTTTCATTCCGCCTTTCCTTCATGCTTACCTGTCCAAACAAATACCTTTTCTCCTACTATGTGGAACATCAGGAATACCCCCGCAAAAAAAAAATCATGTGGAGAGTGGGGAGCTTGTGCTACTCAACCTATTGTGGCTACAGGAATACATGAGTGGTAGACACAAACTCACTCACTTCACTTCAAAACAAATCAGTTTTCTCCTTTTTCTTGTCATGGACACTCTCTCTCCCAGTTCTGTCGCTTGAACATGGATCAGCAAAAATGCCCCCCCCCCCCTCCCTCCCTAAGTTGGCTTTATTTCTCTCTACCAGTCTATGCCAAGTCAGAAGATTCAAGAGAACTTCTTCGCCTTGCATCTTCTCTTCACTCTCTTTCACTGCAAGACCCTTTGGCGCAATACAACAAGACCGGCGTTTCTTCTCCTTCAGTCTTTAGAGTTTGTCATTCCTGTTGACAAGTGGTATCTTCATTGGACCAGCATGGAAACTGTATCTTCTGCACTCCATTTGCTCCACGGAGTTCGTGCGAGTGTTGGCCATCTTCAGTATGGCGCTCAGTGTTTTTCTTCAGTGCGAAGGTCAGCCAGTTTTGGCAATAGTGGTGACTGATTCTCCTTGCTCCACCGCTTCAGTCATGGTCCCGGGCGTGGCAGAGACAGGCCAGTGTCTCCCCCCAACATGCTCTTCTACCCCTACCCCGGGCAAGCAGTTTTGGAAGAGCGGCCGTCTTCTTTTCCTCCAGCTTCAGAAGAACAGGACCTATGTGAGTAGCACTGGCTTGGAGCACGACCAGACTGGTGTCACTCCATGGGGGATTACTGGTGCGATTCTTGGGTAACGTGAGCATGGAGAACAGGTTGCACTCAGACCAATTTCTAGGTAAGCATGGTATGGATGCATGTGAACGGGGGTTGGATGAGCGAGAGGGTTTTGATAATTCTGCTAAAGATATTGATGGTTGTTTTGATGACGAAAATATTTCTTCTTCTGAGTTCTCTCTCACACCAGCTGCTGCCAATAGTGCTTGGTCAGTTATCGCTAGTAAACTCTCAGAGTCCTATTTTGATTCTCCTGCCCCTGCCTATCAGATGACTAGATGCTAGTCATCCTTTTGCGATGAAACCAGTTCTGAAGATTCCAGTCTGTTCCTCCACTGTCTAAAAAGGTGGGACTACTTCGCAAGTTCATGAGTGTGACTCTTGCTTCGCTCATTCTGGCATTCTGTCGGTCAAAGCTTTCTATCCGGAACACATTCCAGTCATAAAGAAAACATTTCTAAACTCTTGTTCGAATGCACGCTACCTATCGTTTTCAACTCCATCCCACTTAAAAATTCCGAGGGCATTTTTTTCTCTTAAGTTGCTCGCTCTCCTGATTCACTTGTCGCGGCATCATTGTTTCTGGACTTACTCCAGCAGGATCCCTTCACTTGGCAAGACCATCATGAGTGAAACTTGTGTATGCAGCCTTAGTAGTATCTAGTTAGTCTTTAATTCTTGTTGAGTTCTTATTAATTCTTGTGGAGTTGGGTTTACAACAACAACAAAAAAGAAGAAAAAAAAAAAAGCGAGAAAGGGCAGTACCAGGAGGTTTAAAGAGATAACAGCAGCCTTGGGTTATTGCTTTTATGCTATTTTTTAAAAATCCTTTTTGTTGCACATCCATCAGGGAATGGCTGTGTTTTTGGACATAAATTTATCACAGCAATCTGAGAATTGCCTTTGTTTCTTCTATGTCTGTACAATTTGGAAGGTCACTGTGCTTTTTTGGCGCATTATTGTTATCACATTCCTGAATATGGTTTCGTGACAATTTTGTTTTAGGACATGACCTTTGTCAAAAGGATCTGTATACTGTACTTTTTTTTGTTTTAGGACATGACCTTTGTCAAAAGGCTCTGTATACTGTACCCTTTTCTCACCCAAATACAGAGTAATTTTATGATGAAACTGATTTTGGGGACATGTCCTTAAAGGAATGGCTCTGCAGTCCTTATTTGTTACATTTGACTTGTACATTTATGTTTGGACATTACTTGGCTGTGACTTACTTGGGATTGTGGCAAAATTTTCCTCCTAAATATGTGTGCCCAGATATGTACAAGCCCAGTTACATTACTTTTTCACAACAAATTGATTTGACCCTGCTAACCGCACTGACTTGAAGTCATTGTGAATGCACACTGATTGACTAATTTTGTGCAGTTTTGTGTCTCAGTGTGAACAATTACTAACCTACTAGGCATTGGTTGGGAACCTGTCTGTGCTAGATTGATTTCAGGGGTCTTCTCCTTTTCTTAATCCTGACTCATTTTTGCTTTGATTGTTCATTACGTAAGGGAGAGTGGGACAATCCTTAAACCTCCAGGAATCTTCAAATAAAACCTTTTTGGTTCTGGCGCTGAGCTCTGGAATGAGTTTGAGGGCAGCCTTGCGTTTGAGTTCGAACTTATGGCTTCCAGGTGATATCCCACCATCCTTTTCAATATTCTGGCATTTGTTTGGAAAGGAAAGCATGAAGAAAAGGATTTTTCCTACTATAAGTAGTTGTATGATGTACTTACTTGTCCAAACAGCTAGAACTCCCTCCCTCCTCCCTGCAGTTGGGGAAAAAGGGACAAAACTGATTTGATTTGGAGTGAAGTGAGTGAGTTCATGTCACTCAATGGATAAGATAAGATAATGTTGCTTATAGCCCAGCCGACCGCAAGGGGCCACATCAGGGCCGTCACCACGTTAAAATCAACTCACAAGTCATTCATTCACACAATTCTTTAAAATACATCGAAAAACCAT
This sequence comes from Conus canariensis, assembly GCA_033310375.1. NCBI lineage: Eukaryota > Metazoa > Mollusca > Gastropoda > Neogastropoda > Conidae > Conus > Conus canariensis. Next base: position 76,952,628 of record CM065714.1, read on the forward strand.
CCGAAAGTTTGTTAAAAATCTTTCCACTGTAAAAACTCAGATCCGATGAAAAATGTTAATCTCTTTCAAGAACTCAAAGATGGCATCAGGTGGGACATCTCTGAACAAGGTTTTCATGGAATCTGCCGTAAAATGTTTGTGTCTCACATCGTGCAAGTCCCAACACTCTAAAAGAATATGTTTCATTGTGAGTGGCACATGACATGGAATGCACCACGGAGCTTCTTCACTCTTTAAAAGGTAGGAATGGGTAAAATACGAATGGCCGGTGTGCAGCCGGCACAGAACTGTTTCTTCTTTACGACCACCAGACGCAGATGGGAGGAACTCCTTAAGGTTTGGACGGATCTGAAAGAGTTTGTTATCCGTCTGTGTATTCCAATCCTCCTGCCAGAGGTCTCTCACATAATCGTTAATTTTGGGTTTCAGATCTGAGCAGGGGATATATATGTTGGACAGTTTCTCTCTTGTGGCATTCTTGGCTAAACGATCAACCATTTCGTTCCCTCCAATGCCAACATGACCAGGAATCCAAGCCAAAATAATGTTGTAACCATCCGCTTTCAACTTGGTCAAAAGTTCAAAAAAGTGTAAAAGTTCTGGGTGCTGAAGGTTGCGGCCAGCTATGGCCTCCAACGCTGACAGTGAATCTGACAGAACCAGAAAGTCCCTCTTCTTAGATTGTGAGATTATCTTCAATGCCAGAACCAGAGCAGTAAGTTCAGCAGAATAGACAGAAGCATCTGGAGGTATATGTTCTAACAGTATCTGAGAAGGAGCCCCAGGGCAGTAGGCTGCACAGGCCACTCCATCCTCAGACTTGGAACCGTCAGTGAAAATTTTCTGATAAGATGGAAATTTTGAACAGAGGTCAGAATACAATGCCTTGTATGCCAGAGAGCTGGTAGACTCTTTACGAAAAGCTGCAAGATCAAAACAAATCTCTGGTGCGAGAAATGTCCACGGAGGCTCATCTGGAAACTTGGAAAAATCGGACACAACTCCTAAGTCCAGACCTGCATTCCGCACGTGAGGCTGCATACGAAGACCAAACGGCGGAATACAGTTAGGGTTGTTTTCAAATTTACTTTGGAACGGAGGGTCAAAAACACAGTCATAGGCAGGGTTTTCTGGTTCCGAGAACAGTCTGATATAATAATTCAGAGACAGTTTCAGCCTGCGGTTGGACAGTGAGGGTTCACCTGCCTCTGCATACAGGCTGTACACAGGGGTGGTGCGGAATGCTCCAAGACAGAGACGAAGCCCTTGATGGTGGATAGGGTCCAAGAGTTTTAGGTAAGACGGTCTTGCAGAGCCGTACACAGCACAACCATAGTCCAGTTTGGAACGGACCAAGGCTCTGTAGAGGTGCAGCAAAGTTTTCTTATCAGCGCCCCAGTCAGTGTGTGCTACAACCCGCAGAATATTCAAAGCTTTCTGGCAAGAAGTTCTGAGGTTTTTAATGTGGCTGAGAAAGTTGAGTTTCTGGTCAAAAATAACTCCTAAAAATTTGGCCTCTTTGACAGCTGGAATGGGAGATTTCCCTATTTGAATTACAGGATCTGGAAAAAACTGACGGAAATTATGGAAGTGAATGCACTGTGTCTTTGTAGGAGAAAAAACGAAGCCATTTTCATCCGCCCACTGATGAATTTTATCTACACAAAGCTGGAGCCTGCGCTGGACACTCGGGTACAGGCTTCCAGTTGCGTAAACAGCAAAATCATCCACAAACAATGAGCAGTCTGAACCCTGTTGAACAGATTTAACAATGTTGTTGATCTTGATGCTAAAGAGGGCAGGAGACAGTATGCTTCCTTGCGGAACACCCAACTCCTGCTCATGAACATCAGAGAGAGTGGTGCCAACCCGGACCTGAAACTGTCGTTCTGCCAAAAAATTTTGAATGAAAAGTGGAAGATGACCCCGAAAACCAAGATCATGGAGATCATGAAGTATCCCAGATTTCCAGGTGGTATCGTAGGCCTTCTCCAAGTCAAAGAAAATAGCCACTGCGTGTTGTTTGTTCAGAAAGGCGTTCCGAAGCGTAGATTCCAGACGGATCAAATGGTCAACTGTGGTTCGATGTTTGCGGAAACCACACTGTTCTTTCGCCAAAAGGCCATCGGTTTCGAGTTTCCACATGAGTCTAGCATTGACCATTTTCTCCATCAACTTGCAGACACAGCTGGTCAAAGCTATGGGACGGTAGTTTGATGGGTTAGAAAGATCTTTTCCAGGTTTGGGAATGGGAATGATGAGGGCTTTTCGCCAAGAAGGTGGAAAGAAACCAGTAGTCCATACATGGTTGTAGACATGTAGCAGGATGTGCAGACCTTTTTGCGGAAGATGTTTCAAAAGTTTGTAATGGATTTCATCTATACCCGGAGAGGAATCGCTGCAAGAAAGTAAGGCAGATTTCAATTCGTTTAAAGTGAAAGGAAGATTGTAGTCTTCCATGTTATCTGATGAAAAGTTGCAGGGTGATTTTTCTTTGAGGGCTTTGATTTTGACAAAACTGGCTGATTTGTTAGAAGAGGAGGAATTCTTTTCAATGGTTGAAGCAAGCAGATTAGCAACTGCTTTTTTCTCTGTTATTAAAGAGTCAGAAAACTTGAGATGGTTCACAGTGGGACAGGTGTTCTTCCCTTTGATTTTCTTGATGATTTTCCACACTTTTTTCTTCGATGTCTTGGATGTGAGACTTGAGCAAAACTGTTTCCAAGATAAACGTTTACTGGTCTTATATATGTGTTTGGATTTGGCCCTCAGTTTCTGATGTGCTCGAACGTTGGGCATCGAAGGTCTGCAAGAGACCCGACGTTGAGCTCTTTTGCGGGTTTTGTTAATTTCCTTGCATTCAGAGTTGAACCAAGGAACTTTTGGCATTAGGGGCTTCTTGGAAGATGTATGGATGGTTGACTTTGCGCAATTCAGTATGAAATCTGAAAGACTTCCTGCCGGATCTTCACTTTGCAGGATCTTGTCCTCTTCCAGATCCATAAGAAACTTAGTGGCAAAGAGGTCCCAATCTGCTTTGTTGAAATTGAGGCGTTCTGGTAAAGACTCACTCTCTGCGTTCGTATACCGAAGCAACACAGGAAAGTAGTCGCTACCATGCAGGTCCTCATCAACCTCCCAAACAAAATCCAAAAACAAAGATGGGTCACAGACAGAAAGATCCAGACAAGATGTGGTGCCATTAGCGGAGTGAAAGTAAGTTGGCGATTTCCCATTCAAGACACACAGATCAAGCTCCGAAAACACTTCCTCTAAAAGCAGACCCCTTGGTGATGTTCTCTCACTTCCCCATAGAGGAGAGTGGCCATTCAGATCCCCCAACAGCAGGAAGGGTCTGGGAAGCTGCTCCAAGAGCGAAATGAGGCCCCGTTTAGTGACGCAGATATTTGGAGATAGATACAAACTACAGACAGTAACTGTTTTGTGAAGAGTAACCCGAGCTGCCACTGCCTGCAGCGGAGTCTGCAGAGCAACTGGGCTGTACAGAACAGAGTTGTGAATGAACAAAGCTACTCCGCCAGAAACGCCATGTTCAACAGATTGTACAGGTAGGTTTAGAGAGCTGTAGCCAGAAAGTGAAAAAGTTTTGTCAGACTTTAGAAGAGTTTCTTGCAGTGAAACTAGCATGGGCCTAGCCTCACGGCACAACAGCTGCAATTCTTCAAAATTGGAAGACAGTCCCCTAATATTCCATTGCAAGACTGTATCCATTGTGGATGAGGATCTTAATCATCCATGTCTATGTCCTCTTCCTCTTCGTCATATAGAGCATCAAATGTATTTTGTAATTTCAGCTCCGCTTTTTTCAGTCTGTCCGGTGGAATTTGATGTTTCTTCTTCCCTGGAGGGGAAGAACTCAATGGTTTTGATGGCGTTGGTGGAGGCTTTCCCCTGCACTCCACCAACGCCACTTTGCCCGACGCCACTGTCGGGGCTCCTCCCTTGGGAGGTGGTCTCAGCTTGGGGGCCGTCTCGGGGCGACCCCCTTGCTGGGCAGCCCGCACAGCTGCAGGCTTAGAGGATGCACTGGAAGTGCATCCTCTGGTGGGTTTATGGCCCCCACCAACGGCCGTTTTCTCTTGCGATGTTCTTGAAGTCGGAATACATTTCAGAGGTTCAAGACCACATGGGTCTGTCTGAACGCCTACTTCTACCTGAGGTACTCTGAGCGATTTTTTGACTACTGTCGAGAAAAGAAGCGGGGTTCCCCTCTGCTCCTGCACCAGCTTTTTTGCTTCGAAGAACGAAATCTTTTTTTCTGTTTTAACTCGCTGGATTTCGCTTTCGATTCGCCAGACAGGGCAGTCTCTTGAAAAGGAAGGGTGGTCACCATCGCAGTTCACGCATTTCGCGGATTCGCATCCACCATCATGAACTGCTTTGCTGCAGGTGGCACACACCTCCTCTCCCGGGCATCTCTCTTTGACATGTCCAAAGCGTTGACATTTGAAGCACCTCAGTGGGGACGGCACATACAGGGCTACTTTCACTCTCAGGTACCCCACCTTTATGGACTCTGGAAGAGTCGGTTTAGCAAAGGTGAGGAACAGAGTGTTGGTAGGTTTCCTCTCCGCACCTTTCCGAAAAGTCGCCCTCCTGACCTCGACCACTCCCTGATCAGCCAACTCAGCCTTTATCTCTCCCTCAGATATCCCGAACAATTCTCGGCAACGGATGACGCCTTTCGAGGAGTTGAGACTTTTGTGAGCGGACACCCGGATGGGGTAATTTACAAGGCTTTCGGATCTCAATAAGTTGTCCGAGTGGACTTTTCGGTCGACCTGTACCAGCAAGGAACCATCCCTCAACCTCTTGACTGATTTCGGCTCTGCGCCTGCAAGACCTTTCAGCCCTTTTGCAACAGCAAAAGGACTCAACTTAGTAATGGGTCGCTCGCTATCTGCCGACTGGATAATCAGCCAAGAGGGCCATGCACCTATCCTATTCCGAACTTCAGTGTCAGAATCCGAGTCCGTATCCCTGGAAGGGTCGGAACCCAGTTTTCTTCTTTTTCCTGTTTTTATGTTTATTGAGGCCATGAAGGTTTTAAATACCGGCAGAGATAAACGGTCACCCCAGGAGAGCTGCCGTGCTGGGGAAGGGACAATGGATGGCCATAGAATGGCGTCCGTGAGCCTGGTACCGTCCCGCATGAAAACCAGACAGTGCACCTTAGCGACTGAATTGGGATCAGCCACTCAGCCCCTCGCCAGGTAACTGTAACTTGGGCTTCCCCGCTGCTTACGGCAGCGACTCAAGTATCAGAGAAAAAAAGAGTGTGGAACAGAAGGCTTGAAGGGGAGACGAATAATGAAAAGATCCATTAAGAAAGGCAGAAGATAGAATAGGGAAAAGGTGGGTTACTATTTGTCTGGGCCCTCACTCCTAACCTTTCTGACATGGGAAACCCTACCAGGAGCATCAATTCCTACCACGTAATGCTTGGCCAGTCAGCAGCTTGGCTATACAGGCCTAGAAGCGTTCACGACAACTAACCATCTAGTCGACTATCGATGCCCCCGTCAGCAAAGCCTAGAAGATCACTGGACCACGCAAGCCCTCCGACCACGGCAAGGTTGCAACCCCCGGAGGGGCACTCAATGGAGACCACTCATGTATTCCTGTAGGTTGAAAAGCATGAGTTCCCTGTTCAAAATTGATGAAGTTACAAATTATCTCCCTTGGTTAAATAGCAGACGACAATCCAGGATCGCGACGATGTTTGTAAAAATTTGTTTTTAAATAATTTTTTTCATCAACAGAAAAATCAAACTGCCATTTCTTTTTGCCACATTAAAAATTTCTGGAGCCAATGGCTTGATTTTCAAAGGTTTTCAAGGAGGTTTGGTCAACAGAACCACATTTTATTAATTTTCAAAGGTTTTCAAGGTCTTGAATTCAAGGAGTTTCAAGGAGCGTACGAACTCTGTATGTGCACACACACAGACAGAAAGAAAGAGACTTAGAGAAAGAAAGAGAAAATATAGACAGAAAGAGACAGTGGCTCAGAGAAAGAGAGCATTGAAATCTTGATAAAGTTTATGATTAAGAAGCATACTTTTTTTAAAACATCATAATCTTCATAATTGCCGAGGGAAAAAAGTAAATCTTCTCGGGATGATCTGTTTTCAAGTGGCTTTGCATTGTTGCTTCTCCCATGGTGACTGAGCTGAATACTGAATAAAGTACATCATGCGAACTGTGCGGGGATGTGTCACGAAGAATCAGCTTTTTATAATCATCAGCTGTTAGCCATACATATTGAAAGGGACACTTTCCAGGAATGTTAATCACCTTTTTGCCAGCTAGCTGTGTTTGGCAAGCTTGTGACCAATCAATCAATGAATTTGCTTGAAGAAGTGAGATTCACCATTTTTACTATAGGAATGTTTCCTTAATTCTTCTAATTTGTCAACAGATTGCCAGTTCATCAATGATCGATCTATGTGAAATTACAAAGAACATGCTCAAATGGATTAAAATTTTTTCATGGTGCATTTTTTTTCCCCTTTCAAATAAGTATCTACATTTATTATAAGCACTCAAGAGCACTGACTCAAATCTTTCACATCTTTATTGACATATCAAGAACACCTATCAAATACACATTTCCAAGGCCTTCTGGTCAAATTCAGTGACCTATAAGACAGTGTGCTCTTCCACCTCAAATTCCAAAACTTACAAGCACCTGCACGGTCTATGTGAACACTGTAAGAGTTAAGCAGAAATAATTGGCTGTATTGTTACTGCAATGATCAATGTCCATCATTGTCATGAGTTTTGCTGTATATTTAATTTTCGTTTTAGCTAAAGTGGGCCTTTAAAATTTGGACTAGTTTTTGTGTGGGTAAGTAGATTTTTTTTGACTGATTGAAGCTTGAAGTCTATATGCATGTGTGTGTTTGTGACTGTGGACTGTGTGACTACAGGTAATTGGGGCTTCTTGTGCTTTGTGCCTGTAGTGGGGTGAACTCTGTTCTCACGATAATCTTAGTGTGTCAGATGGGAAAAGGACCTCAAAGAGGAAGGTTGTTTTAGAAAAAATGCCTCAAATGAAAAAGAAGTTGACTAGAGGAAAAGAAGTCAGGAACATGAAAATGAAAAAGAATATTGTTGACAAGATAACAAAAATGGAAGAAGGAAAAGAAAAAAAATGATATTGAAGTCAAGAAGAAGGAAAAGGAGAAGGGGAACAAAAAGAAGTTGAAGAGGAACAAGAAGAAGGAAAAGGAGAATGGGAACGAGAAGAAGTCAAAGAGGAAGAAGACAAAGAAGAAGGTGAAGAAGAAGAAGAAGGGAAAGGAGAAGGAGAATAAGGAGAAGGGGAACAAGAAGTCGAAGAGGAAGAGGACAAAGACCAAGAAGAAGGGAAAGAAGAAGAAGACAAAGAAGAACAAGAAGAAGAAAAAGGAGAAGAAGAAAAAGAAGAAGCAGAACGAGAAGAACTGATGACTGGAGGTGAACATGAAGAAAGGGTGAGACTATCTGTGAGCAAGATCAAGACTGAAAGTGTGCAAGAGGAGACTGGGCATGTTGGTGTGAAACTTGTGGAAAGATAACTTAGGGATTCATGGAACTTTCAGGTCAGGGTTTTCTTTGTGCTGAAAGGAAATGTCATTTAAAAAAGTTATGACAGTTTGAAAAAAAAAATCCACCGATGAATGTTGGTTGTGGAGAAAGACTAATTTAGAGGGGTTACAAAGGAAATTCTACTGTACATGGAAATGTGTTGTGATAGGTGTTCTTGATATGTCGATAAAGATGTGAACTGCTGTCATATTATAGTTGTGTTATTTATGAAGTTATAAAGTGGAATTATAAATTCATTTGAGTTTGTTGTGGAGTCAGATAGTGCTTGTCATAACGAGTACTTACGATGCTATGGTGAGGGTCTAGTTTGCTTGAAAAGAAAGTTGTGATTTGTGCGCATGTGTTGACCTGACCCAGAACATCACAATCATATAGGTGACAACGTTATTCAAAGATTCATTTTATACTCACTTTAATCCATACTTCTTTATAACTCAAAACTTTCTTGACCTTTTCCACCTCTTCAGTCAGAGAAGCGATCTGTTTCTTCAGCACAAATTTCTGTAAAACAAAAAGAAAATACAAACTCTGATTATGTGTTCAGCAGTACCATTTTTATCTAGGTTTGAAATAACTTGGAAAGTTACTATGGTTTCTTTAAATCGAACCATTAGAATGCAGAAATGGCAGCTTAATCAACAAAAGAACTTAAAAGGGTCTTCCATAACATGAAAATCTCACAATTTCTAAGGTCCCTGCACATAAAACATGGCAGACAATCTTCTGGGAAGACAGCTGATAAAACATTTGAACAGACAGCATTATTACTCTGTATAATTTGAAGTGACAAATGGAAGGCTAATATTGAAAATGTTCCTAATACTGCGCATACTTAACTCAATTTTGAAATTCTGAATTTTTCCACTAAATACACGTTTAGTGGGCTTTCAAATTAAGCAATTCTTTAAAAAAGTCGAAAGATTGTTAGCTATGTGACAATTATAAGCTTTCTTTCAAGTGTGGTTAGTAACCTTGCTTTACCCACTTTCTGTGGTGTGGCATGAGATCGGATACGAAGCCTCTCCCTGCGTAAAGAAAAAATAGCTAAAACTATCAAGTTCATCATAGCCAACCAAGCCATTCCAACTGTAACAGAAGAACCAGTCAAGAGCCTTGAGAGGTGGTATGATGACTCTTTGAAAGACACAAAGAGGAGAGAGGAAACCAAGCAAAGGGCAGAAGAAAGCATGCAGATACTACACCAGTGTGGGCTTTCTGGCAAGTACAAGGTCTGGTGTTTGCAGTTCACGCTGAACCTGAAACTTCTGTGGCCTCTTCTGATATATGATATCAGCACTAGCACTGTGGAATCAATGGAGGCCAAGATCAACAAGTATACAAGGAAATGGCTAGGTGTCCTACTAGGTCTCACTGATGTCACACTCTATTGCTGCCAAGCAGACCTGAAGCTTCCTCTAAAATCCATCCTCGAGGAATACAAAGTGGGTAAAGCAAGGTTACTAACAAAGCTGTGAGATCAGTGCGGCCAAAGCTAAAGACTGGCAGAAAATGGAAAGTTCAGGAGACAGCAGACGTGGCAAAGGAAAACCTCAAGATCAAGGAAATAATAGGACACACACAGACCAACAGACAGGGGCTGGGATCAACAGAAATGAAACGTGGTCAAAAGCAAAAGGGAAACCAAAGAGAGACATGCAAACAGAGGAGGTGAAGAAAGAAGAGGATGCCAAGAGAATCCTGAAAGCAGTCCAGCAAGACAACAAGAACAGTGGACTACGTGTGAAAATGCAATGCAAAGAAGTCTCACCTGGAATGACATATGGCACCTCTTACAGTCAGCAACACTGTCCAACAACAATCTTCATAAATAAAAAAAAAATCAAAGTGAAGCAATGAGATTGATCCTGGGAACAACGAAGGATGCACCAGTTGAAACCATTTGATACCAGCTTGACTTTCCTTCAACGTAGGCAAGACACAAGCTAGAACAGGCGAAGGCATATTTCAGAACACTTGTAAATCCCCAAAACCCGCTTCATGCGGCAGTCACGGAAACAAAAGGTACTCGGCTAGGACGTGGAAAATCATGGATGGGACAGGCAGAAGACAATATACAGCTTCAATCTGCTTGTGTGCCAGTTAGCAGGACTCAAAGAAATGAAGGAATGGGAAAATTATCCAGAACACTTAAACACCCCTACCAAATTGTCATCGCTCCAGAACTTGGAAGACACTGTTGAGAATGGCCAGAAGGCAAAACCAAGGCAGAAATTCAGATGCAGGTGGAAGACCTTGGCACAAAAGATGATATTGTTATATACACTGACGGTTCTGTCACCAAAGGTAAGTCAGGCTGGGGATACACAGTGAAGCAAATGGCCGAACTATCCAGGAAGACAATGGCGCGTAGTTTAAGAACTTCAAGTCTACCAGCCCCCATGGCGAAGTGGTTAGCATCGCGGACTCCCGGCTGGGAGGTCGCGGGTTCGATTCCCATCAGAGTCATGTGGGATTTTTCTGCCCTGACTGGCTCCTACCCAGAGCTGAGTTTGCTACGAGCTCAGTTAGGAAGACTGGGACCACACAGTCGAGTTTCATCCACTTAATGGATGCGTCTCTGAGAGTATTGCTCAGATTTCCTGACCAACACTGCAGGTGTCTGCATCTCTAGGGCCTGGTTGACACCGGGATATATTATGAAAGGAAGTGTAGAGTACAGCCCTGTCATGTAGTCTCAGACCGAAATGGAAATCCGTAGCATCATCTTTATCATCCTCATTCTCATCGATCAGCATTAAAAAAAAAAATTTAAAAAAAACTAAAAAAAAGAACTTCAAGTCTAACAATGGAGGTAGAAGCAGTGACACAAGCATTCCACTGGCTTTTATCGACAGGCCAGTTTAAAACTAACAACCCATGATACTGACTGACTCCATGAGCCTACTTCAAAAGTGGAGAGTGGAAAGGGAAGCCCTGCTCGGCATGAACTAATGCGCAACCTTCCATTGGAGAGACTCATAATGGATGTACTGCCCAAGACATGCAAGAGTTAAAGGAAATGAGAGAGCAGACATACTGGCTGGCAAGTCAACGATAAGAACTGGATCACAGCTTGGCTGCTCTGATGTGATAAGAAATCTGAAGAATCACTTAATACTTTCCAGACGGGCACGGCAGAGCAACGTCACTTCCCTGCATGTGCGTGCACCGCACATGCTTACAACTGTTGCAGACGTGCAATTTTCACACTTTAAAAATTTTATTTTACGTCTCCTAATATAAACCTAACAAGCAATTGTTATAATATCAATGGAAATGGTAAAATGCGAACTTGGTAATGAGCATAGAATTAAATACATTTTGGGTAAAATAGCAACGCTACTGTTACAGAAACAACATAAGTAAAACGTAGGAGAACACAATCTTGTTTACATTTGTTTGGTTAGTATGACAACAGCAAATGAGGAAGAAAAGGGGCATAAAACTTCGCTCTTACTTTGAACAGATGCAGAGAAGCCTGAGGTATTCAGTATGTGTAATCCAAGTGAATTCTTTTTTTTTTTTTAAAGGAAATTAAATCATTGCACACAGTACACACTTTTCACTGTTTTGGCTTCAGATGAAAAGACATATAAAACTATTAAATACACAGAACTAATATCAAGATCAGATTCTTTTCGATAAACTTGTACACCTTTACCCCCCTCATTTTCTGAACTACTTTGCTGAACCAGTTCTAAAACCACATGTCATTCTCCTTCTGCCCGATATGTTAGTGAAGCAGGAAATTCCACACGTGCCTTCACAGTGCCAGACGGGGCTCTTTGTTCGTACTACTCTGGGGTCACAAAGGTCATCGCTACCCTTCCAGTAGCTAGAACCCTGTTCTAAATATTTATGGCAGCTGCATCCCCTAGACAGTTGACGAGAGAACATGGGAAATTTTTTTTTTTATAGTTGTGCCGTCACAGCTGCACGGCACATCCAGGCAGTACAGCAGTGCTGCCGTCACCAGGGCACGGCTCATCATGAACTGGTCGACTGAGATGCCGTCACTATCGCACGGCGCGTCGCGAAAAGGTTAAACAAACAAGAGCAAAGCAACTATACCATGGACCATCTTTCAGATCTGAACATCAAGAGAGGAAGTGGCCGCACATCCAGACTTAAACGAAAAGCAAGAAACATCACCAATCAAACAAACATTGGAATAATTTTCAAGCCCAACACTGTGAAAAGTCCTCGAGATTGGGGCAAACTCATACTGGGCCTTTCCCATAACAGACACAAACACATGTCAACTGAGATAAAACTTTTAATCTCTCAGGGACTCCAGTGTATACTGTAGACGTGTGCGCTGGTGTGTGTTCATCAGTGGGATGATGCAGGCATGTTAATTAGAAAGTCCATGGAACTGATTGTGCAAGCCTTGGTGTGTGAGTGAGTGAGTGGTGTGTGTGTTTGTGCATGTGTGTGTGTGTGAGGTTGTTGTTCTTATTGTTATGTGTGTGTGTGTGTGCGTATGCGCTCATGCACATGCATTTGATGTTATTGTTCTTGTTCCTAAGTCATCTTCTGAACATTCATTTCCCAGAATCAAAGGCACACGCACTCACACATACATATATGCACAATCGGACATGCGCTCGCTCCTTCACGCAAATACATGCACATATACACACCCACATGCATGCGTACATACACGCACACACATGAATACGTATACACATATGCCTATACGCCCACATACAAGGACACACACACACACATACATGCACACATATATATATAGATATGTGCATATGCTCACACAAACCCAACACACACATGCACTTCTGCACACGCACAAACACGTGCGCACACACAAGCGCGAACACACACTCATGCATAGGCATACACGCACATCATGCACACACACACACATACTTGCACACACACATGGGGCCGTGCCCGCACATCCATACACACACGGGTACATTCACTACACACACATACAATGATAAAAATGGCACAACCAATGTTAGGCAGGTACTCAAGGTCTGACCAGTGGGTTGGGCTAATGCGTTGGTCAGACATTTGGTAAGTTGTTGCCACGAGACCCTCTTCTTAAATTCTCTCATCTTAGTTATTAATTCACTTATTCATCAGCTTTAATCCGTACACCGCTGATGTCACCATTTGGCGACAACGTAGGTCACCGCCAACGTCGCCGTTTGGCGACCAACTAGGGTGACCTAACTCCCGATACTTTCACTCTCGAACTTGACAAGATAGAAAGCCAGCGATAACCGTCATGGTTCTGGTATTCACTGACGCATGCCTCACAGCCATTAGCTTCGTCAGAGCAGTGTTTAGTTAAGTGTTTTTATCCATTTCTGTTGATAAGTTTTTCATTCCCTATGACGTCACAACCAAGCACTTCAGGCACTCAGCCTCGCCGTACATTTACTACAGATCAGGTGCTGGAAATGTTGAGTAAACGGTCAGCTGATGCTGATTTGGATCAAGAACACCCAGATTGTGACCTGGATACATTATCGGACAGCAAAAGGTCAACTGAGTCGGAACAAAACGTGGCTGACCCAGTTGCACGCGTGGTAAGCAAAAGGGGGCGAGGCTGGCTGGCGCACTGTGGGCTCGCGTGCTGTTGGATCATCGCCAACACACACTGACACTGATAGTAGTGTGAGTGAGACGACTGAAAGTGTAGGCCTGATGGTCAGGGTGAGCAACACGGAGGGCTCAGACAAGTGACCGTGAGCACAGCTGGGGTACAAAGGCATCAAGGTCGAAGGGGGCGTGGCAGAGTGACATGTCAGATGTGGCAGAGGTGTGCAGCAACAGCAAACTCGGCCAGCCAGAGAAAAGTTTGACTGGGAGAATGGTTCCCCAGGTTCCAGAGGCCAACAGGCAAATGAATGACTTTGTTTTCATAAAGTTGTTGCTTTCAAAAGTGAGAATGAAAGATGTGTATGTGTGTGTTCCTTTTTTCTTTCTTTTATGTGTGTACCAGTGGGGCATAAGTTCTGTGTGTGTGTGTGTGTGTGTGTGCGCGTTTTCCCTTGTTCTTTCTTTCATGTATGTACCAGTGGGGCATAAGTGTGTGTGTGTGTGTGTGTGTGTGTGTGTGTGTGTGTGTGTGTGTGTGTGTGCTATTCCCTCTTTGTGTAAGAAGTGGTGTGTGTGTGTGTGTGTGTGTGTGTGTGTGTGTGTTGATGTTTGTGTTTGTGTGTGTGTGTTTGTGTTTGTGTGTTGTGTGTGTGTGTGTGTGTGTGTGTGTGTGTGGTGTGTGTGTGAGTGAGTGAGTGAGTGAGTGAGTGAGTGAGTGAGTGAGTGAGTGAGTGTGTGTGTGTGTGTGTGTGTGTGTGTGTGTGTGTGTGTGTGTGATTGCTTTTCTGCATCACAGCACAGACAGTAGAAATAGTGTCATTTGTAGTTGTAGAATTCTTTTTATTTTCATTCTGTCTGAAAACTGAACCCTGGACACACTCACAAACTTGATACTTGCCTGTCTATTGTGCACTGCCATCACCAGTTTTCTGATTTGGAGTATATGGTTTTGAGGATGTATTTTTCATTCTTCTGATGGATATTACATACTTTCTGGTCTTCACTTGGTGAGTGGAGTATTTTTCCTTTCTTGTTCAGTTTGTTGGCATGCTTCCTTCTTTTTCATGTTCAGATGAAAGATAACATTCAAAATTTTATTTTGCATTTTTTTTGCTTGAAATTACTAAAAAATTTGAAATTGTTCTTGACATACCATTACTAACATATTATAATATTACAAAAATACACTTTTTCTCCTCCATTAAAAAAAAAAAAAAAAGAATGAAAATTGATGTTCTAGTTCCTGAGATATCTGCGTTTCACACATGCTGGTATGAAATTATAGTTTTCCGCAAAAAATGGCTGGCAATGGGGATTCATGCAAAACAGAACGTCTGGCGGTGAAAGGGTTAAATCATGCGCAGTGTGATCTCAAAACTTAGCGGATGTGGTGAGCGTATATGGACTAATCCGCAAGCAGTGACGATGAAACTGAAACTTAGAGTCCTTGATGAAACTGAAACTTAGAGTCAGCTTCATCCTCGGATCAGTATATCTATATGACCTCCTGCCCTAGAATTCCAACCTGGTCAAATGGGGGAAATCAAATAAGCCTACACTCTGACATGGGAAACAAACAGTGGAACACATCCTGAGTTCATGCAAAGCAGCGCTAACCCAGGGCAGGTACACATGGAGGCACAACCAAGCGCTCAAGAAGATAGCACATGCGGTTAGTACTGCTGGAGGATGCTCTATGCCACCAGACGCTCCAGCAATAACGTCCTACACAGCAGGAGGCCACAAATCATGGTCTGGAACAGCTGTGATATCAAAAGCATGGAAGCGAGGTTTACTGGATGGAGCAGATGACTGGGAATGCACAACAGACTTTCCAGAATGGGAAAACCATCCAGCGATCATCATGAAGAGTGGCTTGAGATCAGATATTGTTCTCTACTCAGGTTCATCAAAGCATATGATTCTGATCAAATTCACTGTGCTATATGAAAGCAGAATGGAGCAAGCGCACCTCTACAAGACCGAGACGTATGCCCGTCTAGCGAGCAGCTTGAGGGAATCCGGCTTCCAGGCCCGGGTCTTCGCCGTAGAAGTTAGATAGAGGGGATTTGTGGGCTCAACATTCTATGACCTCATGAAACAGCTCAGGATTTCAGAGAAGAGGAGGACCCTGAAGGCAATGGCAGAGGCAACCGAAAGAGTTCCAGCTGGATCTGGTCGAGGAGGAACAAAAGTGAACTTCATAGGGCTTCAATTTCCCAACTTAGAACAGGTGTCCTGTTAGCAGTGGGGTAAGACATCCGTCTGAAAAAGGCACGCCTCGAGATGCCCACTCATCCAAAAGTTGCAAATTCAATCCCGGCAGTGCCAGAAAAAAAAATGTTGGCAGTAGGAGTCATGACCTGGATGCGACCCGGCCCCCTTAGAGCTTAAGGAGTTCAGAGCCGAATCACTTGTCTGAAGGGGGTTTCTTCTCTGAAGACCTGTTTCTTCCTACCAAAAAAAAAGTCGAAAGATTGGTAGCTATGACACAATTACAAGCTTTCTGTCATGCAAAGTCATAACCTTCACCTTTGATTCCTGCCCTAACTAAATGTTCATACGTGGAAAGTCTTCAGAAGTATTTTAACATCTGCCAAACCTAACTTCTCTGCTTGTAGTCACTGAGAAACTGCCAACATTCTACTACATAGCGCAAGCATTTTTGCAAGTTGAACAAACCCTGTGGCTTGAATTCCTATCTCCCAGACAGACTGTTCGTGACAGTGTTGTCAAGGGATGATTCAAACCAGTGCTATTATTCTGAACCCTGCTTTTCTCTGCCAGAATACTTAACCCTTCCCATACTTTTATTTAATGTTTAATATTTCAGTTATTATTCAAACAATCTACTTAAATTTTATGACTTTGTTAACAAATGGACTGAGCATGTACTACCCAAAAATGATGCCATTTTGCCTTTAAATAAACAAATACTAAAACAACAAAAACATCGTATAACCTTCCATGTACTTCATGGGTGCACACACACCCATACTGCCAGAGAAGGAACTATGCGGGCCATACATCGTGGGTGCACACACACCCATACTCCCAAAGAAGGAACTACGCGGGCCGTATATCGTGGGTGCACACACACCCATACTCCCAAAGAAGAACTACGCGGGCTGTAATCGTGGTGCACAACACCATACTCCCAAAGAAGGAACTACGCGGGCCGTATATCGTGGGTGCACACACACCCATACTCCAAAGAAGGAACTACGCGGGCGTATATCGTGGGTGCACACACACCATACTCCCAAAGAAGAAACTATGCGCGCTTAGTCCTCAGTGAGTACACATCCACACTCTCATGGTAGAAACTTTACAGCACTCATTAGAAGTTTCCACACACTGTAGTAGCTTCATCTAAGAACTCAACTGACCAGTGCAGTGTGCAAAATAAAGACACCGCATGGTTTACTGACGTCAAATTCCCGCCACTGAAGGCTGCTGAGCCTGTGGAAAAGTTCCAGATCGCCACTTGCTGAAGTTTCGCTGTGTTGCAAAGTATGTAGAAATTCACATTATCTTTTTACCTACCTCTCATTTTATTAATTTTAATGTTATATTGCATTTCATAACAGGCTTGATCTTCTTTACACTCATTGCTCATGCTCTTTTTACTACAGGAATTGTCATCAAACGAGTATAACATTGTGTCTGTAGTGGGTCCAATGTAGGTACATTCTGCGTTTGTGTTCTCGCTATTCTTTTTAATTTTAGTATGTGAAACTAATTTCATTGATCGTATAGGCTACAGCAATGAATTGATGGCAATTGTTACAACACTCCCAGCAGTAAAAAGGTTTCATTGCCTGAAAGTACATGAACGAAAGTCAAATTTATTCCAAGCCAGACAGGTATGGCATAAAAATACTTGGGGCAGCAGACGCAGAAAATAATTTCCCCCTTGTGGCAGAGTCCTATCTGGGGCGACCACTGGGTGCTGAAAGACAAGGTCAGTTTGGGGAGGACTGTTGCTCTTTGTCTATCAGCTCCTTTCTACAGAACAGGGAGGAACATCACGACAGACAATTTCTTCACTGACAAGGAGCTGTCTGACGTTCTCCAGAGCAATGGCCTGACATTTGTTGGGACTGTTCATGCCAACAAGCGACATCAACACACGATTTCTCCCCGAGCCCTTCAAAGAAAAAAAAAAAAGGATTGCACCTTCATGCATCCTCATTTCTCTTCCAGGACAAAACCATCATTGTGACCTATCAGACAAAAGCAAACAACAAACCAGCCGCGGTGGCGAAGTGGTTAGCGTCGCGGACTCCCAGCTGGGAGGTCGTGGGTTTGAATCCCATCAGAGTCATGTGGGTTTTTCTGCCCTGACCGGCTCCTACCCAGAGTTGAGTTTGCTGCGGACTCAGTTGGGAACACTGGGACCACACAGTCGAGTTTCATCCACTTAATGGATGCATTTCTGAGAGTGTTGCTCAAATTTCATGACCAACACTGCAGGTGCCTGTATCTCTCGGGCCTGGTTGACGCCAGGATATATTATGAAAGGAAGCGTAGAGTACAGCCCTGTCATGTAGTCTCAGACTGAAATGGAAATCCATAGCATCGCCTCAATCATCCTCATTCTCATCGATCAGCATAGAAAAAAAAGTCTCAAATTATGTGGCCCTTTATGCCCTGCTCTCATGGTGACCTCAGTTTCGATGTCCTCTCCACGTCTGTGGCCTTGGTTTGGTTCCGTCGGGGTCACCGGTATCGGCGAGTCCATGGGGGCTGTCGTTGGACAGACGTGGTGGCGCCCTCCGGGGGAGAGCTCACTCACACCGGCTCTGCGACTAAGCAATTATTGTCGTCAGTAGGGGGCTTAGTAGGTGGTGTCCTGTGTATGTTGGATCAGAACAGGCGCCACTGAACACCACCGAAGTGACTCGGCAGCCGTGCAGGGTCTCCTCCGGTGGGTTGCCTCTTGACGACTTGACACTGACTGTTCCCTGTGGATTGCTGGTGCTGGGGCTGCGGCGGTGCCGAAGGGGCTGTGGCTGTGGACAGGGTGTCGGAATGAGCGGTGTGGGTGCACTGCCTCTGAGGTGGCGCAGAGGTTGGGACAGCAAAAAAAACAAACAAACAAGAATGTTGTAGACATGGACACCATGCATTATGATAGAGCAGTTACTCCGAAGGCCCCAAAGAAGAAGCCAGACTTTGTGCGCTTCTGTAACGCCACAAAGGGTGCCGTGGATTCGCTTGATCAGATGGCTCATGCATATTCCACCAAACACATCACCAAATGATGGCCAATGGTGCTGTATTACAACAATGTGGATCTCAGCACCATTGCTGCTCGTGTTGTCTGGAACATCAAATTTCCAGACCATGTTCTTTCCAAAAAGGATGCCAGGCCTCTGTTCATTCTTTGGGTTGCTGAGCCGTCTTTAGAACATATGGAGAGGAGGCTTTGTGCAAAAACTTGCCAAAGCCCCTGAGAAACACAGTGGAGCTTTGTGTACAACACTTTCAACAGAAGATGACAGCTTCACAGGATGGAAGACAAAGTGCTCATGCAGTTGGCAAAAGAATAAGACCAGCATCGACCCAGAGACCATCTACCAGCAAACAGAGCAGCTACAAAAAGCCAAAGCAGAGACAAGGTGACTGGATCATGCACCTGGAAGCTTAACAGAAAAGCTTGGATATCTTGCTTCTGCTGTTCCCCTTGGCTCTGCAAAAAGCACACCATGTGTGTTTGCAAACAGTGTGCTGATTCTATCACTGATGTACCCTAATGAGATGCCTGCAACTTGGTTGTCTTCCACTCGTCTGGAAGAACTTGATTTTCTATTTCAACAAATGAAAATGACATGGTTGTTTTATCAACTCGCATTCTTTATCACCCACTTGTTATGAAATGACAATGGCAATGTTATTGCTGTTCTTGCTTTAGTTATGCGCTGACAGGTTATACATGAACTGATCTCAAGCTAGTTTAACAACACTTTCAACAGTAGAATTTGTCTTCTTTTCTTTTGTTCTTGCGCACTCACACAGCGCGCATGCGTGTGTGTGAGAGAGAGACAGGGGAGGGGAGTTTTGCATGTGTGTGCGCACGCGCACACACACATAAACATGCGCATGGATACAAACAATGCAAAAATACAAATGCAAATCTATAAAATAATCATGGGTGTGTGTGCACCCACGATGTATGGCGAGGACTATCCACTGAATTGCCTATATAACGACCATGGGTATGTGTGCACCCACCATGTACGGCAAGGACTATTCAATGAATTGCCTACATAATGACCATGGGTGTGTGTGCACCCACGATGTATGGCTTATGAGTTTTTTTGGCGACTTATGAGAAGGGTTAAGCTAGTCTATGCAGTCAGCGAAAGAATGTACCTAAAGGCAGCAGCTCTGATCTCAGTTTCTCTTTTTATCTCTATGCGCCAGAATATGCTTGTTACTGTAGTCAAGTAATAGTCGTATAGGAACTGGCTTAAGCCTAAAGTTTCTCATCTATGTCGTGTGATGCCTTCACATTTTTTTTTACTTTTTTGGTTGCTCTTCTCTGTACATGTTCAATAGACTATGTTTGGCATTTTAAAATATGGGTGCCCTGATACATTCTCATATTCCAGATGTGGGCAAACCATTGACTTACAAAATGATAAAAATGTTTCCTTGTCTAATTGAATAAATGTCTGTTACTTACAGGTTTCTAGAGTCTGATTTTAATCCCTTTTTAAGGCTAGTTATGGCATCAGCTGTCTTCCAGTCATCTGGGATTGTACCAGTCTTAAAAGAATGGTCAAAGAGTGCATGCATGGAATGGAAAGTTCATCTTTAAATTCTTTAAAAAAAAAAAAAAAACTTAAGAAGAATACCATCGGGCCCTTAAATTTTATTGGATTTCAAGGAGTGTAACCACAGCTGGGAACACTTATGAAAATATTCTTGTGCTGATAGTGCAAGAATATTCTGAACTACAACATAACCTCACTTTGTCTGCACTAGAATGATTCCCATATATTAATTTTTCTTCTTTTATTAAAAGACTTATTTAATGACTGATCAAGAAAAAAAAAAGGCAATAGAAGTGGTTTTACCTGTTTCTGATTTTCAAGCAGTGGTATCATCTTTTCACCGTCAGAAGACTGTAACAAAAAAAACAAGCAGTCTCTTTCCTTGTGCTGCAGGTAAATGCTGCTATACTTGTGTAGTCATCTTTCACTATTGAGTCAACAAACTTTGAAGTCAGTAAGTGTCATTTTTCGACAGAAAGAAAAAAGTAATCCAAAAATTCAGATGTAAAAAGCTTTCAAAATTTTCAAACATGCTCAAAATCACATGTTTGTGTATAAAATATAATCATTTCTATTTCATTAATTTCACTGATTACAGTTAATATCCTCTCTCCCCCAGTTAGATTAAGCCCTTTACAATCACATCCTTAACTTGTTACACAAAATACCTACAGAACTGCCACAGACTTTGATAGCTTCAATCTCTTTCTCCAAGAGTTCAATGTGATCCAATTTGCGGCCAAGTTCGTCCTGAAGGCGACTGCACTCTGATTTGGCACTGGCTGCTCTCTGCTCACTCTCTTCACCACTCTGCAAGCATGCAAAAGAGATCAGAATTTTTTTTCTTCGTGTTGTTCACTTAAAATCAATTTATCATTACCAGTGCTGTGCCTTTTATCATTGCACTCTTTTTGCTTTGCTCAATTCATACCGGTTCATTAATATGTAATGTCACCTTAGTCATTGGGCATGATAGTCTTTTTTTTTTAAAAGCCTATAAATGAAGCAGTAGTGACTGAGCATTCTGATAAACTGTGTAGGTTTTAGAGTTAGATACCTTCTGAAAAAAAGAAATAATACACGCTTTTTTTTTTTTTTTTGCTGTCCCAACCTCTGTGCCACCTCAGAGGCAGTGCACCCACACCGCTTATTCTGACACCCCGTCCGCAGCCACAGCCCGGTCGGCCCTGCCGCAGCCCCGGCACCGGCAATCCACAGGGAGCAGTCAATGTCAAGCCGTCAAGAGGCAACCCACCGGAGGAGACACTGCACTGCTGCCAAGTCACTTCGGTGGTGTTCAGTGGCACCTGTTCTGATCTAACATACGCAGGACACCACCTACTAAGCCCCCTACTGACAACAATAATTGCTTAGTCGCGGAGCCGGCGGAGTAAGCTCTCCCTCCGGAGGGCGCCACCACGTCCGTCCAACAACAGCCCCCATGGACCTGCCAATACCGGTGACCCCGACGGAACTAAACCAAGGCCACAGACGTGGAGAGGACATCGAAACTGAGGTCACCATGAAAGCAGGGCATAAAGGGCCACATAATTTGAGACTTTTTTTTCTAATGCTGATCGATGAGAATGAGGATGATTAAGATGATGCTACAGATTTCCATTTCAGTCTGAGACTACATGACAGGGCTGTACTCTACACTTCCTTTCATAATATATCCTGGCGTCAACCAGGCCCGAGAGATACAGGCACCTGCAGTGTTGGTCATGAAATTTGAGCAACACTCTCAGAAACGCATCCATTAAGTGGATGAGACTCGACTGTGTGGTCCCAGTCTTCCCAGCTGAGTCCGCAGCAAACTCAACTCTGGGTAGGAGCCGGTCGGGGCAGAAAAACCCATATGACTCTGATGGGATTTGAACCCACGACCTCCCAGCTGGGAGTCCGCGACGCTAACCACTTCGCCAAGGCGGCTGGTAATACACACATTTTAAGTAAAGGTCAAGTTTGCATCCACAATATAAAAGAAATCAATCTCCATAGCAACAGTGAATAGATGTGCTGCTGCATGGGTCACTTCACCCTGCAATAATCCATTTCCCTTTCTGAATAGCTAGAGACAGAAAAAATTAAAAAGGACTAATCTAAATATGACTATCACCGACAATTACACATTTAGCACCTCATCTCTTACTTTGTGGCTGTGAATACCACTGACAAACAAGATACATGCTATTATGACCATGACATTCCACCACTCTAGATTACAGAACAAGATTTATGTATAACTGTGTATATCTGTGTCAGTGATACAGTGTCCCAGAATGCAACACAACCTTGTAACACCTGAGTCAATGTCAGCACAAATGAAAACTGCATCACCTCTCAGACACTGTTGAAATGTTTACTAAGATGTACAATGTATTTTAGTCATATGTTGTGGATTCATGCTTGGTCAGCAATGATAAACCACTGCATTACCATTGTTTCACCAGTTTGGAAACTATTCTTGCTCCTACATTTCATCACGTTTTCCTCCTAGAAACCCCCGATTCATGTGTAAATACTGAGCCTGTAAAACAACTATTAAACTGGATGAAGAAACATAACAGCATTCTAAACAAGACCCAAGAGCAAAGCAATATCCTGCTCCTCAAGCTACACCTACACACAGGATGATAAAGACAAGACCTACTTGCTGCAACTGCTGCAAAGTGTTGGTCATCTGCTGACACTGCATGTCAGCCCGCATGCACCGGGACTCCAAAAGAGAGATTTTCTCAGACAGTTCCATGCAGCTGTCCCTGGCCTTGTCCCTCTCCTGTTGTAGCTGTGAAGTGAGCTGGCTGCATGCTTCCATTTGCTGGTTCAGCTGTTGTATGCGAGTCTGAAGCCACTGCACTTCAGTGCTATGCCCCAATACTTCAGTCTCCAGAATTTGCTTCCTCTGCATCATCAAGAGAGGACAAATAGTCTAAAACTGTTTCATATCCAATACGAGCAGCTCTACAATTATCTCTCTCTCTCTCTGTGTGAGTGTGAGTGTGTGTGTGTGTGTGTGTGTGTGTGTGTGCTTGTGCGTATATTTGGGTGCACATGTTGGTGTGTTTGTGTGTGCGCCTGCGCACACACATGCATGTGTTTGCGCATGTACATTCACAATAATGTGTGTGTGTGTGTGCGTGTATAAACGCATGATGGTGTGTTTGAGTGTGCGCACACAGATGCAAGTGCATGCTGCTCGAAGATTACAATGCCTCTTATGAATTATTGACCATGTCAAGGTACAATTTTAAAAAAAAAAACGTACAGCATTTAACTGATCATAAACCCAGAAATTTTTTTTCTTTTACCTGGCAAACATTCATATAACAATATAATATATAATTTTGTTCATTCCTTAGTTGTTTCAAGATATAATTTGTTTCTTTGACAATAATATCATTATCACAATAAGTACAGAACATACCTCTTCAATGGCCTGTTTGCTATTAAGGTCTTTCTGTAGAACCTTCACTTCATCTTCCAGAGTGGAAAGCTTATCCTTCAGTTCCAAGTTCTCTTGTTCCAAGCTTGATTTGTCATGCGCCAACTGCTCTTTCTCAGCCTCAAGAGCAACTGTGATTTTATTCAAAGTGTGAAACTTGCCTTCCTGGCTCTGCAACTCAAACTGCAGTTGAGACAGTGTCGTCTTCATCATGCCCACTTCTGCCTGAGACTCTAGGAGATCCACAGACAGTTTCTCATGCAGCAACTCCCCCATCCTATGTGCCGATTCCTTGTCAGCCAATGCTGTCTCTAGCACCTGTTTACGCTTCTCTGTAGTTTGGAGCTCCATTTCTAGGGAAGAGATCTTGTCCTGTTGGCGGTCACTGGTCACCCTTAGCTCCAGTCTAAGATGGGCTTGTTCCTTGATCGCAGCTTCTGCTCGCAATTCAAATTCATCTCTCTCTGTAGCTAGGACATGTAGATCAGCCTCCAGTTTGGCATTCTGTGCTTTGAAATTTTCCAGTGTGTCCTCTACCACACGCCGGCAGTGCTCTGAATCCTCTTGCAACTTCTGGACCTTCTCCAGGTCATGAACCAAGTCCTCAGCTTCCTGTTTCTGCTCCTCCAGCTCTGTTTCTAGCTCCTCCACACGACTCTGCAGCTTTTCATTCTCTTTGGTCTGCCAGGTCAATTCTGTGTTGATTTCTTCATGCTCTGATGTTATCTGTTCTAATGTGCTGGTCAGTTCTTCATTCTTGGCAGCCAGCTCTACTTTCTTCATCTCTAAGGCAGAACACTGTTCAAGAGCTTCAACCAGACGGGCTCTAGTTTCCTCTGCAAGCTGAATTTCTTCCTTATAGGCTTTTTCTTTAGATTTCAGGCCTTGCATTTCATTTTCAATTTCAGTTTTCAGACTGATAATGTGTTCCATTTGAGACTGCAGCGACTCCAGTTCAATGGTCTTTTTTTCCATAATTGCATATAAAGTTTCCTGGTCTGTGCTTTCATTTTCTCCTGTCTTTGACAATTGTTTTAATTTGGCTTCAAGATCCTTCACTCTTCCATCCAGAGCTGCTTTTTCCTCCTGACATTGCTCCAGTATCTTTATATTGTTTTGTAGACGCTCCTCTACGTTTGAAAAGAGGCTGAGCTTTGCCAGTAGTGCATCTTTTTCTGCAGCCAAGTTCTCATGGGATATGAAGTCATCATTTTCTGCCAGCAGACTCCTCTTTTCTAATTGCAACTTCATGTCTTCAATCTGCTTCTGCAGCTGGAATATTTCAGAGGACTTTTCATCCACCACTTTCAACAGTTCTTGGACTTTTGTTTCAAGAATGGTCTTTTCCTCAGTCACAATAACTGCACCTTGCAGTTTGTTCTCAAGGTTTTCCTTTTGCTCTATCAAAACATTACATTGTTCCTGAAGCGGCAGTTCTGTGGACTTAATGTGAACATCAGCTGTGGAACATTTTTCATCTTCTCCAGACCCTGCTGCACCTGAGTTCAGTTCCTGTTCTTTCAAAACCTTCAATGATTGGACCTGCTTTTCTGTCTCCTTTAACATTTCCAGTAGTTTAACCTCTCTGTGCTCCATAAACTGGCGCCTTTGAGCAAGAGTATCATCAGTGGACATGGCATTTATAGCATCACTGCTTTTTGATTTGACTTCAAAAGAATCCTCTGACTGGACTAATTTTGGTGGCTCAGCTGGACAATGTGCAATGTGATCAGCATCTTCACTCGTAGAGCCAGCATTCCTGGCTTCTGCTGTCTTGAAGCTAACTTCAAACGAATCCTCCTCTTCCCTAACAGTCAATGGCTCCTCATCTGGGGATTGTTCTGAGTTTTCCACTGGCTGGCTCATCAAACTAACTTCACAAAAGTCCTCTCCGTTAACAATAGGTAAGTCTTTACTACAGACATTTTCTGTGCACGGTGGAAACTGGCTGGTCATGTTCTTGGTCTGTTCATTCTCCACAGATCTTTTCAGAGCTATCAGTTCTTCTTGGGTTGACAGCAAAGCCTCCGTTATATCTTCATGTTTTTGCCGTAATTCATTAATCACTGCCCTTCGTTCATTCAGCTGATCCTGAAGCGTTTGATTCTGCTCCATTGCCTGACAGAGTTCTGAAAGTTTTTCCTGCAAGTTTTCTTCCAAAACCATTTTATCCATGATGAGCTGTTCCAATAGTGCACTCTCCTCTCCTTGGCTAGAGCATGAGCTGGCACTGGAGCTATGCTGCAGTTCAGTTCTGGTTCTGAGCTTGGCAATCTCTTCTTCACAAGATTTGACCTGTCCTTCCAACTCCTCTATCCTTTCTCTTTGTTGTTCTGCCTGGCGGAGATGAGTCTGAATCATATCACTGGACACTAACATTCGACCCTCAAACATCTGGTCCATCTCCTCCTCCTTCTCCTGCAGTTCAATCTTCAGGCGCGAAATGCAGGAATCTTTATCACAGATCATTCTCTGCACAGCTTCCATCTCTGCTACAGTCACTGTCACATGTCCTGTCTCTTTCTCCACTTCCTCCTCTTCTCTGATGCTAATAGATGCGTTCATCTCACTTGAAGAAGGTACTGAAGAAGCAGCTGATGAGGAGGATGACAATCTCTGTTTCTCATCAGTTTGATGGTCCTGATCATCTTCATTGATGGGCTGGGTTTGGAAGTCCAGCACCATGTTCTCCAAGTGATGCTTTTCCTGCTGCACATCATCTAGATGCTTTGCTTGCTGTATCAGCTGGTCCTTTAGTTTCCATATCTCTGCTTCACGCTCTTTCAACATGGCTGATTTTCTGCGGGTTCTGTGAAAGATGAGGAAACAGATGATGTTGAGCTGTTCAGCATTTGCTGATTTATTTCTTCTTTAAGATGATCATTCACCGATTCTAACCGGTGAATCTCCATTTCCCGTCGATTCAATAGAGCTCGCAGTTTGGGAACTTCAGATAATTCTTCCATTCTTTCCACATCAGCTTGTTCCATGGCTTCCATAGCCTGCACAACATATTCCAACACCAACGTTAATGCAGTGATAGCAAGGATGCGGGTGAAGTCAACACTTCCAGTGCTTGAAAAGCCAAATGAATGTCACACTCATCAGCAACTAGCTAGTGTGCATACCAATCACACACACACACATCAACATACACCAAAAGTACACCTTGTACTGTAACTAGTGCAAGATGTTTTTAGCTGTTCTAACCAGAATTTTACACGCAGGGGCAAGACATAAACATGTGCTGGATAATTTTGATAATTACCAGCAAACATTCACAAGAGGCATTATAAATCAATAAAATTGGTATCTTTCTCTCACACCCATAAGCATATTTGTTTTGAAAAACTATGAATTGCATTAATTTTCATGTAAGGTAAAACTATATAAACCATTAAGTGAAAAATCAGTGCTGCATGAGATAAAATATCAAAATTTGTAAACAGTATCACATATTAAAGCCCAGTCAACCATACAAAGCCATTTCAGGGTTACGTTGTGTGTGTAGTCCAACAATAAATAACAAATTTGGTCTCGGATTGGTTTCCCTTCTTCTTTTTTCTCCAGGTGATCCACAGCCCTTAAAGAGGCATACCCTTTTCTTTTGGCTTCCCTTCAGCTACAAACTCCACAACCATAGTATTTCTCCTCAAAGCACTCCTGCAGCCATTTATTTGGCACTTTTGCTTCATTCCATGGTTTTTACATGGCTTCTGTCTTTAAAACAATTTCAAGCTTAATCACTTTTCAGAAGCTAGCAAACTTCTTTAACCTTTACGTGATCCTACATGCCAAGCTCAATTTGGCCATAGCAGTGGGTTGTAGCTAAATATCAAAGTGTCCAGTTCATTATGAAGCAAACGTTCACATGCATCAAAAAAAAGTAAATGACCAAAGCAGCAAAAGTTTGATGCATTCATAAGGAATAAAATCTGATCTCTGAGGTGGATCATTATCTCCTCCTGAGAAACATCGTTTCCACTAACAATTTTGTTGAGGCTTCACATGTTAGATGATTATTATCTGAACTACTGTGACAAACTAAGGGCATTGTTTGTAATATATTTTGCACAGAAAATCTTTTCATTCATCATCACAGTGCAGACATTCATTACA
Source organism: Conus canariensis (assembly GCA_033310375.1). Classification (NCBI taxonomy): domain Eukaryota; kingdom Metazoa; phylum Mollusca; class Gastropoda; order Neogastropoda; family Conidae; genus Conus; species Conus canariensis. The sequence goes on from CM065714.1 coordinate 76,980,156, forward strand.
CCGCTCCTGTAAGGACGATCTGGTGCTCCTGTCCCACACCCATCAGCAAATGCAAGAGAAGACATCAGACTTGGCAGAAGTTTCAGCACAGGTTGGGCTGAAGGTGAACAGATGGAAAACAAAAGTACTGCGAGCCAACACAAAGAAACAAGACCCCATCAGATTGAATGACGACCCACTAGAAGAGGTGGAAAAGCTTATGTACCTTATTTATGTACATGTATTTTTTATGTACCTGGGGAGCACAGCTGACAGGCAAGGTGGAACAGATGCGGACGTCAAAGCAAGAATTGGCAAGGCCAGGATAGCTTTCGTCAATTAAAGAACATCTGGACCTCCAGGCTTGTCGGTAGACGAACCAAGATACGACTTTTCAACTCTAATGTCAAGTCAGTACTCATGTATGGCGCTGAGACGTGGAGAACAACAAAGACCATCTCCAAGAAAATACAGACATTCATTAACGGCTGCCTCCGACAGATACTTCGAATCCACTGGCCAGACACCATCAAGAATGTGGAACTGTGGGAGTGGACACATCAACTCCCTGCAGAGAAAGGTGAAAAAGAGGAAATGGCGTTGGATAGGCCACACATGGAGGAAGCCCATCGACGACATTGTCACATTACGCGACATGCTCTGCGCTGGAACCCATAGGGACAGAGGAGAAGGGGAAGTCCTAGGAATTCATGGAGGAGAGACTTGGAAGCAGACAGGAAGATAGCGGGATACACCTGGAGAGAATTGGAAAGGGCAGCCCAGGACACTGCGCGCTGACGGATTGTTGTTGATGGCCTTTGCTCCAGTGGGAGCTGATGGCTTGAACGAACTTGTATAATTTTCAGACATGGGTTAGTATCCAAAAAGACCACACAAAAAAAGAATAAAAAGGCAACTTCACAGTTCCAGTCTGTAGTCCACTTTTTGTGCTCATCTTTTAGCACATAGTCAGATACCCCTCTTGTGAAACTTCACCAACGACCTACTTCAGTGGAACCACTGCACATTTTGGAAGAAGCAGCTCACAGGAATTAATCATTTTCAAGCAAAACATCATCAAAAGCCTATTTCTGGTATGATTATGATGAAACTGTACAGGTGTGTTATGGGAAGTGAGCAGGAGGCTGACAGTCTGTTAAAGAAGCTTGTCATCACGCTAAAAAGGCGACCTCCATCGTCTCCAAAACCTAAGCCGTCTTCACCTGCGGGCAAGTCTGCCAGCAGGTCTGGAGAAAACAAACCAGTCCATCTTCAAAACAAATATGCTCCATCGGATGCAGACGACGACTCGGAGATGAACTGATTTTTAAATTCTCTCCTGTTTGTCCTCTGCACCATGGATAGTAGATTAATCCATTGGAATATCCGTGGTTTAAACTCTAACTTTGAGGAGCTGCAGCTTTTGTGTCGTACACTTAAACCTCAGGTAGCAGCTCTTCAGGAAACAAAAATTGAAAGCCAGAAGATCTTCGCTCTTTCTGGCTTCAATATTCTTTCCAAACCTGCACAACCTTCCATGTTGGGACTAACAGGCGGTTTTGCCCTTCATATCCACAAAGCTTTGCTGTTTAGCCCTGTTGCTTTTGCTACCCCTCTTCAGGCAGTAGCTGCAAGAATCACTCTCCATAAAACTGTTTGCTCGTTATATCTTCCACCTTCTATCTCAGTTCTTCGTCAGGATCTTGTCCAGGGTTTACACAGGAAGTGCAACTCAAAATTCCAGACTTTTTCCATGCCAAGACCTGCATTTTCAATACCACTTTCAAGACTTTGTTCATAATGCAATGTCTTAAAGTGATGTCATAAACACAAATGCACAAGAAACACGTTTGAGGGCATGGAATTTTTTTTTGCATTATAAATGCTAAATCAGTACATGATGCTAAAAATTAAAGCAACCATGCATAATATCAAGCAATTGTGCTTGATTCTTCAATTCCCAGGCTATTCCAAGCCAGAGTGTGATTTTCCAGGGCCTGGAAAATGGACTTCAAATTTCCAGATTTTTTAAGACCTGTATGAACCCTGTTGTCAGTCTGATTGAAGAACTTCCTCGCCCTTGTGTGCTGTTGGGTGAATTTAATGGCCATAATCCCCTTTGAGGTAGAGTGAACCCTTCATCCAGAGGTCTGCTTCTTGAAGACGTCTTTTCAGAGTTGGACTTGAGTTGTCTGAATTAGAGGTCTCCAACTTACCTCCATTCTTCCACAGGTACATTTTCACGTGTGTATTTGTTAGTACGTGACCCCTCGCTGGTCCTGGACTATGAGTGGTCTGTTCCTGACAATCTGCATGGAAGTGATCATTTTCTTGTTCTGTTAAAATCCATAACAACTGAGAACGCCTCTGTTCCACAACACCTTAATGATAAAAAGGCTAATTCGAATCTTTTTGATGCAAATGTTTCAATGGAGTTCCTGGAAACTGACATTTTTCAAAGTCAAGACCCAGCAGAATCTATAACTAATCTGTTGATTTTAAGTCTGCAAAAAACCTGTATTCTGATGTCTCGCGATAAACTTCTCGCGATAAACTTCAACTACCTAAAACACTCTGGTTTAATTCTGACTGCCAACAAATCTCAAAAGTATGCAAACAGGCTCAGCGTCTGGTACTCCAAGGACCTTCAGCTCCCAATGTTCAAGCCCATCAAAATATCTGTGCCAACACAAGACACACTTTTAAAAGTCAGTAAACGTCAGTCTTGAAGAAATTTCTACTCTGGGCCGACATCTAAAACGTCCAAGAAAAAAGTCTGGAACGTCATCAAGAAAATCAAAGGGAAGAATGCACCACTTGAAACTTGCTGATGCTCTCATAACTGACAAACAAGCTGTTGCCAATCTGCTGGCCTCCACCATTCAACAGAACTCATCATTCTCAAGTAACTCTGCAGCCTCTTTAGAAAACTCAGAGAAAAATCTTCATACAATTTCACTTCAGACAAGTCTGAAGTGTACAATCTACCTTTTTCAATTGATGAACTAAAATCAGCTCTGCAAACCTGCAACGATCCTGCTCCTGGCCTGGATGATATTCATTATCAGCTTTTGAAACATCTCCCGGAGAGATGTTTCCAGACCCTCCTAAAAGCCCTGATCATTCCCATTCCTAAGCCTGGAAAAGACCTTACCAATCCTTCAAACTATCGTCCAATAGCTTTGACCAACTGTATCTGCAAGCTAATGGAAAAGATGGTCAACTCCCGTCTGATGTGGAAGCTGGAAACCGATGGCCTTTTGGCCAATGAACAGTACGGGTTCCAGAAGTACCACTTGACTGTTGACCATTTAGTCCATCTGGAAACCACCATTCGCAACGCCTTTATTAATAAACAACATGTGGTTACTATCTTTTTTTAACTGGAAAAAGCGCATGATTCCACTTGGAAATCTGGAATTCTTATGGATCTTCATAAACTTGGTTTTCATGTTCATTATGGGCAGGAATTTGGCGTACCTCAAGGGAGCAGTCTTTCTCCTGCTCTCTTCAGTATAAAAATTTTTTTTTTGTAATAAACATTTTATTGCATTTTTTAAAAAGTAAACTATAACACAAACACATTAATGAAGAAGAAAGGGGAAAAGGGGAGAGGGGGAGAGGGAGTGGGTGGTGGGGGAAAAAAGAGAAGGGGGCACAAATGGAAGGGGAGTATCTAAGATTATCATAACCCTGAAAATAACAACAATAATGGTAACAACAGTAATAGCATCACAATAAAAATAACAACAATACCTACAACAATGACAATAACAACATGACTATCAAGTTTAAAAAAAAAATCATTACGAAAAAAAAAAAAGGGACGAAAACGCATACATGCACATGGGCTTGGAGTATAAAACATTTTGATTTACTCTTACGATAGATGACTGGGCATATGTATCCATTATATAGTGACAAGTATAGTATTCTCAAAACCACACCACTTAAAGTTTACTCAGGAACTAACTGAAGAATATTACATATTATGCAAGTGATATACATTGCTCTTTGCAAGACACAACTTACATTCCATCTGTCTTACCTCTTTATATCGTACAATCTCAGCATGGGCTTGATTCAGTTGTTCCAGGAGCCTTGTATTTTTTCCAGCAACTATCTCTAATTGGTGTTCCTGCTCTCGAAGCCTGGCAGACAATTCAGAGTCATTTTCTGATGTGGTAGTGATCCTATCAGACCTTCGTTTCAGTTGTGCAGCACGCTTGGTACTGCCTTCTAAGGAACTGACCACTGCTCTGGCTACTTCGACTCTTTCTGGTGGTGTTGTTTCACTTTTCTTTCGCCTGTCTAAGAGAGCATTTCCTCCCTCCTGATTTGAAAAGACGTCTTCCAGTTTAGACAATGAAACTGAGACATTACACACGTCTTGTTCGATACAAACATCAGCAGACACAGTTTTGCTTCCTGCAGATGACTCACTTCCAGCCTGAGCAGGCATCTGTGGGGAAATAATGGCATCCACCTGGGAAGTGTGGCTGGTTGAGGTTAGCAGCAAGACTTCAGTGGATGTTGCACAGTCTACCATTTCTGGACGTGACAAATTTACTGCTGTGGACACTGAAGGTGACAAACTGCCAATCTCTGTGGCTTCCATAGGGTTTAGGCTGTGTTTTGCTTCAGATTTCACTAACTGCAAAGAAAAAAACCCAGAGGAAACGAAGCATATAAAAACAAACATTGAATTAAACATTTTCAAGCTGTTTTTTCCACAACAATAAGTTTCAACACAGACAACGTTGAAGGGATCACTATGACCCCAACAATATTGTTTTAGTAGGTAGACTTGATCATTCTCGGTGTAAGTTCATTGATTTGTTCCAACTGAAATGAATCAGGCAAAGAGAGAGAGGGAAGGAGAGACATGAAGAGAGAGAGAGAAAGAGAGAGAGAGAGAGAGAAGAGAGAGAGAGAGAGAGAGAGAGTGGGGGGGGGGGGAGAGTAGTTAATCTTTGAAGTCAGTCTGAAAACTGAATAACTAGCAAGAACCACAATTCTAGGTGGTGGTTTTTGAGGCTGGTTGAGAGGATGAGGGTGGAGAGTGGCCAGTGGTGGTTGTGTGGGATTATGGGACTTCAAACCTACACACATTTTTATGAACTCACATAGCTTTCACAGACTGTTTAAGGTCCAAATGTATCCAAACTTTTCCTAACCTTATGGATCACACAGACTCTAAGTTGTTGCTGCTTCAGCTTGAATTGATTCCTAACACACCTGTATAGTCTACAATGATGTCTGAGCCATCATTGTCAATTCAGCTGCCCTTAAGCTGCTAAAATCATCCATGATCATGATAAAGGGACTGTCCTCTTTCAATGAATCATATTGTTTTCACAGGTCAGTCTCATTACAAGGGGTAGAAAAAAACAAAACAAAAGTGTGTGGCGCATTAGAAAAAGCACTGCAATTGGCATCTTAACATTTAGTCCCTCTGAAACTGAAATAACGGTATGAAAACAACCCTAAACAGGTAGATATGAATGGACAGAGTTACTGGAAAATGGCAGACAGATGGATAGTTATGAAAATGTATAACAATATAGAAAACAGTTTTGAAAACTCTGTATGTGAACATGTAAAAACTGGGCATCCATATATGCTGCAGCCTGTGAAAAAATTCGCTCTTTTTATTGACCCAAATCAGCTCTAATGAAACCATTGTTCATACATTACACCTAACACAACAGGACATAGAGTCAAAGCGAACTTACTACAGGGATGCCACTGCGTCGTCTCCCTCCTCCACTTCCCGACAGTCCATTCCCAGCTCCCATGTACGCCTCCAGCTGCTGTTGCAGGCGTGCAATATAAGGCTCCTGTTCCTCTAGTGCTTTATGCAGCTCCTGAATCTCCTGTGAATACAAATCACACAATACAAACATTTGGCCCACTTTCAGATTTATTCTCATCTATTTTGTACCACTTGGATGTATTTCAGCACACAGTTTACTTTGCATCTTTTATCATTCCTGGCCACTGGTTGCAGGCATGTTTCAGTAGACACTATTGTCAGTTATGTGCAAGATTGTCTTTTATTGCCAAGTGTCCATCAAGATTGTCTTTTATCCCCAAGTGTCCATAAAGACTTTTCTGTGGGTAATGAGAAAATGCTTGACAGAATCATCTCTGAACATTTTGGTGCATGAAGCATGTCATGTTTTCAAAGCCATCAAATACTGATGTGGATCATGGGAATTGTAAGTTTGCATCTGATTTTTACATGAGCATACATGCAAAAGAAAATCATCCAGTCACTATCAGTTCTGAACACATGCTGACCAGGAAACTAGTGCAGATGCAGTGGGATCACATTTGCCTTTTTAATTAAACTACGAACAGTGCTAACTGAACTTTTTTTTCACTCTTCCTCTTTCTTGCAAATTCTTTTCTTTGCTTTTCATCATAACAAAGCATGTGCCTAAAAATCTGGGAGGATGTAATAAAATATCTGGGAGGAATATCAATAACACACATATTTCATAACAGGTTTATTTGTTTAAATATTGTATATCCATAAAGAAACCTTTACTGGTGACGATTGAAAACATTGAGAACTTGAACTGATGTGTATGTGTGCATGTGTGTGCGTGCGTGTGTGTGTGTGTGTGTGTATGTGTGTGTGTGTGTGTGTGTGTGTGTGTGTGTGTGTGTGTGTGTGTGTGTGGTGTGTGTGTGTTGGTGCATAGTGTTGTGTTAAAGTGCATAACATAACATGACATAAATAGAATGCTACTTTACTGGATATGTAATTTGTACTTTTTTTTGTTGTTGAATTGATTGTGTTATGTTGTAAAAATAAAAAAAATGTTGCCACATTGAATTTAACGTTTTGTGATAATAAAGTTGTTTGAATTGAATTGAACTGGTCTGCATCACGCTGAAATTTATTAAAACAACATCTGCCAAAGTAATCCATTCATATTCATTATGAACATTATAAACTTTTCTTTTCTCTTATCTTCCATGCCTACTCAGTGGCACTACTCTCACAATACTCATTCTGGTCACCATATAGTGAATCAGGTGCTGCAACTCCAGCACTGCCATCTACAGTGAACATACAATATCAAGGTCTTCATGAGCGACCCATGACAGGAGACATTGCATTGCTTCAAATTAACTTTCTTGGTACTCAGTGGTGCCATGTTCTCTATGCAACATGTGCTAGACATCATCCAGTTACGCTCCCTTATTGACAATGACTGTTTGACCACAAAGCCAGTGTGAGTATTCCCCTAGAGATGATGCTAACCCACAAAATCCAGTGAAACTGTCCCAATGAAACTGTCAGTACCAACAACTTTCCATTGAGCATGGACATGGAAAAGATTCTGAAACCGAGATCACATGATCACACTATTAAAGGCAACAGAATCTGAAACTTTTTTTCATGCTGATCAAGGAGAGTAAGAATGATAAAGATTATGCTATGAAGTTCCATTCTTATCTAAAACTACACGACAGCGCTGCACTCTATGCTTCATTTTGCAATCTATCCTGTCACCATCCAGGCCAAAAAGACACAGGTTTCTGCAAGGTTTGTCAGGAAATCTGAGTGATTCTTTCAGAAATGCATATACTGAGTAGATGACACTCAACTATGTGATTACATTCTTCCTATTTGAGCCCATAACCAGGGTTCCCAGGTGCTGGGCATGAAGCAAAAAAAAAAAAGGACCTTTAAAGGAGTTATAAGGACCTCAGGTCATTTTAAAAGGACCTTCGTCTACATGACTTTATAGTACAGAATAGCCTCAAGCTCTTAACATGCACAAAGCTTTACTCACCCTTCATTAACAGAACAGCTAATCCCTTTTCAACATTATATTCAGCATCCTGCAGTCAGCATCATAATAGCTTTTCTTTAGTAGAGTGTCACACAAGTTACATGCCACAAATTGTGGTGACTAAAGTTCTTTCATTGTGAGTCTGATTCAGGGACTGTAAATCACTAGTTTGATTCATTCACTTCTTGAATGTCAATTGTTGTTTCAATCACTTTGATTCATTCACTTCTACAATGTCAACTGTTTCACACACTATCATTTACACACATTGAAACTTTCCACATTTTACATTGTCTTCAATTCTTCTTCTTTCTTTGCTAGTTCAGAGGCGAGACTAGTGGTTTGATTGTCTTTGTCTTTTGATGATAGACGAAGCTCATTTGATCTGGAAAGCAATGTAAAGCTCCTTTGCTCTTGTGCTTTGAGACTGAGGCTGTTACTTTCAATGATCTGGTGCCTTGAGTTATCTTCAGCTTTCTTTTTTTCTTTTTTAACTCCTCTAATTCACCTGTAAGACCCTTTCTCTTCAGTTGGTTCTGTGCTGTCTCCTTGGCTGACTGCTGTTGTTTCAAGTACTGATCATATCTGGTCCATGCAGCACCTGCAGAGACCAGAGGTGGCTTGTCTATGTTCGACTTTTAAGACTCCACCAGATCACGGATATGATCAATGATCACTCATCGAGCTGTGAGTGCTTTCTGACTAAGGTTATCAGCAGACACTTCTTTGTTGTAGGAAAAACCACATTCAACTGTGGCTTGCCCATGGGAGAGCAGCAACATTTTCTCCATAGGTCTGAGGTTTGTGAACCTGGAGCTGTCTCCTAGAGGCTCACACCACCAAGTGTTCACCCTGTCCTTGTCACTGTCAAATGCACTGGCTGAGTGCATAGCTGCAGTTGGTAGAAATTCAGAGTACCCCTGAAGAATCACGTCAGCTTTCTCTTCAGTCAATCTGTTGCTGTCTACAACATTTCTCAGGAGTTCATGCTGAAGAATCACGCCAGCTTTCTCTTCAGTCAATCTGTTGCTGTCTACAACATTTCTCAGGAGTTCATGTTCTTTTCACTCACGTTTTTGTCATTGAGCTTGGTAGGATCTAGGCATGCCATATTTTGCATAACTCTGTATTTCAAAGGGCATTTGTCAGTCAACTTTTCCACAACTTTCTTCAGAAAACTTGGACACTGTTTGTCAAAGTCTCTGATATGTCCTCCAGATATACCAGGGTGTTTCTTCCCTTTGTTGAGAAGACTTGTTTTAAAATCAAGCTTCACTCTCAGCAGGTGATGATTTACATCATCAATTTTGACCTGAGACAGTAGGGTGTCCTCAAAAGCATTATCTTTGATGAACAACTTCATCAGATTCTTCAGCATGGTTTGGAGATCTGTAGCAAGGAATGGAATGAGTGGTTTATCTGCTTGATATTTTGACAGGAATGGCTCAATGAGTCGTGCAACAGATGCAAAGAAGGACAGCTGGCTGGGCAGCAAGGGACTGTTGACTCCATTCTTCACGATTTCAAAACTGCTGTTTTGAGGTAGAGTGATTTTCTTGCCAAAAGCAGCATTGACAAATAGTTTTAAACTGGGCAACAAGTTCAATGGCTCGCATTGCGGGCACAGCATTTTCAAGCCACCTGTGGAAGTGAAGTTGCTTGTGTTGTTGAATAATAGTCCTCAAGGCGAGCTGGACTGTCTTCCAAGAGTTTGTAAAATGCAGAAAGAAATTCTTCTATATTCCACCCAGTTGCTTCACAGCCTGTGCAAAAGGCATTGTGCACAATGTGTAGGCCACAGCTTCCAACACACAGCAAGGAAACCTCCTGGTTGTCTTTGAGGTCACAGTTGATGGGGTTATAGACAGTCCAGTTCACGTTGGGTCCATCCATGCCAAGCTGTAACAAGTCACTCTTTTTCCGATTGAAATCTTTGGAAATTGACTGAAACTTGTCTGTCATGTCCTTTCCCTCAGCTTGGCCAAAAAACTCTGATGTCAAATAATGCGTTTTCACAACAGATTCCTGCCAGATGTGAATCATAAAGTCCATTTGCTTCATGTGGTTTTGCTTGTTCAAAGACTCGTTGAAGAGCAAAACATATCCAAGTTGAGAAGAAGCCTTGACATTCTTTTGCAGCAGTTCAGAAAATCGGGGTTCAAGCCCAAATGTTGTCAGGTATTGGCATCTTGTTTCCCCACATTTAAATCTGGCAGCTATGTCACTGTCTGGGAACATTGATCTGAACAATTCTCCACTCTGTTCAGATGATTTATAACTGTAGTGGCCTTCAACAGCTTTCAATGACTTCAGACTTTAATCAGTCATTGTCAATATTGCTGTTAGCCCTAGATCGCTGTGGCTGGTCTTGAGCTGAAAGACATTTACTGCTGGCACTACCAGTTCTGCTACAGGTACTCACTACTTTTTGTAGAAACAGGCATAGAAGGAATGAAAAAAAATCAGTCATGCTGCATCTGGTATCTGCCTTGAATTTTTGTTTATTTTTATGTCTGTCACTCTTAGTGTCCTGCCTAAAAACACTCTCGCCCATCGATGCCAGTTTTAATGAAACTCCACAAAAAAGGCAGCATGCAGTATACTCGTCAGTTGCACCCTTTCTAACCCACTCACAAAAATCCTTCGAAGCTAACCATGCGTCTTCAAAGGAACACTTCCCTGGCATTTTGAAATTTCAGTGCAGCATATGAACACCATCTTCCAGACAATAAGATATACATCTATCAATAGCAGGTCAACCACAATGCAGGAGGATGGTAAAGTCAAAACGTTCTTTTTATGTGCTGAGACACCCAGCATGTAGCTCTTGTCCAATGCCATTCATTATACTGGCAAGCTCAGAAGGCACCATGATATATACCTATAGACATTAATCATAAATAGTTTTTTTTTCTTACTTTTTGTTAATTTCCTGTACACTGAGCATGACATTTTCACGATTAAAATCCTTTAACGAAAATTGACTTGGCAAAATGCCGCGAACGTTAGCACCGCGATTTCGCGCCAAAAGACTACATCAGCCTCAGAGAAATGTCCAGCCTCTGAGTGACGTCAGCCACTTTACAACATCATACCAGGCTAGCTACAGTACTACATCGCGCTGGTTGCAACTTGCTGAATTTCGTTTTTAATTGTCAGATTTTATTTCAGTTTCTTTTTACTTCAGTTTCTTTCTCATTTTTTTAATTAAACAGGACTGAACAGTACCTTTCACAAATTAAAAGGACCTCCTGATAACTTAAAAGGACCGACTTGCTGAATTAAAGCACTTAAAAGGCCTGTTGACCAAAATCCAATTCATAAGGACTTAAAAGGCCCCTACGAACCGATAACACACTCATGGGTGTATGCGTAGTTTGAAAGTCTTGCCTGAAAATTAGTTGCATATAAAATGTCTGTATGAAAGCATGATTTCATCCCACAAAACATTTTCTTCAGGCAGCAGTCTGCTTGAATCAACATTAACAGCTTGAATACAGCTTCAGGCAAATCTGCTCTGGGTAGGGATCAGCTAGGGAATCCATCAATCAGTAACTCAAACCATTTAATCAAGCAAGCAGACCATTCAATTAGTCAAGGAAACAAGCATTTATCTACCTATCTATCATTCTATCTGTTGTTACGATACATGAAACATTGCACTTCTTACCTTCCCCTTCCATCCCCCAACTTCTCCTCAGTGTGCCCTGTTGCTCATCGCAACACGAGGAATGTATGAATCGCGTATCTCCCGTCATTTATGACAGTATTTGCGACAACTGTTTACCATTCTAGTGCTAACAGGGGGTGTTTGTAGCCAATTTGCTTTTCACTCTTGAGTCGTTCATTGAGCTGAGAGCACCTTTGGAAACCATCACCTAGCATTTCTGCTCTTAGGCCACTTCGTTGGGGGTCTAGTCCACAGAGGCCCAGGTTGCTGACGTGGGGCGATGGTCCTGTATTTTCTTCTTTAGTTCCAGTCTATGGAGGTCCAGGTTGTCCTGCCTTCACTGGTGTGGGGCGACAGTCCTGTTTCCTTTATTTTCTTACGGAGGTCCGGGTTCTCCAGTCTTTGCCGGCGTGGGGCAATGGTTCTTCCTTCATTCTCCTCCTTGGGTTCCAGTCTGCAGAGGTCCGGGTTGTCCCATCCTCATCGACGTGGGGCGACGGTTCTGCTGGAAGTCCTGTCTGCAAAGGTCCGGGTTGCCCGTCTTCGCTGATGTGGGGCAACAGTCCTACTGTTTGTTTTTGTTTGTTTGTTTGTTTTTTTGCTGTCCCAACCTCTGCGCCACATCAGAGGCAATGCATCCACGCCGCTCATTCCGACACCCTGTCCACAGCCACAGCCTGGTCGGTCCCGCTGCAGCCCCGGCACCGACAATCCACAGGGAGCAGTCAATGTCAAGTCGTCAAGAGGCAACCCACTGGAGACACTGCACTGCTGCCGAGTCACTTCAGCGTTCAGTGGCGCCTGTTCTGATCTAACATACGCAGGACACCACCTACTAAGCCCCCTACTGACGACAATAATTGCTTAGTCGAGGAGCCGGCATGAGTGAGCTCTCCCTCTGGAGGGCGCCACTACGTCCGTCTAACAACAGCCCCCATGGACTCGCCGATACCAGTGACCCTGACGGAACCAAACCAAGGCCAGAGACGTGGAGAGAACACCGAAATTGAGGTCACCATGAGAACAGGGCATGAAGGGCCACAGAATTTAAGACATTTTTTGTTGTTTTTTTTTAATGCTGATCGATGAGAATGAGGATGATTAAGATGATGCTACGGATTTCCATTTCGTTCTGAGACTACATGACAGGGCTGTACTCTATGCTTCCTTTCATAATATATCCCGGCGTCAACCAGGCCCAAGAGATACAGGCACCTGCAGTGTTGGTCAGGAAATTTGAACAACACTCTCAGAAATGCATCCATTAAGTGGATGAAACTCTACTGTGTGGTCCCAGTGTTCCCAACTGAGTCCGCAGCAAACTCAACTCTGGGTAGGAGCCAGTCGGGGCAGAAAAACCCACATGACTCTGATGGGATTCAAACCCACGACCTCCCAGCCGGGAGTCTGCGATACTAACCACTTCGCCACAGCAGCTGGTAACAGTCCTACTGTTAATTTTTTTTTTTTTTAATTTTTAATCCCTGTCCACCATCCTGTTGGTAAGTTCTTGAAGAGCTTGCATTTATGTGTAGATAGGGAAGGAGGTACGAGTTGGAATTCCTATTCATTTTCCATTGAAACAGCTTAGAGGTCTTGTTTTCATCGTGTTTGGGAACTAGTTGTTACTCGATCATTTCTTTCCAAGGTTTTTTTGTTATCTATGCAAAGGTGCTGATATAGTAGTCGGAAAAGTACTGTTTTTCCTTACAGGAAATAGGTCACTTAGGAAATCTTTTCTTTATTCCCTGTAGCCCACTCAGGGAAGTGTTCACTTTGAAGAGGACTAGCTGTCCTATTTTGGTTTGATAACTGTGTAAATAGTTCATGTAATAATTAATAACTGAATTTATTACATGTTTGGAAACAGGCTAGTTTGTCTAACCATTTGGATTCCAATATTAATTTTCGCTCAATATCATTCGTAACGGTGTGGATAATTCAAGTCATAGTATTTCAACTGTTGACGAGTGAATTCCCTTTGGTCAGAAGAAAAATTAAGTGAAACCAGCGGGTAGTTCGGGACACGCAACAAGGCTGGCTCGCGGCCAGTGTGGAATTATGGCGGGTGGGCGGTGAAACTCCCCAGAACACCCGTTCATTGCGCTTGCTCCTTGTCTGGTCCCGTCTTGTGTCGTTTTGTCTTGTCTGGCAATTGTGGTACTCGTTTTTATGTTATTCTGTACTTTATTTATACTGTATTGTCATGAATGTAAGGCGTTGTAATAATATTTATTTCTGTTTTGACCTGATGTATCTACTTGTTAAACAGAATGTGTGAATATTAAAGTAGCACCATACCAACTGAAATAACTGTTGGGACATTTGTAGAGCTGAAAATAGATATCATTTGAACCTTCCAACTTAAACCCACTTCTACTCATGAACTGACGACGGGTAGCATCGCTTCTCCACTATTGCCTCATGATGACTCTATGAAATATATGTGGGAACACGCTATTGAACCCTGGTGCAGGGTTGTTGTTGTTGTCGTCCCTCTAGGACCTTCTGTTTACATTCCTGACCGGCCGAGGTGCCCCTGTCCATTACGTGGGACAGCACGCTGCACACGCTGATGAAGGAGCAGTCCACCGGTTCACGGAGAGCCAAACTCAGAGGGTCGTCTTGCTATGGTGTTCTTTTTAGTCAGCAAAAGACTCCTACCTGTGCTGACACAAGCTAAGTGGATGCGGAAGACAGTGAGACTGTGGTGTGAGGCGGTGTAGTAGGGGTGGTTCCGCCCCGTTAAGGCGTACCCTGTCAGAGGGCAGCAAACTGTTAAGTTTTCTTTTTTGTGGCTTTGTTTTATTTTTTCTTTCCAAAAGAATAGCTGTTTAATTTAAGAAATAGGCCCTGTTTGTGTGTTAGACGTGTTTTGGACTTTATTTCTTCTCTTAGGGGACGGTAAGTAATAGTGGGATTAGCATTTTGGGACTTAGCAGGTATCCCTGGGGTACTCCATGTTTATCACCAACTTTTTTTTTGCCCAGTAGGATAGTTAGTTCTCTATAAGGGTTCTTTTCTCTTCTGTACTCTTCTTTTCTCCAAACATTCTGCCTATTCTCTCTCTTCTGTGATATGCCCCGAGTCCCAACAGTAGTGTGCATGTGTATGTGTGCATGAGAGAATAAAGTGATGTTTATGTACTGTACTCTTGGCTCTTGTGTTGAGTGGTTGGTGAACGAACTGACTACCGACTCTGTGGTCTTCCCCTTATTGAACCCGACAACGCATGTGAGATTTCAAGGTGTCTGCATAAGGGCCATATCATGTGTATATAGTATTAGAGAGGCACCCCTCTAATCATTTTCATGAAGATCATTTCTGCATCCTCATAATACAGTCGGGAGTGATTCAGTTACAGGAAAGCCAGGGGCTGTTACCTTGTCTTTCTGTTGCTGGGTAACCACCAGCTGCTTCATCTCAGCTTCCAGGGAGGCCTTGGTGGCCTGCAGCTCTTCCCACTCCTTCAAGGTAAAGTCAAAACGCTTGTCACAAAGGTGACTGGTCTCCTCTTTCAGCCGCTTTATCTCCTCCTCTGCATGCCACAGATTTTTCTGGCTGTACAAAACATTGCAGTGCTGCTGTCAGATCTATGCTAACTTTGAATCAAGTGTCAACATTCAATGCCACACTCTTGAATTTTTATATTATCACATATTTTGTGGTCCGATTCTGCAGATTTCTTTACAATTACAAAATCTTCAGACTTACCTACATTTTCATATTCCTACATTTTGGTATATAAGGCATATTTTCATGCATAATTTCAATATTACAGTCAATAAACTATCATGACCCAATGTTCAATAAAAGCTAAGGCCAATACATTTAAACTGTTAAAAGGTAAGCCATTAATCAAAATGAATATTCAACACTGACATCACACTAAAATGACAGCAAATTTATCTACTGATTGAATTTTACCATTATTAACTACTTCACAACATAAAATGCTAAAGAGAAGACTAAGGGAAATCCAACTTACAGCTGTCCCCTCTGTGAAATAATGCTCTTGATACTAACTGTATGCAACTGACATTAACAGCATCGTTAAAGTACAAATATTATGATGGGCAGGTATAATCGCTCTTTGCATGCACATATGAGATTTCATGCATACCCTTATTTGATAAAATATCACGCTCACAAGAGATAAGGTGCACAAGGTTTATAATATCTATTATCCAAGCATTCTATGTTTAAAACAGATCCTAATAATCTACATAATATCAAACATGTACAAATATTTAGATCAAAGAAGATCCCTCCCCCTGTCTCCCATACGGATCTTTTTCTTTGTAAAGTAACAATTTCATTATTTGGCAGGAACCTGTTAATAGTGCTCGATAGTTTTGACAAAATACTATGCTGGCATCAATAACATCTTTTTGAAGTGAAACCTTTGTTGAATGGACTTCAGTAAAGGAAACGATCAGTACCATGCTATTATTTTTGTCCAATGAACTGTCTTGACCATCTCCTTTCCATTTATTATGTTGCAGAAGAGAATTGTTGATTTCTAAAATAACATCAACAAGGTATTTGTAATATGTACGTCTTCAAACCATATATATGATATAACATGTGATGTGCCATGATCTTCAAACACTTGTGCAGTAATCTGAATGGGTAATGGAGAAAAAAACGAAACAAAGGAAAGAACCACAAGAGCAGTACATCTTACAGAAGTTGGTTCTCTTCCACATGAAGCTGACACTCATACTGCATGTGAGCCATCTTATTCTTGAGGACCATGAGCTTCTCTTGTCCACAGACCACATTTTTCTCCCGCTCCTCCTGAAGGTCCAGTTCCATGGCCTTCTCATACTCCAGCTGTTTGATCCTCTCTTGCAGCTTGTCTAGTTCCTCTGCATGCTCTGCCTTCATCACTCTCATCACTTCCTTCAGCCTCTTCACCTCTTCCAGTTCCTTGTCCCCAGACAGACGCTCCGTCACCTCATCCCCACCTACTGGCTCAGAAAACAGCGACTCGGAAAGAGCCATTTCATCACTCTTGTGTAGAAAAGCTTTAGCTTTGGATTCATCATTGGGACAGACAGATATGGTAGTGAAAGGGAGGCCAAGGTCTTCAGTGCGGGTCAGTTCCAGATCCAAATCCGTCTCTTCCCGAATTGTTATGCTTGGGTGGTTCACTGCAGGCAGGGAAGGAACTGTGTAGACAAATAAAATAAGTTTTAAAACTTATGAAAGATGAATTAATTGCAGTAAATTAAATGTCTCATAACAGCAACAAATGAAAGACATCCAACAAAATTCAATGAAACATAACAAGACTACTTCAGTGCATTCAGATTCAATTTTAGATACTGAAAAACACAACAGTGTGGATTGATAAACATACACAAGTATTTTAATAATCTGAAAAAACAAAATTCTTACAGTAACTTTTATGTTGCACTTTTGGAGCGCACCAAGTTTCTCTCCTCATCTTCTTCTTCTGGACATTCAACGACATATCAGTCAAGGAAGATACCACAATCTGCTCGGTCAACTGTTTAATCAAAGACTGTTTCTCAATCAACTGTTTCTTCAGGTCTTCGTTGGCACTCTGAATGTCAGCCACACCCATCTGCAAAGAACAAGGAAGAAGTGCTTCAAAATTTGCAAACAAAATCATTGAAATAATCCTTACTACAGCACTAATATAGCACCTGTCCTTAGATGCAGACCACGCCCTAAGCTCTTTACCATCCATGCTTTCTTTTACATGGCCGCCTGTGTGCTGATTAAAATGACCTTACATAATTTTGTTTCACAATAATGAATGCGTTCTCACACAAAAATGAATGTCTTGCTGGGGGGAGGTCGGAATCATGATTGTGGCTACATAAAAGGTAAATAAGAAATAAGGAATGCAACTTTTACTCCTGTACTGAAACAACCATGTGTCCATAACTCCAAATAAATTCAGACTCAAGAACTAATGTAGAGTTACCCTACTTGTTTATTATTTACTGTTTACCCTGCCTCATTTCAGATTTCCTTCCAGAACTAATGGCCCAACACAAATGCAGACTCAAGGCACACAGAACAAATTAACCACTGCCCTCCCTCCCCGCTCCTAGGCCTCCTCTTCTGTCCTCCAGTTCGAAGCTTGCCCATGTACCTCAAGCTGACACCTGAACACAACAAGTTAATACATGAACAAACATTATTACCATTTATTCAAGACGGACTGATGCCTTTTAATCATATACACCGTCAAAGAGAACAAATAGTAGAACAGAAACAAATACAATTAACTTCTTCACTATGATCTGTATGAAAGGAAATCTTACATGAGATGTAAATAGTAATTAACAAATAAAGAGGGCAGCTTTTGCTTCCATGCTGAAATTATTAAACGATCGAAACTTATATTTCCTTGGTTGAAACAAACAAAAATAGAGAACATCCAGCAAATTTTACTCAACTACACATTTATACATAAGATTGAAATAAAACTTGTAGACTTTTGAGTTGGTTTATCATATATATATATATATATATATATATATATATATATATATATATATATAACAACACACACACACACAACCAAGTCAATGCTAATCTTTTTTTTCTTCATTATGACTATGTAGATGTTTGTTTTTCTGTTAATCTGTTCATATGACTCATTTTTATTCTGATTTCCATTCAAGAAGGTTTTAATGAAGGTACATTCATCAAAGTAGTCCTTGTCAAATACCAATCAATGTTTTATTGCAAGAAGATAGGAAACTAGATAAAGTCTGGCTTATAAAGAGAGAGAAAATTATCCATTTATAAAGACATTGTTATGCAAATTTATTCTAAATGACTCTCATAAACTTTGATTAAAAAGATCTAGCTCCATGATTGAATGTCTTATTTACCTGCTTCACATGAAGAGTCCTTACATTCACATAGTTACCACAAACACATACACACATATATAAATCTATCATATCTACTCTAGCACACTCAAACACACCTCTTTGACAAGCTTTTCCAGTTCTGAGATCTGGTTGCGGTATTTCTTCAGCATGGCTGCATCTGACAGGACTTCATTCACATGGGCTTTATTCTTGATAGTCTTGGCCCTTGTGGCAAACTGAGAAAGAAAATCTTCTGAAGTAAGTCCAAGAAATTAACTAAATGGCACGACAAACAAGAAAAAAACCAACTCTATTCCCCTACAGAAGCCATCAGCTGATTTTTAGCAGCTATTAACCAATTAGTTGAAAAGATATCGAGCTAAAACCAAGTTGTGAGAATTATTGCAATGCTGCCAGTGAATGCTTTCTCTCACATTTGAACTGGCAGAACCAGGACATTTATTTTCTTTTTGTCTCATGATTTGAGGATGGTATATATATGCTTTATCTATTTTAACTACACACTAAAAAGACCTAACAATAATCTTTGTCGGGTATTTATTCTGTTTAAATATATAGACATCTCCCCAATCTCAAGCTGATTGTATTTTGTCTGTCTTCAGTAATAGAGAATGTTGAAAACTTGCATGTTGTTCTGTACTTAAAGTCAAATGGCACATCTTGTAAATATTGAAAAAAATTTCTTGACATCGTATCATGTACCAATGTATTATTGCTTTCAATTGCCTAGGCTTAATTCTGTCCACTAATAGCAACAGCCAAGGTAGCTTAATCAGTTATGTATATATTTTATCCTATATGTGGGAAGTCTCATGGCCATGCATATGTGGTACAGTTTTTATGGACTATCTCACAAACAGTGATGCCTCCTTATTGTGGTACAGTTTTTATGGACTATCTCACAAACAGTGATGCCTCCTTATTGAAATGTGGTACAGTTTTTATGGACTATCTCACAAACAGTGATGCCTCCTTATTGAAACTGATCGTTGAAAGAATTTTAAAAGGCAGCTTACCCGTAAAGTAGAGTGACTTTCTTCAATCATGGTTGGATTGATGGTAGCCACTATCACAGTCTTTGAATTTCCTCCCAGTGCGTTCTGCAGGATGCGAGTCAGTTTGGAATTGCGGTACCCAATAAACTGTTTCCTGAAAAATTTTCACATACCTTTCACTTTCAGTCAGTTTATTGGTAAAAGCTTTACACCAGGAAAAACAATAGTTGATGATAGAGGGGAAAAGTTACTTCCAATGCACTTGTTTAAATGAGACTTAGGAAAATAGGAAATTGATTTTCTTATACACCTGATGAACTTATGTGACTGGCCTACTGTTTCAATAACTTCATCTTTGAGCCACACATTCTACCTTTTCATGTGTTAAAATGGGTTAAGTAGTGTTGCTCAAACTTGCTGACAGACAAACCAACCAGTAGATATGGGTTGAAACCTAACCTCCTTAGCAGATTTCATAAATTATTGCTAAAGCTCTGCCCAAAAAACGTTGACAAACGAATCATAAGACAAAGCATGACACGTTTTGATCAGGCAAGACACACAACATTCAGGACAACGAAAATGAACAAGCAATCACTTAACTTCATCCAACAACACTCAGGGCAACGAAAACGAACAAGCAATCACTTATAAATCTTCATCCAGTTTGGGTGTAATGTTTATAAATGACCATTGTAGCCATCCAATTTTGACAGACTGATGCCAGCTCCCAACCTCTTGCTTACCCCATGCACTGCCTCTTAAAACGGAAGCATTTTCAAATACATTCATAGTCTACACTACTTTCTGAGTCACTTAATGGTTGGATCACTACTGAACTATTAACCCTTTCACCGCCAGACATTCTGTTTTGCATGAATCTCCATCACCAGCCATTTTTTGCGAAAAACTATAATTTCATACCAGCATGTGTAAAACGCAGGAACTCAGGAACTAGAACATCAATTTTCATTGGTTTTTTTTTTTTTAATGGAGGAGAAAAAGTGTATTTTTGTAATATTATAATATTTTAGTAATGGTAAGTCAAGAACAATTTGAATTTTTTTTTTTTTTTTTAAATAGTAATTTCAAGTAAAAAAAAAAAAAAAAAGCAAAATAAAATTTTGAATGTTATCTTTCATCTGAACATGAAAAAGAAGTAAGCATGCCAACAAACTGAACAAGGAAGGAAAAACACTCCACTCACCAAATGAAGACCAGAAAGTATGTAATATCCATCAGAAGAATGAAAAATACATCCTCAAAACCATATACTCCAAATCAGGAAACTGGTGATGGCAGTGCACAATAGACAGGCAAGTATCAAGTTTGTGAGTGTGTCCAGGGTTCAGTTTTCAGACAGAATGGAAAAAAATGAATTCTACAACTACAAATGACACTATTTCTACTGTCTGTGCTGTGATGCAGAAAAGCAATCACACGCACACACACATCAACCCCCCCCCCCCTCCCCCAACACAACACGCTCACACACACTTCTTACACAAAGAGGGAATAGCATACACACACACACACACACACACACACACACACAACTTATGCCCCACTGGTACACACATGAAAGAAAGTACAAGGGAAAACACACACACACACACACACACATACACACACACACCACTCTTCTTACACCAAAAAGGAATAGCACACACACACACACACAACTTATGCCCCACTGGTACACACATGAAAGAAAGAAAAAAGGAACACACACATCTTTCATTCTCACTTTTGAAAGCAATAACTTTATGAAAACGAAGTCATTCATTTGCCTGTTGGCCTCTGGAACCTGGGGAGCCATTCTCCCAGTCAAACTTTTCTCTGGCTGGCCGAGTTTGCTGTTGCTGCACACCTCTGCCACGTGTCACTCTGCCACGCCCCCTTCAACCTTGACGCCTTTGTACCCCAGCTGTGCTTGCAGTCACTTGTCTCAGCCCTCCGTGTTGTTCGCCCCGACCATTAGGCCTATTACTTTCAGTCGTCTCACTCACACTACTATCAGTGTCAGTGTGTGTTGGCTTGTCGCCAACAGCACGCGAGCCTACAGTGCGCCAGCCAGTCTCGCCCCCTTTTGCTTACCACGCGTGCAACTGGGTCAGCTACATTTTGTTCCGACTCGGTTGAGCTTTCGCTGCCGATAATGTATCCAGGTCACCATCTGGGTGTTGATGAACCAAATCAGCATCAACTGACCATTTACTCAACATTTACAGCACCTGATCTGTAGTAAATGTACGGCAAGGCTGAATGCCTGAAGTGCTTGGTTGTGACATCATAGTGAATGAAAAACTTACCATCAGAAATGGATAAAAACACTTAACTGAACACCGCTCTGACGAAGCTAATGGCTGTGAGGCATGCGTCAGTGAATACCGGAACTTTGACGGTTATCGCTGGCTTTCTATCTTGTCAAGTTCGAGAGTGAAGGTATCGGGAGTTAGGTCACCCTAGTTGGTCGCCAAATGGCGACATCGGCGGTGACCCACATTGTCGCCAAACGGCGATGTCGGCGGCGTAAAGGTTAATGGCAGACAGTTGAATACATACAGTTCTATAATAAAAGTTTAAATATGTTCATGCCTCATGAATATTTCTCCAGCAAATCCTAGGATGTAAATACAAAGGTCTGCATGCTTAAAACTGAAAGGAGCATAAAAATATATCATACACACAGATAAGAGCACGAACACACATTGCAGTGTCATTCACAGTATATCCATGCTGACTATAATGCCGTAAAACTGACTTACCCAACTCCTTCACTGAGTTTGCTGATGACGTTACTAAGACAGAAAAGGCTCATGTTGATTGAACAGCCTTCACGAAACCTATCACCTGAATTATCCCCAGCCTTCTCCGACCCTGCCAGATCCACAAAGTTCTGAAAACAAAATTCAACATTGAATACAGTCAGTAGACATATCCTGCGAATACTTGAAACAAAATGAAATCACTTATAGCAGCATAACTACTAAAGGGCAACATCTATAGGACAAACAGGACTCTAACTTAAGAGATACTGAAGAAACTTAAATGTCACCTGCCTAGCACTGTTTTCACATGAGCGTTTTTGTTGGTACTGGAAGGTTTTGTTCAATACTGAAGCTTTTGCCATTTAAAAGGAACTACATCAGACGAATGATCTTTCAGCATGTTGCAAAAAAATGCATACACTGCATCTTTTATTCCACCAACAATACTGGCATATTTACAGAACTTAGTATACCAGCCACAATCTGTTGTAATGCAATCCTTAATGTTGATGATCCTCATCTTTGTCATTTTCTTCAACTGTACTCTCATTCTTTACCTTTCAGTACTGCTCATTTGAATTCATCTATCAATACGTACTCCAACAGACAGAACAATAAATATCTAGCACATCATATGACAATTTCTCCTGTCCCAAGAAAACATTGTAGCATTTACAGTTCGAGCAGAATATTTTACCTTCAGAACTAATCTTTGCTTCCTCTTTTAAAAGCTATGATTGTGAAATCATCAATGTGTATGTTCTCTGTACATATAAATTGCACATAATGAATTCCTACTTAAATGGATGTTAGCATTATTTCATTCAATTCCCCCTTTTCCTCACATTCCCTGCGCCACATCAGTGGGCACCATTCTTACCAGTCCTCCATGTACACAACCAACCCAGGTTTGTCCTGCTGTATGCCCAGCATAGCAATCCACAGGAAGTGATCAAATTATGAGGCAACCCACCACAGGAGACACTGCGCTGCTGCCGAATCACTTTAGTGGGTTCAGTGGTGTCTGTTCTAGTCCTTTATTCAAAGTACACAAATTACTGAACTCCCAATAAGCGAGTTGCATGTTTCTCCTATGTACTGAGCCCCTTGCATTTGGTGCAGTAGAACAGGTACACAATGTTTCTTGTGCTACAGGACATCTCATGGCGAATGGTGAATGTCTTGCCATGAATGTCACTGGTGAACTAACATGCCTCCACTACATGCTCCCTACTGATGACACAGCGTTTTCTGGTACATTGGTGGCTTCCTGGGTTGTCAGCGGAGGGTTCTTGAGGAGGAAGCATAAAAGGCATCAGGATGTGTTGTAGACTATTTGAATTTCTTTCTCCTACTATGGGGAGCTCTGGCATCGCTTGTTTCATCCTATCACTTTCATATAAGGCTGGTTGCTGTTGTTGCAGCCACTGATGTCAAGGAGGGTTGGCAGGGTTGTGAGTAATGATGAACAGAACCATATTCTTGGGAGTTTGGGGCCTGTACTCAAGGGTCTCATTTACATGGGATGCTGCTGACTCTTTCAATGGCTTTCTGGATGGTGTGGGTACTGTACTCTCTATGCTGAAACTGCTTGGAGATCTGTTTGGATGAAGCCTTCATTGAGGATGATGTTGATGACTGGTAGGTAGTGGGGTGGAAAGTGTTGATCAGTTCAATGAACTGATCAAGTTCCTCCTGAGTTTTTGTCCCCAATAGGAAAATGTCATCTATGAAGCATTTCCAGAAACAGCTGTTGATGATGATGGGACTCCGAGTGAACAAGCTGTCTTCTAACCATTCGATGAAGATGTTTGCCTTGGTGGGGGCCATAGGGGTTCCCATTGCTGTCCCGAATTCATTTGTAGATGATGTCCCCAAAGTGGAACACAAAATGTGTCTCACCACTTCAAGGACTCTCTCAATTGGGGGTGCCTTTGTCTGGAGATGTGACTGCAAAAAGTACCTAATGGCAGTTTCCATGTCTCCATGTAGGATGTTCGTGTAGAGACCAACAACATCAATGGTAACGAGCAAGGCACCACTGTTGAAATACCCATGAGTCATATTCCAGTCATGTAACGTTTTTAACATATGAGTTGTGTCTTTGATCTGGCTTTGGAGGGTGGTTATGATATCCTGAAGCCAGAAGTCAACCAGTTTTGAGAGATCTTCAGTTGGGCCATTTACTCCTGACACAAATGGGCAACCTGGAGGATTCTGAACAGTCTTGTGTATATTTGGCAAGTGATAGAACTGATAAGTCCTGCATGTTTTCAGCTCCACCAGCACCCACTGCTTGGTGTTGTCATCAATGTGGCCATCGCTGTGGAGATGTTCTACCAATTTGTTTGAAATCACTGCCATTTGGATGGTAGGATCATTTGGGAGCTTCTTGTATTGCAACTGGTTGTTAAGTAGTCTTTTGGCTTCAGTGATGTAGTCTTCGGTGTTCTGGACTACAACCGCACAACCTTTGTCAGCTCTACTAATTCTGATGTTCCTGCTGAGGGCTAGTTGCCATAATTGTTGTAAGGCTGCTCGTAGATCTTGCCTCAGGTTGTCCCTCTGGTGTCCAGAACTGCGGGACAGTATGTATCCAGAGCTCTGTCTCTTCCCATTGGTGGCTGGAATCCCGTCTTCTTATAGAATTTGAGTACAGGACTGTCTTCTTTATCTGCAAATAGCTCTTTGAGTCTGACTTTCCGGCACCCTTTCCTGACGTCTATTTTCAGTTGGTTGTGGTCCAGTGTTCGAGGGGTTGGGCAGAATTTGGGCTCTAAGGCTGATAGTTCCTTCTGTGCTGGTGTCAGATCATGATTTGACAAATTTATTACCACGTTTGGAGGCGATTCCCGTTCAAGCTGTTTATCATGTATGTTGGTTAGAATCTGTCTGCACTTGAATCTTCTCCATTTGTGTTTGGTCACTGGTATGTTCTGTGCTTGTACATTCTCTGAGATCTTTTTGAGTTTCTTTTTCTTCTTTTTGAGATATTTCTTTTGAAGTGTTGACGGACAAATTTCTTGTTTTTTTGTAGATGTGCTCAAACTCACTATATTCTGAAGTTTGTAAAATTTCACACATTGAGCGCTGGAGGTCAGACTCTACCTGTGATAGGAGTGCTTGGTAGGTGTTTCTAATATCGTGCAAAGTGTTTACATTAGCTGTGCGGATGGTGTGTACAAGATATTCTGACTTGGGCAAGGCATCTTTTGCAAACCTTAACATCATTCCTTTAGGTATTATATTGTGATTGATGCAGTTATTCAGAAATCTGACATGGCTGTCCAAACGAACATACTTCTCCAACAGCCTTGATACTGTTATGAATGGTGGGGCCATAATGCTGGATCCAGGTAAGGATGCAGATGAGATCAACAGTTGATGAGAACAAAACAGTGTTACAGTCCACAGGAGAAAGCTGATTGAAAAGTACTTACATGCTCGGATTAAAAACGATGCAACGCCTTTTCTCATAACTATACAGAGACACAACTGAAGTGAAATGGCAAAACAAGCAATGTAAACAAATATATTCCAATATTTTGAGCGGCTGCTCTTTTACAAGGACGACAGATTGTGTAGTCATGTCAAAAGTATGAGTGACATTACTGGGTCAATGCTAAAAGAAAATTGCGTCATGACAGTAATGCCATCACCAAGTGATGTAAAGTCTAAAAGACCATCCTGTTGTTATCATTTCGTCACTCCCCACCCCCACCAATATACTTACACCATTCCCCCTCACTCTCTCTCTCTCGCCTTCTCTCTCTTTCTGTCAGTCTTTTGGGTTTTCATTATGTTAGTTGTACCAGAGAGAACAAATGAGTCACTATTGAATGCAAGGGAACTCAGTACATGTAACTAATGATTAGTCATGTGTTCAGGCCTTGTGGATGCTTTGTTTGTAGCTTATGAATCCAGAATTTTTCTCTGAGATCTCTATGTACTGTTTTTCAATTGGCATACAACGCATGTCTTGAAGTGAGTGGTTGTGCATGTCTTGAAGTGAGTAGTTGTTCAAGGACTCTCTCAATTGGTGTGTAATATAGTACAGTTAGATAAAGTACAGACTAGCAGCTTTCAATACAATAATATATAAAAATATGTGTGCAATATAGTACAATTATACATAGTACAGACTAGCAGCTCATTCACCCTGATGCCAATATTGATAGGGTCTAGTGCACTAAATGTATCCAAACAACTAAACTGTTCTGAGGATTAGTCTTTGAATCCATGCTGGAAACTGAATTCATTTGCAAGTCTTTTAAGACCTTAAAGAGGGTACTTCAGTTTCTCTCAAATTTCCAATTTTTAATGACCGTACGAACTCTCAAAAACAGTGAAAAAAGAAAAAAGGAAACCACACACAAACAACAAAGACTAGGCACATAAAAATATATTAAAAGACAGGAGTACTCTTTTGCATGTATAACTGCTTTGGTTTTAATTTTGGCTTTGTGAAAATCTGTTGCTCAGCTGACCTTGAAAACTCGTTACATTTTTTTTCTCAGTTTACATTTATGAAAATAATTCTTCACAAGCATCAAAAGGAGGTAAAAAGTTTTTGCTTTCAAATGGTGATCCACTCCCAAAATCAAATATCACAAGTAGTCTAAATATTGAAGAAGAAAAAAACCATGCATTTTCAATTAAAAAAATACTCTGCAACTTCTGCAAAGTTTGTAAATGACTGCACTCCCATGAACATATTGAACTGAATCTCTGCTTTCACAGCAAAATATGCACTTTGCTATGCCTGTTGGCCCCATACATTTAAGATATTTCTATGCATAATTCTAACTGTATCTGTTATAACCAATCTATTCTTTACCCAGATACCTATCCACTCTCTTTTCTCCTACTGGTTTTCTTTCAATTTCACATACTCTCTGTATGAGTTTCCATGTGTAGATATGTGATCCCCCCCCCCCCCCTTTTTTTTTTTTTTTTTTCCTTCCTGTTCCGACAGTAATCTGAGCCATTTACTCATTGATCATTTCTATTCCTTTCCAGCCACTATCATTATTACTAATATCATGACACATATCATTATCACTATCATTATTATCATCATCCAATAGCACTGTTTGCTTTCTATTCACTGATCACTTCTATTCCTTTCCACCAACTACTTTTATTACCAATATTACTTCTATCATCATTCATATCATTACTATTATCATATTATTATCATAATTACTGTCATCATCATCATTATCAATATCATTGTTGTTGCTATTACTATCATTATTATCACTACCATTAAACTTAAAAGTGAGAACACCACAGAATTATAGACTGTGGTGTGTCTCTATTTGACACCAGGAGCGCAGACACAATCAGCTGTGTCTCCCTGATGAGTCCGATCCAGCGGACGAAAGGCCTAGGAGCAGGCAATACAAATAGATCTGCCTTCAAAAGGGATCACGATGGTTCCCTCAGGCAGCTAGTGAAGGATTTCTCATATTTATAATATATTTCCCCCATTTTCTTCATCTTCATTTTTTTTTCTCTCTCTAAAAGTTCAAATCTTTGCGAAGTAATTATTATAATGACCGAAGAATTGTTAGCCTGCACTTGTTTTCCCCCACTACTTAATTGTTCAGCATTATATTGTTTGGTCAATCAGTGGGAGATTGCATCTCTTAGATCCAAGTAAAGGTTGTCCTGCACAATTCTTAGCCACTGACATTGCTTGAGTTATTGAACAGCAGAGCTGACCACTCAGACTGTTCCATATCTTTTGATCTCCCTTGTATCCTTAAATGGATCCTCAGGCATAGGCTCAAAGATTGTCCCCTACATTTTATACTGTTTGCATAATGCTTTTAGTTTTTCAGCAACTTTTTTCCTCTCCACACTTTCATTTTATTCCATTTACTATCCTTCACTGGCTGCTTTGGGGTGCTGTTGGATTCTTTTTTTAACCCTTGGTGGTGAGAACACCACAGAATTATGGACTGTGGTGTGTCTCTATTTGACACCAGGAGCGCAGACACAATCAGCTGTGTCTCCCTGATGAGTCCGATCCAGCGGACGAAAGGCCTAGGAGCAGGCAATACAAATAGATCTGCCTTCAAAAGGGATCATGATGGTTCCCTCAGTCAGCTAGTGAAGGGTTTCTCGTATTTATAATGTATTTCCCCCATTTTCTTCATCTTCATTTTTTTTTTCTCTCTCTCTAAAAGTTCAAATCTTTGTGAAGTCATTATTATAATGACCGAAGAATTGTTAGCCTGCACTTGTTTTCCCCCACTACTTAATTGTTCAGCATTATATTGCTTGGTCAATCAGTGGGAGATTGCATCTCTTAGGAAATCCAAGTAAAGGTTGTCCTGCACAATTCTTAGCCACTGACATTGCTTGAGTTATTGAACA
Organism: Conus canariensis; assembly: GCA_033310375.1. Lineage (NCBI taxonomy): Eukaryota > Metazoa > Mollusca > Gastropoda > Neogastropoda > Conidae > Conus > Conus canariensis. Next base: position 77,008,647 of record CM065714.1, read on the forward strand.
GCAGAGCTGACCACTCAGACTGTTCCATATCTTTTGATCTCCCTTGTATCCTTGAATGGATCCTCAGGCATAGGCTCAAAGATTGTCCCCTACATTTTATACTGTTTGCATAATGCTTTTAGTTTTTCAGCAACTTTTTTCCTCTCCACACTTTCATTTTATTCCATTTTACTATCCTTCACTGGCTGCTTTGGGGTGCTGTTGGATTCTTTTTTTAACCCTTGGTGGTGAGAACACCACAGAATTATGGACTGTGGTGTGTCTCTATTTGACACCAGGAGCGCAGACACAATCAGCTGTGTCTCCCTGATGAGTCCGATCCAGCGGATGAAAGGCCTAGGAGCAGGCAATACAAATAGATCTGCCTTCAGAAGGGATCACGACGGTTCCCTCAGGCAGCTAGGGAAGGGTTTCTCATATTTATAATGTATTTCCCCCATTTTCTTCATCTTCATTTTTTTTTCTCTTTTTTCTCTCTAAAAGTTCAAATCTTTGTGAAGTCATTATTATAATGACCGAAGAATTGTTAGCCTGCACTTGTTTTCCCCCGACTACTTAATTGTTCAGCACTTAAAAGTTTTTTGTCATATTATCGCTGATCCCATCATCAGTGAGAGTTGTAGTAGTGATACTTCTACATGATAACTTAAACAAAAATAAAATGAGAGAAAGAGAGAAAAGTATGAGTGTGTGTCTATGTGTGTACGTATGTAGGTGTAGGTATGTGCCCCCCCCCCTCCCCCTTTCTTTCCCCCTCCTCTCTTCCCTGCTCCAATAATGCCGTTAGCCTTTCACTCACTGATTATCCCTATTCCTTTTCACCTACTGTTGCCATTATTAGCATTACTATATTCATCCTCACACCCTCTCCCTGCTCCAGTAGAACATTAACTTTTACTCATTGATGGCCTCTGTTCCTTCCACCAACTATTATCATTAGTAATATTACTTTTATTATCATTACTATCAGTATTACTGTCATCATATCATTACAATCAGCACTATCATTATTGTCACCAACATAAAAAAATGTAAGATAAATAAAAGAAAAAAAAAAAAACTTCATTATTCTTACTACCTTTAATTAGTATTAACATCACCACTGTTACGATTACTGTCATTATTATTACTAATTCTAATATTTTTATTATCATCATCATTATAACTTTTGTTACAACTTCATAACTGTTACAACTATTATATTTACTAGCGTTATTAATAATGCTATCATTCTACCTTACTATATTTCCCATGTTCCAACCTACCATATTTCCAGCCTCCCCTATCATCACCATCAGTATAATTATGTGGTTATAATCATGATTTTTTCTTCATACTTCTCTGTTCAAACAAATGCCTTTTCTCCTACTACGTGGAGCATCAGGAATCCCCCCCCCCCCCCCAAAAGAAAGAATCAAGAATCGTGTGGAGAGCAGGGAGTTTGTGCTACTCAACCTACAGGAATACAGGAGTATTCTCCCTTGAGTGAAACAAACAAAAATGCTTCACGAAACAAATCATTTTTTCTCCTTTTCCTCCAAGTGTTTCGCCCCCCCTGAGTTTGCCTTTATTTCTCTCAACCAGTCTACACCTTCCCGGTCGGAAAATTTGAGAGAACTGTTTTATCTTACATCATTTCTTCAGTCTCCTTCTCTGCAAGGCTCTTTGGCTAAACGCAACAATATCGGCATTTCTTCTCCCCCAGTCATCAGAGATTGTCATTCCTGCGAATGGTTTCTTTGTTGGACCGGCATGGCACTTGTGTCTTCTACAATAGCTGCTCTCCATTTGCTCCATGCAGTTTGTGCGAGTGTTGCCCGTCTTCAACATGGCACTCGGTATCTTCTCTTCAGAGTGACGTTCAGCCAGTTTTGGCAAAGGTGGCGACCGACGCTCCTTGCCCCACCGCTTCAGTCACAGTTCCAGGCATGGAGCAGATAGGCTAGCATCTCCCACCAGCACGCTCTTCTTCCCCTACCCCCGAGCAAGCAGTTTTAGAAGAGCAGCTGTCTTCTTTTCCTCCATGCCACCCTCAGAAGAAGTGGACTCACACGAGTGACACCGACTTGGAGCACGACCAGACCGGCATCACTCCAAGGGGGCTACTGGTGCGTTTGGGCAATCCCCAGGTAATGTGAGCAAACATGACAGGTTGCACTCAGACCAGTTTCAAGGTATGTGTGGTATGGATGTGTGCAAACAGGAGTCGGACTAGCAACAGGATTTTGATCATTCTGATGAAGATATTGACGGTTGTCCTCTTTTCCTCCATGCCAGCCTCAGAAGAAGTGGACCCACGCAAGTGGCACCGACTTGGAGCACGACCAGACTGGCATCACTCCAAGGGGGGCTGCTGGTGCATTTGGGCAATCCCCAGGTGATGTGAGCAAGTATGACAGGTTGCACTCAGACCAGTTTCGAGGTATGCGTGGTATGGATGTGTGCAAACAGGAGTCGGACTAGCAACAGGATTTTGATCATTCTGATGAAGATATTGACGGTTGTCCTCTTTTCCTCCATGCCAGCCTCAGAAGAAGTGGACCCACGCAAGTGGCACCGACTTGGAGCACGACCAGACTGGCATCACTCCAAGGGGGGCTGCTGGTGCATTTGGGCAATCCCCAGGTGAGCAAGTATGACAGGTTGCACTCAGACCAGTTTCGAGGTATGCGTGGTATGGATGTGTGCAAACAGGAGTCGGACTAGCAAGAGGATTTTGATCATTGTGATGAAGATATTGACGGTCGTTTTGATGACGAAGATATTTCTTCTTCTTCCGAGTTCTCTCTCATGCGAGCTGCAACTGATAATGCTTGGTCAGTTATCGCTAGTACCCTTTCAGAGCCCTATTTTGATACCCCTGCCCACACCTCTCAGAAGAACAGACTTCATTCCTCCTTTTTCAAGGAAACCGGAGCTGAAGATTATGATTCCGTTCCTTGACTGTCTAAAACGCCGGAGCTGCACCATGAGTTGATGAACACAGCTCTTCTTGAATCCTGTTTCGCTTATTCCGGCATTCCAGCAGTCAAAGCTATCTATCCGGAACACATTCCAGTCATTAAGAAAACATTACCTAAATTCCAGTCGGAGAACTCTTGACCAGACGCACAGTATCTACCATTTACCAATGTACTTACGTATACTCTTCCATACTGTATCGTACAGATACTGTGTTTCTTTTCTTTCGTTTTTTTTGCTGTCCCAATCTCTGTGTCACCTCAGAGGCAGTGCAGCCACGCCGCTCATTCCGACACCCCGTCCACAGCCACAGCCCGGTCGGCCCTGCCGCAGCCCCGGCACCGGCAATCCACAGGGAGCAGTCAGTGTCAAGCCGTCAAGAGGCAACCCACCGGAGGAGACACTGCACTGCTGCCGAGTCACTTTGGTGGTGTTCAGTGGCGCCTGTTCTGAGTTAACATACACAGGACACCACCTACTAAGCCCCCTACTGATGACAATAATTTCTTAGTCGCGGAGTCAGATGTGAGTGAGCCCCCCCTCCCCCCCAGAGGGCGCCACCACGTCCGTCCAACGACAGCCCCCATGGGCACGCCGATACCGGTGACCCCGACGGAACCAAATCAAGGAATAGACGTTGAGAGGACATTGAAATTGAGGTCACCATGACAGCAGGGCATGAAGGGCCACAGAATTTGAGACATTTTTTTTTTAATGCTGATCGATGAGAATGAGGATGATGAAGATGATGCTACGGATTTCCATTTCGGTCTGAGACTACATGACAGGGCTGTACTCTACACTTCCTTTCATAATGTATCCCGGCATCAACCAGGCCCGAGAGATACAGGCACGCAGGAAATTTGAGCAACACTCTCAGAAACGCATCCATTAAGTGGATGAAACTCGACTGTGTGGTCCCAGTCTTCCCAACCGAGTCCGCAGCAAACTCAACTCTGGGTAGGAGCCGGTCAGGGCAGAAAAACCCACATGACTCTGATGGGATTCGAACCCACGACATCCCAGCCAGGAGTCCGCGACGCTAACCACTTCGCCACGGCCCTTTGGAGATTCCTTGGCTCACATTTCGGAACAGTTTAGAGATACACCTTCCAGGTTACCTTTCTCTAATCCCCCTTATTCTTCTGCTTCTAATTTTCGTCATGCCTCCTTTCATGGGTAACAGTCTTCCACTCCAAGCAGAAGCTTTTCCTTTCATCCCTCTGACCAAAGCCCACCGGAAAAGTGTGTGCACTTGACTGCGGGTGAGGTCGCCGATTTGACCATCCTGTTCTCCTTCCCCTGGGCATCTGAAGGCATTTTACTCACAGAAGGAACAAGCCTGGATGAGTGGGTTTTGACAGTGGTAAGGCACAGACTAAAGATATCCTTTTCATCCCCCCCCCCCCCCCTTCATTATTGTCCACCCCCACTTGGAGAAAGGTTCCTTCTGACCTATCCAAAGCCAAAATTTTGTTGGAAGTACAGACTCTTATTCAGAAGGAAGCTATAGTGGAGGTGCCTCTGCCATGTCCTCCAGGGTTTTTCTCCATTCTGCTCCTAGCCCTGAAAAAGGGCAGAAAGTGACGCCTGGTCACAGACATGAGCAAGCTCAATTTTTTCACTTCTCCCCTGGAGTTCACCATGGAGGCCGTTCGAAAGTTTAGGGCAGCAATTCTTATGGGAGACTGGGCAGTTAGTCTGCACCTTTCGGATGCGTACTTCCACATTCCCATTCACCCTTCATCTAAAAAATTCCTTTGATTCACCATCCCGGACAAGGTATATTGTTTCAGGGCTCTTCCCTTTGGCCTGTCCCTCAGCCAGCAGGTTTTTACGAGGGTCATGGAAATTGTTCGACGCAGGAACGACTCCATGTCGTCAAACTATCAGGACGATCTCCTTCAGAAACACAAAGATCCTAACACTCTTTCTCAGGACCTCTCTGTCTTGGAGCAAACCCTTTTGACCCTGGGCTTTGTAGTCAACCTGGAAAAGTCAGACAGGACACCTTCCCAGAGCCTTTTCCACCATGGCATGCATTTCAAACTGACCTAAACCTTGTGCGTCTTCCAGTACCAAGAGCAGAAAAAATCTTTGTTTACACCCAATCCCTTTCTCAGTCCACAGTTTTGACTCCCCGCAGCATCCAGACCATGACTGGTCTGGCTTCGGCTGCCTCAGATCTGATACCTTTGGGCCGTCTTCACCTCCAACCCCCCCCCCCCCCACCCCCCCTCCCCTTCAGTCAGGGCTGAGTCTGAGAGTGGCTTATTTCAGGCTTTCCTCTGCAAATTTCCTGTTTGACATACATGGTTTGTACAGATGTGAGCGAGGCCGGGTTGGGAGCTAATCTTTTCCAGGTCTTCCTCGAACGCAATTGGCTTTGTGAAAATGTTCAGACCACATAAATCTTTTGGAAATGTGAGCGGTTTTGTTGGCACTTCCCTAGTGGTCCCACTTCTTGAAAGGGAAGATGGTCACAGTATGCTCAGACAATTCGACAGTGGTAGCATACTTGAAGAATCAAGGCGGAATCCACTCAAGACAACTAAACGATCTGGCAGTGACAGTCCTATTTTGCAAGGATCTGAAGATATCTTCTCTTCTTCGACACACTCCAGGAAAGTCAATGTTTTAATGGACTCTATCCTTAGAGCATCAGGTGTTACCATCTGAGTGGACGCTCAAAAAGAGGGTCTTCCAATCAAATATGTCAGTGTCTGGGAACCCCACACTTGGATTTGTTCACAACCATATGAAACAAACAAACTTCCAGTGTTTGTATGACCAGTACCAGACCCACTAGTCCTAGCTGTGGAAGCTCTGTCGATCTCTTGGGAGGGGATGTTCGCTTCTGTGCTTCCCCCATCCTCCCCTCATTCCAGTAGTCCTAAAGAAGGCATCTAAAGAAAAATGTCTTGATTCTGATTTCCACACTGAAGTGGTCGAAAAGCTGGATAAACCTGCTGATTTCCCTACTAGTGACGGTTCTAATCTCTCTCCCCTCTCAGAAAGAACTGATTCAGCCACGGTTGCACAGATGGCATGCTCATCCCATGTCTTTCTCTCTCCATGCCAGTCTTATAAGTTATATCTGGCAATATCTCTCTGAACAGAGACGTTTCCGCCCTTCATGCATGGAGAAGATCATGGCCGCCAAAGACATTCCACTTTGAAGATATATAATACGTGGAAAAGATTTTCCAAATGGTACCTACAGTCTGGTGTCTCTCCAGCAGAGGTCGCAACTGAGGACGTTGCTCATTTGATAGAGTTTCTGTTGATATCTGGAAGGAAAGCCAGTACTTTGAGGGGCTTCAGATCTGCTATTGCAAAGGCCTTCCATCTTATGGGGAGACATACTGACATTAACAACAATCCCTTTTTGTCCGAATCGATTTCTTATGCTGCACTGGGCTCCCCTAGACTAAGTAGGTGTCCTAAATGGAGCCTTCCCTTAGTCCAAGAGTATCTGGCCTCGGGGTACTCCGAGCCTATCACCGAGTACTTGTTGGGAATCTCACTCTAAAAACTTGCTTTTTGACTACCCTGACTTCTGTATGCAAGGTCAGTGAGATTCATGCCCCCTCCAGGTTTCCACAGCCCCTGCGATGGCATAATGATGGCTCGGTATCTCTGACCACATGCCAACTTTCCTAGCCAAAACCTCCAGGCCTGAAGAGCAGCCTCTGATGATTCAATTGCCTCCGCTGGCCCCTTCTTCGTCCAGTATCAGGCCCAGACATTTGAAAGTGGAGCAGGTTAACTGTCCTGTCAGAGCGCTGAAGGTGATCCTTCAGAGGACAAAGTCGGACTCCCATAATACACGCCTGTGGCATGGGAGAGTTGGTGCTGCTGCTGTAAGTCCACAGACATCCTGGCTTAGACAGGTGATCCACTAAGCTTACATCTTTGGCCAGAAATCTCTTCCCCCCAGACAGGATATCAGGTCACATGAAATCTGGGCTCTGTCCACCAGTCTTTCCGTATGGCTGAGTATTGCGGTTACTGACATTTGTCGTTCAGCAGGCAGGAAGACGATGACCACATTTGGCAGCTTCTACCTCAGCAGGGGTGGGACTCTCCATAAAGGAAAAAAGAGGAAACAGTCTATGGGGGTCCGGACACTTGGGAGCTGGACATCTTGCATTAATTTCATGTGCCATTAGGTTGAAAAGGAACTCCTCTCATCTACACTTGGTCCAAGTTGTGAAAGACAGTAAGTATAGTTGAAACATTTTCTCTGCGTGAAACGACGTCTCTTTTGATGTGTCGCCATTTTGAAGATTGCAAAACCTGAAGGAGAAAGTTACCAAGTTAACTGCGAATCCAAGCCGTTAAAGAATTCGAATAGTTTGTGGATAAATGACACCCGATGTTTTTGAAGACATGAATCACAGATCGCTCCCGCGGAACTGACATGCTGTTATGCGGAATGAACAAGGATCTACCGCGGAAATGCGCGGATCTGAGGAAAAATCCTGCCCCTGCTCAGAGATATGGCTGAAGACATGGAGGTTCTGGGCAGAGTAGTTGTGGCAGGCAAGGCCAACCCCCCCCCCCCCCCCCTCCCCCCAAAGTAATTTTCTCATTTTTGGCTGAAGTTCTGAGTTGAAAAAAAGAAAAACAGTCAAAAAAACTATGATGAAAATCAAGGTTTTCAGTTATATGTCATATAACCTGTTTTGGAACCTGCCAAAGTTCACTGCGACAGTTATAATAATGGTTAGGTAAGGTAATATTGCTTATAGCCCAGCTGATCGCAAAAGGCCATATCAAAGCTGTCAATGCGTTGAAGTCAACTCATTGCGTTGAAGTCAACTCACAACTCATTAAAAAAAAAAAAAAAACAAAAAAAAAAAAAAAAAAAACCTCCTTCACACAACCCCTTAAAATACACCTAAAAACACACCAGGAATTTTGTTAACAATCTTTGTTCTGTAAAAGCTTAAATCAAATGAAAAATGTTCATCTCTTTTGGAAATTAAAAGATAACATCAGGTGGGACATCCCTGAACAAGGTTTTCATGGAGTCTGCTGTAAAATGCCTATGTCTCACATCACACAACTCTAAAAGAATATTTCACTGTGAGTGGTACATGACATGGAATGCCTCATGAAGCATTCCCACCCTTTAAAAGATAAGGATGGGTGTAAAAGGAGTATGCAAATGGCACAAAACTGTTTCTTCTTTACGGCCACCTCAGAAACATGGTAAAAACTCTTTCAGATTTGGACAGATTTTAAATAGTTTGTTATCCGTCTGCAAGTTCCATTCCTCTTGCCAGAGGTCTTTTGACATGAGCCTGGGCTTTGGGTTTCAGATCAGTGTGCAAGTTAGACAATCTGGTCGACTCTTTCCGTGTGGAAAGGCAAGTTGATCAACCAACTCGTTGCCTTGAATGCCTACATGGCTGGGAACCCAGGCATAAACTATGTTATAGCCATCTGACTTAAGAGAGAGGTGTACAATTCGAATAATTTCAGCAGTTGAGGGTGCTTGAGGTTATGGCTGGCAATGGCCTCCACAGCAGAAATTAAGTCTGACAAAATGTGGAAATTTTTATGTTTGGATTTTGAGACCATTTCAAGTGCCAGGACCAATGCTGTCAACTCAGCAGTGTAGATGGCGCTGTCAGTGGGAATGTGTTTAGAACATCTCTGAGAAGGACCTGTTGCACAAAACACAGCAGAGGCAACCCTCTCCTCAGATTTGGAACTGTCAGTGATTGTCACCATGGGCCTTAGGGGCTGTGACATAGAGGAGATGTTCACAGTTACTGTTCAAAGCCATGATTTAAGTGTAATTGGCTCACTTAGGACTTGCTCCAGCAGGATCCCATCACTCGGCAAGAAGGCCATTAAGAGTGAAACTTTTATGTACAGCCTTAGTACAGCCTGGTTAATCTTAATTCTTCTTGCCTCAAAAAAAAGCAAAAAAAGCTGGGCTTAAAAAAAAAGTGAGGAAGGGCACTATGTCTGTACAATTTGGAAGGTCACTGTGCTTTTGGGGCACATTACTGTTATATCCCTGAACATGGTTTTGTGGTGATTTTGTTTTGCTACACAAGCTCCATATACTGTACCTTTTTCTCGCCCAAACACAAGAGTAATTTTATGATAAATTTGATTCTAGGAATGCATCCTTAAAGGAATGACTGTGTAGTCCTTACCTTGTCAAATTTGACTTATATGTTCATGTTCGGACATTGCTTGGCTGTGATCGTGGCAAAAAATTTTCCTCCTGAATTATTTGTGCCCAGATATGTACAAGCCCACTTTTTTGTGACAAATTGACTCGGCCCTGGTCACCGCACTGACTTGAAATCATTGTCAATGTACACTGATCGACTAATTCTGACCTATGTTTTGTGTCTCAGTGTGAACAATTACTATCCTACTAGGCATTGGTTGGGAACCTGTCAGTTCTAGGTTGATTTCATGGGTCTTCTCCTTTTCCTGATCCTGACTCATTTTTGCTTTGATTTTTCATTATATAAGGGTGAGTGGGGATAATCCTTAATCCAGGAATCTTTATATAAACGATTTTGGTTCTGGCGCCGAGCTCTGGAATGAGTTTGAGGGCAGCCTTGTGCTCGAGTTTGAATTTCTGGCTCGCAGATGAGATCCCACCATCCTTTTCGATATTCTTGCATTTGTTTGGACACGCATGTACGAAAGAAAATGACTTTTCCTACTAAAAGTAGTTTTCTTATGTACTTATCTGTCCAAACAACCAGAACTCTCTCCCTCCTCTCTGCGCTGGGAAAAAGGGAGAAAACTGATTTGTTTTGAAGTGAAGTGAGTGAGTTTGTTTCACTCAAGAGAGAAAACTCATGTATTCCTGTAAGCTGAGTAGCATAAGCTCCCTGTTCTTCACCTGATTTTTTCTTTTGGGGGGTGGGGGTGGGGGATTCCTGATATTCCACATAGGAGAAAAGCATTTGTTTAGACAGGTAAGTACATCATTAAACTACTTTTAGTAGGAAAAATTCTATTTATTACTGTAACTATCAATATACATATTAGATTCCATCTTTCCCATAATTTGTACCCCCCTTGAGTCCTTCTCTTTGATTTTCCTGTCCTCCCCTCCTCCTTCTTTCTCCTTTCCCTCATTACTATTATTATTATTATTGATATTATCTTTATTACCGTTACTTTTGTTATTAATACTATTACTATTATTACTATCAGCTTCAGTATTGTTGTTAGTATTATCATCATTATTACTATCACCTTATTACCATTATTAGTACAATCATTACTATTGTTGTTACCATTATCATCACCATCATCATCTCCATGTTGTTTGACAATCCTCTAATCCTTCTTCTTTCTCCCCTTCTGTGTGTATAACCACTATTAAGACAACTACTATTGTCATATCGTCACCGAAAGTGGTAGTAATCCTCTCTCTATTATTATCATCATCATTATCAGTAATTACTGCTCTCATTGTTACTATCAACATTACTATTTGAACTTGCACCGTCTCCTTCCCAACACCTCGTTTTCGTTCAACACCCATCTTGCGCCAAATTTGAGAAGATAAGTGATTCTTGTTCTTCATTTTCATCGTCCTGAATGTTGCTTTTCTTGCCTGAAAAAGACCTATGAGATCGAAATGCGTCATGTTTTGCTTGTGATTTGTTTTCCCTGTTATCTGGCAGATTAACTTTAAATTCCTTTTACAGTCACCTCACTTTGAAACTAACTCTATCTGTTTTAGTTTGATATCCTTAATTTTGTGAATGTGCAAAACATTCTCCTCCATGGATTTCAGATTTCACCCTTTGTCCCCATCTTGCAAAAATTTAGTCTACACAAATCAAAACTTGAAATTTTATAACGATTCATAGCTTCTTTACTTTACCTGAATAATTAAAAAAAAATATAACAAGATTTAGCTTTTGTACTTTTCCTTAATGATTTTCAGAGCTTTCTTAATAACAATGTAGAAAATTTGAGACTTTTCTTTTGCAATGATCAATGAGGATGAAGTTGACACAACAGAGTTCATTTTGGTCTGAAATTGTGTAACAAAGCTGCATCCTACACTTCTTTTCAAAATACATCCCAAAGTCAACCAGACAGAGAGATACACACTGCAGAGTTGGGCAGAAAATCTGAGCAATAGAATCAGGGATGCATCCATTAATTGGTTAAAACTCGATTTGCGATTCTGGTCTCAACACTGGATAGGAACCACCATGGGCTGAATAAGTCTAAACTCAATCAACAAATACATGAAATGATAAATGCTTCTATTTGGTTTTTGAATCTATATCTTCCCACCTCATAAGCCCAGATGCCATCCATTGCACAAAAACAGCTGGTGCATATTACTATATTTATTTATTTTTTTTAATGCTCATTGATGAGAATGAGCATGATGAAGATGATGCTACGGATTTTCATTTCGGTCTGAGACTGATTGACAGGGCTGTACTCTACGCTTCCTTTCATAATATATCCCAGCATCAACCAGGCCTGAGAAATACAGACACCTGCAGTGTTGGTCAGGAAATTTGAGCAACACTCTCAGAGACGTATCCATTAAGTGGATGAAACTGGACTATGTGGTCCCAGTCTTCCCAGCTGAGCCCGTAGCAAACTCAACTCTGGGTCGGGGAAGAAAAATCCCACATGACTCTATGTGAATCAAACCTGCGACCTCCCAGCCGGGAGTCCACAACGCTAACCACTTCGCCACGGCGGCTGGTATATTACTATATCTAATTACTGCAACTGTATAGTTTGAAATAATAAAAACAATATAAACTCTTCAACTGAGTGACTTGTTTAGTCTGGTAGCCATTATAAATATAAACTCGGTTCATCAAAAAAGAAAAAATCATGTACACTTTGCTCACCAAATGTGACACCATAACAGCAGCATTCGTTTCATTCCGTTTGTGACTTTCAATAATCTGCAACATAAATTGTGTAATTACAAGGCTAAAAGCATGTTATAAAGAGATGGCATTATAGAACAGTAATATTTCCTGCAAAGGACACATTTGTGGACAGCTTAAAACCACACTTCAACTGTAAAATAAAACAAAATATACACCGCTTCTTTTAACAGCTTTACAAAAAAAAAAAAGAAAAAAAGAACACAACACAAAATACAGCTAAACACGGCTTCTTGTTTGCAAGCATTCCCTATATGTGACGGCCTCCCACAAAAAGATAGATAAGTCGCACAGGGCTGATCGCCGCTGTGGACAACAAAGAGTAGTGCGGGTCATTTTGGGGTAAAATGAGATTTTTGCACCAACACATAGGAAAACCATTAAAGCATATTATGTTTCACTGATTTTACCTAAATTAAGCTAGAAATGTGATTAAATGAATTTTTTTCACTCCATGTCATCAATTTTAAGCAGCACCGATTGTGAAAAGTTACTCATTTTCGACAGATAATCGAGTGCACATCCCTCGCAGAGCCCTTGGAATGTCGCACATCATTCGAAAGCTCATTGTGTCTATTTTAAGAATCTGTACACAATTTTCTAAAATAAACCAATCAGAAGGCCTTTAGGAGGTATTCAAAGTCGTACACAAAAGAAAGCCTTCCAACCAATCAGCCATCAAATACCGAAATGGCCTTAGTAACTCAGCTGTTAACAGCAGAGACACTGCCTTTCATTGGCCACAGCTCAATGGAATCTATTGCGTTTTGCCTTTGTCGTCACTTCACTCGAAAAATCATCATCATGGATCGACGTATTGTAACGCTGTTAAATTAATCAAAATCAGGAAATATTTTCGATTATGAAGGCCAGGGAATTAGTAGCCTTATAAACGAATATTTCACCACCAGCAATAGCAATGAAAAGGAATATTTTGATTTCGATTCCAACGAAGAAACTGACAATGAAGCTGACGATGGGATTTCCCCATCAACTTCGACTGGCGTGTGACAGTCTCAGCCTGTTGGACTCGAAATCGAAGATGAAAAAGACAATGAGGAGCCATTTGTACGAATTGAAGAAAGTGCAGATCTGTCAGGTATAATGCCGTCGCGATAATGCCAAAAATTTGGTGACAGCGACATATGCAACAGATACAGGTATGAACTGCAATGGGCAGCCTCTGCCAGATCTACAAATGGCAGAAGAGTTTTCCTGTAACTGTATGCAGATCAAAATGATCATTTAAAGCATTCCAGCTGCTGATGGCGAACATATTATGTGTGTGTGCATGTTTGTGGAGAGGAGAGGGAGCACAGGTTTTGAACGTCGGGATATAGTTAGTTAGTTAGTGTTAGTGTTAGTGTGTGTGTGTGAGTGCGTGCGTGTGCATGTGCATGTGTGCGCGAGAGGACAAGACAGATTCCACCCAGGCAACTGAAAAGGAAGAAAAAAGAATAATGCACAAGCATTTGTTTCTGATAAGGTATGTTTGTTAATTATGAGTAGTACTATATGCTGTTTTTATCATAGGATATCATGAATTGTGAGTCCGGTATGTGTTAACGCACAGTGCAAAGAGCTACCTTTTTTCCCTCCAAGAACCCACTTTTTTTTTAAAACACTGGGCAAAATGAAACTAGAAAATACATATTAATTCAATCAATTGTGATTAGTGTCTCTGTGCTAAGATAACATTAAAAACAAAAGTATCTATTAAATAAAAAAATCAGATTTTTTTCATTTTTCAGCACCCTGAACAGCCATTATATATCTCATATCACCAATATATATCTGACTGGGGATAAAATTCAATTATTAAAGTATTTGCAATGATTATTTTGATGGTTTCCCACATTTTCATAAGTTTACAGCAAAATCAAAGCTTGGTTGCTAAGGAAAAATGGTTTGAGAAAGTAGGGAAACTTTAAAGCCCTTTTTCTTAAAATGGCTACCGTGTTAATGGGACTCTCTGAAGGGTCATAACTTTTTCATTTTTAAACATACAGAAATTCTTTATATATCATTGGAAAGGTCTTTTTCTCCTCTTTCTGTTGATATACATATCTTGATAAGTTCAAAATTCAATTTATCTATCATTTTGTTGAGTTGGTCACATATTTTCCAGTATCTAAATAACATTTTATCCTAAACCCAGAGAAATTTAGGACCAAAATTTACCTTAAAAATTCTTCCTTTCCTGGACATGGTTTTGTGATAAAGACCTGAGCTTACTGCTCGACTGGCACAAAATAAAGTGGACAACAAAAAAAAGTGATTGGGGAAGGAAGAAGATTGAACAGACTAAAACAGTAACTGACTGAGTGTCTTTTGCATAGAACACATTATTTTGCAAATCTTCCCAAAGAATGACTTGCAAGCTACACAGAAAGATCTTCACTTTTCTGATTTTTTCTGGTCCTGTTCTTTCTCATAAAGGAAATTTCCCATCAATGTCCTGAACATGTGCTTACTATCTGTTTTGAAAGACTCAGATTTTTTTTTTGCTGCTGTCAGTTCTAGACAGGTTGATAAATACACACATAGAAAATCAGTCAGGCAAAGAGAGACAGGAGGGAGGGAAGGGGAGGAGTTTTACTTCTAAAAGTAGTTTTACAATATAAAGTTCGAAGACATTGAATTGATTCTTTGCCTCACTGCAGATATGACCATGTCCATTACCCTGATAAAAACCCAAACGCTGTGAGAAACAGACTGAAAGGGAGGACTTTGAAAGGAAAGAACCTTCACTGAAAGGCAAAGCAATGGTACTTCTGAGAGGAACTGTGAATGGGAATATGGAAATATGTGTCTGAGAAGTTGAGGCTCACATCCCAATCTCTATGCAGAATGAAAGCACGCAGCCTTCGGACATCCTCCATGGTTTCTGGCCATAGATATAAGCCTTGTGAATAACCTGCCTAAGCCAGAAGCCAGCAATCTGGGGTCCGACTGGCATCCACCTTGTTACACCAGAGAAGGCAGCTCAAGGAGCCTGACTCTGTCCTTCTTTAGCGCTCTGACTGAATAGTTAACCTGCTCCATCTTAGTTCATCTGGTTCTGGAATCAGACAATGAAGAGGCCAGTGGAGGCATGGCTATTGTCAGGAGCCTCTCTTTGGGCTTTGTGGTCTTGGCTGGGAATAAAGGGCACATTGAAAGTGTGAACTAGCCATCATTATGCCACTTCAGCGACGGGGTCCCTGAAAAAGCATGAATCTCACTCTACAGGCAGATACTGAGGTAACTAAAAAAACAAGTCCTTAGGGTGAGGTTTCCAGCATAGCAATTGGCAAGTGGTTCAAACTCACGGAAGGCCAGATACTCCAAGACCAGTGGTAGGCTCCCCATAGGGCAAGAACTGGATTTTACCATTCATAACAAACAGCAAACTACCAGTTCCGAAAGAAAGGGATCATGGCCGATATCAATTCTCTCCCCACGAGTTTGAAGGTTTTTACAATGGCTGACCTGGACCCTCTAAGGGTATTCATGTTTCTTCCTTTGTTGTGTAGATCTTCAAAAAAATTGGCCACATCTTCAATATCGGCAGACACTGGAGAAATACCGACCTGATAATAATCACACCATTCAAAGATCTTCCACTCATTGTCATGCACCTTCAAGGCAAATGATATTTGCCCAGCCATGATTTTTTTTTAACGCAAGACCAGAAACGTTTCTCACAAGAGAGGTATCAGCTGATATGCAGTTGGCCTGGAGAAAGACACAGAGTCTGCATGTAACCTCCTCAACCTGGGTTGAAGCAACAAGTCCGATCTCACAGGAGGGGTATGGGTGCCTTACTAGCAGAGTGATCAAGAGATTGATCACTCTATCCATTTTGAGGGGCAAATGAGATTCACCTGACACTTCTCTCCAGCCACTTTGTTTCAGACTGCTGGAATGAAGGGAGAGGGAGGAAATGCATAGGCCAACATCCCTTCCCATGTAATCACCAGAGCATCCAAAGCAAAGGATGAGGGATCTGGAACAGGGGACACAAAAACTGGAAGCTAGTCGTTCCATCTGGTGGTGAACAGGTTGATACCAGTAGTTCTCATGAGCTGGCAAATCAGTCTGAATGTGGACTTGTACAGCATCCATTCCACGGAAGAACTGACCCCTCCTGGACAGAGAATACGCTAGAACATTCAGCTTGCCTGGAATGTGCTTTACAAGCAAAGTGATCTTTATGGACTGACATAGCAGGTGAAATGAGACTGCTAAGTCATTCAAGGTTCAGGAGTGAGTCCCACCCTGACTCTTCAGATAATCCACGCCCATGGAGTTGTCAATGTACGTGTATCAGTCCTGTTTCTCAGAATTTGAGGAGGGTTGGGTGTCTTGTACAACAGACCATGCATTGGATACCACAGTTCTAGCAAGAGAAACTTCAGAATTTGAAACTGAAGCAAACAAAACTCGTCTCCACTGTCACACATATGATTGTCACATCTATGATTCTATCCACATTCTCACTGAACATACGTGAATAGTACTGGTCAGAGGACACCCAGGTCCCCCAGCCAGCATTCATTCAAGGCTGCCCTTGTACATCAGAGAGCCTTGTTGAATTTCCTCATAGTGGGACATAATCGTACCTTGAGCTTTGCTGGGGGCAAGACACAATGCATATCCCAATGAAAACACATTCCCCAGCAGCTCTTCTTCACCTTTAAGGCACTGAGGGGTCAAGAGAGTGGAGCGCGAGGGATAAAGACACTGCCTTGTCTCCACAGATCATGGTACCAATACAGAACTGGCATAGCTTGGAAAGGAGGCACTCACTAGTGAAAAGTGGTGGACCGTCTTGAAGGTCTACCCGAATATAAAAATTGTAGAGAGAATGCTTAATTCACTCCAAGCCAGTTCTCTTACAAGTTGTAAGATTCAAACTGGGAACATTTTGTACAGGAGATGCAGGTCTCCTTGAACGTCTTACTTGTAGTAAGAGGGGCAGATGCATGAGCCTGAAACTGTAGCAATCGGCTTGCGGGATGACGAGAGAAACGACGGTGGAGCAGAGTGATGTAGAGAGGTGGCAATAGAGTGTAATTTGCAAGATTATTCAGTGAAATTCTCACTTGGGAAATATGGGAGAAAAAGGCTTCCTCATCAGAAGCAAACACAGGCTTGAAAGGTTGCTTGCAAGGATCAACAAGTGCTAGAAAGTCTGAATACCGAACAGCAATGGGGAGGCTTGTTCCCTCACCAAGGAAAAAAGATGAAACTGAACTATGTTTGAATATTGCTCAATGAAGTGAAGCTGCTAAGGGTGATCAATCTTAGTGCCAAACTTGGTGATGGAATAAATCAAGAGTTGATCCAAGTGTTGAGACCCAGCAAAAATAAAATGGTAGAGTGATCAAGACATTCAATGCAGTAAACATTCTCAAGTTATTTGCAAATATCTCGAGAGCTGTATGAACCCAAAGCCTTAAAATTCCTGGAATTTGGTAACTACTATAAAAATTCCATCCGTGGTTATGAAATTGTCAGAACATCCATGCGGTACTGGAGGTCATTTTAACATAGTCAAGCCAAAGAAAGACATGTTTAGCCATCATACCATAAAGAAGAGATTTAACTATACATTCTTAGTGTGCTCATCAACATATTAGTCAGGCAATCAAATAGCAGCAAGAGCAATATTATGACAAAATCAATTTGCTTGCATATATCATTTGTCATCACTTTACATACATGACTTTACATTCATTAGCACCGGGTGCCAAAATACAGCAACATAACAATCATGAGATGACATTTAAAAGGCTTTTTTTAAAGGTAAAAGAGAACTTTTGAAAGACCGTTTGTATCCATCTAAGTCCTTACAAGAACCCAAACTATTAGCCATGAGATGAATCAAAACAAGAACTTACGAGTCTGAAAATGCAGTGTGATCGTGAACTTCTGTCATTCTGTTTAGTTTCAGCAAACTTGCGGTTTGCTGAAAGACAAATATTGCATGTGCATAAAACCATACTGGACGCATCACAAACTCAGACAAACACAATTACAAACATATAGCTGCCAGCCTTCTGGAATCAAAATTCAGGGGCCAGAGGATGAAGGATATGGACTGAGAGGAGAGAAGGAGCTGGTGTAGATTTTGACTGAAAGCAATTTCAGCTCCTTACTGCTCCAGTTGATGAATGTCAATTTTAGCAAGACATGCATTTTCCAAAACATGCAGTTACTGACACTCCTATAACATCTTTGGCTGTAATCTATCCCATTTAAAAAATTACCTCTGACTGCCAAATATTTCAGTAAAATATTGAAATTCTGGATTTTCACACTGAATCTGGGATTTCAAGGATCATTTCTACAAAAATTGAAAATTTCTGAAAACTTTGGGAGGAACCGTTTTTTTTCTTTTTTTTGTTCACTCATCATCAGTGCTGCTCTAGTGGTATTACCCTACGGAACTCATTCCAGCAGCCCATGTGCAGAGAACCCTTGCTTGTGCTATCATAGCCCTGCATCAGAAATCCACTGGGAGCAAGTTCAAGCCTTCATGGGGCAACCCACCAGAGGATACACTGCACTGCTGCCCAGTTACTATGGTGGTGTTCAGTGGTGCCTGCCCTGATCTAAGACACACAGGACACTACCCACTTACCCCCCTAATTGATGACAACAGTCAAATTGCAATGCCAGCTTGAGCGAGCGTCCCCCTCCAGAGGGCATCACCATGTCATCCAATAACTCCTGGTGAAATCATTCATCCATCGCCTATCACCCCTCCTGGGTACAGGCCGCTGACCAAAGACCTCCAGGCATCTCTGTCCTGGGCTTTTTTCCCCAGTTGGTTCCGCATCATCCCCATGTTCCTGATGTCAGCTTCCAGGTCCCGGCGCCAGGCGTTCCTTCTTTATTCATTGTCCATTAGCCCTCCTGGGGTACAGACAGCCGACCAAGGACCTCCAAGCACCTCTGTCCTGGGCTCTTTTTTCCAACTGGTTCCATGTCATCCACATGTTCCTGATATCAGTTTCCAGGTCCTGGCGCCAGGTGTTCCTTGGCCAACCTCTTTTTCGCTTTCCTTGGGGGTTCTATGTTAGGGCTTGTCTGGTGGTGTTGCTTGCAGGCTTCTACAGCATATGTCCAATCCAGTCCCAACATTGTTTCTTGATTTCCTGTTCTGCGGGCAGCTAGTTTGTTCTCTCCCAGAGCTCGTTGTTGTTGATGGTGTCTGGCCATCGGATGCGGAGAATCTTGCGCAGGCAATTGTTGATGAACACCTGCACTTTCTTGGTGGTAGCGACTGTAGTTCTCCAGGTCTCCGCTCCATGCAATAGAACTGCCATGATGTTGGTGTTGAAGAGCCTGACTTTGGTGTTGACTGACAGTTCCTTGGAGCTCCAGATGTTCCATAGCTGTAAGAACGCTGCCCTGGCCTTTCCTTACTCTGATGTTGGCTTCTGTTCCCCCCTGCTTGTCGATGACACTGCCCAGGTAGGTAAAGGCTTCTACCTCCTCTAGCATCATACTGTCCAGCATGATCAAATTGGTGCTTACAGCGTTGGCCTTGAGAATCTTGCTGTTGCCTTTATGGATGTTGAGCCCTACTTGCACTGGTGTGGCTGCTTGTCTTCTCTTGCATCTGCTGTTGAGTGTGCAACTGCAAGAGTAGTGCCAGGTCGTCGGCAAAGTCCAAATCGTCAAGCTGCATTGGGTGTCCACTGGATCCCATGTCTTCTCTGATGTGTGGACGTCTTCATGATCCAGTCGAATGCCAGTGGAAATAGAAATGGTGAAAGCAGGCAACCTTGTCTGAAGCCAGTCCTCACTTCAAATGCCTTCGTGAGCTGCCCTCCATGGATGACATTGCAGGTCAGACCCTCGTACGAGTTTCTGATGATGGTGGTGATCTCGGACGGCACACCGTAATGTCCGAGAAGCTTCCACAGGGTATGCTGTCAAAGGCTTTCTCGTAATTGATAATGTTGACATACAGGGATGAGATCCACTCGTTTGATTGCTCAACAATGATGCAGAGCATTGCAATCTCATCTGTGCAGGATCGATCCTTGCAAAAGCCAGCCTGCTGGTCGCGAAATTGAGCATCAACGGGATCCTTTAACCTGTTCAAACTGACTCTGTTGAAAACCTTTCCTGGCACAGACAACAGTGTCATTCCTCTGTAGTTTGTGCAGTTGCTAAGGTCACCTTTCTTGGGAATCTTGATAAGGTATCCCTCCTTCCAGTCTGCTGGCACTTGCTCCTCTTCCCAGATCTTGAAGAGAGGCCAAAGCATCTCTACTGTGGCCTCTATGTCTGTCTTCAGCGCCTCTACAGGGATGTTGTCAGGTCCTGCCGCCTTTCCCTTCTTTAATTGTTTGATGGCCTTTTGAATTTCTTCTTTGGTTGGTGCACCACAGTCTATGGGCAGGTCTGAGTCAGCCTCTTCGATGTCTGGAGGGATCTCTGGCGATGGTCTGTTCAAAAACTCCTCAAAGTGCTCAACCCATCTGTTCTTCTGCTGCTCTTCTCCTGTGAGTTTTTTTTCCCTCTCTGTCCTTTATTGGTCGCTCTAGCTTCCTGTATTTTCCTGCCAGCTTCTTGGTGGTGTCATACAATCCTTTCATGTTTCCCTGTTTTGCCGCTTGCTCAGCTTCTGTTGCTAGGTCATCTACATACTTCCTCTTGTCTGTTCTGATGCTCTTCTTTGCTTGCTTGTTTGCTTCAGTGTGTTCTGCTTGTGCTTTGGCCTTCCTTGCTCTTGTTCGGCTGTTGATTGCCGCCTTCTCTTTCCTCTGTTGGATTTTGCATAGGCTGTCTGCCGAGATCCATTCCTTTTTTTCAATTACAATTATGCCCATCGCTCCCGGTGGAGCATAGGCCATCGACGACCCTTCGCCATCGCACTCTGTTCTGGGCTGTTCTGGCCATTCCAGTCCAGTTGGTCCCTTGTTGCTTCAGCTCTGCCTCAGCATCTCGCCTCCAGTTGTTGCGAGGCCGGCCTCTCCTCTTTCCTTGCGGGTTCCAGGTCAGGGCTTGGCGTGTGGTGCTGGACGCTGGCTTCCTGAGAATGTGTCCGATCCAGCCCCACTTCCTTCGCAGTATCTGCTTGGCCACTGGTTCCTGTCCTGCTTGCTCCCACAGATCTTTGTTTCGGATCTTCTCTTGCCATCGGATTTTGTAGATGCGCCTCAGACAGGTGTTGAAGAATGTCTGAATCTTTTGTTGCATCGTCTGTGTTGTCCGCCATGTCTCACATCTGCAGAGCAGAATTGACTACACATTGGAGTTGAAGATGCAGAGTTTGGTTCTCATGCTGATTCCTCCAGATGCCTAGATGTTCTTGAGCACGACGAATGCTGCTCTTGCCTTGCCGGTTCTGGCTGTGACGTCTCAGACCGTGCCTCCCTGTTGGTCAACCACGCTTCCCAGATAGACGAAAGACTCCACCTCCCTGATGGGCTCTCCACCGACTGTGACTGGTGTGTTGGCAGTAGTGTTGATTTTCATCAGCTCGGTCTTCTTCCTGTTTATCTTGAGCCCTGTCCTGGCTGATGTGGTCTTGTCCTGCATCTGGCTGTGGCTTGTGACAGGAGTGCCAGGTCGTCAGCGAAGTCGAGGTCGTCTAGCTGCGTCCAGAGTGTCCACTGTATACCGCTGTTCCTGCCTCTTGTAGTGATCTTCATGATCCAGTCGACGACCAGGAGGAAGAGGAACGGCGACAGCAGGCACCCCTGCTGAACTCCAGTCTTCACCTCGAAACTTTCAGATAGCTGGCCTGCATGGGCAGTCCTGCAGTTCATGTCAAATAACCCGTTTTCACAACAGAATCCTGCCAGATGTGGATTATAAAGTCTATTTGCTTCATGTGGTTCTGCTTGTTTAAAGACTCGTTGAAGAGCAAAACATATCCAAGTTGAGAAGAAGCCTTGACATTCTTTTGCAGTAGTTCAGAAAATCGGGGTTCAAGCCCAAATGTTGTCAGGTATTGGCATCTTGTTTCCCCACATTTAAATCTGGCAGCTATGTCACTGTCTGGGAACATTGATCTGAACAATTCTCCACTCTGTTCAGATGACTTACAACTGTAGTGGCAGTCAACAACTTTCAATGCCCACATCACATCAGACTTTAATCGATCGTTGTCAAGATTGCAAGCTAACCCTAGATTGCTGTGGCTGGACATGAGCTGATGGACATTCACTGTTGGCACTAGTGTTGCTACAGGTACTGGAAGTGACTGTACTTGACACTGTTTTTTGTTGAAACAGATGTAGAGGGAATGAAAAAATCAGCATCTAGTGTCTGCCTTGAATTTTTGTTCATTTTTCTGATTTCTGTCACTCTTAGCGTGTTGCCTAAGAACACTCCTGCCCACCGATGCCAGTTTTAATTATACTCCACAAAAAAGGCAGTGTGCAGTATGCTTGTCAGATGCATTCTTTCTAACCCACTCACAAAAATCCTTTGAAGTTAACCATGCATCTTGAAAGAAACACTTCCCTGGCATTTTGAAATTTCTTTGCAGCATATGAACAATCTTCCAGACAACGAGATACACATCTATCAATAGCAGGTCAACCACAATGCAGGAGGAGGGCAAAATCAAAACTTTGAGTGCTGAGACACAAGGCAAGTAGCTGTTGTTCGATGCCATTCATTATATTGGCAAGCTCAGAAGCCGCCATGTTATATACCTATAGCTATTAATCAAAAATAGTTTTCATGGGTGAAACTAAAAAAAATTGAAAAACTGAAAGGCTGGGGTCCAGGGGCCTAGGCAGCCCCTGGTGGGGTCCAGGGGCAGCACCCCTGGTGGGGGGCCCAGGGGGGCAAAGCCCCCCGGCCAAAATTGATTTTCTGAAAAATTCACAGCTTTATGGCCTCTGGTGAAAGGAAATTTGGAACTGAGGCCTTGTTTGAAACACATATTTATTGCTTATATGTGAACAAAAGTCATCATTTTAAATTTAGAAAAAAAAAAGAAAGAAAAAAACTTACCCCCCCAAAACCAGCTTGGTAGGTGCCTTGGACATAGATGGGCAGTAGGGGTATCAAGATCACAAATCTGCGCATTTTCTAAGGTCTTAATAGAGTTTCCACTGTACTTCCAAAATTAACCCATTTTATTACACGGAAGAAATAGAACCTTTAGTAGTTTTCCCCATCCTTTTTCCAGAAAACTAACCCTCATATTTATTTTTCTTTTATGTTTTTTCTTTCTTTCTTTAAATATCTTTTTCATACTATTATGTCTCTCTCTCTCTCTGCCTTACATTCATCTTTGTGTGTGTGTGTGTGTGTGCGTGTGTGTGTGTGTGTGTCACTAGGAGGTAAGGGGGGTATGGAAGGCTGCTGAAAAAGATTTTACTGAAATTCTTACCTTCATGCTTTTAATATGGTCCGGACTTCTGGCATGCTTTGCTAGCCGATATTTTCCATTGGATCCATACTTAAGGTCCGAGTTGCACATGCGGCAGAACACTACACCAGGTTTGTTCGTTTTCAAGCACCAAACACGATGTTGTCGTTTTTCATCATCTATTTCGTTCAGCCAAGCCCATCGCCACTTATTAGTGATGCCAGCATCGATCTCCTCAACTGAATCACCTTCTTCAAGATAGGACATTCTCATGGTTTCCAACGAACTCCAAACTCGAAATCTAGATTTCGGCACATGGTAGAAAGAAACTCGTGGAGAGCGTGGCAGCAGAGAGTCCTCAGAAGAGAAGCCCCCTTCAAGCAAGTGTTTCGGCCCTTATCTCCTGACACTCTAGGGGGTTGGGCCACACCCGGTTCATGACTCCGGATGTCCCTCTGCTGCCCCTTTTTTTCCCATCTTGGGACAAGCCATGGCTGGGATTCGAACCCATGACCCTCTGGACATGCTCATTTTCCACTTAATGACTCGCACTTTAACCACTGAGCCACAGGGACACCTGATATTTGTAGGAAATTTAAGCCTTATGAAGTTCACTTTTGTTCCTCCTCGACCAGATCCAGCTTGAACACCTCTCTGCTGCTTCTGCCATTGCTTTCAGGGCTCTGGTTTTTTCCCTCCCTGCAACTGAGAGCTGTTTCATGAGGCTGTATGCAGACGTTCCTACAAACCCCCTAGCTCCAATTTCTGCAGTGAGGACTTTGACCTGATAGCCTTCTCTCCTCAGGCTGTTTATCAGATCAGCATACTTTTCAGTCTTGTAGATTTGAGCTGCCTCCATTCTGTTCTCATATGGCACCGTGAGCTCGATCATGATCAGCTGCTTGGTTGACTGAGAGTGGACTACTATGTCTGGTCTCATGCCACTCTTGCTGATGATCTCTGGGTGACTCTTCCATTCTGGGAGGTCTGCAGTGCACTCCCAGTCATCTGCCCCGTCCAGCAGACTCTGCCTGCATGTTCCGAGTGGCACTGTTGTTCTTGGCCATGATTTGCCGCCTCCTGCCGTGAAGAACGTTGCGGGTGCTTTTGGAGTCCTGATTTTCCCTTTTGTGGTGTTGGTACTAGCCCAGACTACTTGTACAATCTCTTTGAGCACTTGGTTGTGCCTCCATGTGTACCTTCCTTGAGCCAGGGCTACTTTACATGAGCTTAGGACATGCTCCACTGTTTGTTTTTCATGGCAGAGGGGGCATGCAGGATCGTCTGTTTTTCCCCACTTCACCAGGTTTGCATTTGAGGGCAGAAGGTCATATGCAGACCTGAGAATGAAGCTGATCCTGAGAGGGGCCATGTGCCAAATGTTATTCCAAGTGAGACTTCTTTGGAGTGCATTCTCCCACGTTGTCCATTGCCCTTGCTGGCTCTGCTGGACTGCTTTTTGGAGTCTTTTTTGGTCTTCTTCTTTTCTCATCTCCTGAATCATCATGTCTCTTTTGGCTTTTCCTTTGGCCTTTGACCACCATTCAGTTTTGGTCATCCCCAGTCCTTGTCTGTTGGTCTGTGTGTGTCCTGTTATTTCTCTGATCTTGAGACTTTCTTTTGCAGAATCCATCGCTTCTTGAACTTTCCATTTTCTGCCTGTCTTCAGCTGGGGCTTGATTGCTTCTACCACCTTGTCTCCTGAGTCCTCCAGCATGCTTTGAAGTCTGATCTTTCCTGCTTTGTATTCTTCCAGGATGGATTTCAGTGGTAGTTTCAGCTTTGCTTGGCGACAGTACAGCGCTATGTCAGTCAGACAGGCTGTACTTTATCTTTGTTCCCTAAAATAAAGAGTACTTCCGATTCGGCACTTCAGTTTTATGGTAAGACGCACTCGATACGTAATTTGCGCAATTTTAGAGACTGTTTTGAAAAACCTTTTTTTTTTTTCTTTCAGATTTACGAAAAACGGAAAATTCGGTCTCGAATAATTTCATAAAACGGATTCAGTCCTCAGACTGAAGAAGTTTCACCCATGAGGTTTTTTTTCTTACTTTTTTATTTCCTGTACACTGGACATGACATTTACACAATAGAATTTTTTAACGAAAATGGACTGGGCAACATGCCGTGAACGTTACCACCGTGACTTTGCACCAAAAGACTCTATATCAGCCCCAGAGAAATGCTCCAGCCTATGAGGGACGTCAGTCACTTAGCAACATCATGCCTTTGTAGCTTTTTTGTCTGCTACAGTACTATATCACGCCGGCTGCAACTTGCTGAGTTACGTTTTTAATTGTCCGATTTCATTTCAGTTTCTTTCTCTCATTGTTTATCAAAAAGCACTGAACAGTACCTTTTACAAATTAAAAGGACTTCCTGATAATTTAAAAGGACCAACTTGCTAAATTAAAGCACTTTAAAGGCCTGTTGACCAAAATCCAATTCATAAGGACTTAAAAGGCCCCTATGAACCCTGTTTAAGCACTTTCAAGGCCTTGAAAAGGGGCCTCCCAAAATTAAGAACTTTTAAGGGCTGTGCGAACCCTCTTTCCACATCCTTCTACCCATCTTTAAAACACTTGCTTCTTCCTCAGCAGATCCAGGCACAATCACCATGGCATAGAACTGATTTCATCTATTTCTTGATCATAACCTTTTGCTATTTTCCCACCAACATCTTATCCAATAGCCCTCATTATGTTGACACATTTGTTTAAATACCTGGAATGGACTTATTTTAACCAAAAAGCAGTACCCGCACATGACAAGTTGTCCAACAACATGACACTTCAGGTTCACTGAACGTGTGCCACTATATTTGCTTACCTTCACCTTTCTGGATCACAGACAGAACATTATCACGGGAATGCACCATCACCTCTTCCAGGCCAGTAACATTTATCTGGTGATCCTGATGAACACAACAGCAATTTATCATTCAAGCCTTCTGCCCAGACACAGGCAATGATCAACAATCTTCACATTCAGCAAAAGGGCAGTGAATTAGTAACCAGTTGTTTTCCTGCCTTTGCAGCACCTGCCACCCAGTCCTCAACCCCCCCCCCCCCCCCCCCCCCCCTTTGAAATCAAATAACCTTTCCATACAAACAGTCAAGATTTTACAGCCCATATAAACATCTAGATTATTATTTGCCTGTTGCTTTAGTCAGGCAAAGTCAGTGATGTGACATGAGTATTGGCGTGCACTGTTAAACCAGGTCAACTGGACGCTGACACTGAGCCAGGCAACACATGCTTTATGGACACTGACAGACTAATTTTGAGTATAAGGAAATCTCAAGGATTTGTGGTGTACTGTGCGTTAGATTGTATGATTATGTGAATGTGGTGTGTTTATGTGCGACAAGGACATTAGGTAAGTCCGAGCTTTTTTGTTTCCTTCTTGAGGATGAATTTGTCATTGCCACTTTGCTTCACTGGTATTACTTTATTACGTAGGAGAACATCATTCTGCAATCTGCACTCTAGTATTCATGATTTTTGAAACTGTGATATATTACTGAGTTTTCGTCACCATTAGTCTGGTGTAAAACATGTTCTCTCAAATTTAAGGGGAAGCAACAGAGTTTTTGCTCTGGAATTTTCCCTATTGCCACTGAACATGACAGAGAGAGAAAAATCCCCCGAAGGATGAAATACTGAACAGCCAGTCCTCTGAAAAAGAGGAAGATAGTAATCAATAAAGGATGGATAAATCAGAGCAAAACTGGGAAAGAAGATTTAATAAGGTGACTACCATGCTATCCCAGATTGAAGAGAAACTTGGAGCTGCCATTAACGCAGAAAGTAACACAGGAAAAGGCAAGAGCGTGAAAAATGGAAACCACAACCAAGAAACGACATCGCTCGCATGCTGACTCCCTTGAGCGGAAAAGTGACTCAGATTCATATAGGAACAGTTCCACGCAGAGTTCGCCTGCACTAAAAAAGAAAAGAGCAGGAAGTTCTATATTAGTTCTGAAGGAGAGTTGACTGATGATGAAGATGCCATTTCAATTCCATCTTCTGATGAAGACATGTGGAAAGATAAGAAAGTTCTATACTAGTTCCGAGGGAGAGTTTACTGATGATGGAGATGTTATTTCAATTCCATCTTCTGATGAAGACATGTGGAACGATATTGAAAATGAGTTGGAGGAAAAAGAACAAACAGTAGAAGGTGTTAGCTCCTCCTTAGCTGACATGGCAAACAAACGTTTTCAGAAAAGACACAATGACATCAAAATTTTTTTTTTAATTCAACAAAATCAAAAGACCTGGAAATTGTGACAATTTACAAGTCCCCACAGTAAACCTGCAATTATGGAAGAAAATTCCAGCCTGAGCTAGGAAAGCAGATCTGAAATTGGTTCAGACTCAAAGGGCCATCGTCAAAGCTGCTATTGCTATTGTCAACAGCACTCAGCTTGTGCTCTATGCTGATAGCAAGGGCATAAGTACAGTAGACAAATAGCTGAAGAAAGCCGTCTCTGACATGCACTCTGTGGCAAGAGTTGGGAGAGGGTGAATGTGTCCTGTAGGGGAAAGACTTACGAGTTTTGGTAAAATTTCACCTCCATCCCCTAAGTTACTAGTTATGGAAGGAGCAACTTTCCAGTACTAGCCATCAAAAGAAACAAGAGTGGCTCAGGAATGATTTTCCTTAGGCTTGTACACTTAAAAGTACTTGTAGCTCTGAGAGACAGAATCAGAGATAAGTTCAAACATTCAATGCTGAATGAACAACTGAGAACTGACACAAGTTAAGTGCACTTTCACACATCAACTTTACTTGTTTATACAAGGGTGAAATATTCAAATCAATTTCACTTATTCAGTTCAGGCTGAATATTATTCCCACTTTTTTTTGTCATCATTAAGAGAGGGCAAGTTCTGGATGAGTTGAGTTGGAGTCCACTTGGAATATTAGAACTTAGCTGATGTCGGAGAGGACAGTTGATCTCTCTCTAGTTGCTGGTAACTGATCCACTTCTATTATTTTTTTGGCGGTGCTTTATCAATAACTCTTCAAATTTGTTAAGATTGCCGCCTAACGTTGCCTTACTTTGCAACTAGATCTAAATTTAGATCTGTAAAACTTAATGAAAATCACTGTGCAGAACAGTTTTTAAACAAACTTACTGGAGTTTCATTGATTTTCAAGTGCTTGTCCTCCTTATTGAGCAGGTCGCAAATTTTCTCATTATATTTTTCCATAAGATCTGCTGATCATGACATGTGCTGGGCCGTGGTGTTTTTCCACTACCAGGCATGCCAAAGATAGGTAGGAACCCAGGAACCAGGTTCTAAAACAAACAGAACCTGGTCTGTAGTTAAGCATTTAATTCGAGAACAGTGCTTGCCAGAACTATGAGAAACATTATGTGTGTGTGAGTGAACATGCACGCACATGTGTGCACATGCACACATACACTGTGTCCACGTGTGCAGGTGAACCCGTGTGCATATTCTTGTGTTGGTTCTTTCCATCTCTTCAATCTCAGGAAGATACACTATCTTATGTGAATCATATGGAAGCAATGGGAAGAACTATTACATAATTGTTGATGCCTTTTTGCCAAATAACAAAAGTATTTGACGTCATTTCTACAATACTTGCCAGTGGACATACCTGTCTTCAATAGAAAATGAATCTTGTTTAGTTTTACTGAAAAGGCAAAAAATGTGATGACAAAAAAGTGATGTGAACAAATTCAGATCTAAACAAATTTGAAAAGTTATTGATAAAGCACCACCAAAAAAAGGTACACAAACCAATCACAAGACAAAACACGATGCGTTTCGATCTCTTAGGTCTTCTTCAGGCAAGATACACAACACTCAGACAACGAAAATGAACGAGCAATCACTTATCTTCATCCAGTTCGGCGTAAGATATGTGCTGAATCCAACGCCTGTCTTGTGCCAAACTGGATGAAGATAAGTGATTACTTGTTCATTTTCGTTGTCCTGAGTGTTGTGCATCTTGCCTGAAGAAGACTTAAGAGGTCAAAACATGTCGTGTTTTGTCTTGTGATTCGTTTGTCTACTTTATTTCTTGGCAGTGCTTTATCAATAACTCTTCAAATTTGTTAAGATTTCCGCCTAACATCGCCTCACTTTGCAACTAGATCTAAATTTAGATCTGTAAAACTTATGAAAATCACTTTGCAGTACAGTTTTTATATAAACTTACTGGAGTTTCATTGACTTTCAAGTGCTTGTCCTCCTTATTGAGCAGGTCGCAAATTTTCTCATTATAGATTTCCATGTAGCTTGCTCGCATCAAAAATTCATGAGATGGCTTCTGCAACAAAAGAATCATACAAAAATGACAGAAAATAACTTTTAACTATTTCAATCAGTCATGCAAAATAAAATCAATCATCGAGAAGTGCCAATACAGATGCTGCCAGAGGAAAAAAATGAATAAAAAAATAAATTCCACCAAAAAGTTTCTTGTTGTTTTTGTTTTCATCTGAAATTGCGAACATTTCAAACATTTTTCTTTGAATAATTACACAGTTTGGAACCTCCCTATAGGCTTCTTAAATATTCATAGGAAAGCACGGCTAACTGTTCTTACTTGGGTCCTCACCCTGTGAGGAGTTAGAACATGCATGTGTTGGGTATATTCGAGAACTTAAACAAAATCTGTTCGCAGTTTAGGCTTTTCTTGGCATCTGAGATTAATCTCTATAGAGATTATCCTTTAATGCATGCATCTGTAAGCTTTTCTGAGCACCTGAAATAAAACTATAAGGAGTTAAAGAATAGGTGTCAACTTTCTAGAGTCAAGAGTCATAAACCAGAAGTGGGGTAGTCTGAGGAGAGAACCCTTGACTGGACTTCTCAAATTTGGTTTTCATTTTGGATTCTTTGAAGCGGTCGTTGGAGTCGGCCTTCTCCTTTCAAGAGAAAAAACTTTGTCTTGACCAATGGAGAAAATACCAGAAACCTGCGCTAGTCTTCGCCTTTACAACCGCCGTTATCACGGAGCACCCTGCATCTTCCAAGTCAACCAGCGTTTCTCCTCTTCCTCATACTTCTAGAACCTGCTTGTCAGTCAGAAAGCTCTCTCCGAACTTGACCCTCATGAAACCTGCATCAGCTGCTCTGGCTTTTCTCCATTCTTTCCATTCAACTTATGCGAGAGCTGGACTGGTTCAGCATGGTGCACAGTTTTTGGCTCTCGTCTCAAACATCTTGAAGGTCTGCTGCACAGACAGATGCTACCTGTTCCACCATTCAACCTATGGTCCCGGCCTGGTGGAGACTGGCCAGCATCTCCCCCCAGTGCACTCTGAGTGGGTTGATTACATGTTCTTTGGGGAGACCACTCCTGTATTCCTGGTGGTTTAAGGTACAGTTAGCTCCCTGCTATCCATATATCAATTTTTTTTTTAAAGATTCCTGATGTAGAGCGCGTTCCACTCATACTGGAGATAAGGCATTCATTTGGATAGGTAAATATGAAGAAAACTCCAGACGAAAAGCTCCAGGCTTCAGCAGGTCATCCACCAGGCTTCCATCTTTGGCCAGAAACCTCTTACCCCCAGAGAGGATATAAGGGCACACAAAGTCTGGGCTCTTTCCGCCAGTTACACCCTCTGGCAGAGCAATGTGGTCACTGGTTGGAGAAGGATGACCACCTTTGGCAGGTTTTACACACACACAAAAGGGAGAAAGCCAAGAGAAATGGCAGGGGACATGGAACTCTGGACTACCTAGGTGGAATAGTGGTGGCTTGCAAGGCTACTTTTCCAAAGTAAGCTCTTGTACCCCCTTCTCTCTTTATGTCATGTTTACAGGCTGGAGGTCTAACATTAAAACATTATCATTGTCATGTTAAAAACAAAATGAGACAAACCAGCCAAGAAAAACTGAGACACTTATTTTGCCACCGAAGGGCTGTGGCTGTGTTGTTACACACTCACAGATGTTGCCTTTCACCATGTTAGTTTGAGTGTTCGTGGTGCGCTCTTGGACTAACTCCAGTGGAGACCCTATCTCTTCCCACTTGATGTTTGAGTGGTCATGGCACACTCCTTCACTTTGGTACTTGTCTAGGTTAGTTGCCTCTTGCATCTACTTGGGGCATTTTTGCTGGCATGGCCATCTGGAAATGGCTCTGTAGTCCTCTTTTGTACCTTGTTAGCCAAGTATATCAGGTGTTCTGGCACAGCCC
This sequence comes from Conus canariensis, assembly GCA_033310375.1. Classification (NCBI taxonomy): domain Eukaryota; kingdom Metazoa; phylum Mollusca; class Gastropoda; order Neogastropoda; family Conidae; genus Conus; species Conus canariensis. The sequence goes on from CM065714.1 coordinate 77,040,055, forward strand.
TTGTTTTCTCCCTTTATATTTGGATCATGGTGTCTTTTACTACATGAATTTGGTGTTCATGGTACATCCTTTTTCTCACTTGTACATGTTTGCTTCTGGGCATGTGCCAGTAAGTCAAATGTTATGTATATGCCTTAAAGCCACTTAATTTCAGGCTACCAGTGGCATGCCCCATTCACTTGTGATGACATGTATATTGGACCTTTTATTACATCAATTTGGTGCTCATAAAACACCTATTTTGTTACTGTCATCTTTTGCCCTCAGCCATCACCTTGTTTCTTTGACATTTCTATGTTTCCCAGTGTTTGACCCCTGCCCGTTAGGCAGCAATTGTAATTACACAGCATGTAGGGTCTGATTGTTTCGGTCTTCTCCTTTTCATGATCCTGGCTCATTTCATTTCCTCATATTTGACTCATGCTAGTGGATCCATGAGGGAGAGCTGGGACAATCCTTTAACATTCCAGGGGACAGCCAAGACTTAAGGCCAACTGGCTGTTTGACACCAAGCTCTGGAATGAGTTATGGTCAACCTCGTGCATGTTTGAGCATCATGGGCAGTGTACTTTGTGTCTGGTTGGGAGACTGTTCTGTTTCTGCGCTGTTATTGTGACAGCAGTAGGTGAGTTCTGAAGGAGTCTTGCAGCAACAGATAATCAGTTACTTACTCTGATTCAGCTGAAATCCTTTTTTCCCCCAGTCAGGGTCGCCAATGTCAAGGGTATTCAGCAGAATGATCAAACGCACTTGAAGTAAAGTCACACTTGAAAGAAAACTGAAGATTAATTTATTGAAATAAAGTTGAATGATTGATTAAGAATAATAATTAATGAACACAGGAATGAAGATGCTGAATGAATAAATAAAGAAACAAAGTTCTATGTGGAGAGTACGCAAAACAGAGATGCAGATACTTGAACTTAACTATGATGCCAAACATACAAACTGGAATACTGAATAAGACTGAATAAAACAACGTCCGTACTTTCTAACACACTGGCACAGCCATCCAAAACCTCTGATAAACAACCACCGCTTGATGATGTCTTCCACAGGAATTGAAGTAAAACTTAATGACGAAAAACAGGAATTGACGAGTCACTCGGAACAAAAGAAATATCTAAAGTAAAACAGGAGACAATAATATGAATTACAGTTAAGTTCAAACAATGGTGAAAATGGATTTAAATAAAATAAATACTCATTTCAACGCTGACAGCAGCCTTACATTAATCTAGGACACTTGACAATCCTGCATGTACCAAAAATGGTCATACATCAAACCAATTAACTTTCAACAATTTTTATGAAAAATTAGACATTTGCTCAGAGAAATTAGTTACCTGTTCAATGAAGTTAAAGATGTCAGTCACAGCCTGGGTTATAATCCCTGGTGTCATTTTATCACCTGACATTGTGTACGTCTTCCCTGATCCGCTCTGACCGTACACAAATACTGTGCCTGCAATTTCAGCACATTACACATTTCAGAGCATGCAGTATGGAGTTGCAAATCCATACAGATGCCATAGAATGAGTGACACTTTACAATATTGGACATAAGAAAAAGGGAATCAGGAATAGGGGATGCACCAAAAACATACACATAAAAACGCACCAAAAACATATACATAAAAAAATATTTTGAAAAAAAAAAAGTACAATCCATGTCCTTTGGTCAGAAGATGGTACTGACAACAGTAAAAATCATGGCTCCTCCAGATGTAATGACCAAACTCACAATGTTTTGTCAGGGGTCGAAATGTTCTTTTGTTATTTAGTGTCATGAACACAATGCCTGCTCAGAATGCGGAAAGTGTTCCAATAAAAAAGACATAGACAAAACCGATGAGTATTCCCAAAACGTGGACAAGCTGTACTTATATCATTCTGTTACATCATTCCCTCTCAATCACTTGCATGTTGTCATTTCACTATTATGATTTCAAGCGTTCAATGAGTCTGCTTCAATCAACTTGCTTGCTACCATGCAAGAATGCTCGTCGTAACATGAGATTCGTCTGGCAAGTCACAAAGTAGGACTGAAACCAATTTTATACTCAACTCATCACAGACGTTTCAAGTTCACTCTTCTCCATCACACAGCTCAGCAAGTATTGCATGTGGCTATTTGTTTGTAAGCTAAGATGGCGAGAAGTGTGTGCTACATGACATACAACACGATTCCCACTCAAAATGCATCAAGATGCAGGCTATTTCTGAAAATGAAGCACTGTTGTGAAAATGAAATATTTACAGAGTACTGTGATAATTGCAACCCCTATAAGTAAAATGTGTTACAGACGCATACCTTCAACTCTTTCTCCCCCTCCCCTGCCCTCCTCCCCTCAATCCCACAAGTCAAATTATGTGATCATCACTATTTACCATGATAACCATTCATGGCAGCATCCACAGTTGGAGCAATAACACCACTGTACAGATCCCATGTTGAGCTGTCACTGTCATACACCTTGTCTGAAATGTAAAAGCAGACATACACATACAATTTAAAAAATGATCACTTTGACATGCATGGCACATACTTCCATACCATATTCAATATCTTCATCAATCCTATTATGAAGGCATGGTGTGCTCAACGATTATATCTGGTCTTAGCATGACAAAGTAATCTTTTCTTTATGTAAATAATCTTTTCCTTACAAAAAGTACTAAATGTAGCACTTGGCATACTACAGTTCTTTAACAGCCACTGTCATTTAAAAAATTAAGAAGTTTATAATAAACTGAAATTCTATTAACTCAGTGTCATAATTGTACAAACCAGTAAATGTGACAATTTTGTCTGTATATGAAAAACATCCTAGTACAGTATAATCCCGCTATAAGAAACACAGTTATAAGAAAACCCCCCTATAAGAAAGGATTTTTTTGTCCCCATCACAACCCTTCTTTGGTATGTTACCAAAACTCGGCTGTAAGAAAACTCGCGCATAAGAAAACTCGCTTATAAGAAAGCAAAATTTTGCTCCCCACGTGATATAAACTCGGATATAAGAAAACCGAAAGTACCTTTCCAAGAAAAACGGCAGTGGTTCTAAGAAAGGATGGTGAACTGTCTGAACTGCATAGGCACGTCATTGCGAGAGTTGTTTTGCAACGTAATTCCATTCTTTCCTTCACTATTCTTTTCAAAGTACATGTAGGCTAGAAAGAATGTATGCGCCTGTGCTTCTGAGCGTCAGTCAAGGCTGCCCATTCCCATGATTCACTTCGATCATCATGGCAGAGAAGAAAAAAAGGAAATGCCATCTCTCTCAAGCGTAAACTTGAACTAATTCAGTATGCTGAACAACATCCGTTCAAAATGAGAAAAACAATAGCTGAAGAACTAGGTGTTCCTCTACCCACACTGTCAAAGATATTAAGTGACAAGGAGAAATACAAAGGCCTTTACGAGAAAGGGAGCACGACCGACCTGCAAAAGAAAAAGGACCGGGCACCAAAATACTCCGAGTTAGACAAAGACCTCTTAAAATGGTTCTCAGAATCACGGTAAGTTTTTTATGGATACATGTATTTTTTTCTGTAACGACCCTTCCTCTCCCCACCCACCTTCTCTCTCTCTCTCTCTCTGTCTGTCTCTCTCTCTCTCTGTCTGTCTGATTTTGCTTGCTTGCTTGATGGATTGCTTGCTTATTGATTGACTGATTGACTTGCTGATTGGTTGTTCTTATTTGTTTCCTTGTTTATCTGTTTGTTTGTTTTGGTTGACTAGATATTTAGTTAGTTTGTTGGTTGGTTATTTGTAGTTTGTTTGTCCAGAGATTTTTTCCATTGCTCGCCATCCTCTCTCTCTCTCTCTCTCTCTCTCTCTCTCACACACACACACACACACACAAACACAAAGCAGAGAGACAGTGATATCCATCAGGCTTAAAGGCAGAACATTTTTTATGTGAAGCTTGGGGGGGGGGGAATATTTTCTCCCTTGTTTCATGCACAAAAGCATTTCGTTTGTGTACAATCAAACAGAGCAAAGATTAACATTTAAATAAAATATGATAATATGTATACATGTACACGGAAGGCTGAAACAGGGATGTTGCCATGATTTTTATTCTTCGGTGATTTGGCCGAAACAGCCAAGAAAGTCTCGGCTTTTCACAGAAAATTTCGGCTCCTTCTTCATGACTAAGTCGGTTTATTTGTGAAGACTTTGGCTTAGAAGCCGACGTCACGGACATATACTTTCAGCTCTTTCAGCCGACGCAAACGACATCCCTGTGATATAATGATGTCAGTGTAATGTCTAGGCTTCACTTTTTTCATCACTGGGTGAAATATTTTACTCTAGCCTGCGTTGTTTGACTGGTAACTGATTTACTGTTACATGTATGCGCAGGTCACAAAACATCCCTGTCGATGGCGCAATGCTGAAGGAAAGGCCGAAGAACTGGCAGCAACATTACCTATGGCTGACTGGAAATGCTCAGATGGATGGTTACACAGATGGAAGAAAAGACACGGAATAACATTCAGAACTGTCAGCGGAGAGAGAGCCTGTGTAGACGAAAAGGTGACCGACGCTTGGGTTGAAGATGTTCTCATCCCAGCACTACAGAAGTATGAAGAAAGGGATATATACAATCTTGATGAAACTGCACTCTTTTGGAGACTTCTTCCAGAAAAAAACATTTGCATTTAAAGGCGACACCTGCCAAGGCGGGAAACGCTCTAAGGAAAGAATCACAGTCATGGTGTCCTGTAACATGGACGGTAGCAACAAACGACCGCTCCTAACAATTGGGAAGTTTAAGAAGCTGAGGTGCTTCCAAGGAATCAAGAAGCTCCCTGTTGACTACCGTTCCAATCAAAGCGCATGGATGACAAGATACATTTTCCACGACTGGCTGCTGTCTTTTGACAGAGAAATATTCATGCAAAACCGGCAGGTTCTCTTAGTCATGGACAACTGTTCATTGCACCAAATTCCAAACTTGAGCGCAACTGAAGTCCTCTTTCTACCAGCAAACGCGACGTCTAAACTACAACCACTTGATGTTGATGTGATCCGCAACCTAAAACTGCATTTCAGGAAAGCTATGGTCCACAAGTTGATAGCACATATCAGCGCCGGAACAGCAGTGAAAGAATACAAGCCCACACTCCTCGACGCAGCCTGTGTCTTGAAGCAATCGTGGAACAAAGTTGCTTCTTCGACCATTGCGAACAGTTTTCGCAAAGCAGGATTCATCAAGGTTGACTTGGAAACAAGTGCAAATGCAGACGACATCTCAGAAGAACATGATCCAAATGATCACGAGAAGCAAGAGCCCCTCTTGGATCGCCTTTTCGAGGAATGGAACGTCGATCCATCAGACTACTTTACTGTGGACGATGACGTCGCAACAGGAGAACCAGGTTCTTCCGAACCATCTACTTCCGCATTTGTAATCGATAAGGACGAATCTGATGAAGATGATGACTGTGGTGAAACAACAGAAAGACTTTCAAGTGTGGCTGCACTGGACTGTGTTGAAAAACTTCACAACTACTGTTTGCAGTCAGGATGCGGTGATGCTATCATGAAATCGCTTACAGCATTCAGTGAGTTGCTAGAAAGGCACATGGCAGGCTTAAAAGAACAGACTCGAATCACTGAGTTTTTCTGCCCCGCAAAGCAGAAAGATCATAAGACTGAAGACGGAGTAAAGAGAGAATGCTTCAATCCAGAGAAAAATGGACAGAAGACAGAACGGATGGAAACAGAGGATAGATGGGAGGAATACAAAGAGAAAGAAGGGATGGAAAAAGACAGAGAAGATGAAGAAGAAAAAATGGAAGACATGAGATACAGGCAAAGCCATAAAGAAAAGGATGAGACGGGAGACAGGGGAGGCAAGAAAGAAAAGAAGGAAAAAAAGAGAGATGGAGGAGGTAATAAGGGGATGGAAAAAGACAGAGAAGATGAAGAAGAAAAAATGGAAGACATGAGAGACAGGCAAAGCCAAAAAGAAAAGGAAGAGACAGGAGACAGGGGAGGCAAGAAAGAAAAGAAGGAAAAGATGAGAGATGGAGGAGGTAATAAGGGGATGGAAAAAGACAGAGAAGATGAAGAAGAAAAAATGGAAGACATGAGAGACAGGCACAGCCAGGAAGAAAAGGAAGAGACGGGAGACAGAGGAGACAAGAAAGAAAAGAAAGAAAGGATGAGAGATGGAGGAGGGAATGGTGCAGGTATGAGGAAAGAGATGGAGGACGATGTTCAGTATACCGGGAAGGATCCCGAACCCGCGCGAAGTTTCACACCCACCAACGCAGGATGGCGTCTGCGGCAGTTAAGACTTGGTCTTCCGATTTCGCTTTCTATGCCAGAACGTCACGCCAAAGAAAAGTTAGGAAAGCCAACAATCGTCAACAACATTATAGGAGATGGGAACTGTCTCTACAGGGCCTTGAGTTTTGAATTGTGTGGTACACAAGACTGCCACGAGCAAATTCGAGCTTTGATTGTTGACATAATGTGTAGAAATAGTGAAGCATTTTCCGCCTTCGTTGGAGAAGATTTGGGCAACTACATTTCTCAGCATGCTCTTGAAACACGATCATGGGGGTCAGATGTGGAGATATTTGCGGCCGCGACACTGCTGCAAACAACTGTTCTTGTCTATACCGCCGTTTCACCGACTGCTCGGAAGTGGCTGTCACACCCGCCACTTTTTCCCATACCTGGGATTGAAGTCAGTGATGAAAAAATTTATTTGAGAAACCTTTGCCAACACTTCGAGCGAGTTGTTTGCGCATAAGGCCAACACAGCTTACCAAAATGTTTAGACTAAGCAACCCCCCACCCCCCCTGCACCCCTATGCTTTCTGTCTGTTATTCATTTCTTGTGTGGGGGAGGAAGGGAATGTGTACCTGGGGCCAGGGCGATATCTTGTAGTCTTTCTTCAAAAAGATATCTCGTATAACGAATTATGTCTTTCTTTTTAGTATCATTTGTCTAATTTTTTTGTTTGTTTTTGTTTGTATAAAGGAAAATGCATTTCTTTTTCTTGTTTATATTTTGTTATAGATATATACATAGGCAATGTGTGTAATTATTTTCATTTGATATACAGCTCGTAATACTTCTGATTTGTTATTTAAAGAAAAAAAGAAATATTCATGAAGCAATGCTTTATCTCTCTCTCTCTCTCTAATTATCTATCTCTGGGAATATTAAGTACACGCACATGTGTTTACCATTCAGTATATTTTTCTTATGCTCTTTTTATTTTGACGATTTCTTAAGGATTTTATTAAGTGCAGTAAGCTCACTCGTTGCTACAATAAAACAAATAAACAAAAAATAACGAAAATCTCGAAGAACTGCATTTTGCTGTCTTTCCGAAGCTACTTCTGGGTTAGAGTTTAAAAAAGTAGTATTTCAATTATAAGAAATTTTTTGGGTAAATTTTCTTATAACCGAGTCCTTCTTATAAGAAAACTCGGCTATAAGAAAACAAAAATCTTACTCCCCTCAGTTTTCTTATAGCGGGATTATACTGTACTCTGCATCATATTATGCAAAAAACGAAAAAAAATAGTGACATATTTTGAAATAACTTTTTGAAAATGAATGCATACAATTTTCAGTTTGCCCCCTTCCAAACATTTTAACACATACATTTTTTTTCTTCCCTAAAGCACCATGTTGAAACAATCGCACTGTAGTTTCTTGATCTGAGAACATGACTGGCTGCTTCAGGTAAGAGGGGCATGCTCTAATACTTCTGGAGTTACCTAGGAAAAGGTTTTGACGACTTTTGTTATCCAGTTTGGAAGATGGGGAACAGCACACTTTTCACTTGATATAACCGTGATTCTAGGGAACATGCGTAGCAGTGGGGTATCTGCTACTGATGGATGATTGTGATGCATCTTTAAAATTTTATGGTATTTGTTGCTGGGTGTTGCTTGTATTAAATAAAATTTAACAGAATTTCAACATTCATCCCCCCTCCTCCCCCATATTTGAGCATTCATATAAAATTAATAGATGCAAAACATATCAGGTCTGTGACAAGAAGATGCATACTGCAGATGGTTCTACAACTGACCGTTAAAGATAAGTTAATCTCTATCAAACACAGCATCATTTTTAAAGGTGTCTTCAATATTCACATTACACCAATTCTCAGGTAAATTTTGATGTTACTCAAATACAAGTAATTAAATCTCAGATATGGCTGTAACGTTTGCTTTTCACTGTTCATTCTAATCTTAATGCTGGCATGCTCTCTCCACTTGATCTAATCTACATTCTTTGAAATACTTTTCAATACACATTCTTCAAGTCATTGTCAAAACACAATTATTCCATGACAATACACATGCCCTAAATGTCATCCTCTGAAAGACAATCCTGAAACAAAGAACACAGTTTTCTAGGCTTGCCCACTTGCCTGATCATGCTCCTTGACTTTTTCCTCTTCACAGATCTAAAGATATGCCTTGCAGGAATAAAATTTAAGAAACTGTCAGCTTCAGAATAGGTACAGTGTCTCTCACATATACAAAGATGCCTACGGAGCAGATTTATTGACATCTACAAAAGATCAAGCCATAGGAAGAGAGTGTAGCAACAAGGGGAGAAACTAAGCAGTTTTGTTTGCTCAGAAACAATTTCATTCTGCAAAGACTCTTCCATTGAGAGAAAGTCGGATTCTTCTAAAAAGTACCCTTGTATATAATTATAAGAATTATTCAATACTAAGATTGTAAAGACCAGTATGAATAATGCATTGTCAATCAGCAAGTAAAAGACAAAAACGAAAATCAACACCACTGCATTTTAATTTGCCTCAATATAAGAACTGATAAATTTATAAGATTTCCAAAGTCCAAAGTGTAAAATACATGATTTACCAAAAGTGTAAGGTGGAAGGCTAGGCTGATCAAGCTGACTGATCACTTTTTCATCTTGCACACTCCACCTAACATCCTGGCCAGCCTGTTGTTCTCTGCCCACCGAAACAATTAAATTAACATGGTAAAAGGCACTTTGGAACTTAATATGCACTTCTTGAATTTTAAGAACAAATCTATTTCATCCATAAACAGCCCTTTAGAATATAACAAGACACATTTGTTTTGCAAATGTTTTGAAGCATACCCATTTTGCAAATACTTTGAACTTTAACTGAAGGTATATAGACAAGTAACAGAATAAGATTGTATCCCATCAGGCATGATTCATGCGTTAAGTTGATGTTACAGATAAATATACCGCATCTAGTGTACTTCAGAATACATATTCAACTCTGGCCAAAAACTGAGCAAAACTGATTGCCTTTTGGTCTAGAAATAGTGGTACTATTATTTGTCACATTATTTTCTTCATACTTACCTGTCAAAACAAATGCCTTTTCTCATACTACATGGAACACGATAACATCAGGAATCTCAACAACAAAAATTATGTGGAGAGTGGGAGCTACTCTACTCAACCTACACAAATATATGAGTGGTCTCCCCTGAGTGACATGTAATCAACTCACTTCACCCAAAACAAATCACTTTTCTCCACTTCCTATGTATGGACACATCTCTCTCCCAGTTCAAACGCTTGAACATGGATCAGCAGAAATGTTCTTTTGAATTGGCCTTTATCTCTCATGAATAGACCATGCCTTCCCAGTTTGAAAATTCTAAATACTTGCACCTTTTGCACCTTGCTTCTTCTCTACAGTCACCATCTTTTCAAGGCTCCTTGCACAACTCAACCAGTCAAGCATTTCTTCTCCCCAGTCATCAGAATTTACTGTTCCTGTCAACAAGTGACTTCTTCGCTTAACCAGCATGGAACTTTTGTCTTCTGTACCAGCTGCTTACCATTCACTCTTAGAAGCTCATGCGAAAATTGGCCGACCGGGACATAGCACTTGGTTTTCTCTCTACGATATGATGGTCAGCCAGTTTTGGCGAGAGTGGCAACTGATGTTCCTTGCTCCACTGCTTCAGATGCGGTTTCAGGTGTGGCGGAGACAGGCCAGCGTCTCCTCCCAGCACGCTCTACGACCCCCGGGTGAACTGTTTTGGAAGACCAGCAGTCTTCAAACCCTCCTTTGTGGTCTCAGGAGAAGAGGTCCCGTGCGAGCAACTGTTCCTGTTGCCAAGCGACGTCTTCACTTAACCAGCATGGAACTTTTGTCTTCTGCACCAGCTGCTTACCATTCACTCTACGTAGCTCATGCAAAAATTGGCCGCCCTGGACATAGCACTTGGGTTTTCTCTCTACGTTATGATGGTCAACCAGTTTTGGCAAGAGTGGCAACTGATGTTCCTTGCTCCACTGCTTCAGATGCAGTTTCAGGTGTGGCGGAGACAGGCCAGCATCTCCTCCCAGCACGCTTTACGACCCCAACCCCCAGGCGAACTGCTTTGGAAGACCAGCTGTCTTCGAACCTTCCTTGTTGGCCTCAGAAGAGGACTCTTGCAAGCAGTACCACCTTGGAGATGTGCCTGGCAGGCGCTGATCCAAGGGGGAGTTACCAATGCGAGTGGGCACTGCCCTGGCAGTTTGAGCAGGGAGGACAGGTCGCACTCAAACCAATTGCGAGACATGCGTGATATGGATGCATGCGAATGGGAGACGTAGAGGATTTTGAACTTTCCAATGAATATATTCATGAAAATTTTGAAGAGGAAGACATTTCTTCTTCCTCTGAGCACATTCTCGCAAGAACTGCTACTAAATGGTGGGCAGTATCATGAGTTCATGAACGATACTTTTCTTGACTCCCCTTCCGCTCATTATGGTGTCAAGTCAGTTAACCCTTTCACCGCCAAAGGCGCCATTTGGTGACAGTGTGTGTCACCGCCAAAGGCGCCTTTTGGCGACCAGGTAGGGTTACCTAACTCCCGATATTCTCACTCTCTAATCTGATGAGACAGAAAGCCAGAAAGAAATGTCATAGTTGGGTGATTCCCTGACCTATGCTCACAGCCATTTTGCTTCATCAGAGCGCTGTTCAGTTAAGTGTTCTTTATCAATTTATTCCGATTGTTTTTCCATTCACTATGACGTCACAACCAAGCACTTCACCTACTCAGCCTCACTGTACATTTACCACAGATCAGGTGCTGGAAATATTGAAAAGACCGTCAGTTGATACTGAATAAGATAAAGAACACCCAGATTGTGAGCAGCAAACATCTGGCTACTTTACAGGGATTGGGGGGGGGGGGGGGGGGGGGCGCTTGACCGAATTATCGCAGTGGCTGACTGTTGGAGGCGTGCCAACTGGCTGAGCAGTGCTCAGTGCATCACGCACACACACACACACAAGAGGCCCTTAAACAAGCTTAGTGTTGCTGGCTCTGGGCCAACTTTTTGTGCCTATCACACAGTGAGAGAGGTCTTATAGGGGGTGAGTAGCAGCCACGAGATAATGAATGAGCTGCAAGCCCAGCTGACTTGCCATGAATCGAGGTCGAAGGGGGCGTGGCTGATTGACTGACACGTGTCAACTGGTCTGCTGCAGAGAGAGTTGGAGTGGTGGGCTGCCCTATCACTAGTATCAGACTCGCTCGCGAGGTTATAGAGACCCACAGGCAAGTGAATGACTGTTTTCATAGAAAATATTGCTTTGAAAAATGAGAGTGAAAGGGATGCATGTGCATGTGTGTGTGTGCGAGCATGTGTGTGTGTGTGTGTGTGTGTGTGTGTGTGTGTGTGTGTGTGTGTTCCCTTTTCCTTTCTTTCATGTGTGTACAAGTGGGGCATAAGAAACTCTGTGTGTGTGTGTGTGTGTGTGTGTGTGTGTGTGTGTGTGTGTGTATGTGTGCGTGTGTATGTGTGTGTGTGTGTGTGTGTGTGTGTGTGTGTGTGTGTGTGTCCCTTCACTTTTTCTTTCTTTCATGTGTGTGCCAGTGGGGTGTAAGCAGTTTGTTATGTGTGTGTGTGTGTGTGTGTGTGTGTGTGTGTGTGTTGTGTCTGTGTGTGTGAATGTGTGTGTGTGTGTGTGTGTATGTATGTGTGTTGTGTGGGTGTGTGTGTGTGTGTGTGTGTGTGTGTGTGTGTGTGTGTGTGTGTGTGTGTGTGTGTGTGGTTTCTTTTCTGCATAACCTCATTAGTCATATCACTAATTAATGTTGTTTCAGGAGTGCTGGTGAACAAGGATGATTTTCAACCTGTGGACTTCTTCCAGCTCTTTTTCTGCTGTTGGGGTATGTTGATTTATTGCTGGTTTTTTTTTCATTTTTCTGTTGAATATTACATACTTTGTGGTCTTTATTTTGTGAGTGGAGTATTTTTCCTTCTTTGTTCAGAGTTTGATTGCATACTTTCTTCCTTTTTATGTTGACACTAAAGATAGCATTCAATTTCTTATTTTGCATTTTTTTTTTCACTTGAAATTACCAAAAATTTGAAATTGTTGTTGTCTAACCATTACTAACATTCTATAATTTAACAAAAGTACAGTTTATTTCCTCCATTACCCAAAAAACAGCATAAGAATTGGTTGCTTAGTTCCAGAGATATCCGCATTTCACACAAGCTGGTATGAAATAAGAGATTTTCTGAAAAATGGCTGGCGATGGGGATTTATGCAAAATAGAAGGGTTAAAGCTATTTATCTGTAAAACATTCCGGTTATCAAGAAAACACTATTTTCTTTTGAGGCGGAATGCTCTAATCTGTTAGTTCCAATTCCAGCTCCATCCCGTGTGAACAAGTTTCTGACATTTGTTTTCATTCACCTGTGCGGTGAGGTTGATTCAATATGGCGATTCAGCGGTTTTTGACAGTCATCTTTATGCTGTTCAACTCGGACATTTATATGGGAATTCACAAGAATAAAGATCTTTTGACATGGAGTCAGATGGATTTTTTATAATGGCTGTCTTTGTTTTAAATTCTGTGGACGGCTGATGTTGTCAATGGCCTGTCTTTCGGGAATGACTTTGATTGTAACCTTGTTGTCTATGAGTTTTCTTCTCCGGCTGAATAGTCTTCTTTTTTGGTGTCCTTTTTTCATGGTCACGATTGTATTTGTATGAATGATGATTTATGAGGAGCATCGAGACTTCTTCTGGTGCCTTTTTACAATTCGGAAATTCCCCTTCCACAATCTCAAGGAGTTTTGTGGGACCGTCTCTTTTTCCCCTCGCGTCTACTACTCCGTCTTTCTCAGTGAGAGTTTGGCACTTGGTTACCTCCGGAGTTTCTGCGACATCAAGGATTTCGTTTTTGGCTCCTCTATTGATGTCTGTCACCGTTGGACCAGTTCCTGACACAGAAACTCATCCAAAACTGCATCCCCTCAATTACGGTCTTTTTTCTAGAAAGGTGCCTTAGGGCGACCACTCTTCTGTGTTCGTCAGTTTCTTAGTCTTCCTTTCCCTGGTTCCAAGGAACTGGAAGATAGACAAGTAACAGGCCTCCTCTGGATGAGATAAGTGTTCCAAGGAATCAGCTCGTCAGCCATGCCCGATCTGCTGTGTGTCTCTTCCCACCTCACATACAGTGGTATTTCTATGATACAATATTTTGCGAGGGAGATTAACGTTTATATACTGATTCTCCCATAGAAACTGTCTTAGTGAGAAGTCAAAGGCTTCTTTATCTTATCCCCATCTGATAAGTCTGCAGATTATGGAAAAAAAAAAAAAAAAAAAAGAGGGAAGGAAGGGGAAGGCGGACAAGATCCCTTCTCATAGTTCTTCCTGGTGGAGAGGCACTTCATGACGGATATCCAGTTGGTATGGCTGCCCAAGACATTCTTGGGCATCTCTTCTGCAGTCTATTGTAGCTTCCCCTTGCTCCTTCCAGACCATGACCAATCTGGTCTCACCAGCTAAAAGCTCCTTCCTTTGGCTGACTCCATCTGTTCAAAACTCAGAGGCCATCAAGCAATGTCGTCTAAAATGACCTAAGAAGGGGATGTTCATTAGCCTCTTTGTTTTGGCTTTTCAGCTTAGATTGAGCCTGAATTGCTGATGTCAAGTATCCCTTACAATTACAACTCCCTCCATTGTCAGAGGAAAAAGATTTAAAAAAAATTTTTTTAAAAGAGGGAAAAAAAAGTGGGGGGTGTGGGGTGGGGGTGGGGGGCCCAATGGAGCTGACAATCACGAGTTCAAACCCAGGTTGGTTGATATTTTTTTTACAGGAGAAAGGAAAGAAAAAAAAGAAGAAAAGAATGGGAACAAATAAGAGCAGCCTGAGTGCTATGGTTTTTGGGAAGACCGGAGATGCTGGCAGTAGTACTAGTTCTGCATGATTGGTTTTAAGTCCTGAGGAAGGTGTACTCACATTTCTACGGTTGCTGCATATCCAGGATACAGAGCGGCACTCAATCCAGACAGTTGATTGATCTGGCAGTGATAGTATTTCTGTTTTGTCTAGCAACAGGAATCTCCTTGCTATTGAGATGCATACCATTCAACTCAGTATTCTGATGTACACTCTATCCAGGAAGGATCAGGTGTTACCTTTGGAGAGGAAGCTCAACAACAACATTATTTTTTGACCCTTTATGTCAGTGTCATGGGGATATCCCAAGTGGTCCTACATACGACAGGGTGGAACTATCAGCTTCCAGTCTTTCTGTTGCCAGTTCTAGACCCTCTAGCCATGACTATGGACTCTCTGTCGATCTCTTGGGAGGGGATGTTTTCTTATGAGTACCCTCTGTCCCGCTTCATTCCAGCAGTCCTAAAGAAGGCATCCACGCAGATAGGCATCTTGATCCTGACATCCACTATGAAATGGTCAAGAATTCATAAACCTACTGATTTCTGTGCTGGTGAAGGTCCCAATTTTTCTACTTTCTCGAAAGGATCAAATATCGCCCCAAAATTGGCTTCTTTCACAGCTGGAATGGTGGACTTGTCCGGACGAATTTCAGGATAGGTAAAGAACTGACGAAAATTGTTTTGGTGCTTGAAAAGGTGAACCCGTTTTCTTCAGCCCACTGTTTAATCTTATCCACACAATGTTGGAGTTGACATTGTACGCTGCCATAAAAAGCTCCAACTGCGTAGAGTGTGAAGTCATCAACAGAAGGGGCTCGGAACCCCGTTTTAATCCTTACACCGCCGACATTGCATTTCTGCAACCATGTTGCTCACTGCCAACATCGCCAAAATGCAACCAACTAGGGTTACCTAACTCCCAATACTCTCACTCTTGAATCTGATGAGAAGAAAGCCAGCAATAAATGTTATAGTTGGGGGATTCCCTGACCTGTGCTCACAGCCATTTGCTTCGTCTGAGCACCATTCAGTTAAGTGTTTTTTTTTAATTGATTTATACCGATTGCTTTTCGATTCACTATGACGTCACAACCAAGCACTTCAGGTACTCAACCGTGCCATGCATTAGGTGCTGGAATTGTTGAATAGACAGTCAGTTGATCCTGATCCAGATTAAGAACACCCAGACTGTGACCAGGAAACATCTTGGGATAGGGAGATTTTGACAGAATTACCACAGAGGCCGACTTTGTTGGATATGTGGTGGGCCTAGGCAATCTGGCGTGTGCAAGCATGGTGTTGGCTCAGAGCCAACTAGCAGTGACTGATTTGAAAGCCCCATGAGTGAAAACTTGATAGGGGGCGACTAACAGCTAAGAGACAACAAACTGTAAGCACAGCTGGCTTGCAACAGATCGAGGTCGAAGGGGACGTGGCCGACTGACACATGTCAGAGGTGTGCTGCAGAGATGAGTTTGAGTGGGAATTACATGACCAGCTGGATTCATACGCCCTAGGAGAATTGCTCCCCAGGTTCTAGAGACCAACAGGCAAGTGAAAGACTTTATTTTCATTAAACAATTATTGCTTTCAACAGTGCGAGTGAAAGGGATGTGTGTGCATGTGCATGTGTATGTGTGTCATGTGCACAGGATGTGTGAAGGTGTCGTGTGCACATGTTGTTTTGTATATATCAACAGTCTTAAGATTGAACGTCAGAGGTATTGGGGTATTGAGAGAAAAAAGATCATGTGATTGTACGGCGTCGTTCTGTTGGCCCGGGTGAGTACTGCTTGGGAGCGCTGCGTGCGCTATTTATCTTGGCTAGAAAATTTTATAATCACTTGCTCTACGCCAGCCGGGGGAGTCGCATGGTCTGTTTATTTACGGCGATTGAAGACCGATGCAAGGCTGATGCATCGTTGAGGTATTTTTGTCATTAATGTTTAACGAGAGAGAAGTGAAATCTTTGGGGAAAAATTAAAGAAAACATCTGTATTCAAAAGAAAAGAAAAGAATAAGAACCAGTGTGGTTACACCTGTAACATTTCTTTATAAAAGAATGGGGAAAAGAAAGGAAAAGTAATATTTAAAGTAAAAACTTGTAAGAAAAGGTTACTGTTTACATCTTCATGTTCATGCTGCTTGCTTTCTGAATCCAAACCGGGCAGTTGCGTTAATTTTTGGGATGGTCGACATCGCAGCTTGCACAATGGGCTGGATCTTTACATGGGTTGCTTTGCAGCAAACACCACACACCTCCTCCCCAGAACAGCAATCTCTTACATGCCCAAACTTCTGGCACTTGAAGCACTGCATCAAAGACAGAATATAAAGTTGAATGCAGACATTTAAACAAAAGGTAGGGGTACAAAATGTCAGAAAGAGGGTGTTGGTGGGCACTCTTTCTGTTCCTTTGCAAACTGTGACTCTATGCACATCTATGACACCTTGGGTTGCAAATTCTGTTTTCATCTCAGTCTCCATGACGCCTCTGAGATCCGGAAATCTATAGATTCCTTTGGACATATACGACTGTTTATGGGGTGTCACCCTGACCTCTCTGTCCACTTGTTTTGTGGCAGTAACTGTTCTGATTGTTGCTTAGATTTGCATCAGCTGGATGAGGAAAGAGCCATTCCTAAATCTCTTTACTGACTGAGGGTCTCCTGCAATCCCCTGAAAACCTTTCTGAACAGTAAATGGACTCAGTGTAGTAATAGGTCTCTCCTGTTTTGTACCTTCAACAATCAGCCATGAAGCCCCAAAACCAGTCATTCTCCTCCTTTCCGCTTCCAAATTACTGTCCATTTCAGATTCTTGCGATCTTCTGAAGAAACAAATTTACTGTTCATTTCTTTGGGGGAGGAGTTTTAGGTGAAGAAGCCATTTTGTTGGCTCTTTTTTTTTGCCTTTTAGTTTTTTTCTCTTTACCAGCCTCATGCAGGGGTAGCTGATTGATACACCTGGGCAAGAGTCAAGTGTATCTCCTGTCTAGAAGAGGTCTGAGCCAAAGAGATGTGTTGAGAGCACCTGCCCTCTCAAGCACCAGGATCTCATTCCCTTCCATCACAGGTCGCACCACACTGCAAATGCGGCGGATCTTAAGAAGACCACAGAGAAAAGAAGAACGTGAAGCTTGAGGGGGAGACGAAAATGGAAAAGATCCATTAATAAACGCAGAAGATTGAATAGAAAAAAGGCAGGTTACTATTTGTCAGGGACTTCTCCCTTAACCTGTCTGACTTGGGGGAACCCTACCAGGGGCATCAACTCCTACCATGTTGTGCTTAGGCCTGTCAGCAGCTTGACTATACAGGCCTACAAGCATTTTCAAGAACTAGCTTTCCATCCTAGTATTGATGCTCCCGCCAGCAGAGCCTAAGGGATAACTGGGCTGCCAAGTCCTCTGACCGGCTGAAAAAATGCGTACGACTGGCTTGATTTTGCATCCGCACAAAAGTCATAGAGATACGTGAACTGATTGCTGCTTTTTCTCTGCCATTGTTTTCCATAAACTGGGGCGATGGCGGGAAAGAATGACGGCAGATTCACGGGATCTAAACTGACGACACACGTGACGTCACAGCCTGCACGTCCGACACTATCTATAGTCTGTTTTATGATCGCTACAGCACATTATTAGCTGTTGCAATATCCAGATTCTTCTTTGCCAGTGGGCGCAAAAACGCAAAAAATGAAACGGGACATAGTGAGGCAGGTGAGAGAGTCACTACTTCAAACACTGACGCCTGTTTCTTTATTTCGGTGCACTGCCTGTAGACCAAGGTTTTTTGCGTACGACTTACGCATTGCGGGTCAAAAATTGCATACGCAGGTCAGTGAAATGCGTGAAATACGCGTGATTTTTGTGTTAGCGCGATCCCTGCTCTGACCATGGCAAGGTTAGTAGGAAAGTAGGGCACGTGGACATAGATACCGAGCCATCATTATGCCACCGCAGGGACTGTGAGTCCCAAGAAAGGGTATGAATCTCACTGACCCTGCATATAAAAGCCAGGGTAATCAGAAAGCATGTTTTCAGAGCGAGATTCCCGACAGTACATTCAGTGATAGGCTTAAGTCCCTCCAGGAGGAATAAAGTTGTACAGTTACAGTAGCTATCTTCACAGCCAATGGTTATAGTTTTTAATGGTAATTTTTCTTTAACCTTTTGTGTTGCTCATCCATCAGGAAATGGCCCGTTGCATTTGGATATGAATTTACTGATTGTGTTCCTGTATATTTTGGAAGGTTACTGTGTTCCAGGGGAGTATTAATAGTATCACATTAATGGAGTATGGTTGTGCGATAATCACATTAATGGAGTATGGTTGTGTGACAATTTTGTTTCGGGCACGTCCTTGATAAAATGGTGCTAGGTTGCTTTCAGGGGGTTTCTCCTTTTTCTGATCCTGACTCATTTTCCTTTTCATTACATAAGGGAGAGCGGGGACAATCTTTAAATCTCCACATTATTGCTTTAAAACCATTTTGGTTCTAGCGACAAGCTCTGGGAAGAGTTTGAGGGTAGCCTTGTGCTTTGAGTTTGAATTTCTGTCTTCCAGATGAGATCCCACCATTCTTTTCGATATTCTGGCATTTGTTTGGACAGGTAAGTATGAAGAAAAGGATTTTTCCTACTGAAAGTAGTTTTAATAAATCATATGCTTACATGTCCAAACAGTTAGGACACCCTCCCTCCTCCCCACAGTTGAAATGGGGAGAAAAATGTATTGTTTCAGATGAAGTGGGTTGATTATGTGTCACTCAGAGGAAACCACTCATGTATACCTGAAGGTTAGAGTTGAGTAGCTCCCCGCTCTCCACATTTTTTTTTTTTTTTTTTTTTTTTTTTTTGGGGGGGGGGGGGGGGGGGGGGGGGGGAGATTCCTGATATTGCATTCCATGTAGTAGGAGAGAAGGCATTTGTTTGGACAGGTAAGTATATCATAAAACTATTTTTTGTAGGAAAGATCCTTTTTATTCACACTACAAAAAAATGTTTAATCCAAACATGAAACATACTTTGATTAGGCTGGCATACTAATACCACTATGAATTTAATCGTATCAAAACATCTTACTTGAAAAATAAGCTACTGTTATTCTAGTTCTCCAGATTTCTATAAAACTCCATTGTTCCAGCAGAATGCTTTTTGACAGTTTACTTAACACTAATGTTTTACTTCAATTTTTAAATCAGGTCATACTACTAATTGTACTTTTTATGCATCACACCAACAATTTACTCTGAGACAAATAGACAATCAAATATAAAACACCATCTTCGTGTCAGACCTGCATAAAGATATTTATTAGAAGGTGTCAGATATGCACAAAAGTATTCAAAGTGTGCCAGATCTACATAAACGTATCTCAATGAAATCACCATTAAATACCTTTGAATCAATGGCCGAATCCGGACAACCACTTTTATCTGGTCAGAATCAGCCATTATCAGGTCCTGTCCAAAACACAAAGCCCAAAGTCATAATTCATGTAAAGTCTCAACACAATCAATCTTCATTAACATGTTTCAATGATTCTCATTGGGGTAGTAATTATAGATCATTTTTATAGCCTATGTGTTCAATGTCTATAACTCTCCCACAACACATGACATGAAGAAAATGGTGTCCACACCTGAAATCACTGCACTGCCTCTATTTTAATCAATCTAATGATGGCAATTGAAGTATGATATTCATAAACTGGCATGCATTGTGTATGGAAATGAATGAAGTTTCAAACCTGCCAACTTTCTGGAATCAAAATTCAGAAACCATTGGATGAAGATGGTGCATGGAGTGAAATGGGGGCAATTCAGCTTTTGACTGGAAGCATTTTTAATCCTTGGGGTTTTTAAGAAAGTGCATTGTCCATACTTGTAATTGCCAGCATCCACATAACATCATTTGGGGTTTGTTCTGCAGTACTTTATCGTTCCTTTTTTTTTTTAATGGTCCTTCAAACATTATAACTTGACAAAAAAACTGGAAATCTTTGATTTTTTTCATTATACTCAGGACTTCAGGAATACCTTCAAAATTAGGGAAATTCCAGAAAAATTCATGAGGGTTGGCAGCTAGTAAGTTTACTTCCCTGGTTGAAACTGTATTGAAATCACATGCTGTCTGATAATTTTGGAATCAAGTGAGCCAAGTTCCTATGCAGTTTATGAAACTTCGTTCATTTGTTGTGACACGAGAAGAACATGTTTAAAAACATAATACCTTGAGGAAAAATTTGATGAAAATGCTTCAAA
The DNA here is from genome assembly GCA_033310375.1 of Conus canariensis. NCBI lineage: Eukaryota > Metazoa > Mollusca > Gastropoda > Neogastropoda > Conidae > Conus > Conus canariensis. The sequence continues at coordinate 77,060,537 of CM065714.1, forward strand.
TTGTAAATCACACAGTAAATGTTATCAATCTTCATCCGGGACAAGCATCATTACAGTGAACATTGCATCATGTGCAGGCATGTCAATTCCTGATGATAAAAGAGAGGACAAAATTACAATCCAAATGCTCCAGGTTCATTGGAAAAAATGGCGTATAACTATATAAGTATCAAGTATTTAACAAATGTATTTATTCAGAGATAAAAGTGTTCTGTGCCCTTCAGTGTCCTAAAACAATGCTTTGATGGTAACAGTTCAAAGCATCTGGCTAAAACATGGCTGTCACCACTTGCCATGTGTTTAGTCTTTCAAACAACTCGTTTCTCATACAGTTCTTGCATAACAACCTACTCTGCACCTTCAACCTTACTGCACATGTTCCCACATCATTCAAAACTCATTTGCATCATCCACAAAGATTTCCATACTAGAATATAAATGAAACACAGAGTAAGGGTTCTATAGAACAACAATACTAAGTTTGTGAATTCTTTGAATGGACATCAGCATTTCTCAGTTTCTGCAGGCAAAAGATTCTTGACTGTCTCTATGTACATTCTTGTCAAAAACTTTTTTTTCTAATCATGCCTAATTTTTTTTATTTGTCCACCCTATGAACAGCTAGACCATCAATATAATGCTTGCCATAGGTGGTGTGTTTTTATGGAAATAGATCAACAATTCTTTTGTTTATAGAACATTCAGATCAAGATCTGTAGATTCAGATCAAGATTTATAGAACATTCAGATCAAGAATGATCACCCTCAAGATCGTGGGCACCAAAGGAAAGAAGATGATTTTCTTTGCACCATAAAGTGAATTTTTCAATTCAAGCAAAATAGAGTCAGAGTTGTAAAGATCTTTAATCAAAAACTGTCACAACATTGGATGACAAAGAGTTTTATCTGTTCCTCTTCAGTCATTTGTATATGAGGTATAAAGGACAGAAAACAGGACTACTTTGAGGTGCACCAGTGAAAGCAGAGCATTGAGAACAGATTGCAGATTGAAAATGAACACACTGGGTTCTATTAAGAAGAAAATTGATTACCCAAAGGGTAAACTTCAGATTTACATCCAAATCAAACAGTTTCTTTGCTAACATTATTATAATTTATTTCTTTTCGAACTGACATAAAAATTGTTTGCTGATTTCCAAAATCTGTCTGTTCATCCATCTTCTTAAATAGGTCTTTGTTTCCTCAGTAAGAGTTTTAAACCCAATGCATGTATCTTTTATTTGTCCTATCTGAAATTGCTGCTCTACTTTTTCTTTAAAATTTCTTTGTCCCTTACATAATCTTCATTTTCTTTGTTTCATCTTTGTTTTCTGTCATCTCTGCTCCATGTCTGAAACACTGTTTTCTTTCCAATCAAAACAGTATGTTGCTGGGAAAGATTTTGATGATTTTTGAGGGAATTATCACATCTTACACACACACACACACACAATACACACACACACACACACACACACACACACACACACACACACACACACACACACACACACAATCCATGTTATTGGTAGCCCCAAGAACACTCTGACATTTTACATTGTTCATGATAAGTGGACCATAAAACAATAGCCCACAAACTTGAACAGTCAGTTGAAAATTCTTTTATGTTGGCTCCGTTTGGTTTTGAAATTCATGCTGGCGGACCACTTCTGCACCGTCAAATTTCTTATAACACCAGCAGCAACTGAAGGTCCATACAGTATGATGCAGATTAATTAATTCAAAATCCCCTAACTTTTGATGACTTTGCTGTGCCATTTGGTGAAATTTCCATTACCACAATACTAATTTTAATCTAACACACAAAATGTTTTCCCACTGTCTTCAAATCACCATTTCAATGACACCTGTAGTGGGCTAAATATGTACTTGATTTTTGCACGCACTTGCATGCAAAGCAGCTTATAATGAATCGCCGGGGGCATTCAAAATTGCTTAGTTATATTCGGCTCTTCGTGACGTGTTTCCCTCCTTCCCGCTGGCCAAAAAAAAAAAAAAAAAAAAAAAAAAAATCGCTCAAATTCTCATTCTGTGAAACAACAGAAAAGGATGACTGGTCAAAGAAAGATGTCAAAATTCCAAAGTCTGGACATAAGGAAATTTTTTATAGACACTTCACGCATTTTGATAAAAATGCCTTCCTTAATGATTTGCTTCACTCTGAATTAGATTACATTTATCAGATTAGGAACCCTGACGATGCTGTGAACTTTTGGATAAGTACATTCAATTCAGTATATGATAAATACGCGCCGTTTGTAAGAAAAAGCATGAAACATGTCATTAAACCCCATGGTTAACAAAGGAGATAGACAATGAGATATACAAAAGAGAGCATATCCTCAAGTCAAAGGATAAAGTGTCGTTCAGAAAACAAAGGAATAAAGTAAATTCCATGAAGAGAAAAGCAAAGAAACAATATTTTCAAATTTAGTTTCGTCTTCTCAAAATTCAAACTTAATTTGGAAAGCTATCAATCTCTTGACTAACAATAATTCAAGAATGCAAAATCCAATAAAAGAAATATCACCAGAAGACTTCAACTTTCATTTTGCAAATATAACTAAGGATAAGATAAGATAATGTTGCTTATAGCCCAGCCGACCGCAAGGGGCCACATCAGGGCTGTCACCATGTTAAAATCAACTCACAAGTCATTAAAAAAAAAAAATAATAAAAAAAAAAAACCTTTCACACATCTCTTTAAATGACATCTTCTAGAAACGCACCAGAAACTTCATTAAAAATCTTTCTTCCGTAAAATCTTAAATCAGATGAAAAATGTTAATCTCTCTCAAAAAGTCAAGGATCACGTCAGGCGGGACATCCCTGAACAGGATCTTCATGGACTCCGCTGTAAAATGTTTGTGTCTCACATCGTGCAAGTCCCAACACTCTAAAAGAATATGTTTCATTGTGAGTGGCACATGACATGGAATGCACCACGGAGCTTCTTCATTCTTTAAAAGGTACGAATGGGTAAAATACGAATGGCCGGTGTGCAGCCGGCACAGAACTGTTTCTTCTTTACGGGCCACCAGACGTAGATGGGAGGAACTCATTAAGGTTTGGACGGATCTGAAAGAGTTTGTTATCCGTCTGCGTGTTCCAATCCTCCTGCCAGAGGTCTCTCACATAATCATTAATTTTGGGTTTCAGATCTGAGCAAGGGATATAAATATTGGACAATTTCTCTCTTGTGGCATTCTTGGCTAAACGATCAACCATTTCGTTCCTCCGATGCCAACATGACCAGGAACCCAAGCCAGAATAATGTTGTAACCATCCGCTTTCAACTTGCTAAAAAGCTCAAAGAAATGTAATAGTTCTGGATGCTGAAGGTTGCGGCCAGCTATGGCCTCCAAAGCTGACAGCGAATCCGACAGAACCAGAAAGTCCCTCTTGGTAGATTGTGAAATTATTTTCAATGCCAGAACCAGAGCAGTAAGTTCAGCAGAATAGACAGAGGCATCTGGAGGTATATGTTTTAACAGTATCTGAGAAGGAGCACCAGGGCAATAGGCTGCACAGGCCACTCCATCCTCAGACTTGGAACCGTCAGTGAAAATTTTCTGACAGGATGGAAATTTTGAACAGAGGTCAGCATACAATGCCTTGTATGCCTGAGAGCTGGTGGACTCTTTACGAAAAGCTGCGAGATCAAAACGAATCTCTGGTGTGAAAAAGGTCCACGGAGGCTGATCCGGAAACTTGGAAAAATCAGACACAACTCCTAGGTCTAGACCTGCATTCCGCGCGTGAGGCTGCATACGAACACCAAACGGCGGAATACAGTTAGGGTTGTTTTCGAATTTGTTTTGAAACTGGGGGTCAAAGACACAGTCATAGGCAGGATTCTGTGGTTCTGAGAACAGTCTGATGTAGTAATTTAGAGACATTTTCAGCCTGCGGTTGGACAGTGAGGGTTCACCTGCCTCTGCGTACAGGCTGTACACAGGGGTGGTGCGAAATGCTCCAAGACAGAGACGAAGCCCTTGATGGTGGATAGGGTCCAAGAGTTTCAGATAAGAGGGTCTTGCAGAGCCGTACACAGCACAACCATAGTCCAGTTTGGAGCGGACCAGGGCTCTGTAGAGATGCAGCAAAGTTTTCTTATCAGCGCCCCAGTCAGTGTGTGCTACGACCCGCAGAATATTCAGAGCTTTCTGGCAAGAGGTTTTGAGATTTTTAATGTGGCTGAGAAAGTTGAGTTTTTGATCAAAAATAACTCCAAGGAATTTGGCTTCTTTTACAGCTGGAATGGTGGACTTGTCCAGACGAATTTCAGGATCAGCAAAAAATTGACGAAAATTGTGAAAATGGATTGACTGAGTTTTGGTACGTGAGAAGGTAAACCCGTTTTCCTCGGCCCACTGCTGGATCTTGTTGACACAAAGTTGGAGTCGACGCTGTACGCTGGGGTAAGAAGCTCCCACTGCGTACAGCGCAAAGTCGTCAACGAACAGAGAGGACTCAGAGCCCTGGCTTACCGATTTCACAATGTCGTTGATTTTAATGCTGAAAAGAGCAGGAGAAAGGATGCTCCCTTGAGGGACACCCAACTCCTGCCCATGGATGTCAGAGAGTGTGGTGCCAACACGCACCTGGAACTGTCGATCAGCCAAAAAGTTTGTATGAACAGAGGCAGGTGACCACGGAAACCAAGTCTGTGCAGGTCCAGAAGAATTCCTGATTTCCATGTGGTATCATATGCTTTTTCGAGGTCGAAAAAGATAGCGACCACATGCTGTTTATTGACAAAGGCATTGCGGATGGTGGTTTCCAGACGGATTAGATGGTCAACTGTCGAGTGGTATTTCCGGAAACCGCACTGTTGACTGGCCAAAAGGCCATCGGTTTCCAGCTTCCATATCAGACGGGAGTTGACCATCTTTTCCATCAACTTACAGAGGCAGCTAGTCAGAGCTATCGGACGATAGTTGGAAGGGTTGGTAAGGTCCTTTGCAGGCTTTGGAATTGGAATGATCAGGGCTTTCCGCCAGGAGGGCGGAAAGTACCCTGTGGTCCAGATATGGTTGTATACTTTAAGAACAGTCTGGAGACAGCTTTCTGGAAAATGCTTCAAAACCTGATAATGAATATCATCCAGACCAGGGGCAGAGTCAGTGCAGGTTTGTAAAGCTGTTTTCAGTTCATTGATTGAAAAAGGGAGATTGTAGGCTTCAGAGTTGTCTGATGTGAAATTGTATAAAGATTTCTCTCTGAGCTGTTTGTTTTTTAAAAAGGCTGCAGATTTATTTGAAGATGAGGAGTTCTGTTGGATGGTGGAGGCCAACAGATTGGCAACAGCTTCTTTGTCAGTGATCAGAGCATCGGCAAGTTTCAAGTGATGAATGGAGGGAGATAAGATAAGATAATGTTGCTTATAGCCCAGCCGACCGCAAGGGGCCACATCAGGGCTGTCACCACGTTAAAATCAACTCAAGTCATTAAAAAAAAAAAAAAAAAAAAAAAAACCTTTCACACATCTCTTTAAATGACATCTTCTAGAAACGCACCAGAAACTTCATTAAAAATCTTTCTTCCGTAAAATCTTAAATCAGATGAAAAATGTTAATCTCTCTCAAAAAGTCAAGGATCACGTCAGGCGGGACATCCCTGAACAGGATCTTCATGGACTCCGCTGTAAAATGTTTGTGTCTCACATCGTGCAAGTCCCAACACTCTAAAAGAATATGTTTCATTGTGAGTGGCACATGACATGGAATGCACCACGGAGCTTCTTCACTCTTTAAAAGGTAGGAATGAGTAAAATACGAATGGCCGGTGTGCAGCCGGCACAGAACCGTTTCCTCTTTACGACCACCAGACGTAGATGGGAGGAACTCCTTAAGGTTTGGACGGATCCGAAAGAGTTTGTTATCCGTCTGGGTATTCCAATCCTCCTGCCAGAGGTCTTTCACATAATCATTAATTTTGGGTTTCAGATCTGAGCAGGGGATATATATGTTGGACAATTTCTCTCTTGTAGCATTCTTGGCTAAACGATCAACCATTTCGTTCCCTCCGATGCCAACATGACCAGGAACCCAAGCCAGAATAATGTTGTAACCATCCACTTTCAACTTGCTAAAAAGTTCAAAGAAATGTAAAAGTTCTGGATGCTGAAGGTTGCGGCCAGCTATGGCCTCCAAAGCTGACAGCGAATCCGACAGAACCAGAAAGTCCCTCTTGGTAGATTGTGAAATTATTTTCAATGCCAGAACCAGAGCAGTAAGTTCAGCAGAATAGACAGAGGCATCTGGAGGTATATGTTTTAACAGTATCTGAGAAGGAGCACCAGGGCAATAGGCTGCACAGGCCACTCCATCCTCAGACTTGGAACCGTCAGTGAAAATTTTCTGACAGGATGGAAATTTTGAACAGAGGTCAGCATACAATGCCTTGTATGCCTGAGAGCTGGTGGACTCTTTACGAAAAGCTGCGAGATCAAAACGAATCTCTGGTGTGAAAAAGGTCCACGGAGGCTGATCTGGAAACTTGGAAAAATCAGACACAACTCCTAGGTCTAGACCTGCATTCCGCGCGTGAGGCTGCATACGAACACCAAACGGCGGAATACAGTTAGGGTTGTTTTCGAATTTGTTTTGAAACTGGGGGTCAAAGACACAGTCATAGGCAGGATTCTGTGGTTCTGAGAACAGTCTGATATAGTAATTTAGAGACATTTTCAGCCTGCGGTTGGACAGTGAGGGTTCACCTGCCTCTGCGTACAGGCTGTACACAGGGGTGGTGCGGAATGCTCCAAGACAGAGACGAAGCCCTTGATGGTGGATAGGGTCCAAGAGTTTCAGATAAGAGGGTCTTGCAGAGCCGTACACAGCACAACCATAGTCCAGTTTGGAGCGGACCAGGGCTCTGTAGAGATGCAGCAAAGTTTTCTTATCAGCGCCCCAGTCAGTGTGCGCTACGACCCGCAGAATATTCAGAGCTTTCTGGCAAGAGGTTTTGAGATTTTTAATGTGGCTGAGAAAGTTGAGTTTTTGATCAAAAATAACTCCTAGGAATTTGGCTTCTTTTACAGCTGGAATGGTGGACTTGTCCAGACGAATTTCAGGATCAACAAAAAACTGACGAAAATTGTGAAAATGGATTGACTGAGTTTTGGTACGTGAGAAGGTAAACCCGTTTTCCTCGGCCCACTGCTGGATCTTGTTGACACAAAGTTGGAGTCGACGCTGTACGCTGGCGTAAGAAGCTCCAACTGCGTACAGCGCAAAATCGTCAACAAACAGAGAGGACTCAGAGCCCTGGCTTACCGATTTTACAATGTCGTTAATTTTAATGCTGAAAAGAGCAGGAGAAAGGATGCTCCCCTGAGGTACACCCAACTCCTGCCCATGGATGTCAGAGAGTGTGGTGCCAACACGCACCTGGAACTGTCGATCAGCCAAAAAATTCTGTATAAACAGAGGCAGGTGACCACGGAAACCAAGTCTGTGCAAGTCCAGAAGAATTCCTGATTTCCATGTGGTGTCATACGCTTTTTCGAGGTCGAAAAAGATAGCGACCACATGCTGTTTATTGACAAAGGCGTTGCGGATGGTGGTTTCCAGACGGATTAGATGGTCGACTGTCGAGTGGTATTTCCGGAAACCGCACTGTTCACTGGCCAAAAGGCCATCGGTTTCCAGCTTCCACATCAGACGGGAGTTGACCATCTTTTCCATCAACTTACAGAGGCAGCTAGTCAGAGCTATTGGACGATAGTTGGAAGGGTTGGTAAGGTCCTTTGCAGGCTTTGGAATTGGAATGATCAGGGCTTTCCGCCAGGAGGGCGGAAAGTACCCTGTGGTCCAGATATGGTTGTATACTTTAAGAAGGGTCTGGAGACAGCTTTCTGGAAAATGTTTCAAAACCTGATAATGAATATCATCCAGACCAGGGGCAGAGTCAGTGCAGGTTTGTAAAGCTGTTTTCAGTTCATTGATTGAAAAAGGGAGATTGTAGGCTTCAGAGTTGTCTGATGTGAAATTGTATAAAGAGTTCTCTCTGAGTTGTTTGTTTTTTAAAAAGGCTGCAGATTTATTTGAAGATGAGGAGTTCTGTTGGATGGTGGAAGCCAACAGATTGGCAACAGCTTGTTTGTCAGTGACCAGAGCATCGGCAAGTTTCAAGTGATGAATGGAGGGGTTGGTGTTTTTCCCTTTGATTTTTCTGATGATGTTCCAGACTTTTTTCTTTGAAGTTTTTGATGTCAGCCCGGAGCAGAAGTTTCTCCAAGACTGACGTTTACTGATTTTGAAAGTGTGTCTCGATTTGGCGCGGAGTTTCTGATGGGCTCGAGCGTTGGGACCTGAAGGTCGGTGGTATACCCGACGCTGAGCCCGTTTGCGAACTTTTGAAATTTGTTGGCAGTCTGAATTAAACCAGGGTGTTTTGGGCATTTGGAGTTTATTGGAAGACATTGGAATACAGGTTTTAGCACACTTTATCACAGTGTTAGTCAGAGATTCAGCTGGGTCTGGACTCTGAAGAAAATCAGTGTCCTGGAATTCTTTCAAAATATTGGTGGCAAAAAGATTCCAGTTGGCCTTCTTATAATTAAGATGTTGTGAGACAGAGATGTTTTCAGTTAATAAGGGTTTTAAAAGAACAGGGAAATGGTCACTTCCGTGCAGATCGTCATGGACAGACCACTCATAGTCCAGGACCAGCGAGGGGTCACAAATCGACAAATCTAAACACGAAAGTGAACCTGTGGAAGAGTGGAGGTAAGTTGGAGCTCCATCGTTCAGACAACACAAATCAAAGTCTGAAAGGACATCCTCAAGAAGCAGACCTCTGGATGACGAACTGACACTACCCCAAAGAGGATTGTGACCATTAAAGTCACCCAACAGCAAAAAAGGTCGAGGAAGTTCTCCGATTAGACTGACAAGGTCCTGACGACAAACCGGGACAGAAGGTGGCAGATACAGTGAGCAGACTGTAACAGTCTTGTGGAGAGTGACTCTCGCAGCTACAGCCTGAAGGGAGGTAGTCAGAGCGACAGGACTAAACAGCAAAGTTTTGTGTAAAAGAAGGGCAACACCGCCTGACAGTCCCAATGTGGATGGTTGTGCAGGTTTAGAAAGAATATTAAAGCCAGAAAGAGTGAAGGTCTTCTGGCTTTGAATTTTAGTTTCCTGAAGAGCCACAACGGAAGGTTTTACAGTTTGACACAGAAGTTGCAGCTCCTCAAAATTTGAATTTAGGCCACGGATATTCCAATGGATTAGTTTACTACTATCCATGGTGCAGAGGATGAACAGGAGAGAAGTCAGGTCATCTCCTCGTCATCGTCTGCGTTCAGTGGAGCAAATTTATTGCTTAGTTTCACTGGACTGTTTGGGTCTTCAGACCTGCTGGCAGACTTGCCCACAGGTGAAGAAGGTCTGGATTTTGGAGATGGAGGTTTCTTCCTCATCTCCACCATCTCCACACTTGGTTGAACTCCCTTGCCCGCACGGGCACTGCTCGAGGAAGTTCGAGGCGGGAGGGTTGGCTTTTTCATCTGCCCAGCAGCAGATGGAGTAGACTGCTGGGCAGTCTGAGGGGTGGCGGATTTTTTGCCTCCACCAGGGGCACCCACTTTGGGTTGGGAGGCGGTGGACTTGCTTCCACCAGAGCTTAACAGTCTTTCTTGCAATGTCTTGGTGAAAGTAAAATTGTCAGTCTGGCAGCAGACTGAACGGGTGGAAACTTTCTTTGTAACGGAAGCATAAGAAGACACTGTTGACGTCTGACTGCCAACAACCTGTTTGCGGGCCTCAAAAAACGAAATTTTCTTTTCAGTCTTCACTCCTTGGATGGTGGACTCCTGAACCCAAACAGGGCAGTTGCGTGAAGAGGAGGGGTGGTCGCCACCGCAGTTCGCACAATGAGCCGGGTCTTTACACGGCCCATCATGGGTTGCCTTGCAACAAACACCACACACCTCCTGCCCAGAACAGCGGTCTCTGACATGTCCAAACTTCTGGCATTTGAAACACCTCAACGGGGATGGGACATACAATTGGACACGTACATTTAAGTACCCGACTTTAATGACCGGAGGCAGCACAGGGTTGCAGAATGTCAGAAAGAGGGTGTTGGTGGGCACTCTTTCTGCACCTTTTTTGACTGTCACCCTATGCACCTCTGTCACACCTTGGGACGCAAGTTCTGTCTTGATCTCCGCTTCCGAGACACCTTTCAAATCCGGGCACCGAATAACCCCTTTGGTCGAATTTAACTGCTTATGGGGGGTCACCCGGATCTCTCTGTCCACGAGTTTTGTTGCCCTCAGCAGCTGCTCCGATTGCCTCTTTGATCTGCACTGGACGAGGAAAGTGCCATTCCGTAGCCTTTTCACTGACTGAGGGTCACCTGCTAGTCCCTGAAAGCCCTTCTGAATAGCAAAAGGACTCAGAGCAGAAATAGGCTTTTCCTGCTCTGTCCCTTCAACCACAAGCCAGGAAGCCCAAAAACCTGTCATCCGTCTCGTCTCCATATCCGAGTCACTGTCGGAATCGTTATGACTAGAAATGGGGTCCACTGCCTTCCTCTTCTTTATGGGGGGTGTGATTTTGGATAAAGCCATGATTTATGTTTAGAAATTTCGTCTCTCCCTTACCCACCCACCATGGAGTCCAACTAAGGGGCCAGGGCCAAGAACTCATTGTCTTGACCCCTTCCAGGCTTCAGGAGAGATATATGACAAACAGAAGCCTACTGACCCTATCCCCCTGATCATGCCCAACTCCCGGGAACAGAGAGCTGAGCACTGCAGGGGTTCCCTTGGCCAGTCGGAGAACTGCCTATCTTGACCCAGCCCCACGAAGGGGAAGCCGATTGATACACCCGGGCCAGAGTGTACCTCCTGTCTAGGAGAGGTCCGAGCCAAAGTGATGTGTTGAGGGCGTTGGCCCTCTCAATCACCAGGATCTCATCCCCCTCCGTCACAGGTCGCACCGCACGGCAAACGCGGCGGATCTTAAGAAGACCACAGAGAGAAAAAGAGTGTGCAAAAGAAGGCTTGAAAGGGAGACGAAGAAAGAAAAGAACCGTTAAGAAAGGCAGAAGACAGAATAGGAAAAAGGTGGGTTACTATTTGTCTGGGCCCTCACTCCTAACCTTTCTGACATGGGAGACCCTACCAGGGGCATCAATTCCTACCACGTAATGCTTGGCCAGTCAGCAGCTTGGCTATACAGGCCTAGAAGCATTGACAACAACTAACCATCTAGTCGAGTATTGATGCCCCCGTCAGCAAAGCCTAAAAGATCACTGGACCACGCAAGCCCTCCGACCACGGCAAGGTTGCAACCCCCGGAGGGATAACTAAGGATGTTATTGTAAATGATAAAACAAAGTACAATGATCTATGTATGTTAGAAAAATACTGTCGATGTAAAAACATTTCTTCGTGTTTTGACATACCACCATTGTCATTACATGAAGTATTTCATTATTTAACACACTTAAAACAGTCAGGGACAAGGGACTTAGATGGAATTGATGGCAAGATACTAAAAATAGCTTCATTGACCATTGCTGAGACACTCACTTACGTTTATAATTTGTGTATTGATAAAAGCCACTTTCCCTTAAGATTTAAACAAGCAAAAGTTATACCTTTATATAAAAAAGGTGATCCCACCAATCTCTCAAACTATAGACCTATCTCAATATTATCCCTGTTGTCTAAACCACTCGAAAAACATGTTCAAACACACCTATATTCTCATCTTAAATATTATGATCTGATTCATGAAAATCAATCAGGTTTTCGAGAAAATCACTCTTGTCACACTGCTCTTGTACAACTTATCGATAGATGTCTTACGAATATTAACAATAATGACCTTACTGGAATTCTTTTTGTAGATTTTGCAAAAGCGTTTGACGTTATAAACCACTCCCTTCTAATAAAAAAGCTTATGTGTTACAAAGTATCGAATACAGCCTTAAAATTCTTTACCTCGTTTCTCACTGATCGTCAACAGCTTGTTGAAATCAACTCCAAAAGGTCAAAGTTACTCCCTTTACAATTTGGTGTCCCTCAGGGGTCAGTATTGGGACCCCTACTCTTTTCTATTTATATAAATGACTTACCATTGTTTGTAGAATGTTGTTGTGAAATGTTTGCTGATGATACCTCATTACAATCTCACAGTAGTAACCCTACTGAACTGGTAAATAACCTGCAGAAAAATATCAAGCTAATTACATGGACAGAAATGAATCATATGTCCCTCAATGCTAGTAAAACCAAATGCATGTATGTCACTACACGCCAGAAACGACAGAAAATGACATCCTCATTTGCGCCATTACATGCCCAAGGACAAAAGATTGAAGAGGTTACATCGCATAAAGTTTTAGGTGTTATCATTGACAACGATTTATCTTGGTCTTACCACATTGCGGATCTTGGAAAAACGTATTTCTAAGAGAATATATCAACTTTCAAAGATAAAAATTTTTCTAAATCTTCACTCCAGAAAGATATTCTTTCATGCGCACATTCTTTCTCTTATCAATTATGCATCCACGTTATGGGATAATGCCAGTGAAACTAATCTGAAACTAGTAAGTCGTCTGCATAAAAGGGCCATTAAATCAATTCAGTTGAAATCCAGTACCTTGACAAAGAGTGATTACAAAACTTTTAAGTATTCTTCCATTTAAAGACAGACTCTACTTCAACAAATGCTTGAGCATGTACAATGTAATGAATGGATCAGCCCCGAAGATAATCTTTGAAAGCTTTGTCTTCAATAGTTACAGACATACACATAAACTGTCTCTTCCCAGACCTCGATGTAATCTTTATAAATCAAGTTTTCTGTACTCTGGAGGGACCGCATGGAATAATTTGCCTTCCTCCATAAAATCATGTCGCTCAAAATATACATTTAAAAAAGCACTAAAAATGCATTTGATAGAAACTCTGCACATCAATTGAAGTCATTTCCTTTAATTCAATCCCCTCATCCCCATCTCTCTCTCTCTCTCTCTCTCTCTCTCCTGTGCTTGAACTTGAAGTTCCAACAATAGTTTCATTATTGTTTCGGATTTCATACTGAGTTATGTACTTGCATGAAAGAAATTGTGTTTTAAAAATGTTTTTTGAGCTTGTAGTTATATGTCCAATTAGTTTCTTTCTTATTTATGAGGGCAGGATGTAAAAAAGCTGGAAAGCTTATTCTTTAACCCTCAATAAAGATAATTTTGACTTGACTTGACTTGACTTGACTGTTGCCACACTGGACGGGAAAAAACACCCTAAAAGGTAACACTTTTTGACTGAACAGATAAGGTCGATTGTTGTCACAGATGGACGAAAAAAAAAAAAAACAACCAAAAACACTCAACCATGAACAGTAAGAGGAAAGATCTATAAAACTTAAAAGGATTTTTCTTTCTTTTTCTTTTTTTTTTGCTGTCCCATCTTCTGTGCCACCTCAGTTGCACCCATGCTGCTCATTCCGACACCCCGTCCACACCACACCCCGGTCAGTCCCGCCACAGGCAATCCACAGGGAGCAGTCAATGTCAAGAGGTAACCCACCAGAGGAGATACTGCACTGCTGCAGAGTCACTTCGGTCGTGTTCAGTGGCGCCTGTTCTGATCCAACATACGCAGGACACCACCTACTAAGCCCCCTACTGACGACAATAATTGCTTAGTCGTGGAGCTAGTATGAGTGAGCCCTCCCTCCGGAGGGCGCCACCACGTCCGTCCAGCGACAGCCCCCCCATGGACTCGCTGACACCGGTGACCCCGACGAAACTAAACCAAGGTCACAGACATGGAGAGGACATCGAAAGTGAGGTCACCATGAGAGCAGGGCATGAAGGGCCACAGAATTTCATACTTTTTTTTTTATGTTGATCGATAAGATAAGATAATGTTGCTTATAGCCCAGCCGACCACAAAGGGCCACATCAGGGCTGTCACCACGTTAAAATCAACTCACAAGTCATTCATTCACACAATTCTTTAAAATACATCGAAAAACCCATCCGAAAGTTTGTTAAAAATCTTTCCACAGTAAAATCTCAGATCCGATGAAAAATGTTAATCTCTTTCAAGAACTCAAAGATCGCATCAGGCGGAACATCTCTGAACAAGGTTCTCATGGAATCCGCTGTAAAATGTTTGTGTCTCACATCGTGCAAGTCCCAACACTTTAAAAGAATATATGTTTCATTGCGAGTGGCACATGACATGGAATGCACCACGGAGCTTCTTCACTCTTTAAAAGGTATGAATGGGTAAAATACGAATGGCCGGTGTGCAGCTGACTTTATTCAAGTTTAAAAGGCTGTGCCAGTCTTGAATAAAAGTTACTCTGTGTTAGGTTTTCTTATGGGAGCAAAAAATACCCAACTTGTTTACTGTTTATCGTTTACTGTTCCCTGCCTCATTTCATTTACGATAATATATATCCCCTGCTCAGATCTGAAACCCAAAATTAACGATTATGTCAGACCTCTGGCAGGAGGATTGGAATACACAGACGGATAACATTAACAAACTCTTTCAGATCTGTCCAAACCTTAAGGAGTTCCTCTCATCTACGTCTGCCAGCTGCCAGGAGCGCAGACACAACCAGCCGTGTCTCCCTGATGAGTCTGACCCAGCGGATGAAAGGCCTCGGAGCAGGCAATACAAATATATCTGCCTTCAAAAGGGATTGCGATGGTTCCCTTATGCAGCTAGTGAAGAGTTTTCATATCTGTAACATATTTTCTTAATTTCATGTTCCCAGTTTCTCCATCTTCAAATCCCCCCCCCCCCCCCTTGAGTCCAAATCTTTGCCAAGACATTACTATGAAGATAGTTCAGTTGTTGGCCTGCGCTTGTTTTTTCCCCCACTATTAGATTGTTCGTCTATGTATTTGTCTGACTTTATTCAAGTTTAAAAGGCTGTGCCAGTCTTGAATAAAAGTTACTCTGTGTTAGGTTTTCTTATGGGAGCAAAAAATACCCAACTTGTTTACACGATATATATTATGTTGGACAATTTCTCTGTTGTGGCATTCTTGGCCAAACGATCAACCATTTCATTCCCTCCAATGCCAACATGACCAGGAACCCAAGCCAGAAGAATGTTGTAACCCTCCACTTTCAACTTGGTAAAAAGTTCAAAGAAGTGTAAAAGTTCTGGATGCTGAAGGTTGCGGCCAGCTATGGTTTTATTTAAAGATGAGGAGTTCTGGTGAATGGTGGAGGCCAGCAGATTGGCAACAGCTTGTTTGACAGTTATCAGAGCGTCGGCAAGTTTCAGGTGATGAATGGAGGGGTTGGTGTTCTTCCATTTGATTTTTCTGATTATGTTCCAAACTTTTTTCTTTGAAGTTTTAGATGTCAGCCCGGAGCAGAAGTTTCTCCAAGACTGACGTTTACTGATTTTGAAAGTGTGTCTCGATTTGGCACGGAGTTTCAGATGGGCTCGAGCGTTGGGACCTGAAGGTCTTTGGTATACCCGACGCTGAGCCCATTTGCGTACTTTTGAGATGTGTTGGCAGTCAGAATTAAACCAGGGTGTTTTGGGCAGTTGGGGTTTGTTGGAAGACATTGGAATACAGGTTTTATGTAAAAGAAGAGCAACACCGCCCGATAGTCCCGATGTGGATGGTTGTGCAGGCTTGGAAAGAATATTAAAGCCAGAAAGAGTGAAGGTCTTCTGGCTTTGAATTTTAGTTTCTTGAAGAGCTACGATGTAAGGTTTTAATGTTTGACACAGAAGCTGCAGCTCCTCAAAGTCTGAATGTAAGCCACGGATATTCCAATGGATTATTGTACTGTCCATGGTGCAGAGGATGAATAGGAGAAAAATCAGGTCTTCTCCGAGTCATCGTCTGCATTCAATGGAGCGAATTTATTAGAAGTTGGACTGGACTGTTTTGGTCTTCCGACCTGCTGGCAGACTTGCCCACAGGTGAAGAAGGCCTGGATTTTGGAGATGGTGGAGGTTTCTTGGAATGACATTTGGCACATGGCCCCTCTCAGGATCAGCTTCATTCTCAGATCTGCATATGACCTTCTGCCCTCAAATGCAAACCTGGTGAAGTGGGGGAAAACAGACGATCCTGCATGCCCCCTCTGCCATGAAAAACAAACAGTGGAGCATGTCCTAAGCTCATGTAAAGTAGCCCTGGCTCAAGGAAGGTACACATGGAGGCACAACCAAGTGCTCAAAGAAATTATACAAGTAGTCTGGGCTAGTACCAACACCACAAAAGGGAAAATCAGGACTCCAAAAGCACCCGCAACATTCTTCACGGCAGGAGGCAGCAAATCATGGCCAGAACAACAGTGCCACTCGAAACATGCAGGCAGAGTCTGCTGGACGGGGCAGATGACTGGGAGTGCACTGCAGACCTCCCAGAATGGAAGAGTCACCCAGAGATCATCAGCAAGAGTGGCATGAGACCAGACATAGTAGTCCACTCTAAGTCAACCAAGCAGCTGATCATGATCGAGCTCACGGTGCCATATGAGAACAGAATGGAGGCAGCTCAAATCTACAAGACTGAAAAGTATGCTGATCTGGCAAACAGCCTGAGGAGAGAAGGCTATCAGGTCAAAGTCCTCACTGCAGAAATTGGAGCTAGGGGGTTTGTAGGAACGTCTGCATACAGCCTCATGAAACAGCTCTCAGTTGCAGGGAAGGAAAAAACCAGAGCCCTGAAAGCAATGGCAGAAGCGGCAGAGAGGTGTTCAAGCTGGATCTGGTCAAGGAGGAACAAAAGTGAACTTCATAAGGCTTAATTTCCCTACAAATATCAGGTGTCCCTGTGGCTCAGTGGTTAAAGCGCGAGTCATTAAGTGGAAAATGAGCATGTCCAGAGGGTCATGGGTTCGAATCCCAGCCATGGCTCGTCCCAAGATGGGAAAAAAAAAAGGGGCAGCAGAGGGACATCCGGAGTCATGAACCGGGTGTGGCCCAACCCCCTAGAGTGTCAGGAGATAAGGGCCGAAACACTTGCTTGAAGGGGGCTTCTCTTCTGAGGACTCTCTGCTGCCACGCTCTCCACGAGTTTCTTTCTACTGATGCATGGGTAAACCATTGACTTCCGGGAATAGGCCGGAGGACGTCCGGGAAAGACCGGAGGACACTGGGAAAGACCAGAACCAAGGGCTCTGTGGGCTGGCTCCCCACTTTGCCTTAAACATGTGGCTACTAAAAATAAAAGGAAAAGATGCTCCCAGGATTCACCGAAAGGGGGAGAGAATGATGAATCCATCGGTGCTCAACCAATCATGACTGCAAATCCCAAACGGACTATGAACATGGACCAAATGGAATATCCATGTGTCTGTGGAAAGCGTTTCGCTACCACCCGTGGCATGAAGATCCACAGAACAAAGATGGGATGTGTGAAGACTCATCTGAATGAGCGGCAGCGCACTGCATCAGCAGATAAGACGTCGGAAGACCAAGGCCAGGATTTAAACCACAGTGCCAAGGACATCCACGCTGTTGGTTCGGATGAGGAATTTGCACAGGCCCTCGATGCCAGGCGCCTGAAACTCAACCTGCCACGAGCAAACGAAACTGAAGATTGGGAGAAACTGGATGCAAAAATCGTCCAAAGACTCGATGCACTGATAGGGAAAAGCACCCTGGAACACAAACTAGCCACATATGGGGACATTGTGTATGCCACATGTAGAGACGCCTATGGAGCAAAACTACCCAAAGAGAAAACACCTCCAAAGAAATCCAGACGCCAAGAAAAGATGGACAAGATCAGGGTCCAAAAGAAAAACCTCAAGATGCAAATGAAGACCGCACTGCCAGCTGAAAAACAAGGCTTGGAAAAACTGTGGAAAGACCTGAAAGAAAAACACAGTGCCCTCAGCAAAGCGGAATCTGCGAGGAAGAGGAAGAGCAAAAAGAAGAAGACACAAGAGCGCTTCTTCAGAGACCCCTTCCAGTTTGCCAGAACACTGTTTGAGCAGCCAAAATCTGGGACCCTAAGTGTGGACAAAGGAGTTCTTGAGCAGCATCTGAGGAAAACATACTCTGACCCACAGAGCAAAGCACCACTCGACATTCAAGGTCTGGTGTGGCCAACCAACCCTGAGGAACAGTTCAATGGCAAGCCTCCAACGTTGGCGGAAATCAAGAAGGTGGTCGACAAAGCCAGAGCCAAATCATCACCAGGGCCAAACGGAATACCTTACCAGCTTTACAAGAAATGTCCCAAGGTGCTGGAGTGGCTCCACAGGCTGCTGTGATCGGCTTGGAGAAACCAGAAGATCAGCGGCCAGTGGATGACGGCAGATGGTGTGTACATCCCCAAAGAGCAAAACTCAAGTGACATTAGCCAGTTCAGGCCAATATCACTACTGAACGTCGAAGGGAAAATCTTCTTCTCTGTCATGGCAGCAAGGCTGACCAAGTACCTGATGGAAAACAAGTACTTGGATGTGTCAGTCCAGAAAGGTGGCATCCCAGGCGTGGCTGGCTGTGTAGAACACGCCACAATGATCTGGGACGCAATCCAAAAAGCAAAAAACAGAAAAGAGAGACCTGGACGTAGTGTGGCTTGATCTGGCAAACGCATATGGATCTGTGCCCCATGAGATGATACAGTTGGCTCTTGAGATGTACCATGTGCCAAAGAACATCTGCGACATGCTCTAGAAGTACTTCAATGGCTTCTCAATGCGGTTCTCTACCAAGGAGTACACAACAGACTGGATCAACTTGGAAGTGGGTATTGCAATGGGCTGTGCGATTTCCCCAATACTGTTCGTGCTGGCAATGGAACTCATCTTGAAAGCAGCAACAAACAACGCGAGACAAACAGACCTTGGCAATGGATACAAGATGCCTCCTCTCAAGGCCTTCATGGATGACACTACAGTGATTTCATCCAGAGAAGACAAGACACGTCATGTGCTGGAGAGGCTGGACGACATAGTTGCCTCATCCAGAATGAAGTTCAAGCCAAAGAAATCACGGAGTCTCTCACTGAGGAAAGGAAAAGTGGCCGGATCTGTGGTCTTCAGTGTTGCCAACCAGGCCATTCCAACAGTCACAGAAGAACCAGTCAAGAGCCTTGGAAGATGGTATGATGATACGCTGAAAGACACACAAAGAGCAAAAGAAACCAAGCAGATGGCGGAGGAAGGCTTGGAGACCATTGACCAGTGTGGGCTCCCTGGCAAATACAAGGTCTGGTGTCTGCAGTTCATGCTGATACCAAAGCTGCTATGACCTCTGATGATATACGACATCTGCACCAGCATAGTGGAGGCAATGGAAGCCAAAATCAACAAGTTCACAAGGAAATGGCTTGGTGTCCCACCCTGTCTGACTGACATAGCGCTGTACTGTCGCCAAGCAAAGCTGAAACTACCCCTGAAATCCATCCTGGAGGAATACAAAGCAGGGAAGATCAGACTTCAAAGCATGCTGGAGGACTCAGGAGACAAGGTGGTAGAAGCAATCAAGCCCCAGCTGAAGACAGGCAGAAAATGGAAAGTTCAAGAGGCGATGGATTCTGCAAAAGAAAGTCTCAAGATCAGAGAAATAACAGGACACACACAGACCAACAGACAAGGACTGGGGGTGACCAAAACTGAATGGTGGTCAAAGGCCAAAGGAAAAGCCAAAAGAGACATGATGATTCAGGAGATGAGAAAAGAAGAAGACCAAAAAAGACTCCAAAAAGCAGTCCAGCAGAGCCAGCAAGGGCAATGGACAACGTGGGAGAATGCACTCCAAAGAAGTCTCACTTGGAATGACATTTGGCACATGGCCCCTCTCAGGATCAGCTTCATTCTCAGATCTGCATATGACCTTCTGCCCTCAAATGCAAACCTGGTGAAGTGGGGGAAAACAGACGATCCTGCATGCCCCCTCTGCCATGAAAAACAAACAGTGGAGCATGTCCTAAGCTCATGTAAAGTAGCCCTGGCTCAAGGAAGGTACACATGGAGGCACAACCAAGTGCTCAAAGAAATTGTACAAGTAGTCTGGGCTAGTACCAACACCACAAAAGGGAAAATCAGGACTCCAAAAGCACCCGCAACATTCTTCACGGCAGGAGGCAGCAAATCATGGCCAAGAACAACAGTGCCACTCGAAACATGCAGGCAGAGTCTGCTGGACGGGGCAGATGACTGGGAGTGCACTGCAGACCTCCCAGAATGGAAGAGTCACCCAGAGATCATCAGCAAGAGTGGCATGAGACCAGACATAGTAGTCCACTCTAAGTCAACCAAGCAGCTGATCATGATCGAGCTCACGGTGCCATATGAGAACAGAATGGAGGCAGCTCAAATCTACAAGACTGAAAAGTATGCTGATCTGGCAAACAGCCTGAGGAGAGAAGGCTATCAGGTCAAAGTCCTCACTGCAGAAATTGGAGCTAGGGGGTTTGTAGGAACGTCTGCATACAGCCTCATGAAACAGCTCTCAGTTGCAGGGAAGGAAAAAACCAGAGCCCTGAAAGCAATGGCAGAAGCGGCAGAGAGGTGTTCAAGCTGGATCTGGTCAAGGAGGAACAAAAGTGAACTTCATAAGGCTTAATTTCCCTACAAATATCAGGTGTCCCTGTGGCTCAGTGGTTAAAGCGCGAGTCATTAAGTGGAAAATGAGCATGTCCAGAGGGTCATGGGTTCGAATCCCAGCCATGGCTCGTCCCAAGATGGGAAAAAAAAAAGGGGCAGCAGAGGGACATCCGGAGTCATGAACCGGGTGTGGCCCAACCCCCTAGAGTGTCAGGAGATAAGGGCCGAAACACTTGCTTGAAGGGGGCTTCTCTTCTGAGGACTCTCTGCTGCCACGCTCTCCACGAGTTTCTTTCTACTCATCTCCACACTCAGTTGAACTCCCTTGCCCGCACGGGCACTGCACACAGGAGTTCGAGGCGGGAGGGCTGGCTTTTTAATCTGCCCAGCAGCAGAAGGAGTAGACTGCTGGGCAGTCTGAGGGGTGGCAGATTTTTTGCCTCCACCAGGGGCACCCACTTTGGGTTGGGAGGTGGTGGATTTGCTTCCACCAGAGTTTAACATTCTACTATGTAATGTTTTGCTGAAAATAAATTCATCAGTCTGGCAGCAGACTGAACGGGTTGAAACTTTCTTCACAGCCGAAGCATATGAAGACACTGTTGACGTCTGACTACCAACAACTTGTTTGCACGCTTCAAAGAAGGAAATTTTCTTTTCAGTTTTTACTCTTTGGATGGTGGACTCCTGGATCCAAACAGGGCAGTTGCGTGAAGAGGAGGGGTGGTCGCCACCACAGTTCGCACAATGCGCCGGGTCTTTACACGGCCCATCATGGGTTGCCTTGCAACAAACACCACACACCTCCTCCCCAGAACAGCGGTCTCTGACATGTCCAAACTTCTGGCATTTGAAACACCTCATCGGGGATGGGCCATACAGTTGGACACGGACATTCAAGTATCCTACTTTAATGACCGGAAGTAACAAAGGGCTGCAGAATGTCAGAAAGAGGGTGTTGGTGGGCACTCTTTCTGCACCTTTTTTGACTGTCACCCTATGCACCTCCGTCACACCTTGGGATGCAAGTTCTGTCTTGATCTCCGCTTCTGAGACACCTTTCAAATCCGGGCACTGAATAACTCCTTTGGACGAATTCAACTGCTTATGGGGAGTCACCCGGATTTCTCTGTCCACAAGCCTTGTTGCCCTCAGCAGCTGTTCTGATTGCTTCTTCGATCTGCACTGGATGAGGAATGAGCCGTTCCGTAGCCCTTTTCACTGACTGAGGGTCACCTGCTAGACCTTGGAAGCCCTTCTGGATCGCGAAAGGACTCAGAGCTGAAATGGGCTTTTCCTGCTCCGTCCCTTCTATCACGAGCCAGGAAGCCCAGAAACCTGTCCTCTCTCTTATGTCCATATATATCTGAGTTGCTGTCAGATTCAAAATCCCTCGAAATAGGGGCTGCTGCCTTCCTCTTCTTTTTGGGGGGAACGATTTGAGAAAAAGCCATGTTTAGTGTAATCAAATTTCGTCTCTCCCTTACCCACCCGCCATGGAGTCCAACTAAGGGGCCAGGGCCAAGAAATCACTGTCTTGACCCCTTCCAGGCTTCAGGAGAGATATACGACAAACAGAACGCCACTACCCCTATCCCCCTTGATCATGCTCAACTCCCGGGAGCAGAGAGCCGAGCACTGCAGGGGTTAACTTGGCCAGCCGGAGAACTGCCTGTCTTGACCCAGCCCCAAGAAGGGGGAGCCGATTAATACACCCAGGCCAGAGTGTACCTCCTGTCTAGGAGAGGTCCGAGCCAAAATGATGTGTTGAGGGCGCTGGCCCTCTCAATCACCAGAATCTCATTCCCCTCCGTCACAGGTCGCACCGCACGGCAAATCTTAAGAAGACCACAGAGAGAAAAAGAGTGTGGAAAAGAAGACTTGAAGGGGAGACGAAGATAGAAAAGAGCCAAATAAGAAAGGCAGAAAACAAGAAAAGGAGAAAGGCGGGTTACTATTAGTCAGGATCCTCACCCTTAGCCTATCTGACATGGGAGGCCCTACCAGTGGCATCAACTCCTTACCACGTTGTGCTTAGGCCAGACAGCAACTTAACTTTTCAGGCATAGAAGCATTTTAAAAAACTAGCCTATCTTCAAGTATTGATGCCCCCGCCAGCAAAGCCTAAGGGATCACAGGACCGCGCAATCGATCGATAAGAATGAGGATGATTAAGATGATGCTACGGATTTCCATTCCAGTCTAAGACTGACAGGGCTGTACTCTTCGCTTCCTTTCATAATCTATCCCAGCGTCAACCAGGCCCAAGAGATACAGACACCTGCAGTGCTGGTCAGGAAATTTGAGCAACACTCTCAGAGACAGATCCATTAAGTGGATGAAACTCGACTGTGTGGTCCCAGTCTTCCCAACTGAACCCGTAGCAAACTCGACTCTGGGTAGGAGCCGGTCGGAGCAGAAAAATCCCACATGACTGATGGGAATCTAACCCACAACCTCCCAGCCGGGAATCTGTGACACTAACCACTTCGCCACAGCGGCTGGTAAGGATGATAATTTTGTTTTTCATCCCCGTAACACAGCAGTCCACATGACTAAACAAAGACACCCAAGTACATGTACTTGCAGCAGTTCTGTCAAAGTTCTTGTTTGATTCTCTCCAATATGTACCTGAAAATGAGTTCTGGCATGCTGTGGTGTCCTCACCTCCAAACTACTGTCTTCGACACTTCTCTTTGGAAGCCAGAATGGTTGCCAGTGCCAACGGCGCAATTTCATATTCTTCCATTGTTTTGCTAGGTTGCTTTCAACTTCTTTCAATTTTTCGTTTTAGCGACAGACCTTTGCGACATGCAGATGCTATGATGAAATGGCCTATTAAATCATAGCCTGACACCCTCCTTCCCCTTGACCCCACCATCATCCCTCTAGCATCTCCTCCTCAATAATCACTTAACTTGACCCCACATGAGTCCACTGCTCTGCTTCAACAATCACAGGCACTCGGACTACAGGACTTAAGAATAGTTTTGTTGCTTATGACGTACAGAGCCTGATGTTTACCATGCAACACACATACAATAAAAAAACTGTGTACTTTCAATGTACCTATGTGAAACTGTTTAATAAAATGAAACAATCTTAGGTTATGCAGCTAGTCAAACACATGTATAAAGAGTGTGAGTTCTGTTTAGAGCAACGCATAGAAAGCTTTACATTTCATGTGCTATATGGGCACTCCTCCATTTCCTTAGAATATTAGCTAGTGACTGTATGAAGCAACAGACATTGCACAGAACTTACCAACCATTTTTAAGAAATGGTTCATGGACACAAATGAAACCACTTCGTTTCATCTGGCGCGAACTCTCCATGGGGCCCGAACATACGATTTGCTAAAGGCGGCTGCTTCGTTATAACCAGCATGATCGCACGCCGTAGACCCCAAAACCATTTCATTTTAAGCGGCATTTCGCTATATCCAACTTTGTTACATCCAACGTAATTTAGTCATGTAAAGAAGGATTTTAAAATTTTAATGGGACCAACCTTTTTGTTTCGTTATATCCGGCATTCATTACATCCAACTTCATTGTAAGTGGCTTTGACTATATACATATATGTGTGTAGCCAGGTACCAAAAGGTGCATGCATATCTTGGTGCCCCATAGCAGATGAAATGTTTTGTTCGAGAGTTACCTTCCGCTTACCTCCCTTAATTGATGAATCGCAATTATTTTTGTGTAAACTCTTTAAAATGTGAATGCCTCAGAACCTACATAGTTACATATATGTCACTGAAGTCACAAAAATTAGTGTGTGTTATTCATTGCGACTATACGAATGACTGATGGCGCCAACCTCTCTTGAACAGTTGCCTTCTTTGTTCCACTCTATGTCATTGTTGAAGTTTTTATCTAAATTGTCATTCTATGAAATTCAGAGTTCCAGATAGAAATTTTGTTAATGGTTCCATTTCTATGATAAGCACAACTAAATAGGTATAAAAATTGTTATCCGGTGTTCCATTTCAACAGAGTATTTTTTAACCGAAAATTGTATCGAAAGCTCATGTCAATGGCCAGGCAAGGAGGAAAGACAGATGTGTTTTGAATCAATTTTCAAAGACAAAGACCTCTGCTTAGACAGTCTTTCATATTCAAATTCATATGGGTGAAAAGAGTGAAATGCCTGCTAATGCTTTTCATTCATTATAAAATTATTTCATGCTGTTTGGTAATTATTATCGCAATAGAGAAAAATATGACACAAACTCATTAGAAGTGGGTTCATTATCTGACTTTAATCACCAATAATTTAATACAGCATCAAAACTATCAAATGTGACATGCTTCATTTTATTCCTTGGGTTCTGAGGTTTTCATTGATGGTGTATACGTTTGAACAGACGGTGAGCCAGACAACACAGAAGCTGCGATAGATAGCACAAATTTCTGTCAGTTCCTGTCTCGCGAGGCCCATTTTTGTCTGCAGCATCATGTTGCTGGCTTTGCGGTCTGATTTGCTGCTATATATTAAATGCGCCGCGCTTTGTGAGAGAGAGTCAAGACTACAGCAAAAGAACAACTTGTCCCTAAAAGCTTTTGCTGTGAGGACGTGAAACTCAACTGTTCTTCTGAGAGTCATCATACCTGCTGGGAGATGGCATTACCGGCAGAAGGCGCCTAGGTGGCAGATAGGCGTAGGGCGGCACTGACTAACTTCCTCGCTTCAGCAGTGATGACGGGACTAGCCTGTGTTGCCGGGAGAGACTCTTGAGGCTAAGGAACAGTTTGGCGAAGAGGCGCTGCCAATCTGCAACTTCACCAGTGGCTGCACGACCAGCAGGGCCCTCTCCTTTGGGGAGGGAGAGGGTGGGAACATTCTCCATGGGCGCAGGGTGGACACCGATCTATGTACAGCAGCTTGACGACTTCTGTCCTACATGTCTCCCAAGCTGACCTCATGCAGCACAGGACTGTCGCCACTCAGCACAAAGACGGCCACCCAGTAGCCCTGATAACGGCCTTGGAGGGAGGGCCACAAGAAGAACAGCGTCGATCATCCACCAACTGACAACTTGCAGCAGTGATGACGGACTAGCCTGTGTTGCCAGGGGACAGCTCTCAAGACTGCTGGGCAGTTTGACAACAAAGTGCCGCCACGCTCTGCAACTTGACCGGTGGCCTGCACGACCAGCAGGGCCCTCCCTTTGGGTGACGGGGAGGGAGGGAACGTCTTTCATGGGTGCAGAGTGGACACCAATGTCTATGCAGTGGCTTTGCGACTTGTGTCCTGCAGGTCTCCTGCACGCAGCACAAGACCATTGCCACTCAGCATGGAGACGGCCGCCCAGCAGCCCTGAAGATCCTATCATCATGACCTCCCATGAAAGGAGGAAAACACTGACCATGTGCGAATGAAGAAAATCACCCAGGCTCCTGCCTGAAGACGCCATCTACCCTGGGTACCTCCCCTTGTCCGCAGATACTGACTCTGATCAGACCTGCCAACATACAAGTCTGCCAAGACAAACAACTATGCTGCAGCTTGCTGCGGCGACAAACTTGTCCCTAAAAGCTTAGCTGTGAGGACGTAAAACTCAAGTATATTCATGAGAGAGAGTGTGTTCCTGACTTTGGACGGGAAATATTTATAAGGGAAGAAACTACATGTCGTTATCTCTGCAATTCCCTTGGTTCCTGAACCTACCATCATCTGTCTTCGCCTGCATCCCCTACCACTCCACACCATCATATTTGGAAACTAAATCCAGCTTGTTGTGCTTTTGTGTTTTTCTTTTTGTCTATATGTACCATGACAAAAATACGTGCATTGCCTAGTGTGATCCAAGCTGATTCAGCCTTATTCCTCCTCGCAACTGCAGCTGTGTTACCGTTACTTTTTTCAAGTTGTTTAGTGAACTGTGCATCCTTAAGTGGATCCGGCAACATGGCAGCTAACCACCTCAATCTGATGAAAGGATTGTGGAGGACTAGGGACCGACTACAACGATTCTCTTCCCATGCTGATTTTCTCTCTGCTTGCATCCGTGAGAACATTGTGCAAAAATGTATGCATGTTAAGTTTGGTAGAGATGCTCTACCTAAGTGTGACTCTCTTCGACGGCAGGTAGATGCTATACGCCATTTCACCAGCTGTGAGATTCTCTCATTGTGCCGTGACACCTACATGAACCTCTCCTCAGGGGAGATGACATCGCTGCACTCAGCGTTATACAACCTACAACAGAGCACTGACTTTTATCACTTCGAGGCAATCCTGGACCGCCTTTGGTCATCTTCGTCAACCATCAGAAGATGACTGGGGAAGAAGAAACACAAGAAACTCCTGAAACTCAACTCCTCTCAACCCCCAGCTCAAATGAAAGACACTCCTCCTACTGAACCCCCTAATAAACGAACTAACAGACGTTTTCGCAGACGACGCCAGCCCAACACAACTCTCGACAAGGACTTGGTGATCAGCTTGTCAGATGTAGCCCTTAGCGATGAACAGATAAAAGTCCTAGAACTGGGCCCTAAGTTCTGCCCGACACCATTGGAATATAACCAGAAGGAGCTGGTGGAGGACGTTGAGGAGGGATGCCGATGTGTCAGACTACAAGAGCTGCACCTTGACAAGGACAATGACAATGACATCCAGCAGCCACCCAAATTCTACAAGAAAACGGGACTCCAACCTCCCCAAGGACGTGATAAAGTCCTGGATGCCTACTGCAACACCCTGCAAGCCCAGGCTACGACCTACCACCAGCCCCCCAAGGCCTGGGACAATCTCAACACTACTGAAAGACAGGCTCTACGTGACCTGCAGGCTCTTGTGAAAACCAGGACTATTAGGGTCTCTACGGCTGATAAGGGCGGAGCTATAGTAGTCCAAAACTGCCATGACTACATTGCTGAAGCAGAAAGACTTCTCAGCAGTGATCACTACACACCCGTACCCAAGGACCCTACTTTTAGTGTTGCCAGAGCTTCCATCGCTATTGTAGAGAAGCTTTACGCTGCTGACGCCATCAACGGTGACACCCAACGCTGGGCCTTGGTGGAACCAAGGAAGGTCAGCTGCCACCAATTTTACACCCTGCCAAAGATTCACAAGTCTGTTGACAAGCCACCAGGACGTCCCATTGTGTCGGGGGTGGGTGGCCCCACCAAGAACCTCAGCAAGTTAGTAGACCACTGGCTTCAAGACACAATAAAGACCCTTCCAAGCTACATCAAGGACAGCACACACTTCCTACGGCTCCTCAACACATGGAACGACCTCCATGCTCCCTTCAACGAAGCTCCCTGGTTAGTGACAATAGATGTAACAGCCCTATACACCAACATCCCCCAAAAAGAGCTTCTCACCGCCATTTGCCTTCACTTGAACGCCTCCAATTCCACGGTCTACAGACCACCAATTGACCTCATCTTGGAAGCTGCAAAGCATGTTCTTACTAGCAGTTACATTCACTTCGAGAACCAGATTTACCACCAGGTAATAGGCACTGCGATGGGCACGCCCATGGCGCCCTCTGCCGCAAATTTATTCATGGGTGCACTGGAGTCACAACTACTGTCTGAGAGCCCTGTCCCTGTTCTGAAGGAGTTTTGGAAGCACTTTATAGATGACATTTTTCTGCTGTGGTTGGGAACAGAGAATGAACTTCGAGAGTTTGAACTATACATCAACTCTTTTCATCCATCCATAAAGTTCACAGTGTCCTCTTCCACAGTGCAGATTCCCTTCCTTGATGTACTCGTCAGACTGGAGGAGGGCTTCCTAGTGTCTGACATCTACACAAAGCCAACTGACAGCCACGCATATCTACACCACAGATCCTGCCACCCCAAGCATGTGAGAAAGAACATTCCTTACAGCCAGTTCTTGCGGCTACGTCAGTTGTGCACCAATATCAATGATTTCGATGCCCAGGCTGAAAAGATGACGGCACAGTTCCTCAGACGCGGCTACCACCTTGCTGACGTGAGTAAAGCCAAGGAGCGTGCTCAGATGAAGGCACGCAACACAACCCTTGAGTACCGAGAGAAGGAGCCCAACACCAGGGTGCCGTTTGTCATAACCCACCACCCCTCAAATCCCCCTTTGAGGACCTGGCTGGAAGATTTACAGCCCACGCTTCAATCCAGCACATGCATGAAGTGGGCCATGCCAGATCTGCCGGTTGTTGGGGAAAGGTGCTGCAAATCTCTACGAAATTTGCTGATGCCCTCACTTCTGCCGTTTGGACCTGACAAGGAGGGTGGATGCGAGCCTTGCCATCGCCTCAGATCATGAGGTGCATAATTTGCAAGGAGCATCTTGTGAAGGCCACCAACTACTCGAGTGCGGTGACCGGGGAGTCTTTCCCCATTCGCAACAAACTGTCCTGTGACTCCAGTGGGGTGATCTACATGCTCTACTGTGATGTTTGCAGATCCGCACAGTATGTTGGACAAACAGGTGATACCATCCGAACACGTTTCTACCAGTATCGCTCAGACATCAACATCCGTCCTAACAGTTCACTGGTCACAAAACATTTCAACCAACCCAACCACACACTCAAACACATGAAGGTCGTTGTGTTGGAAAAGGTCTATGGCCACACCCTCAGGTTAAGACTGACAAGAGACATTCTGGATCAGGAAATTAAAAACCCTGACCCCACATGGACTCAACACCATCGAGGACGTCAACTACTGAGACAGCGATGGACAGTCTGCCTGTTTAGTTTGGGGGGTGGTGGTGTGTGTAGGGGTGTGGGGGTGGGGGGATGGGGGTGGAGGTGGGGGGGTATCAGGGGTGGGATGATGTGTGTGTGTGTGGGGGGGGGGGGGGGGGTTGGGGGGGGCGGAGGGGGAGGGAGGGAGAGTGATCAATTGGATCCAAGTTCTGTCGTAATCTTGTTTTCTCTAGTTTTTTGCTCAGTTGAAACGTTTTCCTTGATTTTTTTTGGTCTCTTAACCTATGACGTAGTTTTATCTGTGACGTATTAATCTGCATGGGAGGATAAATTTTGTCATTAAAGGTCCCACTGAGGAAGAGGTCGCAAGGCCTCGAAATATTTGGAAACTAAATCGAGCTTGTGTTTTTGTGTTTTTCTTTTTGTCTCTCTCTCTGAGTCTCTCTCTCTCTCTCTCTCTCTAACTTACATATTTATCTCCTTAGAAAACAATTGTTAAAGCTGAATTTAAATTCAATGACACAGACCATAATTCCATGGCTTTTCAACTTCGAAAAACACTTTTTAAAATTCAATGACCTGACATGACTTGTGCAGACCCTGTAACATGGAAACCCTTTACACCAGGTCATGAAACAACTGGCATCCTGATCTGGAATCTGTTCTGCCTTCCTGAAGTGACATAGACATACGTGCAATCAGGCTTTACAGGCACACACTGACACTTAAGTTATACATTGTAGGGGAAGGAGGAGACATAGAAAGTTTCTTTTTTATAACACACGCAAGCAAGACTTAAAAATAAATCTTCCATCATGTAACAAAATGGATACCTTTTGGAGCTTAAGGCCATATTAATGGACACAAGATCATTCAGCATCATATTTTCATGTTTGAATTGGGAATCATAACTGATGCTGAATTTTTTTTTCAGACTTGTTCTTTACATTGTTAAATTGGAAAAAAAAAAAGTACACATTTTAAGTGACTGCCAATAATCTTTAAAAGACGGAGAGTTTCCATAAGCACCTTCACTCCTATGTTGGTTCTAGAAATGATGCTATACCAGCCTAAAAAAAAAAAAAAAGCAATCCAGATTCTCATAACAATATCTATTAAAAAAGAAAATGCTGGAGCATACAACCTGCATAGCTTCCAGCCTCATAGAATCAAATCATGAATAAGGGGATGAAGGGGTGGGTTGAGTGAAGATGGGGCAGTCTGGATTTTAATTGAAAGCATTTGTAACTCCTTTATGTTTCAGTTGAAAAATGTGGAGTAAAGTGTGAAGTTTAAAGAGAATGTATGCATTTTCCATACACATGATTTCCAGCATCCACACATCATCTGGGCTTTATTCAGTCTTTATCTTAACTACTTTAACTAGACAGTTGTTTCTTTCTGATTTTCTCCCTCAGTACATATGATTGCAATGTAACATAGGATGATACGGCAAAATACTTTACCTGGTGAATACTAATAGTAATCATAGGATGATAGGGGTCCTGGAATAATTTTGACCTTAGTTCAACTGGCCTGCATCTGATTCCAGTATGACCTAAGTCTAATTTGATTCAGCAAGTCCAAACTAATCATTTAGTGAATTCTTTAAAACATCCCAATAAATATTAGTAAGCAACACACACATGAACTCCCCTCTCCAACTCCCCTCCCCCTACACACACGGTCATGATACCAAGTTTCTAGTCAAGTCCAAGTCTTTGACACTGTCAGTGCTCTTACCTATTACTTGATCATCAATGTATGTCGCGGCAAATCAAATGTATTGTGTGAAAGATGCGCGAGGTGGAGGCACAATCTTGGCAATTGCTGGTATTACTGGTATCTTTCCACGTCCCTGGTCTGAGGTGTAGCGACAGAACAACCTAGTATGGGCCTCAAACTTTGTTGGAGTCATCTGGTCAAAACTTGATGATGTGCTAATGTTAATCGTCAGTCGGCAATACTGACTTTCAAGAAAGCACATTGACCAATAGCTCCATAAAATGCCAAGGATCTGAATCTTTTTACTCGAGCTTGAAATTTAGTGTTGAAGGCCGTTTAGGCCTGTTCACTTTCCTTTGATAGAAATTTTTGGTACTGTGCAGCATGTGTAGCTAGTTGGTTAATGTCTGTATTTCCACTAGATATGTGTTGCTCACTGACTACATTCTGGATCGTACAGGATTGGGAGGTTGGCCCAGTGGGCGTCGAGCCTGCTCTTAAACGTGCTGAGATTGTGTGCCTCAGTGACTGTCTCAGGTAGGCTGTTCCACAAAGACCCTATCCTTTGGGAGAAGTAGGAGCTTCGTAGTTGTAGTCTGAAGCAGTGTTTTGCCAGTTTCAGACTGTTCCCTCTGGTTTCTCGCCCACTGTGGAGTTCAAGTTGCTGCCTTGAGGTGGTGTAGAGCCCAGTATGGTACTTGTGCTGTTGTAGGTGTCGATCATGTCACCTCTTTGTCTGCGATGTCATAGGTTGGGCAGTTTCAGTATTCTCAGGCGTTCAGAGTAGGGTTTGTCTTTGAGCCTCCCTATCACTAGTATCAGCTTTGTGGCCCTTCGTTGTGCGTCTTGTCCTTTTTGAGTGTCTTTCGGGATGGGTGCCAGACGGAGTGTTCGTATTCCAGCATGGGTCGTACCAGTGTTTTGTACAGTTGGACAAATGTAGGGTTGGAGAGGCAGTCGAACGTGCTCCCAGTCGGTTTGCTTTAGCCGTGGCTTGTTCAACATGGTTCCTGAAGGAGAGTTTCCTGTCAATCACCACTTCAAGGTCTTTTTCTGCCTTTACCTGGGACTCTTTCATTTGGTTGCAAAGTGAGGCGACTGCAGGCGGAAATCTAACCAAATCTTAAAACCCTTGATTATATTAAAGCATTTAAACAACTAAAGCAGCACAACAATCAGCACAAAAAGTAGAAAACTAAAGAAAGATCGGTTTACCTCCTCAAAGTCGTTGTCGACTCTTATTTGTTATCAGGTTTGAATGTAGCGCTGCCCTACTAGATCGTGAATTCTCATTGGATGCATTCGTTGTAAGCCTGACTATTACTGGTCATTATTAATAACAGCCCTCAGAGTGTGTTCCCTTGATCTCCTCTATCGGAGGTTTCGCTTTCATTCGTTGCTAGCAATGTGACTTCTCTTTGTGTTCCAAATTAAAGTGAATTGTTGAAGAGCCATGAATGATGGTGTTTCTTAACAATCTGAGCGCAAAAACTGTGCCTAACGAATATTTTTGATCGGAACGGACCGCTAATAACTCCAGAGTTATCTGACGTATTTCAGCTTCAATCAGCCAATCCAAAGAGGGATGACGGAACAGAGGTGCAACAACTTCCAGTTACAGGCCTGCCAATTACTAAACTGAATAGGCCTATACCTTTTTTTGACAACGGAGTTCGTTAGCGAAGCGTACCAGGGCTTTGCTGGCCTAATGAGTATGGGTACAAACCCAAGTGAACAACAGACAAACCTTTTGTTTGCCAACTTCAATCAGGACAACACGTAAGTTCCACAGAAATGGAACACTGAGAGGAGAGCGCGTCAAAACAAAGTTACTGTTTATTTTGTATGTTTACCAAGGCAGAATCCACGACTGATGCATGAATTTCTGTTTGTTCAACAGATCCCTCGCAGCAGGAAGCAAGTCAGGTTACCGTCTTTTTTCTTTGAGTTCAGTGGAGAAACTTGAGCCGATTTACGAAAATGGTAAGTCGCCTCAAAGGGCATTAAATGATTGCGTATGGTAAGAGTACTTTTTTTTAAAACATTATTCTCACTGTTGATGATGTTTTATATTCGGGCGACACAGAACAGCCACCAGTTCTACAGCTAAACTGACAGACTCGGTTTTCTTTGTGTTCTAAAACATTGATTTTGGGGGTTAAGGTTCCAGTCAATTTGATCACATTAGTGGTCATTATCTACAGAATGAGACATTTAACCATTGGCAGCTAGTGCTGCCGTGCGCACCATCAAGTGCACTAATCCAGAATCGGGGCGATTGAGTAAAATTATCTTTCCAGCAGAGAAGGGATTAACAGCTGATGCTCTCATATCCACAGTAGCTAAATGGAACTGATTACACACTTTTGACCAAGTGACATGAAAGAATTTTGTTTTCAACTATTAATAACTGATATTACTAAGCCAACTCTGAAAGCCTTGTCACTCTACGCAAGTATCTTGCTCAAGTACAAGAGAAATATTTGTCTTGCGCTCCCTCATTCATTTGCCTTGCCATTTGTGGTAGTGCCAGGCGAGGGTATAGGAAGGCAGTCTTCAGATCATTAAGTATTTTGACTTGGATGTGGAACTCACGCCTCAGGCTGTTCTGTCCATGTTTTTGTTCAGTGCATGTTGTGGCATTCTGACTTCTATATTCCAGCAAAGAGAGCAGAATTAGAAGTATAATTACATTTGACATAGAATCTTAAAGAGAGGACCAGTTAATGATTATGTTAAAGAACAACAAAAACGAAAATGTCATGTCCAATGAGGTGGTGGGATGTGGAGCACACTTGAAATCTTCATAGTTGCTGTGACTGGCTGATCACCTCCACTGTTTGAGTGTCCCCAAACTAGTTGAATCTTTGTTTTTGTGCCAGCTTATCAAATGTTACCTACGTGGTCAGCAAAGTCGAATATATCAAAAACTGAGTACAATTGAGTGAGAGACTTGTCAGTGTGACATAGAGTTCAGACTGGAAGAGAAGATGTATTTAGTTAGACTTAGAGTGAGAGACTCATTAGCATGACATAGGCATAAGGTTGGATGAAAGGAAGTAACTTTGTTCAACAAGCTGGTGCATCTGAGGAAGGAACCGCTTTATGTTTATGACACAGTGTTTTGTAAATAGTTTCAGATTGCTGGTGGGCCCACCCATTAGCATAAAAATGTGTAAAATAGAGCATGGTCCTTGTGCCCATCAGATGAATATTTGATTTACTTATTGAATTATGAATGAACCGACAGTCACAGATCATTTCAGCATGCCTTAACAAAAAGGACTAGCAAAGGTGACAAATGACATGTCTTTTCGAACAATAGTACTCGCATAGTTGATCAGATTAGGTACTATTGAGTCGACTGATATAGGTTTTGAGCCGTTGACGTCACACGCAATGATTTATGGGATCACCCGTCATATTGGGGCGCAGGAAGTAAGACAGCGAGTGACAAACACAGTGAAACGCTGTTGTGTTATCGGCTGTCATAGCTCTTCTCACACATACTAGGGTAGGGTGCAAAACGAGAACATGGATTGCAATTTTTTTGAATTCCGAAGGTGAAAGGCCGTTGCGGAAAATTAATGGAAGGACTGACAACATGGAGAAGAAGAGCGTCGATTGCCGCGATCAGGCGTACGGACATCGCGTTTGTGCACAGTGAAGAAGGCGCTTGAGTCTGTTCCAAACATTTTCATGGATGTAATTAGATACCCCTCGACTCTGTATGCAACATGCATTAAGATTTTACGTGGATGGAAGGGGCACAGAGTTTAAAAATGCTGAAAATGAATGTGTGTGTGTGTGTGTGCGTGCGTGCGTGTGTGTGCGTGTATGTGTGTGAGTGAGTGAGTGTGTGTTCAAGTTCCTTACTATGGGAGACTCTCATTCACTGATTCAGCTTGTCAGTATGGTTCTTCCTTTAGCCAACATTGTCATAAGTGTAACAAACATTGGGAGATCAAATCTGAATGACTGACATGAGAATCCTCATAATTATACTGTCAGTGAAAGTGGTAAAGGAAAATAATTAGGCAGGCAAACTTTTGAAACTGATCATTTCACATATTAAAAAAGTTCAGTGTGAGTATTTCCTGAAAGTAAATCTTTGAAAAGAGTGGGATAGAACTGACTCCACAATTTCCAGATTTAATAAAGTAATAATTAGTCAGCTGATCTGTAATCTTCTGCAGTTTTAATACCACACACTCACACACACACACACACACACACACACACACACACACACACACACACACACACACACACACACACACTGCTTGGAACACAAACTGACACACAACTATGCAAAACAACTCAGAAAATGTACAGAAGCTGCTTTCATTCAAAATATTTTTCCCCTGCTTTTTTCTCTCCATTTTGGATTGAAATACATGAAAAGTCAAAGCAATCACTAGCATGCACACATTATGTACACAAAAAGCTAGCACTGAAAGGACACTTGTAGAATCATAATTTGAATAAAGTAATGTATCCAAGTATTTTCCTAAACAATCTGAAACATCAAATTCACACACACATGACAGATTGACTAAAAAACAAGATTTAGAAAGAGTGGGTTAGTTACCACCAAGAACATAGACAAACAAAGTACAGGACAAGACACAATGCATTTCAACCTCTTGGGTCTTGAGGTAAAAAAACAGGTTTGCTATAATTAGTATAAGTGATATTTGGCCATCTGACCATAGCACAACTTTTCAAGATGATTTTTTTTCTCCAGTTATATCTTCAGTTTCTATCTGTTCCCTTTGAGGGTACAAAGATGAAGCAGAAGACTGGTAAAATAGAAATATTATTTTAAGATGATCTTTGTCTCCATGTATATCTTCAACTTGTATCTATTCCCTATGACCAGTATGAGGGCACAAAGATGAAGCAGAAGACTCTTAAAATTGAAATGTTTTTTAAGATGACATTTTCCTCCCTGTCATTGGCATATATTAGTGATCATATTTGGGCACAAAAACTGTGTCAGTGGGTTTTCCATGATAAATTGTCTGTCTTCCTCCAGTATTATTTTACAAGTGCAGAGTTTGTAAAACAAACAAAAAAAGAAAAAAAAACTTTTCATTTATGATCTGTGTGGCTTTGTATTCCTCTGAGTTTCAAAACAAATTGATTCTGAAGTTCAGCTATTATGCGCACTATTAATATTCTACTATGTGTGATGTGATTCAAGAGCACTTGTTTTCCAGCAGTGCACACATGCTGAGTTATGTACACATGCATGAGCAGTACAATTAAACAGAATTCCCACAATAACAATGACTGATTTAAAAGAGGAAAATTATACTGCAAAGGTAACACAGCTGTGCTGTATGCAACATGACAAATGATTTTGCTGTTACACATTTCAAACAAAATGATCACTGCGAAAGTTGAAAAACAACAACAACAACAAAATAGACTGTGATATAAGAACATTTTTTTCCTGGCAGTGTTTCTCATATATGTATCTGAGTTGTATGCATGAACAGTGCAGTAGAAAAAAGCATCACCATTATCAACAAAGACTGGTTTACAAGAGAAAAAATTTCCTGAAAATATTAGAAAGAGCTGTAAATGACAATACATGACTTTGCTGTTACACGCATCAAGAGAGACAATAAATTTTCACACACAGTTTTCTGAAAACTACAGGGGAAACTGCATCAACCATTACACTTGGATGCATATACTAATACTACATAATGCAAATGGTATTATGATGAACATTCTTTGCAGAACCAAAAAAGGCAAATTTCAAGTGACAAGATGACTGCAAATGAAAAAGTAGTAGAGGAAATATCTATGGTCATTGTGAATGTTAAATGTGTATCACACTTAGACTCCAACATTTAGAGTTAACTCTGTTACAGAGTTCTTTGACTTTTCTTTCTTTTTTTTTCTTGCTCAGTGTTAGTGGCTTTGTGGCCTTTAAGGTAGTGTGCCAGCCAAGGAAGCAAAAAGTCCCCTGCGAACGCAGAGGAAGAGATTCATCTTTTTAAACTCTTTAACAAAGTTGCAAGATATTGTTACTTATCAGCTTGATCTACATAATGACAAAAAAACAACATGAAATGATGCAAGACACATCAGACATGCACACGAAAAAGAGAACACACACACACACACACACACACACACACACACACACACACACACACACACACACACACATACACAAATGCAGAACATGCTGTGAAAAAAATCAAAGCTTAATCAAATTTGTTTATAAACTTTATCTCCTTTGCCTTTGATAATGAAATAAACACTGTATGAGCACACTCACAGCCCTACATCTACACAGCATAACCTAGTGGATGTGTGATGCATTGATTTGGTGCATAATCAGTGGATGTTTGTTGTTTGTGGGCTAGATCTTCACTGTCACCAAATCCATGTTGACCAGTATTAATACATTTAATTCATGCATCCCCTTATCAAGCATTTCACACGAATGCTGCTTCAAACAAATAACTGATAACCTGAATGACTGAATCATGATTTTTCCCCCTATGTTTCTTTGCTGCTGTAAACACACACACACACACACACACACACACACCACACACACACACACACACACACACACTTTAAATAAATTACAAAACTGAAACATAAAAACCTATGCCTTTGAATCGATGAGAAGATTCTCCAACTCTTGTACATCTAGTGAATTATTGCATTCAAATGTTGCAGTCACTGACACATTTTAACAGAGTTGACAGAGAAGACTTTGTAAAATCTGCCTTTGCTTTGACAACCAAGTGTTCACAGTTGGGGAGTGGGGGGGGGGGGGGGGGGGGGTTGTAGACTTTCAATTCCTGCACCCAACCATTAGTAAACTGCATATGTGCATCAAGGCTTTTGTAGCACTCGAACTGCTGCAAGGTGTATGCGCATACACTAGACAAGGTAACTCACGAGTTCAAGGAACTTCAGTGGTGGTATAAGATTGAATTCATTTGACCACTCTTTTCCCCTGGAATCGTACGGATCAAATCCATTCAACCACACCTATTTTTGGCGATAGCGAGATCTACACTCCCCATCTAACTTGTCAATGTACTTGACGTTCTCTTTTGCTGCTGGCCGTCATCGAAAAAATGGCTTCCCAACAGGGAGGTTTCCGTTCGCTTCGGTAGAAACGTGACGTCATCGCTCGAAACCTATTGCAAATTCTGTTCTGCCTTGTATCAGATCAATCAGAAGAAACTGAACTAGGATTTTGGAAGGTAATTGATCAGTCTCAGTAGGTTTCACGAAACTGGGGATTCTGTTATAAGCAATATTTGATTAAATAAAGCTATCATCCAGAGAAGATTTTTAGAACATCATGTAGTAAACCAGTGAGGTACTTATACAATCACATGACCATGTAAAACAGAGCTAACAAAACTTTTTTCATTCTATGCTGTTGATAGCTCGGAAGCTGTCCGTATGGACTGCCGGAACTATGACAGAATCAGACTGATTGTGACTCAAGAGTAGGAATGAGAGAACAAAGAATAACAGTCACACTAGGTTTACATTTTGCCAAAGGGCATGGAAGGTAGGGTACAAATCAGCAATGAAAAATTATACATTCATTCAAACAGGCTTTTGATAGTTTTCTTGCTAGCTACAAACATGTTTCTCTTTATTATTTGATTTTTTTTTTTAGAATATATTTCTCAAACAATGTACTTTTTTTTATTGTGATGAGACTGTTTTATGGACCATATATATGAAATTTTTAGGATGCCTGACAAAACTGGAATGTTCAGAAAAATTACAACTTCTAAATCTAAACAATATTTAGACAATTAATTATCGATGATCCGCATTCATTACAGAGTGAATGATTTCTGGGGTAGATGGTGTCAGAGCACACATAGACATATGATTTGAACTGAAGACTTATTTCATTGTTTAAAACAGAAGATCAAGAACAATATGTGATTAGTCTCTTCCAGCACCCTCTCCAGTTTTTCCACATTTCTATAATTAAAACAGAAGAGACGGGAAGGTTGACAAACTGGAGAAGGTGCAAGAAGGGATGATCACATATCTTCGTCTTGTGACTCGTTTGTCCACGTTCTCTGGGCGGTTCGCTAACATTTATTTAAAACCGAAGATCAAGAGCAATATGTGATCATCCCTTCTTGCACCTTCTCCAGTTTGTCAACCTTCCTGTCTCTTGCTAGCTTGCTATTGCTCGTCAGTATAAATCTAATCATATCTATTTGTCAGTGAGGATTTTTCAGTTCATGGTCAAACATAAATGTATGGTTGTTGGTCTTTTGTATATTTTTGTGTCTTTTTTTCTCCTTTTTTTTTTTTTTTTTTTTTTTAAAGGGGGTGGAGTGGAGGTCACTTTAAGATCTGTTTGTGTAGATTTTTCTGCAGATTTATCTGGTATTGTGTAAATGTGTGTTTCTCTTTTCATCTTTAGTGTTATAAACTGAGCAATAAAAGATAAGCTCAGCCCTGTTCAGCTCTTAGCTATTCTATTTACAAAATTACCATTTTTTTCTAAATCAAACATGATTTGGAACCAGATATATCTATTCATTTCAAAGCTGTACTGCTTTGACATACTTTCATATCTTTGTAGCCACGGAAGATGCATACATTGTGGAACGACTATTTGCAAGCAGTCTGGTGGCCATTGTCAGCCAACAACATCCACGAAAGCTGAAGGTCTGTCATTTTAAAAAGGGCACAGAGATTTGCAATTACAGCTATGCAGGATCCATTCTCAGCTGTAAACTCAACAGACAGGTACGGAATTTCTCTGTGTGTGTGTGTGTGTGTGTGCAGGAAGTGGGTAGATGAGGGACGTTGTTATGCAGACATGTTCAAGTTTACTCACATCGTTGGATTAGTGTGTTCACCATTCTACAAAGCATATTGTGAATTGCACCCTTGTTTACTCATGCTTAAATCCAAGACTGCCTCATCTGTAAATCTCTCTAACCTGTTTTTGTATCTTCAGGGACCGTAATTTGTAAACCTTGTGGAGCAGTTTTGTCACAAAATTGCACAACGAATTAAAGGTGGGAATGTTAAAGCACTGTCAGATTCACTCCAGTTAGGAAGAATGAGACCCAGCAACTTCCAAGCAATTGGATCCTGTCAGTGATTGAATAACCACTCCTCTCCTCATGTCAGCCTTGGTCAAGCATTGGCTATGAGCCAGAGTTTGTCTTAATGTCTGATCACAGATCTCTTAAACTTTCCCATAGGTCGCCTAAAATGTTTCGCGCCTAACATCAAGGATCTCCAGAGACCCAAGCTTTTTGTGAAAGAAGAAACCTTTGCCGTACATCGTGGGTCTCCACGGACCCTTGTTGTCTTCTGAAAGAATAAACCCTTGCCGTTACATTGTGTTTCTGCTCAGACCCACAACATACTGGGCTGGCTCTGTTTTTGTATACTCTGTCTTCAGAATGCATGGGTCTAGCCAGACCCACGATGTACGGCACTCAGGTTTTCTTCTTTGAGAGTTTGGGTCTGCTCAGACCTACGAATACTGGGACTTTTTGTTTACTCCTTTGTCAACGGAAACAAATAATTTTTGTTACAGATGTAGGGCTTTGGTTTGTGGACAAAGTCATGAAATTTGATGGAGATAGCTTAAAAATGTATCCTGTTATCAAGTGAAAATCACGAGTGTGGGTCATTTCAGACCCAAGACATATGAGAAAGGTTAACGCTTGCATGCACAAAATGGGCATTTCTGTTTTGGGGGCTGAGCCAAGTCTATTGACAGTTGCTGATGTGGTTAGTGGATGTTCATCTTAAACTTGTGTGAAAGTAGGTAGACATTCTAGTGGATATAGATGTGGATGAAAAGGGATGGGAGGAGCTTGGCTCAAGCTTTCCATCAGTCATAAGACAAGTTGAATGCAAAATTGTGGAAAGAATATGGATTATCTCCAAGTTATGTTTAGACAACATACTAATAGGCCCGTTTTTAATTTACGGTGAGCTGTTTTCACAGCAGAGGGATCAAATAGAAATTTAGCAGGCAACTCAGCTTTAAAGGTTTTTCTTTGTTTGAGAAGTTTGCTTCCCAGAGCTGCATTACAGGATGAGATCCAGAAGAGTGTGATTAGTCACCACAATACTGAAAATGGACAAGCACAAGTATATATGATTATATTGTGCAGAAAAATAAAACATCACATCTACATGCATAATAAATTAATTTTAGTCATGCTGAAATGGAAATGGCTAATGAGAAGCCTTCAACATTGGTGGAAAAAAAACTGTTTAGAGCAAAGGACTGTTAGTTTCCGAAACATTTCTGGGGGGAGAGGGAGGAACATGTAATGTTTCAGTTTTATGTGTACAGGTATGAATGTACTGTATACTTTTACATTTTTTGTTGAGAAGGAGGCACGAGAGATGAAATATGATTTCACTGTTTTGTCACAATATTTTAAAAACTACATTTATGTGACACCAACAGTCATGGTATTAAAGTTGAGTTTGATGCAGTCACTTTTATGAAGAGGATTTATGATCTTTGCTCTTGATTCAGAAAAGCTGTGCTGTATTGCAGAGGTTGATTTAATTTTCAGTTTATGATAGTACATATATGTGAGAGAGAGGAAGCAGTATGCTTAGATCATTTCTTTTCCCACAACATGGATTGAATTTGATGGCTAATTGGGAAATTATACTGTGTTGAAGGCATAGGAGCAAGGAGGCCTAGATTTGCAAGATAATCAATCAATCTAGCTATCTATCTGTTTGTCAGTCTATGCAGAGAGAGAGAGAGGGAGAGTGTGTGCGTGTAAATACAGATATGATAGGAAAAACAAGTGTAATTGTCATTATGTGAAGTAGTAGTTGACACACTTACTGGCTGAATTTTATATAACACTTGACAGTATGACCTTTTTGTGTTTGTTTTGAGCACATATATTAAGACAGTTAATCTTGTATGCTTTTCAGCGTCTGGTGGTGTGTCTGGAGGAGAGTCTTTACATTCACAACATTCGTGACATGAAGGTGTTACACAATATTCGGGACACACCCATTAATCCCACAGGTCTTATCGCCTTGTCCATTTCGGATGAAAACTGTTTCCTAGCCTTCCCAAACAGTAACCAGACAGGAGAAGTGCAAATATTCGACACAATTAACTTGGTGAGGTTTCCATCATGTTTGTTTCCTTTTGTTTGAA
Organism: Conus canariensis; assembly: GCA_033310375.1. NCBI lineage: Eukaryota > Metazoa > Mollusca > Gastropoda > Neogastropoda > Conidae > Conus > Conus canariensis. Next base: position 77,102,651 of record CM065714.1, read on the forward strand.
AGTAAACTTGAGAAGATGTGTGTCTGTGTGTGTGCATGCCCATGTAAGACCAGTGACTGAGGCTGAGAGTGTCTGGGTTCTTCTGTTGGTTTGTTTTGGATATCTGTACACATACACATGAAGATTTACACTTCAAGACATTCTGATTTGGAGTTGATTCCTTCATCTTTCTTTGTGATATTTAAAAAAGAAAAGTGTGCTAATTGTGTGCTGTTGGAGATAAGTTTTGTAGAAACAGTCTCTCAATGAAACCTTGAAAAGTCTGTGAATTAGTATGTAGCTGAGAATTTGATCTGCATGATAACTATGTGTGGTACTAGTAGGTAACAAATCTGCAATTTATATTTTCTGCAGTGGTTTTACTCTGTGTGTGTATCTCCCTCTCTCTCTCTCTCTCTCTCTCTCTCTCTCTCTCTCTCTCTCTCTCTCTCTCAGTCAGTCTCTTCTCTCTCTGTCTGTCTCTCTCTCCATCCCCCTTCTCGCTCTCTTTCCCTCCCATCCATCTGTCCCCTCCCTCCCTCCTCTCTCTCTCTCTTTCTCTCTATCTCCTTCCCTCCCTCTCCCTCTCTCCCCCTCCATACCTCTCCCACCGTCCTTTCTTTCCCTCCACTCTTCTCCCCCCCCCTCTCTCTCTTTCTCTCTCTCTCTCTCTCTCTGTTTCACTTTTATTTTGTTATCTTTCTCCTTTTTCCTCCTACTTGTGATTCTTGAGAATATAGTGTTAATAACTTGGTTATGACTGTTACTTTTGATCAGCGAGGAGTGATCATGATTCCTGCCCATGACAACCGTCTAGCTGCTCTGGCCTTCAGTTCCAAAGGAGACAAAATTGCTACAGCTTCAGAAAAGGCATGCTTATTTCCCTTTATTTCCCTTGTCTATAATATGTGTGCACTTGATGTGTGTGATTCTTTGAGAAGTTGGGTATCTTCAATGCTGGATAAAAGAAAGAATGAAAACTGAGACATAAACATAAAAAGGCCAACATGATTCCATTACGTTCATAGGTTTAGTAATCTGCAATAATCCACAGCATGAATGAACTGTTAACTTATCGCCAGGACAATGGAATGTTAGTTCAAGAAAGTAAACATGCAGGCTTTCAGATCTAAGGCTGTGTGAGTTGTGCTTTTCTTCCATTTTCTTATTTTGCTTTTCACTTTGAAGGAAGAATTAAATCTTCTTAGAGAATATCTGACTTTGTATTGTAATGAAGGTGTGATGGTAATGTTCTTGGGCCCATCAGCTTTAGGTCCAGTTGGATGACTGGCTTTTATGCTTTGTGGGGTTAGTTTTGTAGACAGGGCTTTTCTGCTAACAAAGTGAGGAAAAGACCATCTTTTTAGCTGATTCCAGACAACTAACAGGCTGAAAATGGTCTGCTGTTGGATGAAAATTTTAATCTGGAAAAAAAAAAGATTTCATTCAGATTAAAAACTCAAGAGGGAAAAATTCAGCAGGTATTCATTGCAATTTGTATGTATTCTTACTTTCTTTGATTCCTCAGAAATACAGGCAATAGATTACAGCTTGTTTGGGGCGCATTCCATACTTAAACTGCAGAATGCAAATAGAGAAACAAATATCAAGGGAAGGCATCTGCTATGCAGATGTGCACATGTTGCTTTGCCATGTCATCACACAATGCCAAGAACTTTTTACCTTTTTTTTTTCCCCTCACCGGACTATTTTAAGCCCCAGTATAAATCTTTAACAAGACGTCTGCTGCGCCAGTTAACTTAACGCAGTAACTCAAAATAGCAAGAAGGGTTGGAATTCTTTCGATTAGAGTGCTAGACTGAAATTTGTCCAGAAGTCATAAGATGGAAATGTAAAAGACGCAGCCTATGAAAGCCAATAACAAGAGAAAAAGAAATCCATAAAGATAACAAAATTACTTCTAAGCAATCCCTAGTTTAATTAGAATATTGTACTCTACAAGCCTGAACAACTCAAATGTTGATGTAGAACATTCATGTTTAAAAACAATATTTGAACCTGGCCATAATGCCTTTTTCATCTGCATAGAATTAGAAAGGGCAGAGCAAACATCAAAGGCCACCCCATGTGTTAGTACAAATCATGCATGATTACAAATTATGATAAACCTGGCCTTTAGATCTCCATAGAAAGGGTAGATCAAACATCCAAGGCCATCCCATTGATAACAAATATTGTAAACAGAAAGTCCTGCATTTAAGCAGAGGAGGGCACATAAAGAAGCTGTTCTCCACCAAATGCCTTGTATGCTTTAAAGTTCCTCCATAGGGGAGGTCAGTACAACCAGCAAGTGACAGCGCTGTTTCCCTCTATGACAAATTCATTGGGTTTGCTGCTGGATGCTGGTTACCTGTTGATGATAAGCCCTTCCATATCAAAATAATCAATAGAAAGGAAACTATCTAAAATGCGGTAGATCCTCCTGCCAGAAAGAAAAGTTTCTCAAAATCCCAAATGAGTATTTGGCGTCATATACTATACCATGTCAGACCATAGCATTCAACGGCAGTTAGCCAGCTCTGTCAGGCCGAATTTTTCCGTGGCCAATGCAGTCATAAGACAGTCACGTGCAGTCACGTGATGTCACCCCACTTCCGGCCCGGAAGAAGCCAGTGTCAACTTCGTATACGTCATTCATCTTCGGCCTGCCGTCAAAGCAAGATAAGTCTTGTGCTCTGTCTCGCCTATACTTGCCTTTGTGTTAACATTGCTGTGTTTTGTTTCTATACTTGATTCAGTTGTGGCTTGCACTAGACCCTGAGTTTTTTTGCCGTGTGAGGCTCTTGGTGGGAGCGTATTTATTAAAAGATTTGTCCCTTTTACCGGCACTCTCGCGACTTTGTTACTCGCGATCGTCGGCACCGCTCGCCGGTCGTGTTCCCCCACCATATTGCCGAGCCTCGGGTTCAGCACGCATTTTGTGCTGGTTCCGACTTGCACTAGACCCTGAGTAATTTTGCCGTGTGAAGCTCTTGGTGGGAGCGTATTTATTAAAAGATTTGTCTCTTTTACCGGCACTCTCGGGAGCGTATTTATTAAAAGATTTGTCTCTTTTACCGGCACTCTCGCGACTTTGTTACTCGCGATCGTCGGCACCGCTCGCCGGTCGTGTTCCCCCACCATATTGCCGAGCCTCGGGTTCAGCACGCATTTTGTGCTGGTTCCGCTTATTAAGGTTTAGTGCTCAATAACTATCACACCTGTACTCTTTACCCTTCACAGGTAGAACGTGTTCGAGTAAGGGTGCGTGACACTGATCTGCTTATTAAGATTTAGTGCCCAAGAACTATCACACCTATACACAGTGATACTCCACGTGTAGAGATTGCTATTAATAGCCATACCAGTCACACGACCGGTGGCGTGTACGGGTAGTTCGAGTTTTCAGTCGATCTCTCGAGCACTTTGCACGACACCACACGGACGATCGAGATTAATTGATTTTCTCGATCGGCCACCTTGTCTCCTCTTTGCGGTCGTGTGTTCCGGGTTTGCTCTATCCACCTGTGCCCAACATGGTGAAGGACACCGCCGGGTCGAGCCACTCCACTGCTCGGAGTTCGCTCAATTTCCCGGAGAACCCGCGGGTCGATTCCATCTCGGAGCAATCCGTTCGCACTGATGAACGTACGGTTCGGGTAGACAGAGACGACTTCTCCGCGGAAGGGACGCGTGATCTTTCCTCGTCTACCAAACCGACGGACGCACGACCGCGGCGTCCCAAGGCTGATAGGCAAGCGGCCACCATTTCAAAATGCCTTTCATTTCCCTCTGGCGCCAAGGTTCTCGGGGTTACCATACACACAGGCCTCGCTGAATGACGTATACGAAGTTGACACTGGCTTCTTCCGGGGCCGGAAGTGGGGTGACATCACGTGACTGCACGTGACTGTCTTATGACTGCATTGGCCACGGAAAAATTCGGCCTGACAGAGCTGGCTAACTGCCGTTGAATGCTATGGTCTGACATGGTAAGTATATTAGCCAAACAGGGAGTATAACACAAACTCCCCATCTCGGTGAAGGTGCAGGTAAGCAGGATCCATTAGCAAACCCAATGAGCTCTTCACAAAGGAAAATAGTATTTTAATACCATTTTTGATTGTAGATGTTTAGCATCAATCTTTGACCCCCATAGGCTTCTGGAGTATGGTGTTTTAAACAAAGGATTTCATGAAAGTATGTTGAATTATACTTTAAGAAATCCCTAGTGTAAACACACACACACACACACACACACACACACACACACACACACACACACACACACACACACATATGCTTTTGCTCTCTCTCTGTCTCTCCCTCATATTTTATCAGCTGTTATCAGCTTTGTTATGCTGATGCAAAATCATGACTGCCTGCTCACCAGCAACTCTAAACCCACTCGAGAATCTTTAAACAGATTTATTTCATTACTTCGATCTCCTTTCACATCATTCAGTCAGTTGAACCCTGTGCTCTCATCCCATTCCCCAAGACCAAAAAACATCATTGAAAATAGACCCGAATCCTCATTCATGACAACAACTCGATGATTGGTCAATTGAAGTTCTCTCCACCTTAACCTCGCTTGCGATATCAATTTACTAACGAGATTTCCGGTAAGTCATCTGCTTCAGCCTACACTAGATCATAACACTACCCCCTCCCTCAGTTGATTGTTGTCCCGACAATAATGTATGTATATATTTTTTTTTAGTTCCAGACAATGGCCAAACAAATTAGGCTCTGTTATCAAAAAGTAACTGTTTAATCTTCTGTGACATCAAGTTTACGATAATAAACCAGCAGATCTGCAATTGAATCACCAGCATAGAAAAAGGTTATTGGAATTACAAACAATTAACTTTACATTTTAACATTCTTTTTACCGAGTCTCATTTCAAGAGGTTTTCTTCTGGACTAAACAAGTATACTGAACATTCATTTTCTTTTACTAGGTACTCGAAAGTGATTTTTAAAGTGTTTTTGACTGTTGTTTCCAATAAGTCTGGGTTATAGAACAACTGAAACAAAGAAAATTATATGAAATTTATATCTGTAGCTTAATTAGGAGCGAAGTTATGAATTTTTAAATATTTAATTTTTTACGACAGTCGGATTTTCCCTTAAGGGTCATGTTTGGAGGCCTGTAACTCGGCCATTAGGCAAGTGACATGTCTAAAACCATGAGTGATTAATCTCAACTACTTGTAGTATACATTGAATTTTTTTCAGACTTGAGGCTCGTAAAGAGTCCGAATACGACACTAAAAAATGCCAAAATCTTCATTTTGACTTCTTTTTTTTTTTTTTCCATATTGGCAACCAAAACACATTATAAAATGACATATCTCTGCTTTCAATTGACTTACAAGCATGTAACTTATATCAGAATGATCATGGTAACAAGATCTCTCTAATAAGAAGACATTTGAACATGTCAACGCAACTGTACACCCCCATCCCACCTCCAACCCACCTTTACCCCCACCCTTTTACCTAACTTCATGTTGATATACATTATGTACACAAATTAAGTATCTCTGTTTGTTATGACCTTACGAAGACATATGACTGACATTTGTATCAAAAGTAATGCTCAGAAGATTAAAAAGAACACCCCCCCCCCCTTCCTATCCCCTCCCAGCTCCTCTGCCACCCCCTTTCCTCTGCTCCACCCTAATTCTCTAGTGCCTATGTTTTCCTTATATTGGTGACATTCAAAATGATTGCCAAGAAATACTGAATATAACAATGTCATTACAAAATAAGTACACTCGTCCCTTTAGTTTTTGCCCTGACCCCACACCCCCTTACCAACAGGAATTGAAGAGACAAACTTAAAAGTTTACTTGATTATAATAATTATTGAAAGCCTGAAGAATTGCTCAAGTATATAATTATTTCGGAAATTTAACGTGAAAAGTATCAGACTTATTTTGTACCGACACTGAAACAACTTCGGAGTGACTCCTCTTTCAAATGAGCATACTATTTTTTAGAAATGATAGATATCCTGACGAGCACAGTGTGAAAAACCAAAGGAGGGGATAGGAGTGAGATTCATACATGGTCAAAGCTCGCAGCTAATCGGTAAACAGCGCCAACTTTCAACACACGCTGACACACAATCACCTTCAAAAGTACAAAAGACAATGTATGGAAATGAAAGATGAATAACAGATTTTGTCTGGTGTATTTTCACTTTTTGATTAATTTACAAATATTTGGAGAGAATAACGGTTGAATGTGGGTTAGCAGCCCACTGCATCTTAGTCATGGAAAGATGGTTTGTGCAGAATTTGCCATTGTTACAGTGGGCTTAATTACCTAAACTGGAAGTAAACTTTACAATAGCATATCGGTGATGATGCTGAGCATCAAGTCTTTCCGGTACACTTGAGTATCTTGCTTTTTGATTGGTCTGTAATATGTTGACCAGCACAAGACTCGTTGTAGCAGACGCTAACTGCACAGTTTGGAATACCTAAAAAAAAAAAAAAAAAGTAAAAATGAATTGAGTTAGGGTTGTCATTCATTGACTAAATTATGATGATAACTAATCCATTTCATTCAGTCACACACACGCACGACCACACGCGCGCGCACACACACACACACATCACCATCACCGCCAGTGACAATGGAGTGCATTAGACAAATGTTTTAAAATCACTGCTTGATTCATTTAATAAAGGAAACATAAGCACAAAATTGATATTCTATACGTTTTCCAACTGCTGCTGTGCTAGTTTCAGCTGTTTATTCGACATAGGGCCTCAAAATTGTCGTTTGGCAAGGTCACATGACGTATCAAAATTTGATATTAAAGTCGAATGGGAAAGATCTGGTTTTAAACAAAAATCATCAGGAAATAAACCTTGAAGTCATACAAACTACATCTGTACCATGTACATAAAATCTAAGCAGGAGTTTTAATTTGGTGTAAAATACTAAACACATACTCCTCATCAGCAGGACCCCACCATCATCCCAGTCTGATGTTTCGGTCGCCAAACAAAAACAAAGTAATCTTTAAAAAAATATGACAGTAAAATAGTTAAATCATGATGTAAATCTGTCAGAAAAGGTTTTAACTTACCATTCAAAAAAGCTGGAACTGCATAGTTTGAAGATGACTCGTCAATGTTCGAAAGATTCCATTGAGCATTTATGGGTCGCAGGCCGTCTGCTTATTCCGCCATTTCAATTTTCAAGTTGACATAAAGCTGCACCATGGCTTGTTTCATAGCTTTGCGCTTCACGGCATTTGAACGGACAAACTGAAAATTTTACTTGGTCATAGTTTTAACCCTGAAGATTTGCGAGAGTGTATAAGTTTGAATGTTGCTCTTGGTTTTATTCCGGAAATTTTACATGAAAAATTTTTAAACGATTCTTTACTCTGAACTTTTCAATCAATGCCTACACTTCGCATACATAACTTTGCGGGGATGACTCCTCTTCCTTATTAGCATACTATTTTTAGAATTACTAACGGTCCCACCGAGCACATAGCAGATAACCACAGGCGGTGATTGGAGCAAGACGTGCGCATGGCGACTGACGCTGGTGACAACTCGGTAACAGCGCCAGCTTTCAACACATGCTTACATGCACTCGCCATCAAAAATACAAAAGACAATGTATGGAAATGAAAGATAAATAACGTGGTTTGTCAGGTGTATTTTTGTTTCTTGATTAATTAACAGACATTTGTAGAAAATAACAGTTGAATGTGGGCTAACAGCACACTGCCTCTTAGTCATAGAAAGAAGGTTTGGAGTTGCTACTTTTACAAATTTTCTTTCAAGCCTTACTCAGGTTGTTTAACAACATACTATTGTCTGGTGAATTAACAGAAGGAAAGTGAATAAATCATTTACATTTGTATATTATGCATAACTTTTCAACGGTCAATATTTGAACATGACGTCCAGAATAAAAATTGTTAGTAATTGAATAAAGAATAATATAAAACAGAACTTGTGTGCTTGTGAGTGTTTAATTAGGTGCTTACCTGTCCAGAATGTGAAAATGACAGTGTGAAAACAGGTGGCACATCCTGCTTGTCATTCTCAAGAGCTTTTTCACATATAATCCAAATCCAGTCAGTGATGTTTCACAGTATCCAGAAATAAGTTGCAGCCTTTTTCAAAGGAAAGTCAGTGTGGATTATTCCATGCAGGTAATCCAGGTAAGAATGAATAAGGTGCAGTTCAGTTTTCCCATTGAAATCATGTGCTGATAACTCACCAAAAAAAACCAAAAAAAATGGTCACTATCAACAAATGTAATAGTTAAACCACACTGTTGTTGTTTACGTTTGAAATGTTTAGGATCATATGGAAGCGCTACATCGAGTTTTTCTTCCCCACTGAATGGCATCTTGAGATTTCCGTCACCCTTAGGCACTCATCCAGTCATTGTCTGTGTCGATCTCAAAATCACAATTACATGGTGCTTGATCTAAATCAAAACTATCACCCACCACACACAGTTCATTAAAAATGTCAATAACTTCTTCACTTGCTTTTTCCACAAGAAATTCAGTGAAAGCATGTAACAAGTTCCTAGTTTTAATCACGTTCTCGTTTGGGCGCCGACATTTTTGTTTTGCCAGATAAGTCAAGTCGCCCTGTGCATTACAAGCTGCTACTAACCATTAAGCAAGCTAAAACGCTGAAAATCCATGTTCCTGGGCGCTCTCAGTCATTCATGCAAATTGGTTTTTCACTGAGCCATAGTTTCGTATCTGTGTGTGTCAGTGAAACTAGGCTTGCAAGGCTCACCCAACAGCACAACTTATGTCGCGACAACCAGTGACTGCCATAACGTAATGGTGCGACTTATGTCACGACTACCAGCGTAAGGGTTAAGTTTGTACTTAGCTAATCTAATGTCATAAGATTAGATAGTCATCGTCAGTAGTCTCTGAAATTAACTGATAATCTGTGTACTTGTCAGGCCTCTTCCTTGTTCTCTCAGAATGCCTGACTTTCACACCATTGCACAGATTACTGTCTGTAGTTCGAGAGTCAATGAATTTATTTGATTTGCTGAGCCTTATGTTGATGACCCTGGAGTATCTGATGACTCAATTTCCCCTGGCACAACAGTATTTTCTGTTTCTTGTGACTGGTCATCACTCCAAGAATATTCTCCAGGTCATACCGGACTGTCCCTCAAACACCTTATGATCGGCGCCAAGCCTCTGTCTTCTGCTTGCTGCTCAGGAAGTGTTGAACCTTTTGCAAAGATGGGTTGTACCATGGTACATCTGCATTTTTCAGACTTCTCTTTCTTTAGGCAATGTTGATAGTTGGCATCACATAGTCTCCTACTTAAACTGTCGGCATTCTGGTGTGCTCGTCCTGGTCTACATTGGATGTTGTAATCATACTGCCCCAGTTTCCCAACCATGGAGCAAGCTGACCTTCAGTTTTTTCAAAGTCTTAAGCCATTTCAGAGAAGCATGGTCAGACAGTATTGGAATCTTGCTCCATATAAGTAAGGATGGAAATGATCTAGGATTTGATGACTGCCAGCAGTTCTTTTCTGGTAACACAGTAATTCCATTGTGGGGCAGTCAGTGTTTGGCTGTAGTAGGTGACCACATGCTCCCTGCCATCAGCAACTTGAGATAGCACACCGCCTATGCCTGAGTCACTGACATCACAGTCTAGTAAGTAGGGCTTTGAAGGGTCAGGATATATCAGCACTGGGGCAGAGCTCAAAGCTTCTTTTAACTGGGTAGAACTGGCCTGACAAAGCTCTGTCCACACAAATTTGTACCCTGTGAGACTTCGAACTGTACTGGTGAGCAGCTCTGCTTGCCATGATCTTCTGTGTGTGTGTACCCTGTGGGACTTCGAACTGTATTCGTGATCTTCTGTGTGGGTGTACCCTGTCGAACTTCGAACTGTACGCGTGAGTGGCTCTGCTTGTCGTGTGAAGACTGTGACTTGAGCTCATTGCAGCCAGCTGTGTTACTGATGGTGCCAGTGAGAAATATTCAATGTGTCAGTTTTGAGAGCGACAGTTGAAGCTCCCTGTGTTTGTTGAATGCCCTTGCTGGTGGTGGCATGTATTGATTTTGTGCCCATTTATATTGATATGTGTTTATGTTTTGATGGTTGAGGCAGCATATAAAAGAAAGAAACTTAACTTGTGTGTTGCTTGGCTGTCCATGTTCGTGTGGTGTGGGTGTGAGTAGAGAATAATCGTTACACAAATCCAAACTTTTGAAAGTGAGAGTCAGTCGGTCATACACACAGCACCACACCATCCGTAATAAGAAGATAAGAGTCTTTTACGGTTGCTTCATTCAGGGCACGGTAATCGGTTGCTTCATTCAGGGCACGGTAATCAACACAACACCTCATCAAGCCATCTTTCTTTCTGACTAACACCACGGCAGAGCACCAGGGACTGTTGGATCTTTCAACCACACCTTGCTGAATCAGGTCTTCCATCACCTTCTCTATTTCCTGCCAACGAGCTGGAGCTATTTGTCTGGAAGCTTGCTTGATAGGATGTTGAGTGCCTGTATCAATGTGGTGTTCATCCAGATCTGTGCAGCCTAAATCGTGATCACCTGTGGAGAACACATCTGCATAATCAATTAAAAGATTTTTCAGCTTCTGACTTTCAGTATCATTTAACTGAATACTGCGTCTCTGGTACAGATCTTGCAGGTAATCTGGCATAGAACAAGTGGTGGATGAGGAACTAAAGTGGCAGTCCCACATTGAATCGGTCGTTAACAAGTTGGCTCGCAGTCTCTTCATGCTTAAACAAGCATACACAGATACGAACGCTCGAAAAAAAATTTCCAGGTTCACTGTCTCTCTCACATCAACTATGCATAGAGATCTGTAGTCTGGGACTGTGCAGCAGAAGTTCACCATAGAAAACTAGATTCCAAGTACAGAAGAGCTGCAAAGATAATTCTGCCAGATTCTTCCTTATCAACCTCTGAAAAGCAGGCTAGATTATACATACTGCTGCTGCAAACACACCTAGATTTCAGCAAAGCTGTACTTGTGTATAAAATGCACAATTATCTGGCCCCTTAATACCTCAGAGATTTACTTACTAAGGCCTCATATCAATATGGGTCTAACAGTTATATTCTACTATGTACTCGGATCGACATGTTCAAAAATAGTTTTGCATTTTCAGGTTCAGCCATTTGGAACTCTCTTCCCCCAAACTTGAAATTGTGCCGTTCACTGCACACCTTCAAAAAGGACCTTTGAAAATATTTCATAGACTCTTTGACATAGATTGCACTGTCTCATAGAAGTGTTTTGTAGCAATCACTTATATCATCAGCATTTGCTTATATCATCAACAATTACAGATGTGTACATCATTACTATACTAGTTATGTCAATAAATGATACCACTAACTGTCCTTGCTTGGTGAGGAAAATTGCTTCTCTTAGAATACTGTATTTTGTTTCATGCCAATGCCATCACCATCATCATCCGCATCTGGTCGTGAGCACCACTAACAATCACAAACACACAGCAAACATTGGCATATTGTACTGCTTATCTAACCACCCTTTTCATCTTCCATTCCCAACCGCTGCCCCACACTACACACCCACCCCTATCCTCTGTCTCGCATCCCCACCCCCACCCCCATTTTGTTCTTGTTGTCTGCACTTATGATTGTGTACACAGGCATGCTTTTGTTAAACCTTGGCATACAAATGGGAGTGTGTGTGAATCATGTACTCTGTAATCCTGTGTGCCTGTATTTTTTTTTTCTTTTTAATTTCTTTCATTTTCTTGTCTTTAAATCGTATTGCATAATTTAGCTTAGCAAGGACAGATTGAAAGAATAGGCTCTGCCTAGAATCTGAATCCTTGATCGAATAAAAGTTTTTTGAGTTCCTTTGAGCATTTGTGAAATTAGCCACCATCACTGGTATTTTGTTCTTGGAAGGGTCTACTAGTGTCCACCCCAGTAATAATCCAGTTGGCAACAGCATGCTTTCATATCTCTCCACTATTGCTCGATCTGATTGCAAGGGCTTACTGGCCCTACACCAAATGACTTTCTGACCAAGCAGGAATGATGACTGCGCTTCTAGTAGTGAACACAGCTGTTGAAGTTTTCACAATTTCAAGAGGTACTGATTTTTTCTGAACTCCTATGGTCATTTTCATTTGGCCCAAATCAACACATCTATTTGGGAGGAGATAGTCTAGGCCAAGAATACAAGGATCATCCATTTCAAGTGTGTACACATTCAGATTCTTGTGCCTCTTCACCTAACTTGACCATTACTTCCACTGGACCATAAATTGCACCAATGTCTCTGGTTACACTACTTACTTGTCCGGCTTGTTTAGGGAGACTGGCAAGTCCAAGCACACCAGGTCTGATGAGAGAGTGACTGGAAGCAGTGTCTGTCACTATAAGATAGTCTTTTCCATTAATCTTTCCTTGGACTTGCACTGTATCTTCTGCAGTCCTCTTACACCTGATCAGTGGGGCAGAGAGTTGTAAGGCTGGTTGTTGCCCTGTAGTACCAGCCTTCGTTAGTTTTCCTGTTTCCCCAACTTCTGACTGACCCATCAAGTCATTGCTTTTCACTACATTCTGCTGGAGCTTTCTCTTCTTGATGTCTTCTGCCTTTTTCCCACACTGGCGCATGACATGACCAGGAGCTTCACAGTACCAGCGCTTAGTCTTCTTCTAGGACTGTCTTGTTGTCTGGAATTTCCTTCATCAAGAAAACCACGACGAGGTCTAAAACCTGAAGTTGGTGCATACGTATTTTCGTTTTGACTGGACTGCAGATAGGATTCAAATTCAAGTGCTCGTGCTAGGGCTTCCTAAAGATTTTCTGGCCTTGCTTGTTTGACATAACTCTGTAGTTCCTTGCTTCCTAGGGAGTCTACAAACTGACCTTTCAACAGAATGTTTTTCAGCTCAAATTATGCATTTGGGCAGGCTCTAAACTCCATGGCTTCAAGATACTGAGATAGTTCTTGCAAATTCCCTCCCTTGTTTCGTTGCCGTTAACGAAACTTTTCCTTGTAGACCTCTGTTTGGTGTTCCTTTCCAGAGCAGCTACAAGGTGAGTATAATTATGGGGTTCCTCCTTAGACAGATGAGCCAGAATTTCTAAAGCAGGACCTTTTAAACTGGTTGGTAAGTGCACAGCATGTTCCACCTCATTCCATTCATTCATCTCAGCCACATCTTCAAACTGGGCAAGGTTTGATTCTAAAGAGACCTGTCCATCAAACTCGGGAGCCTTGCGACGTCCACATCTGAATGATTTCTGCCCACCATCATGACTTGACCGATTCTCAGACTTGCATGGGCTGAATGCTGGACTGAAAGGATTCAGTTCACTGACTGATGGAGAAAAGGTGGGTCCAGTGTGCTTAGAATTTAAAACGACCTCCTTCTGATGCACATGAGAAAAAGGTCTCACTGATGTAGTTACCTGTTGTTTTGTCCCCTCTTGTGTTTTCTGCCTCAACCTCTTCAACAAGACAAGTCTGTAGAGTTGAGACATTCTCTTTCAGACAAACGCAGATCTTCTTGGTGTTCAACCACTTCCCGCCTGACTTGGTCAACATTTGCTTCGCATTCTGTCAGACGATTTGTCATAGTCTCAGTTTCATGTTTTATCTCATTTTTAAGACAGTTCACCATTTCTTCAAACTTGAAGGAAATATTTTCATTCTGTTCCTGAAACATCACCTAAGTTTCTAATATTTTGTTCAGATCTGAAGATCCTTCTTGTTGCTCCATCTCCAGAGCATCCTTACTAAGGATCCTCATTCTTTGTTCAGCTGCCGTGATAAACAGACTAATAATAAACAGTCAAAATTTCACAATCTCTTATTGATTCCACTCCTGACACCAATCGTTACACTGACGCAAAATCGTGACTGCTTGCTCACCAGCAACTCTTAACCTGTTCGAGAATGTTTAAAACAGATTTACTTTTTTACTTCAATCTCCTTTCACATTGTTCAGTCCATGAAACACTGCACTCTCATCCCATTCACCAACACACACACACACAAAAAAAACATCATTGAAAAAAAAACCTGAATCCTCGTTCACAACAACTTGAAGATTGGTAAATTGTGGAAGTTCTCTCCACTTTGACCTCTCTTGCGATACCAAGTTACTAACAAGATTTCCGGTAAGCCGTCTGCTACAGCCTACACTAGATCATAACAGCTTTTTTTGTCAACAGACTTGCAGCCCTGAGCTGGTCTCTTGGTCAATTGATGTAACAGTCAAGATAAATTCCATGTAATTAGCTTATGTTTCACTGTGTGCAGGGAACAGTCATTAGAGTATTTGGTCTTCCTGACGGTGCAAAGCTGTTTGAATTCAGAAGAGGGGTAAAGAGGTGAGGAAGATTAATAATTATTTATCCAGTTGATATATGGTTCAGTATACATTGTTTAGATTTCTTTTTAAGATTGATTAAGAATTTTATTGTAAAAAAAATCAGTCATGAGAAACTGTTGGACACACACATCTAGGAAGATAACTTAAGTGTTATTATCATTAATGAAAGGAGCCAACTGTTTATTGTTTGATGATCACACATTCTTTTTTTTTTTTTTTTTTTTTTTTTCTGTCCCAAACTCTGTGCCACCTCAGAGGCAGTGCACCCACGCCGCTCATTCCGACACCCCATCCACAGCCACAGCCCGGTCGGCTCCGCCGCACCCCTGGCACCGGCAATCCACAGGGAACAGTCAATGTCAAGTCATCAAGAGGCAACCCACCGGAGGAGACACTGCACTGCTGCCGAGTCACTTCGGTGGTGTTCAGTGGCGCCTGTTCTGATCTAACATAAGCAGGACACCACCTACTAAGCCCCCTACTGACGACAATAATTGCTTAGTTGCGGAGCCGGCGTGAGTGAGCTCTCCCCCCGGAGGGCGCCACCACGTCCGTCCAACGACAGCCCCCATGGACTCGCCGACACCGGTGACCCCGACGGAACCAAACCAAGGCCATAGACGTGGAGAGGACATCGAAATTGAGGTCACCATGAGAGCAGGGCATGAAGGGCCACAGAATTTGAGACATTTTTTTTTTATGCTGATCGATGAGAATGAGGATGATTAAGATGATGCTACGGATTTCGATTTCGGTCTGAGACTACATGACAGGGCTGTACTCTACGCTTCCTTTCATAATATATCCCGGCGTCAACCAGGCCCGAGAGATACAGGCACCTGCAGTGTTGGTCAGGAAATTTGAGCAACACTCTCAGAAACGCATCCATTAAGTGGATGAAACTCGACTGTGTGGTCCCAGTCTTCCCAACTGAGTCCGCAGCAAACTCAACTCTGGGTAGGAGCCGGTTGGGGCAGAAAAACCCACATGACTTCTGATGGGATTCGAACCCACGACCTCCCAGCCGGGAGTCCGCGACGCTAACCACTTCGCCACGGCGGCTGGTCAGATCACACATTCTTTAACTTGGTATTTTTGTTTGGGTTTCATGTGTGCGAGTGTGTGTTTCAAATGTTAAGGAAAATGACAGTTTAGACTGTGTGATGCAAGTTCTGAGCAAAGTTATTCTTTGCTTAATTCATTCAATAGATCTTACATTTGTGTGCCAACTCATAGATTATTGGATCATCATAGGAGTGCTATAACTTGAATAACTGAGGGGGGGGG
Source organism: Conus canariensis (assembly GCA_033310375.1). Classification (NCBI taxonomy): domain Eukaryota; kingdom Metazoa; phylum Mollusca; class Gastropoda; order Neogastropoda; family Conidae; genus Conus; species Conus canariensis. Next base: position 77,118,324 of record CM065714.1, read on the forward strand.
GGGGGGAGGGGGGGGGGTGGAATAGCTCAGTTGGTAGAGCGCCAGGCTCCAAATCCAAGGGTTGCGGGTTTGAATCTCCGCCGGGCTGTTTCGGTACAGGGGGATTTTACCCTCGGAGTTAACGTTAGTTCTGACTCCATTTCCCATACAGTCCTTCGAATGAGACTATAAACCGAGGTTCCGTGTGTGAACGCACGCATAACATCTTGCACACACGTAAAATCCCATCACCAACTTTCGGAAGAGAAGGCCAGTTTGGCCGTTGGTATGGATGACACGTTACACATAGCATGCACCTTCCCCGTAGATGGAGTATGGCTGCCTTAATGGCGGGATAAAAAAAAAACGGTCCTACACACAAAACTCCACTCCCTTTGTTGGATAGATGGGATTAATACTTGTCTGTCCATATAGGGAGTGTCCGCAGGAGTATCAGCCTGCGTACACAGAAGAAGAAGAAGAACTGAGGTTATGAATGATCCATACAAGTCATTTATTAGAGATGATTATGAATGATTTACATGAATAGTTTTAGAACACTGTAGTGGTTTTTTAGGGAAACTTATGACTGATTTATGCAATGTGTTATAAAACAGTGATGGTTACTGTTTAGGATGATTATGAAAGATGCATATAATTTGTTTAAATAATCGTGATTATTATTTAGAGATGATTCTTAAGTATTTACAATGCTAATTGCTTAGGGATGATTATGCATGATTTATATTACCTAATACGCGCGCGGGTTTTTGTTGCTTCGTGTTGAGTTTGCCCTTTGTGTGTGTGTGTGTGTGTGTGTGTGGGTGCTCCCTTCTGCATGTTTTATATTGTATCCCGTGCAGTGTTCACGAAATTGGAGGCCGGGGGGGGAGGGAGGGGGGGGGGGGGGAGGGAGGGGGGAGGGGGGGGGGGGAGGGAGGGGGGGGGGAGGGAGGGGGGAGGGGGGGGGGGGATGGGGGCTGGTTCTTTTCTTCTATTCCCAAATTCTTGTCGAGCGTTGTTCATATAATGTCATGTGTGTGGGATGGCGGTGTGTGTGTGTGTGTGGGGGGGGGGGGGGGGATAGAGTGGGGGGGGGGTGTGGCTTGTTCATCTGTTTTAGTGCTTGCTTTGTGACCTATTGTTTTGATGCCTTTTTCTCAGTATTGTGCAATGTTTATGGAAACTTTTATTTTTCCTGTATTGTGAAGCGCTCTGAGGATGAGTCTTCTTCTCTCATCGAAGAGTGCTATATAAGCTCGATTTATTATTATTATTATGATTTATATTATCTGTATTGGATAAGTGGTGGTGTCATGTGCCCTGGAGAAAAAAAGAGGAAATATTAAAACCCCCTCGTGCCAGAAGAAGTGAGGTGCAGATAGAAAGAAGAAAAAAAACAACTTTTGTTTAACCGGAGGAACTTAAAATTGTGTTCTTGAGTGTTATATTGCAAAAATGTACTCTGATTTGGAGTCAGAAGGTTGTGTGTTGTGACAGTGGTGACCCCAACTAAAAGGAAGATTAACTCGTTCCCTACCTGGAACGAGTGCCACTCGTGAAAACCAGAATTCACTACGCCTGTACCAAGTGTGTCTTGGGGTAACTTCATCACGGAAAGAGGAAAAATCTAAACGGGAGACGACCGCCTAAAATGTTTCCACCTCTTCTACTAATGTCAAAGAAAGGGTTCTTTCCCTTCAAGTGACCTTCCACTGACTGTTATGCTATGCAAATTGCAAATTGAGAGGTAACAGCTGATTACCATATTCAAGATGGCAGCTCAACCTAGCACTTCGTCGACGTGTCCCATTTTGAAGCGTTACACTGCGCTTGATGTTTTAGATGACGTTCTAAATGATCAAGACAGTGGTGAAGAAGGCCTTTGAGGATCGGATCCTGATACTAGCGATGAGGAGGAGATGGATGGGAATCAGCACCATCATGATCCACTTTTATCAGAGATGCGCGCTGGTGATGATATGGCTTCATTGTTTGTTGCACATGACAGCAGTGAATAAAACGCCGTTAGCGAGGGTGACGAAGCGGAAATAGCCGAACCCGTGCCATCAGTGAGCACTGCACCCCCTCCTGTCATGACCGGACGGGGTCGTGCACGTGGTAGAGGCTCAGGACGATGGCGAGGGTCCAGTGGAAGCGGCCAGGGGGCGTGGCATGGGGCATGGTCAGCAACAGCTGATCAAAGAATGGCACGAAGCTGATGCACTTGCTGTTGTTTTCACTGGGAATCCTGGTCTGAAAGTCAACTGTGCCAATTTTCGGCTGTACAGAGTTCCAGTCTTCAGTTCCTTCAGGACCAGAAACAGGATTCAGGCAGATAGCTCTATTTTTCTTTTTCTTTTTTTTTCTTTTTTTTTTGTTTGTTACTACTTGATTCTTCATTCCTCCACTATTTATTTTCTATATTTCTCTTCCTTGCCCAATTTCTTACTGAAGTTACAAAATTATGGCTAATAATGACTGTATGGATAGGTGGGACTCTTGAGTGTGTGCATGTGTGTGTGCGCATAAGCATTATTTATTTCTGTATGCAAGTTTTCCATCCTCTAAACAAAAGTGGAGATTGAGAATTATAGTAGAAACTCTACAATAGAGTAATACTTTGTTGGCTGAGTTCTCACACCTCTTCTGAAAGATAGAGCGCAAATGTGTGAACTCGACAAGCCAGACTCTCAGCTACTTCACTACAGACCAGGTTCTCTTTATCACAGACCTCGGACCGTGGCTGTGCCATAGACTGTAGCTGTGCTATAAACCGTGGCTACGCCATACATCGTGGTTACGCTACACACTGTGTTTGCGCTACATACTGTGGTTACGCTACAAATTCTGGGCCAGACAGGTTGTGAAGACACCACAGCCCAGCACTACAGCAACAGGTCTACACAGCAGGATCAGTTACCAGCCACAAGAGAGAGATCAGATATCCTCGCCGACTTGGATAAGTCAAAATAATCCAAGTGGACTTCAGTTCAATTCATCCAGAGCTTCCCCTCACTTATTGATGAAACAGTGAGAACTTGTCTATGATTATAACTTTAACTACTGCACTGGGTGTACGCAAGTGAAGTTGATGTGTAGAAGAGTATGCATTTTAAGTAACATTGACATGTCCTCAGTTCCAAACTTTAACTACTGCACTGGGTGTAAGCAACTAAAGTTGATTTGAGGAAGTGCACTTAACTTGTGTCAAGTCTTTGTTGTTCAATCAGTACTGAATGTTTGAACTTCTTTCTAATTCTGTCTCTCGGAGCTACAAGTACTTTTAAGAGTACAAGCCTCAGGAAACTTATGACAGAGCCACTGTTGAGTATTTTAACAGTCCTGGGAACAAATATACATTTCTTTCGATGACTGGTACCAGAAAGTTGCTCCTTCCACCACTAGTTAGAGAGAGGGTGGTGGTGAAATATTAATATAATTCTCATAGAGAAAATATTCCAAGTCCTTCCCCTAGGGGACCCACTGACCACTCCCAACTCTCGTCACGCTAACCCTGCTGAAACCTTGACCAACATTATCATCAGCTGTGCCAAAAACATCATTCCAGCTACTACTACCAAACCTTGGATGCCGAAAACTCCCTGGTTTAATACTGAGTGCCAACAAATCCACAATCAACGCCAGAAGGCTCAACATGTCTGTCGCAGGCCATCAATACCTTAAACGAGGGCCCACCAAAACCTCCATGCCAAATCTCGCTATATTTTCAAAAAGTGTAAACGTCAGTCTTGGAGAGACTTCTGCTCCAAAAGTTGACTGCAAAGACCTCCAAGAATAAAGTATGGAAAGTAATTAGGAAAATTAATGGAAAAAATGCAAATCCTATCCATGACCTGAAACACACAGAAGCCCAGATCACAGATAAACAAGCTGTAGCTTATCTGCTGGCCTCAACTATTAAAAAGAACTCTTCCTCCACAAATAAAACAGCTGCTTTTCTGGAAAACAAACTTCTAAAAGAAAACTCTGCTTGTAACTTATCATCAGACAACACTGAAGCCTACAATCTGCCATTTTTGATCAATGAGCTGAAATCAGCTCTGCAAGTCTGCAACAATTCTACTCCTGGCCTGGATGAGATCCACTATCAGCTCTTGAAACATCTTCCCGAATGCTGTCTCCAGACCCTCCTGAAAGTCTACAACCATATCTGGACCACAGAGTGCTTTCGACCCTCCTGGCGGAAAGCCCTGATCATTCCAATTCCTAAGCCTGGAAAAGATCTTTTGAACCCATCAAATTGCCGTCTGAAAGCTTTGACCAGCTGTATCTGCAAACTGATGGAAAAAATGGTCAATGCTAGGCTCATGTGGAAACTCAAAACCGATGACCTTCTGGCAAAAGAACAGTGTGGTTTCCGCAAACATCGAACTACAGTGGACCATTTGATTTGTCTGGAATCGATGCTTCAAAATGCCTTTATAAATAAACAACACGCAGTAACTATTTTCTTTGACTTGGAGAAAGCCTACAATACCACCTGGAAATCTAGGATACTTCATGATCTCCGTGATCTTGGTTTTCGGGTCATCTTCCACTTTTTTTTTTCTTCTTTTTTTTTTATAATTTTTTTACCGGGGGGAGGAATTTAAAATTGTGTTCTGATGTGTTATATTACAAAAGTGTATTCTGATTCGGAGTGAGAAGGTTGCTTGTTGTGACACGTAGTAATTGTTTAGGGGTGATTATAAAATGTTTATATTATCTGTTTTAGAACACTAGTAGTTATTGTAAATGTTAAGGGGTGGTCATGAATGATTTTTACGAAGTGTTTAAAAATGTTGGTGCTTATTGTGTAGGGATGCTTATGAATAATTTATATGTTTTAGAGTGTTAGTGGTTATTACTATTATTATGAATGGATTATGATGTTCAAATCAATAAACTAGTGATAATTGAATTTTAAATGTTAGTGATAGCACACCGCAAAAAAAACATGGACAAACGAATCACAAGACAAAACACGACATGTTTTGACCTCTTAGGTCTTCTTCAGGCAAGATACAAAACACTCGGGACAACGAAAATGAACGAGCAATCACTTATCCTGCGCTGAAGTGGATGAAGATAAGTGATTGCTTGTGACTCGTTTGACTACGTTTTTTGGCAGTGTGCTATCACTAACATTTAAAATGTGTTTAGATTTCTGCCTGCAGTTGCCTCACTTTGCAACTAGTGATGATTGTTCAGGGATGATTATGAATGGTTTATAATAGTGTGTTTTTTGATGACTGATAGTTGTCAAACGGTCATGGGATGATTATGAATGATTCATGTAACATGTTTTAGAAAGCTGCTGGTTATTGTTTATGGATGATCAAGAGTGATTTACATAATCTGGTTTACAAAACTAGTTGCTATTGACGCCAGATGTTTGCTTTTCCATATAATTTACACATTTTTTTGTCATGGATTTTCACAGGAGAAAAAAGGTGTGTACTGGATGAAAACAAAACAACAAAAACCATCATGTTAACAACATGAATGTTTTTTTCCAAAGCAGTTATATATTGTCATAATGTCTGAATTGCCTTTCTTGCAGTGACAGTATAGAGAAGAAAATCATGATTATTACATCACTTTAATTTTATGTTCAATTTTTAAGTGAATTTGAGTGCCATTTTGCTGTCAGTCCTCCTCCTGGTGATTTCTGTCACATTAGTATCACAAATTATGATAAGATTTGTTGTAAACTGATCGCAGTATCATGGTTGGACTGACCAGGAAGAATCGCCCACTATTGTCTTTTGTTTAGTGTTTATTTTGTTCGTGCTTTGTTGCAGATGTGTCAGTATTACCTGCTTATCATTCAGTCATGATGCCACCTTCCTGTGTACCTCAAGTAACACAGAAACAGTCCATGTGTTCAAACTGGAACAGCCCAGAGAAAAGTGAGGACGTAATTGTTGTCGTCAATGTCTTATGTATTTAGATGACATGATTTTCTGTCATTTTCATTGTCCTCGTGGTAGGTTTTTTGGGGGGGTTTTGTTGTTGTTGTTGTTAATTGTAACTGCTATTGCTAGCATTTTTATTGCTGAAGTGTTTGTTATTTTTGTAGGCTTAATTTTACAATGAAATGCAATTACCTACCGCAAGAATTTCACTTATGTCACAGCTCTGCTTGTCATATTTATTCTCTAATTTCTAAATCATGCTTTGATTGTTCTTTATTTGTTTTATTTTGTTTTGTTAAATAATAAATGATTCCCTCTCTCCCCCCCTCCCCTCCGCCCTCACAATCTGAAGGAAATAAGAAACACTGTCTTGATGCGTATTGAAATCTTCTGCCATGATTTGACTTTTTCAAAGTTACGTAGCCATGTTACATTTTTTAAAAGCAAAATTTTGTCAGATGTGACAAGCAGCTATAATGTGTATTGTTACAGTAAAGCAGAGGAATCAGGCACGTGGATGGGTATGATTGGATCAGTAGTCAAGTCTTCAGCTTCTGTGTTGCCTGCGCAGATGACCGACATGTTCTCACAAGGGCGGTCTTTTGCCACTGCTCATCTACCCTGCACAGGCACAAAGAACACATGTGCTATAACTACGTGAGTGGCAAGCTTGAGCTTCTTTAAAATCTTTTTTATACTGAAAAGATAATGTATAAAAACAACAGCTGGACTTCAGTAAAGACAATATGAAAAATGATTACTTTGAAGTCCTGTTTTAAAAAAAAACAAAAAAACCACTCAAGCTTTCAGGTCTTAGACCCTTCATCAGGAAACACTAAACAGTAAACACAAGGGAAAAACGTCAAAGTGCTGAAAAAGAATATAAAAGAACAAATGACATCAAAGCGAATTGATGTCACAACAGTATTGTGTAACACTTTTCCCCTGACGTTTTTCCCTTGTGTTTACTGTTTAGTGTTTCCTGATGAAGGGTCTAAGACCCGAAAACTTGAGTGTTTATCATTTTTTTTAAAAAAAGACTTCAAAGTAATCATTTTTCATATTGAAAAGATAATGTCAGTTTTAGGGTGCTGACACTGAGAATAATTCTTGGCACTGGTTTTGTGCATGTTTAGACAAAAAGGCTTTGTCCAGAATTTCATATTATCACCACTATCAGTATCATTGGTTTGCAAAATCAGGAAGGTCTTAACTGTTGCCAGAAGAAGTGGACAACCAAGGATAGTTTAAATATAGATACTTTATCTTCCCCCTAAGGCTTTGACAATTGTTTCCTAGTTAGTTGTGATAAAAAAAAATAAAAAAAAATACAAATGTGTTCCAAAGTCTTTGAAAATTTGTTCCTATGTTAGTTATGACTGAAATGATATATTACCAAAAAACCTGTATAAACTTTAATCCTGTATTGTTAAGATGAAAATGATGTATCTCCTGAAGTTTTTCAGACAAATTTTTCTTGTTCTTTTCAGTTTATATTAATTTATGAAACCCCCAAATAATTAATGCTCATTTGATGCGAAGCAAAAGTGTGAATCTGTGTGTCTTTAGCACTCTTTTCGATAAATGTTACCACCATTGCAATCAGGTGCGCACACATTTTCCAGATGTCTGAGTTTTATGAAAATTAAAATTTTGAGTTATAAACTGATATTATGGTGAGATCATCTTGATGATTGAGAAATAAAGATTGTTTATCAGGAGTTCCAGCAGTTTTTAGTGTAATCCAGCAACAGATTGGATGGTGCTGATAATTTTCCATCATAGCAGATATTTTACCCGTCACTGTCCCAAAGCTTTTTGCAGTACTCTCATTGTGAATAACTTCTAGTGTGAAGTAGCTCATGAGTTTGGTGGAATAGTTGTCTTGTTTACAGAAAAACTTTGAAACTGATGACCATTATGAATGTTACTGTTGCTGATTGTTGCTTAAAAAAGGAAATCTTATCCCAAAAATGAATGGGAGCACATTTTTTTCCACAGGTGTCAAAGTGTGCGGCAGATAGCAAGTTGTAACTAGAACATTATGTGCACACGCACAAGTCCATTAATGGCTAATAGGAGAGACCAAACTGAGAGGAAGTTGAGAGAAAGCACTGAGCAGCAAGCAAATCAGAATGTGTACAACTTATAAAGAAGCTTGATTGCGTAGCCCATCTCTTGAAAAAAGAACAAAAAAAGAAAGAAATCAACATCACCAGACCTTCAGAAAATAATATGAACAGTAACCATGTTTACAAGAAGGACAGAAACACTGAGAAAGTGGAACACTAGTTTGTACACAATCTGCAAGTGTACTTTCTGTAATTCTCCATTAGTCATGGTGGCCATGATGATGTGAATTTGCAAACATGCATGCATATATATATCAGCACAGCATGACATATGATTTTTGAAAATTGAGTTTGTTCCTGAATTTTACTTTATTTGTTTCTTCGGTTAACATTTAAGGTTAGGCATGTTTCTGCTTACTATATCACAGACATACTTGTGATATTTTATAGGAACCTTATGATACTGGTCCAGTGGAATGCAGTCTAAGCCCTCTTTACATCAAGAAACTTTTAAATTTCCCTGAGATCTTCATCAATATCAGATGCCTGTTGAGATGTGGTTGTTATAGCCTCCCAGTTCCCAACTTAAACATCTTAACCCACTATTTGGCACCTGAGTCTGCTACTCTGCTCCCTTTCTCTCTGTCCCTCTCTGTGTCTTTGCCGTCCTCTTTCTCTCTCTTTCTTTTTTTCTTTCTCTCTCTGCAGCCATTCTTATCTTTTAAAAGGTGAAGAAGCTCCGTAGTGCATTCCATGTCATGTTCCACTCACAGTGAAACATGTTCTTTTAGATTGTTGGGACTTGCACGATGTGAGACATAAACACTTTACAGCAGACTCCATGAAAACCCTGTTCAGAGATGTCCCACCTGACGTGATCTTTGAGTGACTGAGAGAGATTAACATTTTTCATCTAATCTAAAATTTTACGGAAGAAAGATTTTTAACGAAGTTTCCATACGTTTATGGAAGATGTATTTTAAAGAGATGTGTGAAAGTTGTTTTTTTTTTTTTGTTTTTTTTTTTTTGATTTGTGAGTTGATTTTAATGTGGTGACAGCCCTGATACCCTTTGCGGTCGGCTGGGCTATAAGCAGCATTACCTTACCTCTCTCTCTCTCTCTCTCTCTCTCTCTCTCTCTCTCTCTCTCTCTCTTTGCCTCTGCCTCTGAGTATAATATCCATTATCAAAATGTACAGCCTTGGAGATTTTCCATCTAGCTGATCTTTTATCAGTAAAATTTGAAGAATTTTCAGAATCCCTGTTTGCGTAAACTTGTGGTCAACTGTTTTTTTTGTTTGTTTGTTTTGTTTTTACATTCTAATGACCAGTCTAAAATATGATTACCCCCCAATTTTCAGCTTACAAGATGGTTTCTTTTTTAATCAAATTCTGACTAAGGTGTCTTGCATCATGAAGCACTCCATCAATGGTGAAATCAGTTTTGGCAACCATCTGTGGTTGGCCAAATTGTGCATGATGTATGGTCAAGTTCAGTGTACAATTACAACAAATACACAACATCAGGTGTGAAATGCCTCTGCCTTCTACATGTGGGTGATACAATGCTGGAATGCCGGTTTTTAAAAATGGCTGGTGCCGGTGATGCCAGTATTTTAAAATCCAAGGAGCAAGAAATTTTTTAAGAATAGTTCAAATTGGGCAGCAGTTTCACTATTTGTTGAATTCCGATCCAATTTTTCAGTGCGCTCAGTCCTCGCTCTTCCATGCTGGAGGTGCGAAGTGCTCCACTTCCTTCAGCTTGACTCGACAACACAGATATATGCACATTTGAAAGTCGATGCTCGACACAGTAGTGTGACAGCGGAACAGTTGTTACAATGCTGCTTTTGACAAAAGGCGATGTCTCAAGGCTAGAGGAGGTGGAGAAAGGCTACCAAAATCGATGGCAATGGGAATGGCTGATGGAAAAGCATACAAATGGGGATATAGTTGGCTTGTGGCAACAGAAGATGGGCATGCCAGGGTTGGCTTTCTGTTTCGTTTGTTTGAAGACTCCAGACTTCAGAACATTTCAAATAGTGGCAGCAAATTTTACAGTGACTTCGTTCCTCTCGTGTAGAGATTTCAAATTGAATGCCAAGACTGCATGTGTAAAGTAGCTGTATTTTGGCTTCTTATATCAGATTTATCTGCTGCCATTTGCTAAAAATACATTCATGTAGCAGCTATAGTTTTCAGTGACTTCAGAGTCAGGAGTACAACTCTTAGTGACTTCAGAAGACAATCTTGAGTCCCTCTTTACTTCTGAATACAATCTACAGTATATACAGTATATACAGTATGGGAGATTAAAGGGTATAAAGGTATGTGTAGATTAAATTTGAATGTATGTGTTAGAGACAAAGTGATCTTCGATTTTCTTCAGAAATTGCATTTTAGTTGTATTTTATGCATTTATTCATGAACTCTTAGCTTTGATTTGTGGCCTAATTTTTGCACTTCACATTCAACGAGAGCCTTTTGTTAGCCTTCTAAAATGCGTTTTTCTTTCAGCTTCAGGAGGGGAGTTGTTCCCCTGACCCCCTAACAGGGGCACTGCCCCTGTACCCCACCGGGGCCTGTCCAGCCCCTGGACCCCTGCCTTTCAGGTTTTTACACATCTATTGGTAGCACCCATGCTTCTGCAAAAAATCTACGATTTTTTTATGTGATCATCTGAAAATGAAAACAATCTACTGAAAAAAACATTCCAAGTAAACCTTGAAACAGTGAAGTGTGCCCAGAATAGTTCAGTAAGCACGCTGAGAACACCATGTTATGGTATGGCTGCTCCCTCCTTGCCGCCCTTCTTAAGTTCCTTTTGCCAAAATTTGGCAGATGAAAGCACCCCATCCAGCCCCGTCTCTAAATATTCGCTGTTTTTGCCTTGGGTTAGTTTCATGCCTATGCCATATGTTTAACTTCTGTGTCTGTAAACGGAAATCAGTTTTCGTAAATTGGCGTAGATGGAAATCTATTTTTGTTATCAAAAGAAAAGGGATGGAGGTACCTGAGCCCATGCATCATGTTTTCACTTGACATAAGGAATCAGATTATTGTTTGCCAGAACCAGAAACATTGTTTTGGCAGGAGGAAGTCCCTTCGGCAAATACTCATTTCCTGTCCCCTTGGAAGAGGTATGACTGACTGTTATGTGGACTTGGCTTCCACAGCGACTTTTAGCTTTGAAAATTCCTTGTATAAAAGAAAACTATGATTTGGTAACAGTTGATGTCATTGTCAACAGCAAGTGGAGGACTGGCTGAAGGGAAAAAATGTTGGTGGAATTGATCCTTGTTTTTGCAGTCGGGAAAATCAAAGTCAGCAATAAGTCGATCAGCCAGGCATTTCCTCGAAAAAAAATTAAAAGAAAGATTAATTGAGCATACTAGCCACCCACAAAATCAAAATGTCATGCAGGATAGGAAACTGTGGATAGAACACTTTCATTTTGATCAGAAATGAGCATTTTCATATTGAACCAACTTGGAAGACAAGCTACAAGAGAAAAGTCTTGTGGAGGCCCCCATTTGTGTGGATATCGATTAGCTTAGTGCTCTCACAAAAGAGGCCATTCCATCCGTAAAAGCACCTGTCAATAAATGCTAACATCAGTCTTAAAGGTGTTCCTCTAACATAAGAGTTTGATGCTAGTAACACTTACAGGCGCCCCCACCCCACAAGATTTTCGGTCCATCTCCCCCCCCCCCCCCACACACACACACACACACACACACACGCACACACACACCTGCACACACACTTCACTCCCCACACACATGCTCACACAAATTTTCCTCCCTGTCAAGGTTGTGTATATGCTGTAAAAATTCACGAAAGTTAAAGTGTTTTGTCTAGCCAAACACATCAAGGAATTCCAGGAAATCACTAGAGTAGACATTTTTACCATGTAAGTATGAGAACAAGAGGTTGAGGGGACATGGAGGGTGTTCTATCTTTCGGGACAACAGAGTGGTGTTTGTTCTGATTTTGTTGAAAACTCGGATGAGCATCAGATGGACAGATAGAAAGGAAGAGAAAATGTTAGTGATAGGCAATAAATATGCAAATTACACAGATTTGTTTTTGAGACATAAATTTGCCCCATACCCTCTCTTTTGGTCTTTCACATCTCACATCAGCAAACCACTCTATCCGAGTGAACAGGCAACTTCTGGTACTTTCATGTACTACATGTGTATCTTATTTTAATTCCTGATATGCTTAAAATGTTCAAATTATTTCCATTTTTGTGTTTGTATACCCAGTGCAAAGTTTATCATTTGTACTTGTGAATTATCTTTTGACAGTAAGGTCATGAAAATACTTCCTTGTGTCATTAACAAGGTTGGTTTTGTCGAAACTGGTTTGTGATGGTGGTGGTGTATTATGTGGAGCCTTGCTACTGTCCTGTAATGACTGCACACAGTTGCTGTAATATGGTTTTTTACATTGATGTTCCAACGCAACTGGAAAAAAGTGGTGACAGCCCTGATATGGCCCTTTGTGGTCGGCTGAGCTATAAGCAACATTACCATTACCAACTGGAAATTAAGAATATAAAATAGGTACAGGCACTCACTAGTTCCGAACTTGTAAGATTTCCGAATTGCACCTCAGACACAAGTCACAATCAAATGGCAGAATGTTCACGTTGTTATGAAGTCCGTTGCAGGCCATGTAATCGTAGAAAGAATGCGTACTGTTTCCTTGGTTTTATTTTATTCATGAATTATTTATATATAAAGGACCTATTTGGCCTTGCATTGATATAATTACATGTATTGTAAGGCGCTGCTGGCATGGAAACTTTTTTTCTTCTTAGAGTATGCACTGCAATATATTTTCTGTTTGACAGCAGTGCACTTCTGAACACTTATTTAGCTTTTTCAAAGAACCTTTATCTTTTTAGGAAATATATTATTTTATGTGCACATGAATTGTATGTATCATCTTTTGGAAAACTACCTAAACATCAAAGTTAACAAAACATTTTTATCATTCTTTGTCAAAAGTTCCAGATTGAAACCATTTCTTGAAACTTAGCTATGCCAGTAAACTACGAAAGCTGTGCCGAAAATGTTTTGTATGTAAGATCTCTTCCCCCCCCTCCCCGTCATCTCCGTCTCTCTCTCTCTTCTTGTCTGTCGGTCTCTCGTTCTCTCTCTCTTTCAGTCTCTGTCTCCCCCTTCCCTCCCTCCCTGTCTCTGTCTCACTCTCTGTACATGTCAGCATCTCTCTCTCTCTCTCTCTCTCTCTCTCTCTCTCTCTCTCAGTCAGTCTCTGTCTGTATGTCTGTCTTCTTCTCTCTCTCTCTCTCTCTCTCTCTCTCTCTCTCTCTCTCTCTCTCTTTTCTTCCCCTCCCTCCCTCCCTCCCTCCCTCCCTGTCACTGTTTCTCTCTCTGTCAGTATGTCTATGTGCTTGTCTGTCTGTCTGTCTGTCTGTCTCTCTCTCTCTCTCTCTCTCTCTCTCTCTCTCTCTCTCTCTCACCCTCTACCCCCTTCTCCCTCTTCTTTTCTTCTTCTTCTTCTTCTTTTCTCCATTCTCTTTCTCTCTGTGTCTCTTTGTCTGTCTCTCTCTCTCTCTGTGTCTCTGTCTGCCTCTCTCTCTCTCTCTCTCTCTCTCTCTCTCACTCTCTCTCTCTCTCACTCTCTCTCTCTCGCTCTGTCTCAGCAATCACAGTTATACTTCACATTTTATATAAACTGAACTGTAACGCTTTTCAAGTTTTCTCAAAGCTATTGGACTCCAAGGTACAGCCAATCTTAGAATATGGAGCAGAAATTCAGGCACTTGAGAAAAGCGTTGAAATCGAAAATGTGCATTTGTATGCTATGAAAAAATGTTTAAATATAGACTGTCGAGCACTGAATGATTTAGTCTATGGTGATCTGGGAAGATATCCGATTTATGTTAATTTGTTTTTGAAATGCATTAAATACTAGCTGAAAATAACAAGAATGGACGAAATGAAAATACCTTTTAAAGTTTATAGTTATAAGATATTGTGAAATCTGGATTGTAATTGCAAGAAGATATGGGCTACCGATGTTCGTCACTGTTTAAATTCATATGGCTCTGCTTATGTTTGGGATAACCAGGGCATTGAAAATATCACAGGGTTCTTGAAATCTTTTAAACAAAGAATGATAGACTGCAGATAGCAGGACTGGCATGATCTTTAGCAGTGACAGATTTGCGCAATACAGACTCTTTAAAACAACTAATGCGATAGAGCCATACATTAAAATGGATATGAATAGATATATTAAAAGTGCGCTAAGTAAGTTTAGATTTGGTGTTTCTGATAGAGCTTGTCACCATTTCAGATACAGTACTGTGAATAATAATGAACTGACATGTTGTTTATGTAACCTGGCCAAGGAAGATGAAATCCATTTCCTTTTTTGCTGTCCTGCTTTTCATGACCTTAGGATAAAATTCATAAAGCCAAAGTATTATTCTGACCCTTGTAGTTTCAGAGTAGATTTACTCCTAGCGTCAAGAAATGAAGACATTCTCTTCAATCTTGCTTTGTACATTTATGAAGCACAAAAGAGGTTATGTACTGTGTATTCCTAATAACATTGTATGATGCATATGTACTTGCTTTTTCTTTTCATTTCCTTACATGACAATAATTGATATTATGTATATTGCGGGTACCACCCCTTCAGTATGGGCTATGGCCTTGATCTGAATAAATATATTCGTATTCATATTCTCTCTCTCTCTCTCTCTCTCTCTCTCTCTCTCTCTCTCTCTCTCTCTCTCTCTCTCTCTTATGCATGCATGAGTGCATGCAAATACACATGTGCAGACATCCATGTATGTTGCTTATCCTTTGAAAAGAAACTGAACCAATTGATGGACAGGGATGTCCATCTCTGTTTATCACCTCATGTTTGTGCTGATAACCTGACAACCTGCTTCTGACTCTGACTTCTATATAATTGTGAAAATCCCTAGCAGAGAAAAATAATAAATGTTTCCTTAATTCAGCCTACCTCAGAATATGCTTCAGTCCTCAGCTGATCTACTTCCCAGCAGTCCTCAGCTTTGTGAAAGGTCTCTTGCTACATTTGCTGATTTTATTCCACAGTGCAGCAAACAAGTTGAGATAATTATCTGTTGTTTTATTTTCCCCCATTGTTTTGAAATGTATTAAATAGTTCTGTATTCAAGTTTTGACCATGCAATGCTCATGTACACATTACATGCATGTGAAGGCAAACTTGCTTAGGTGTGCAAGAGAAATGTACATTGGTGCACAAACATGCACTTTCACACATGTCAAAGTAGATGTTGTCTCCATTAGAGAGCTTAGTAGCTGTTGTCCTGCATGTGTTGAATCAGAACAGGTGCAATGGAGCACCATTGAGATGACCAGTATTGCAGTGGCATCAGCATTGAGATTGGTAGCACCATTGAGATGACCAGTGTTGCACCAGTATCTGGTGTGTTATCTCATGACAATCTGGTATTTGTTCCCTGTAGGGGGCTGGAATTGCTACATAATGATTCTATATTTAGCTATGTAATGGGGTGGCCAGAATGAGCAGCAAGGTGGTAATGCCACTTGGGAGGAGATGGGTGGAGGATATGAAACGAAGGTGAGAAAGCAAAGAAAAAATGAGCATTGCTTGCCTGGTTGATCAAAGACATGGGATTTTAACATGATAACATGCTTTCCCAAATTAGTTGGGCAGTTGTTGCTGTTTCCCCAGCCTAATGGATTCAATAGGATCATCTTTTGAAATGGTGTATATCCTGAAATACTTTCAGAAGAAGCTGAAGAATGATCCCGACCCATTCTGTCAAGCTATTCTCATCTCATCCATTTGTTCATACATGTACAGATGCATGACACTAACTCACATGTTATTTTCAAGATGGTTGTTAGGTAAACTAACATAATAAGGAAAAGAAAAACCCAACTTCAAATGGAAATAAAATGTAGACTTACTTCAGTTCTTTATGGTGTGACTTGAATTTGTCTTGGGAGTGATCTTCGCAGGTTCACAGTCAGTTATGGGTTGAAACTCTTCCTCACTTGCCAAATGGCATTAATCAGTCCATGTTGAGTGCTGATATTGGCGCCTGCCAATGTAAACACCACTTGATTCTTCACCACAAATTGTCAGTAATCTTCAAGTCTGGCTGGCCAAGTAATGCTGTTGATGTTTTCTTGTGTTCGTATGGAGTGACTAGCTGAGTGTGCAGGTGAATTTACAATTTAATATCTGCAGTTTTCATCTGGAAATAGCAGGCAATGTCTGGCCAAGATGTTCATCCAGTATGCCCATGCAGTTTACAAGATGCATATCCCTTCTCCTTTGCTTAGAAATCCCCACCAAAACTGGTGATGTACCCTTCAACTGTCAACTTCTTGCACAACCCCAGGCTTCTGTGATACTCTCCAATGAATTGTGTGCTTGTACAAAACTTGCTGTACGAAAGAAATGAATCCAATGTTAAAAACACAGGTTATATTTTCCCCAGCTCTTCTATTGATTTTTCCTGGCCAACCTCAACTGTTGAATCTTACCTGGCTTTGACAACTTCACTGGTCTGCTACCTTTGTGCACATATTCCACTAAACAAGAAATTACTGATCATTTGTGTACAGATCTAATTGGTAACTTGTGTCTCCCAAATTTATTAATTGTTTCCAAATTTAGCTATCATTACACAAATCTATGATCAGTTGTTTGACCTCTCTGCTTAGATTTGTTCCTTGCTTAGCCATCTTCAAAACAGCCTTTCAGTTTAGATCTAAAATGAGCAGATGTTGATTTAGAGCTACATGAGATCTTGCAAGATCTCATTCTGTCGCCAGACATTCATACATATTCAAGTAATGTTTTCGAACTGCAGGATAAGTAAGGCTGTTGCACCTCATATGACTAATGTCCAGATATTGAGTTGATTTTTACCCCTACCCAGCCTCTCTGCTTGATTCACAGGCTTTTTTTTCCCCCATCCAGAAAGTTGAACCACCCCATTTGATAACAAACATATGCAGGGAGCATACTTTCAAATAGCATGTACCAGGATCTGTTTGTTGCAAGGATCATTGAAATTTAGCTGTAGGAAGATGCTCGATGTGTATCGAGCTCTAGTGTCGACTTCAAAAATTCATTTAGGTGGAGTTTTTTTTGGCTGTTGTTTTGTTTTGTGTTGTTTATTTTTAAAGCACTGAAAATGTTAGATTGAAATCACTGTAAAATTTAAGGCTGATCACTTCCATGAAGAGTAATTAATGCTTATTTGTTTTAATTATTATGTATTTGGGCTACATAGTGTACATTATATGTTTTGATAGCATAAATTTACCCTTGAAAATTGCGACTGACAAATTCTCATGACATTTTTACTGAATTATGCCTAGAAGTTGATATCATATGCATAGTACTCGCTAAAATAAAACCCTCCGGGGCTTGCAACATTGCCATGGTCGGAGGGCTTGTGCAGTCCAGTGATCCCTTAGGCTTTGCTGACGGGGTCATCAGTACTTGACTAGATGGCTAGTTCTTGTTAAGGCTTCTAAGCCTGTATAGCCAAGCTGCTGACTGGTCTAAACACAACGTGGTAGAAATTGATGCCCCAGGTAGGGTCTCCCATGTCAGAAAGATTAAGAGTGAGGGCCCTGGCAAATAGTAACCCACCTTTTTCCTATTCTATCTTCTGCCTTTCTTAATGGATCTTTTCTCTCCTCGTCTCCCCTTCAAGTCTTCTTTTCCACATTCTTTTTTCTCTGATACTTGAGTCACTGCCGTCAGCAGCGGGGAAGCTTAAGCTACAGCAGCCTGGTGGTGGGCTGAGTGGCTGATCCCAATTCAACGCGAAGGTGCACTGTCTGGTTTTCATGCGGGACGGTACCAGGCTGACAGGACGCCATACCATGGCCATTCATTGTCCCTTCACCAGCATGGCAGCTCTCCTGCGGTGACCATTTATTTCTGCCAGTATTTAAAAACCTTCATGGCCACAAAAAACACTAAAGAAAACTGGGTTCCGACCCTTCGAGGGACACAAACTCAGACTTGGACACAGAAGTCCAGAAGACATTAGGCATTTGGCCGTCTTGGCTGGTGATCCAGTCAGCGGATGGCGAGCGACCAATTACCAAGCTGAGTCATTTTGCTGTTGCAAAGGGGCTGAAAGGTTTTGCAGGCACAGAGCCGAAATCAGTCAAGAGGCTGAGGGATGGTTCCTAGCTTGTGCAGGTTGACCAAAAAGTCCACTAGGACAACTTACTGAAGTCAACAAGTCTTTGTGAATTATCCAATTCAGGTGTCCCCTCACAAAACTCTAACTCCTCAAAGGGTGTCATTCGATGTCGAGAGTTGTTTCGGATATCTGAGGGAGAGATAAAGGCTGAGATGGCTGGTCAGGGAGTTGTAGAGGTCAGGAGGGTGACTTTCCGCAAAGGTGCAGAGAGAAAACCGACCAATACTCTGTTCCTCACCTTTGCCAAACCGACTCTTCCAGAGTCCATAAAGGTGGGATACCTGAGAGTGAAAGTAGCCCTGTATGTGCCATCCCCACTGAGGTGCTTTAGATGTTAACGATTTGGTCACATCAAGGAGAATTGCCCGGGAGAGGAGGTGTGTGCCACCTGCAGCAAAGCAGTTCTTGAGGGCGGATGTGAATCCGCGAAATGCGTGAACTGTGATGGTGACCACCCTTCTTCTTCTAAAGACTGCCCTGTTTGGTGAGTAGAAAGCGAAATCCTGCACGTTAAAAACAGAAAAAAAGATTTCGTTCTTCAAAGCCAAAAAGTTGGTGCAGGAACAAAAGGGAACCCCACTCCTTTTTTCGACAGTCATCAATCACTCAGAGCACCTCAGGTGGAAGCCAGTGTTCAAACAGACCCTTGTGGTCTCGAACCGCTGAAATGTTTTCCGGCTTCTAATACATCACCAGAGAAAACGGCGGTTGGTGGGGGCCTTAGACCCACCAAAGGATTCACTTCCAAGGCATCCACTAAGCATACGGCTGTGCGGGTTGCCCAGCAAGGGGTTCACCCCTAGACGGCTCCTAAGCCAAGATCACATCCGAAAGGAGGCGCTCTGACCATGGCATTGAACAAAGTGGCATTGGTGGAGTGCAAAGGAAAGCCTCCACTAATGCCAACAAGATCATTGAGTTGTCGCCTCCGGGGAAGAAGAAATTACCTGTTCCACCAGACAGATTGAAAAAAGCAGAGCTCAAACTACAGAATGCGGTTTGAAGCTCTGTATGATGAAGAGGAAGAGGACATTGACATGGATGAATAAAGTCCTCAACCAAAATGGAAACAGTCTTGCATTGGAACATCAGGGGACTGTATTCCAATTACGAAAAACTGCAGCTTTTGTGCCGTGAGGCTAGACCTGTGCTAGTTTCACTGCAAGAAACTCTTCTGAGGCCTGATAAAACTTTCTCCCTTTCTGGCTACAGCATCCTAGATCAACCTGTGGAACATGGCATTACTGTTGGGGTAGCCTTACTCATTCAAACTCTGTCCTATACAGCACAGTTGCTCTGCAGACTCCGCTTCAGGCAGTGGCAGCTCGGGTTACTCTCCACAAAACATTAACTATCTGTAGCTTGTATCTGTCTCCAAATATCTGTATCACCAAACAGGACCTCATTTCACTCTTGGAGCAGCTTCCTAGACCCTTCCTGCTATTAGGCAATCTGAATGGTCACTCTCCTCTATGGGGAAGTGAAAGATCTTCACCAAGGGGTCTGCTTTTAGAGGAAGCTCATCATAGTCAATTAATAATAGCCCTTTCCTCATCAACCAATGACGTCAAAATTGTTCTTCACACTATAATGGCTACTTTGATAATTGAAATGAAAATAACTAATAGCCCTTTCCTCGTCAACCAGTGACATCAAAATGGGGAGGAAAGGGCTATTATTGACCATGATGAGCTCGTATTGGAGAGGATTTTGTCAATTTGATGCATAGTCTGAGATGCTATTTGTAGTTCTGAGGGTGAATGCTAGTGAATGGGCAGTGTGCGAGAAGTGAATGAATGCTGGTAGCGTGAGTATAAGTGTATAGTGGCAAATGAATTATGTTGATGTACTTCTGTGATGTTGGGTCGAATGCAAGAATAAATGTGGTATGAATACTATCTGAATTTTGATTGTCCTGATCTGTGTTGGGGAAGTAGCTAGTTTAAGCTGTAAGTTGTCTGTCCCTCTGTAATTATAGTTCAGGCCTTAGCGAGCCTGACATATGGTGGAGATGCGGGGTAGAACTTTCAATATATCGCTAAGTCGTTCGCCTTCAGTCTGCAGACTCACATCCCAAGAAGAAGAAGAACAACAACAACAACAAAAACGGAAACCATTCATCAAGACGAGCACACCAGAAAATCCAGATATGATGATATCTAATCACTACACTGAAACCCTATCTGCTTTGCTGGACATTGAAGGATAAACACAGTTGACTGGCAAAACCTGCTGAATCAAGGAGTTATCTGACGTCACATTACGTACAAATTTTTCGCACAAACTATCACATCACTTCACAGAAATTTCAGGCACCTTCTCCTGATTATTCTGCAATCACACAGAAACATGGACAGTAAATCAGCACAGGCAATTTACCACACACGGCTAATTTCAAGCTTTGAATTCTTGAAAGGGATTAACATTTTTCATGGGATCTGAGATTTTATAGTGGAAAGATTTTTAACAAACTTTCGGGTTGGTTTTTATATGTATTTTAAAGATTTGTGTGAATGAATGACTTGTGAGTTGACTTCAACGCGGTGACAGCCCTGATATGGCCCTTTGCGGTCAGCTGGGCTATAAGCAACATTACCTTACCTTATTTACGTCTTTATTACCATACCATTGCATACTCCAATGACCCTACAGTGTGAAACAAAAGAGCTGTGCAGAAATCCCCCCTCTCCCGCTCCCACCTTAAAATCTTGGCATTGTGTAATTTCTTCTGACAACATATGTTCTCCTGGAGTCTTAAGAATAAAAGAGAGAATTTTGTTCACCTGTTTTAATTATTATCAGGTTCTAAGCAATTTGCAATGTAGACCCATGTGATCTGTTTACATTAATTTACAGCCATATTTCTGGGGGAAAAATTGAAATCTATTTATTAAAGCATTTAACAGGCTAAGAAACGAGCTTAAATACTGCCTATGTATGCGGGCGTGCATGTACATGTGTGCGTATACATGTGTGTATGTTAAAGAGAGAGAGATACATGTCATGCTGGATATAACGAAGGAACCAGATAGAAATTCGCTATAACCGGCACGTAGGGTGTTAAGAAAGCCAGATACAACAAAGCAGTTTTGAATGTCCCGGGCAGTTCGTTATAAGTGGCTTTGACTGTATTTTTGAGCACTTGTCAAGTGTGACCATGAATGACAGATAGGTGACTGGCTACTCAACAAGATTGTGGTCAGTTGGGCACACTAAGCTCAGCTCAATCATTAACAATGATTCAGAAAGCCAAGTAGACTGTACATTAGCGTTTGCTCTTGCCTGGAACTTTATTTGCTCTGAAAGGTACCCAAGATTGTGGAATGATTCCAGATTTGTGGAATGATGTTGGTTGACGATTACAGCTTGTTTTAAACATCAACAAGACAGTGACTAATATATGCACAGAAAACTACATTCACAGCTTGCTTGTCATTCAAAATGTGTGTGTTAGATGTAGATCTAAAATGAATTTGAAATGATTTGGGGAAAAAAGTTGTCAGTCTGAAAAGTCCAATTTGTTTCATGCTCTAAAAGAAATATGATAATTATAGTGGAAACATTACGTTACAAAAGAAATGAGTTAATGTTGTCAGCAAGACAAGACATGAAACAGTGTTCTCTTGCCATGTTGTGCAAGCAGTTACAGTTACTGATTAATAAACTTTACTTACTGTAGTTTCTTTTGAAGAAGCTTGGTGAAGCTTGATGAAATAAGAGTTTGCCTTTCTTTGAATTTTCAGGTAATTGGTTTCATGTTCTAAAAGAAATAATATGATAATAGTGGAAACGTTATGTTACAAAAGAAATGAGTTAAAGTTGTCAGCAAGACAAGACATGAAACAGTGTTCTCTCACCATGTTGTGCAAGCAGTTACAGTTGCTGATTAATAAACTTTACTTACTGTAGTTTCTTTTGAAGAAGCTCGATGAAATTAGAGTTTGCCTTTCTTTGAATTTTAAGGTAATTTTTTTTCAAAGGAAAAAAAAATTAAATGAGGGGGTACTGAGTGTGCTCTGCTTATTATTTTTTATCATTATCTTCCTCTTTGCATAGATGACATTCTTACATCACTGACATGTTACTTTGTCTTTGCCATTGCTCTGTTGATGAATGTTATTTTAAAATTGTTACGTAGTTCAGCGAATAATTTGATTTTGTCAGTGGTGGTGGTTTTCATTATGCCAGTTTGTTTTCCTTAAGATATATGAAGGTGCATGCGATTGTGTGTGTGTGTGTGAGAGAGAGAGAGAGAATGTAGTTTGTCTCAAAACTTAAGATATATTTCAAGCGATAAATAATGATATAAGATTGTATATTCTTTGTTTCTTAGGATAACCATGAACAGCTTTCTTTGTACTAAAGTCAAATTTCTTCAGAATCTAAGTTTAAGTAAGAGAAAGTAAAATGATGGTAAGATTATTTTGACAGTAACCATATATTTTGTAGATTTTTTGTTCTGCAAATGTTATTGTGCACATTGATTCATTTATATAAACAACAAAACCAAATATTCCCAGTTTGGAAAATGGGAAGAATGATTAAAGTTACATCTGTCTGTGAGCACATGTTTATTCCTCTTGTTATTTTCTTTTTTTCTCACTCTCTCTCACCTTCCTCAATGCTTCAGTTTTTACTCTTGATTCAAAAAAAAAAATTTTAGTTGCATTGTGGTGTTACTTCGATTTGTTTCTTAAGTAGATAATTTTGTTCTCTTTTGTGGCATCTGTTTTGTGTTTGTGTGTGTTGTTTCTTTGGTAAGGAGGGAGGACGGGGATTGTTTGTTTTAAGTTACGTATTTCACTATCTGTGATGATTTTTGTAAGTGATACATTCTTCATTAGTTGTTTATTAGAAAAGAAGTCACAGGGTGTATATGTTCTAGATTCTCATGGAAAGTTCTGGAATTTTGTATTCATCATTTCAACTTAATTCAAGGCTTTGAATAAAACTTCTTATAATTGCTCTCTCTATCATTTATTTCCCTTTACAAGTATTTAGGAGAAACGGGAAAGTGTACAGGATCTCCCTGTAATGAAAGCTGGGTTTCATGATGTAAGATGGATAAAGTAAGGAGGGAAGAGGACTAGGAGATGGAGAAGAGAGCGAGTGGGCACATCATCTTCCACACCAACACCAGCTCGTTGGTTTCCTCTCTCTTTTATTTCAAATCATAGTTGGATCGAACCAACCACACCGACCTTTACATTTACAAACACCTGAATAATGGAATCAGCGTCACAGCCTTCACCACACACTGCTCAGTGAAGAAAATGGTCTCAGAGCCAGAACGCTGGGAGTATACAGGCCTCCCAGCCCCTTTCAACAAGATCTTTCGAGAAACTCCTTTGTGGCCTGAGTCACAATGGAACCACTAGAAGCATCTAAAGTGTCTAAGATCTGGCTTCGCTGGGCTGCACTTGAACTGACATTCTATCCCCCAGGGCCCGACAACCAACAGGGCCGACCGTCATGTAAGTGGCTTGGTCTGGAGGAGTGCAGAGGAAACAGACCCTTCAGACTCCATCAGTCACTCAGTCATTCCCCTGACCGCTGGGGTCGTTGGGGGGACGTGATGAGGCAGCCACCGTTTTTCTCCAGGCTCTTCTGTTGGTGGCTGTCGTGAGATCTGGCATGGTCATTTTGGTCCAGTCCATTATATTGTTGGACCAGCTCTTTCTCTGCCATCGTCATCTGTTCCCTCCTTCAGTGGTACCTTGAAGGACTCCATACCTAGGGCAAAATCCAGCAACGACTCCTACCTGAGGATATTTACCTCTCTAAAATCTCAAGTCCACCTCAACAAAGACAACACCAACCACGGTCTCCCGTGGCTGTCTCCTCGGCCTATACTTAGTCTTCCAGGCCAAGCCATCCAGACCAGCCATAGTCAAAGAGAGGCTGAAGACCTCCTTAGCAAAAGCAACACTAATTACGATGTGGCTGAAGTCCAGTGGCTGTCTCTTCAAATCCAGTCTGCCCAGACCAGCCGTAGGCATATTGTCTGCTGAGTGACCAGCGTCTTAACCTCTTAACTGGCATTCCGAACAACCAGTTAGGTTACTCTCACTGTGATCCTATCCCACGTTTGCCAGATTAACCACTGCAAACTCTCTGTTCTCAAAAGCTGGGCAGAATTATACCCTTGACATATTCTCCCCTGCTGCAATTCATGGTCCCCATGAATTATCACTAAATCCAGGCACAACGGTCTATTGGCCAAAAAAAAAAAAAAATTTATATAGGCATGTGCCAGGCGATGCACCACATACTTGAAATTGACTTAAGACAGTCATATGTGAGGCATGCACACACAAGTTCTGAGTTCACCCCTCCTACACTACAGAGGAGAACCTGGAATTACCCCACAAACAATTATCCGAACACCGCCCACTTCCTTTCGTGTGGGGGGAGGGGGGGGGGGTCGAGTGTGTGCTTCGCCAGTCTATAGCAACCCTACTCTGACTTAGACAAGTCCACACAGTTATGCTGTGGTCAGCATGTTACTGCATTATTACTTAATGCCCATTTCCAAGCAAATAACCTCTGACTTTTGAGTCACTTGAAAATCACTCGATCCACATAGTAAGGCATTGACCACATAGTTTGGCAAACTATGTTACACACACACAAAAGAAAGTTCATATCATTGTTCAGAAGGATGCATTAGAATACACAAAAGAAAAAAAACGTACATGATTGAAAAAAAAACTTCTTACATTTGTTATACAAGTGACGGTCACCAAATTATTGTCGCACAGCAGACTTCTTTCTTTATTTCTGCATACGCAGGCTGATACTCATGCAGACACTGCCTGTATAAACAGGCAGTGGAGTTCTGTGTGTATGACCGGTTTTCATCCCGCCATTAATGGGCAGACTTCAATCAGCAAAAAAAAACTACACGTGTCTGCCTAACCAGTTGAGAGAAAGGGGATAAATTTTGTTCCCAGAAGTCCAAATGGGGGTCAGTTCAGAACACTGCCTTGCAAACTGATTGTCTGATAACGGCCAAAACAGAAAACACAAACATTATGTTTATGGCTCAGCAAAAAAAGAAGAAATTTCCAGCAGCTTTATACCGCCAAAGCAACACACATGCTGCTCTGTTATAGCTCCATCAAAAGCAGCGAACATAGCACTAATAAATTCAGACCATTTGCACATGTACCATGCCATCCATCGCTCTGCAGTGAGTGCTTTCCTTCATAGTGCAAATCCATCGTCTTTCAAACACAAAAAGCCTACCGCGACATAGTCAACATTATGTCCAGCAGAATATCAAAAACAAAGGGACTCGACTCTCCCTTTTGCCAAATGATTACTCAGTAGAAAACTTCTATCAAGAATAAAGCACGATTTGTTTCAACCACAGTGCAAACAATCTTCATCCCACGTTAAAACATAGATCGTTAACCTCTTCACTGTGCTGTTGACGTACGGCGTTTGTCATGAAAAGTGCCGTCTGCAATGCGTAGTTGACAAACGCTGTTCGTATTGATTCAACACTCTTTCTGTTTCGTCCAGCATTGCCAAAAATCCCTCTATTTATGATTTGATAAGCTCCCTTGACCACTCTTTGCTTTGGGTGTACCATTTGTTCAAGATAATTGGTTCATTTACATAATTTATGATGATCAATCAGCAAGGTACTGTGAAGTTGTACTTTCAGTATTCGAAGCCATGGCTGCCCTAAGACAAAGTTATACAGTTGCAGAGGTTATTGACGAAATTTGCTGAGATGAAGATAGTGGAGATGAAGATTTTGATCCAGCTGGCATCGGACTTCGTGAAGTTGATGCTAACGACCCAGAGTTTGATCTGGAAGTGGAATCAGCTTTGTTGAGTGACTCGTCGTCTGAGTCAGACTCAGAGCATGGAGATCCAATAATTCAAGACGCAGGTGAGTGTATTTGAGAGATTCATTCAATGTTATAACATAATGGTGTTGCTTTTCTTCTCAGTATAATTATGAATAGAACAACCAAGTGTGTGTATTGTATGTCTGTACCGTTGATCGGGGCCGCGTCAGCCAGCGAGCCAGTCATCAATGACCAGTGTGCTTGACCGATTTTCAAGGCGTTGGGCTCGTGTGCCAGTGTCAGTCGCTCGCTCTCAGTCACGCTGAGTGTGTTTGGTTTGCTTGTAGTTTACAAGTGTTTCTTATCGATGTGTGCCCAACTCCTCCACTATGGCCTGTGTGTGTTCGCATGAGGGGCAGGGTGGGAGTAGGGGGAAATGTGTGTAAGTGTGTGTGTGTGTGTGTGTGTTGATGATACTTTTTCTAGAAAACTGAAAGCACACGGTGATAAATAATACTGATCTAAACAATGTTGCAGTGAAGTTACTAGTTCATTGGATTGTTTGCAGTGTTTGCTTGATGAAAATGAAAGGGGGCGTGGCATGCTAATGACCCAATTTCAGTTTGTGTATGTTTGTTCGCTTATAGTGTGTATGTGTTTGTGAATATTTTCATAAACTGAAAGCAAGAGTAGATACAAAATTTGTTATCATTTTGAAGTGATTTTGTGTGCTGTTTGAGTTTTGTTGGACTAACAGAAGGGGGCGTGGCTTGTTTACGCTGTGTGTGTGTATTTATGTGTGTGTGGTACATTTTCTTTTTATTTCATGAAATATTTCTGTGGAAAATTGAACTCTTGCTTTCAGTGTGTTACAGCTAGGCTGATGCAGCATGGAGATGATGTTTAGCCTGGACCTGCTGGTGCTTGGCCTGTTGCTGGACCTGCTGGTGCTGGACCTGCTGTTGCTGGGCCTGCTGGAAGAGTAAGGGGAGCAAGAGGAAGAGGACAGAGAGGAAGAGGTGGTGGTGCTCGAGGTAGAGGACAGCAGCCTGGTCATCGACGGGGTGGGCGCCAGGATCAGCGTGTCTGGATTGTGCCCGACAATTTTGAACCTGACATCCCTGATTTTACTGCTAATAAAGGATTCAGGTGGACACCACCAACTTTACTGCTGCTGATTATTTCAACTTATACATCAGTGACCTGATCCAACATTTCAGGATTCAGACTAACAAGTACGCAGAAGAGTACATAGCAACACAACGCCTGAAACCAAGTTCAAGAGTAAGGGCTTGGGTACCAACAACAAATGAAGAAATTCGGAAATTTATGGGAGTAATGCTCCTGATAGGAATTGTGAAAAAAAACAGACATCAACAGCTACTGGAGTCAGGATCCACTGATCCGAACAGCCGCCTTTCCTGCTGTCATGTCTCTTGACAGATTTTTGCTGCTACTGAAATTCTGGCACATGGCTGACAATGACGAATTGCCACCAGCTGGGGTACCCAATCGAGACAGGCTGTTCAGGATACGGCCTGTGCTTGATCACTTTTTTGAGACTTTTCAAACTATGTTCACGCCAGGAAGAAACATTGCCATAGATGAATCCCTGCTGCTATGGAAAGGCCGCTTGGTGTTCAAGCAGTGTATCCCATTGAAGAGGGCACGATTTGGCATCAAAATATTCCTCCTGTGTGATAGCTCAGGGTACACTTATCAATTTAGAGTGTATGCCGGAAAAGATGAAAGCACAGCAGAACTTGATGCCAATTTGCCACCTGAAGCTGCCAACCTTGGACGTTCAGGCAAGGAGGTGGTGCATCTGATGTTGCCGCTGCTGAACCAAGGATACAGATTGTTTATTGACAATTGGTACACATCCTGTGATCTGTTTGACATTTTGCATGCTCAGAACACATCATGTTGTGGCACTGTCCGTCTCCCAAGAGTCCCAGCCTGCCTTCGAGAGTTGCGTGTGCCAAGGGGACAGACTGAAAGCAGAGTTTGTCAGCACCTTCTTGCCCAGAAGTTTGCTGACAAAAGGGATGTTCACATGCTGACCACCTGCCACAAACCTGCAGCTGACGATCAGCAACAAGGACAACAAGCTGTCAAGCCCCCAGCCATTTTGGACTACAACAAGAACATGGGGGCTGTGGACCGCCATGATCAGCAGTTGCAGCCATACAATGCAACACGCAAAACCATGAAATGGTACAAAAAACTGTGTGTGCGATTCATGCAAATTGTCATGCTGAATGCACACATTTTGTTCAGGAAGGATGGTAACAGCAGCTCCTTCCTTGACTTCCAGAAAGAAGTCATCAATGAGATGATTTTTGGCGACAAAGATCCAGCTAATGCTGAGGATGATCATGCTGTCAGGTTGTGTGCCCGACACTTCATCGGTGTGCTGCCCCCTACCCAAAATAAAGCACGGCCATCAAAGAGGCGCCGTGTCTGCTGGAAGAAAGGGCACAGGAAAGACACCAGGTATTACTGCCCAGACTGCCCCAGCAAACCAGGATTGTGTTTGGAAGACTGCTTCTGGAACTATCACACTCAGCGTTTCTACTGGCAATAGAAACTGGGAATTGCACACCTTCTGTTCTTTGTGTGGCTAGGCTGTGCTATGGTGTGGCTGGACACTGCTTCATGGGTCTTTGTGCACTGTATAACTCCAACACAAAGTGTGCTATAAACTGCTGTGAGGTCAGCATCATCTGATTATGTCATGATTGACATCTTCATTTCTTTATATTGTGTTTCAAGGAGTTCATTTGACATTCTGGTATACCATTTCATTATATTTTTGTTACAAACAAATTTTTCATTCATTTTCCTTTCATTTGATATAACTTTTATGTAGCTATCTTCTGAACTATAAGCAAATGAAAGTCATAGGTGTGATTTTTTGTGTTTTTCTGAATTCTACAGGTGACAGAAACTGGGAGATAAACACCTTTAATTCTTTGTGTGGCTAGACTGTGCTATGTTGTGGCTAGACACTGCTTCCTGTAAATCTTCAATACAAAATGTGCTATGAACTGCTGTGAGCTCCAGCATCACCTAATAACATCATGATTGATTTTTTTTCATTTTTTATATTGCATTTCAACTTCAAGGAGTTCATGTGTCATTCTAGCGTATCATTCCATCATGTTATTGTTACAAACAGATTCTTCATTCAGTTTTCTTTCATTTGATGTATACTTTTATGTAGCAATCTTCAATATCTTCTGAATTATAAGCAAATGAAAATCATAGGCGTGATTTTTGTGTTTTTCTAAAAAATTTCTTAGCATGGGACTTAGCAAAATATGATAGTAGCGAAGGGGTTAAAACTTATTTCAATCAAAAAGAAAATTCACCAAAAAAAGCCTCTCATAATTCATAAGTCATTAGCAGACTAGCAAAGAGCGACCAGTCTCGGACTCTTATGTTTCTGTTAGAAACGTTCTCACACCTTTGGTCTCCCTTGCAGACCAGTCGAGAGGCTTCTCGGGGTGTGGGGAAAGTGATGAAAAAGAAATTTCCTGATTTCTACCCTAGTCTCCTCCTCTTACCCATCCAAACCATCCCATGGCTTTTTGGTGGAAGGGCCAGCCTAGGCACACTTAATTCACCCCTTTTCCCAGAAATCAAAGGTTTTAAACCTTAACATTACCACCTGGTACCTGGTTCATATCACCACTTTATTTCCACCCCGGAGATCCACAGTGGGCTACATGCCAGTCTGTACAGAGGCAGCTTTCTGGGAATGTCAAGAGCCATCTTCAATCACGTTAGCTGGTCTTTTACCAATTTCACAAGATTCTGACTTCCAGACACCTTCACATTCCTACATTCTTTAAATTCCTGAAGGTGCCTTACTCCTCCCTCTGAATATAGGCACAACGGCCTCCTTTCGTGCTGTTATCATCATTTTCTATCTTGATTTCAGTTTGTCAATAATTTCTTTCAATCTGTTCCGTTCAGCTAAATTCATCGTAGCTTCGTTCATCTTAATTGCCTTACAGATTAATGCATCCATGACAAACCAAACAAAAATGCAACCAGCAGGCCTTCAAAAAAATTCACACCCACATTTAACAGTACAAAATTATGGGTATTCTGCCTACAATCTACTGTAGTCATGCTAATAAGACAAAAATCATACTAATTATCAACAGTCGGTGACTACAGTCCAGCACATCTGGCAAACATCCTGCGCAGGGTGAAGTCTCGTTTCCCTTGACCTGTAAAGAAAATACTTCAAACTACAGTCCAACACATCTGGCAAACATCCTACGTGGGGCGAAGTCTCCTTTCCCTCGACCTAGTGTAAGGGAAACACTTCCCACCCCTCAACTACAAGTCCTTCATCATCTGATGAGGCACTCATTCTCTCAGCAGCGTGTCAGGCCTTGGGTGCCTAGCACAACTGGCCGCTCTCCACACTGAGGCCTGGGGCTGTTCTCTTAGCAACAGCACTGGACCGCCCTGGCCCAGTTTCTAAACAATGCCAAAAGGATACCTTTGAGGAGTCCTTGTCGTCGTTGGGGCCTCCTGTGTCCTGAGGTTGGTATGTTCGATCCTGTTGGCGACGTCAATTTGTAAAGTGTGATAAGTAGAGGAAAGAGGAATAGGAGATGGGGAAGAGAGCGAATGGGCACATCATCTTCCACACCAACGCCAGCTCGTTGGTTTCTTCTCTCTTTTATTTCAGATCATAGTTGGATTGAACCAACCACACCGACCTTTACATTTACAAACACCTGAATAACAGAACAGCGTCACACCCTTCACCACACACTGCTCAGTGAAGAAAATGGTCTCAGAGCCAGAACGCTGGGAGTATACAGGCCTCCCAGCCCCTTTCAACGAGATCTTTCGAGAAACTCCTTTGTGGCCTGAGTCACAATGGAACCACTAGAAGTGTCTAAAGTGTCTTAAGATCAGGCTTTGCTGGGCTGCACTTGAACTGACATTCTATCCCCCAGGGCCCGACAACCAACAGGGCCGACCGTCATGTAAGTGTGCAGAGGAAACAGACTCTTAAGACTGTACCTAGGGCAAAATCCAGCAACGACTCTCACCTGAGGGTATTTACCTCTCTAAAATCTCAAGTCCACCTCAACAAAGACAACACCAACCATGGCTCCACAGTCTCCCAGGGCTGTCTTCTCGGCCTATACTTAGTCTTCCAGGCCAAGCCATCCAGACCAGCCATGGTCAAAGAGAGGCTGAAGACCTTAGCAAAAGCAACACCAATTATGATGTGGCTGAAGTCCAATGGCTGTCTCTTCAAATCCAGTCTGCCCAGACCAGCCGTAGGCAAATTGTCTGCTGAGTGTCCAGCCTCTAACTGGCATTCCGAACTACCAGCTAGGTTACCCCTCACTGTGATCCTATCCCACGTTTGCTGGATTAACACTGCAAACTCTCTGTTCTCAAAAGTTGGGCAGAATCATACCCTCTGCAATAACACACATAAAATGGGGATATATCATATTCTAAAATTCAACATCAGGTACACAAAAAAAAGCGAAAGGGTATGAACACATAAAGAAAATTTATCAGTGGCGATGAAAATATATCAATTTTACAGCAAGGGGTCTCATTATAACCAGTTATTTTGATTGAAAAGGATGTGAAGAACGCTTTCCCTTTACATATCTCTGTTGATGCTGTTTGCATTCCTTCTGCATCAGAATAAACATGAAAAAACAAATGCATGTCAGACTTAGACAAAAGTAGCAAAAATAGTTGAAACAAGGCAGAATACATTGCTGGAATTTGTTTTTCCCAGCCGCCACAACCAGAAAACTCACCTTAGGAGACGGACAAAACTGCCAGTGATGACTCGACGTCAACAGAGAAGACGGACATTTTTGTTTTTTACAGTGATCAGCACTTGTTTTCCATCATAAAGTCCAAAAACTTCAGTCGTCTCTTGTCTATTACATTAAGCTTTTATGTCTTCTGCCTCTATTTATTCAAAACTTTCTGGCTGATCAACAGTTCCAAGTCTGTATTGGCACCATGCTGTCTGACATCCATGGGGCAGGAGCTGGGTGTACCTCAAGGGAGCATTCTTTCTCATGCTCTCTTCAGTATCAAAATTAACGACATTGTAAATTCAGTAAAGCTGGGTTTTGAGTCCTCTCTGCTTGTTGATGACTTCGCACTCTGCACAGTTGGAGCCTCTTATACCAGCATACAGTGTCGCCTCCAACTTTGTGTGGATAAGGTTCGACAGTGGGCCAAGGAAAACAGGTTTACTGTTTTCATGCACCAAAATACAGTGTATCCATTTTTACAATTTTTGTCGATTCTTTGCCGAACCTGAAATTCGATTGGACAAATCCACCATTCCAGCTGTGAAAGAAGGCAGATTTCTGGGTGTTATTTCTGGTCAAAAAAAAAAACCTCCAAAAGTCCTTTTTGGCCAAATTGTGTTCGAAGTTTCCATCCTTCACAAGAATTTTCACCAATGATTCCAAATCTGAGGAGGGGGTTGCCTCTGCTGTGCATTGTGCTACAAGTCATCCTCAGAGATGTTCTAAATGCATTCCCACTGACAGCTCCATCCACACTGCTGAGTTGACAGCCTTGGTCTTGGCTCTTGAAATAGTTTCTAAATCAAAACATAAAGACTGTCATTTTGTCAGACTCCCTTTCAGCATTGGTGGCCATTACCGGCTGTAACCTCAAGCACCCTCAACTGCTGAAGTTATTTGAACTGTACACCTCTCTGAAATCAGATGGGTATAACATAGTTTTTTGCTTGGGTTCCCAGCCATGTGGGCATTTGAGGCAACAAAATGGTTGATGAACTTGCCAAGAGTGCCATAAAGAAAGAGTTGAGCAGATTGTCTATCCCTTACACTGATCTGAAACCCAAAACACAGGCTCATGTCAAAGACCTCTGGCAAGAGGATTGGAACTTGCAGATAGATAACAAACTGTTTAAAATCCATCTGAACCTGAAAGAGTTTTTACCATATTCCCAAGGCGGTGGTAAAGAAGAAACGGTTTGTGCCGTTTGCATACAGGCCACTCGTTTTACACCCGTTCTTATCTTTTAAAAGGTGAAGAAGCTCTGTGGTGCATTCCGTGTCATGTACCACTCACAGTGAAACATATTCTTTTAGAGTGTTGGGACTTGCATGATGTGAGACAAACACTTTACAGCAGACTCCATCAAAACCTTGTTCAGAGATGTCCCACCTGATGTGATCTTTGAATTTCTGAGGGAAATTAACATTTTTCATCTGGTCTAAGATTTTAAGGAGGGAAGATTTTCAACAAAATTTCTGGTAAGTTTTTAGAAGGTGTGGTTTATAGAGTTGTGTGAATGAGGGTTTTTTTTTGTTTTTTGTTTTTATAATGACTTGTCAACATGGTGACAGCCCTGATATGGCCCTTTGTGGTCAGCTGGGCTAAAAGCAACATTACCTTACCTTATCTGTCTATTTAAATCAAGTCAGTACTGGTTATCAGCAAGCTCACCATATTGATCGGCAGTGAAATTCCGTGCTGCAGACCATGATGGACACAGCCCAGCTCATGATTCACACACAGACACACACAGAGGCATGCACAGTAACTTTGGAGTTTGAAAATCCTTACATTTTAAATAGTGTGACACTCGGGGAAAGAGATTTTTCCGTGACAACACAGCAGTCTAAAAAGAAGTCGTTTGATTATCAATGTCATTTGCTAATCTACATTTGCATCACTTCTAGTCATCTAGTAAAATGTTTCAGAATATTTGTATTGTCATGCATAGCATTTTTGTGGTTGTTGGCAGTTTTTGTTGATTTTAAAACCTTTGAAAAGTACACTTCTTCAAAAGTCCGTAATGGAAGTAACAGTATGAACCCAGTAATTAAACTGGAATTGTTCTAATGACTGAACTGGAACTTGTGAAGTGATGAATTGTTGAGTTTTGATTGGTGGAGCCAGTTTAAGAATCAAAGCATGTTATGTGGTTTTGGATGATTTTTTTTTTTCAATATGATTCTCGTATGTCAGATGTACATGGAGTGGGTGGGAAGGGGAGGGATGAGGAGAGGGGAAGGTGAGGGGAGCATGTAGCTTGAATATAAATCAATGGAAAGGAAAAAAAACAGAAATTGAAGTATGAGACTGTGAGAGAGAAAGTGGAAAAAGGAGAGGGAAAAAAACAGGAAAGGTGGGCATGGGATTTATTGTGTTGGCTGGAACTTTGCTTTCAGCATTCAAAAGCTACCCCGCCTGCTGGTGGTCAATCTGGAAGGCGCTATGTTCATCTACAACCTGGATCCTAATGAATCTGGGGAGTGCCAGCTGGTCAGACAGCACAGGTAGGATCCCTTACTGATTTCTCATCCTTCTTTCTACACATACATTCAGTGACAGAGTGACCATTTTCGGGTCTGTGCCTTGTGTGATGATTGAATGTAATCAGACTGGATAACTCACCCCAGATCTGAGGATTTTCAAGAAAATTGCCTGATTTTCAGAGGCAGGAAAAGTGAACGTCCAAGGAAAAAAATCTGTTAAAAGAAAAATAATTGAAAAGCCCTTTTGTACTCCAGGTCTCGTACCATATCCAATTTTTCCCAATCCTATCCAGGTTTCCATGATTATAAGTTCAGCGCTGTACTGCTCGCCGTGAATATGGTATATTGCAGTGCTTCTTGCATTAACCCGTAGAGTGCCTTTAAGCCGTCAGCTGACGCCGCATTAAAAATGCTTTCCCAGTGCCTATGGGCCGTCCACTGACGTCATGCATTTTTCTTGAATTTTCATTCGTTACTATTTCTATCAACGGACTTAAATAGAGTGTGCGTAGTAAGCCTTATATGTCTGTAGTATTAAAATGATATGTAAATGACCACACGTGAGGGGAAAGCCCATTTATTCTCATCACTGACTGGATGACCAGCCAGCACTTCGTCTCGCTTGCAAAGATGGCGGCGCAACCTTCGACAAGCGCAGCGACCAAATCAACGTATTTACACAGCTGAGCAGGCTCTGCTAATGATTTTTGACAAAGACAATAATCTTTTATTCAATGACTCACTCGAGCATGAAGGTGAGATGATGATAGTCATGGAATTGCCAACCGTATTCGTCAGTTATTGTGTCGGGCTGTGTGACCTCAGTGTGTGTTCAGCTGACTGGTTTGCCAGCGTCGAACGAGCTCGCCTAGTGTGTACTCTGCACTGCGTGCCAGTGGTCAGTGACGTGGTAGTCAGCACGAGAGGGGAGCGCGGCCTGCTCGCGGCGTGGCATGGGGCAGAGGGAAAGGTAGGGGAAGAGGAGCAGTGAAAGAGAGGGTTGAAGTCCAGCAAGGGGGCGTGGTGGGGAGAGGGGGGCGTGGTCGTGGACTGACCTGTCTGCATAGAGTGTGAGCATCTTGATAGAATTCTAAACTGTTTTACTTTCATTTACAGGTGTAGTGTGACAATACAAACTTTGTTTTCAACTTTTTTGCTTTGTGTTCTTGTTTGGATGTGAAGATGTAGTGGTAAACACATATGCTTTTGATCGTGGAAAAAAATCTATCCAAATCTAATTGCCTAAATACTTTTTTATTATCAAAATTAAAACAAAAGAAGCCCAGATTCAAAACATTCATTCAATTTCCTTCAAAAATCATATATATATCATTGTTATATCTTTTGTAGTTTCTGAGCTAGAATTTTTTGTTAATTATTACCCCCAAATCATTAGATTTCCCTGGCACTGGGAAAGCCTTTGTTTGTAACATTTTCAAGCAGCGAACGGGTTAATCAGATCATTTCAGAGTAAATGAAATTAAACACAATTCATTCAGCCATTTTTCTGGTTGTGGGTTATGCGGAGGATTCTCCTTTTGAAGGGAAAATCTGATGTCTTGCAAGTCACAAATCAAAGATAAAGGCGATACTTTTGAGAAAGGCACAGTTGTCAACTGTTGGAAAATTGATTGGATTAAAAATGCTACAGTAGTGAGGAGTTTCAATCGGCGGTTTTTGACTTGCTGGAAAATGAACTGGGCGGGAACAGCTTGCTTTGTTGAAAAGAGCTGAACTACACCACTTGTGGATTTATTTTAATAGCAGTCTTTGAGCATGTGTGCTGCAAGAAGTGTTTTGATGCTTCAAGACTACTAGACTGCAATCAGTGCAGACTGGATTTGTGATCAGATTAATGTTTTAAGCCCCCTTTTTTTTCACCAAAAATAAACAAACATACAGGGATTGTCTTATTCTGATGGTGTGACAGCCCAGTGAAGTGATACCTCTTATGTACCCCTTTGATGGGCTCAGTTACGAACAGGAAGAAGTGTGGTGCACAAAGTTACAGTGGTTGGTCCACAATAAGGGATACTGCTCTTTCATTGTCAGGTTATATTCAAGACTTCTGAGACAAACACCAATTCATTTTTTTTTTCTTTCCTTTTCCCTTTTTTTTTCTAGAAACATTGAATTTAAATGTGCATGCCTCAATGGGCACTTGTGTATTTGTGATCTGTGTGTGTGTTTTCACTTATTTTCTTTTGGTGTCTTTGCTTCCTGCATAGTAATTTGCCTTTCATGAAAGACCACAAAATAGTCTTTTTGAAACTGCTTAGATTCCATTTGGGCCAGGCCTCCAACCCCATCCCTGTACTCCTCACCAGGACATTGCCCCTGGCTCCCACCAGGGCCTTGGCAGCCCCTAGACCCCAGACTTTTTCAGAGATTTTTCAAGTCAGCTGTTCTTCACCCCGATATTTTTATGACTGTACAACTGAATTTTGAAAGCAGATTGTATGCTTTAGTGTTTGATTGCCAGTCAACACAGGCGGGATAGGAAGGATTTTTCTATTCACAGTTAACATTCTGTGCTGATTCCAGTCCTGTGTTCGAACACGTGCATGAAAAATCTTGCGCACAAGTTAAGTCTCATTTCACCTTTCAGAGAAGAGCAGGCCTTTATTGCCTGTGGAGTGAATAATACAAATGTAAACACATGTACACATGTTTCGTGTTTAGACATGATACCTGAAGACAGAATGTGGATACCTTAATAGTGGGATTCAGTTAAAAGTTGAATTAGAAAAAATCTCACTAATGATGAATATTAGAATTCTAGCCAGGGAACAAAGAACGAAAGAAAATACGCTTTGATTTGATGGAGAGTAACCAGAATTTTTTTTGTTTATGCTGTCTAATTCTCTGTGCCCATCAAGACAGAGAAGAGCATACATGAAGAGCCACAGAATTTCAGACTTTTTTCAGTACCATCCTGGTCAGAGGCTGCATGACAGAGCTGTACTCTGTGCTTCCTTTTATTGTTTATGCTGGTATTAACCAGGGCTTCAATGTCAGCCGGGAAATTTAAGCAGTGCTCTCAAAGAAGCAGCCATTTAGTGGATGGAACTCAACTATGTCATTTCAGTTTTGGATTTGAGCCCATGGAACGCTAAACTCTGGGTAGAAACCAGTTAGGAGTTGAAAAATCTCTCAACTTAATGTCCCTTAAGGAGCCAAACCTATGATCTCCTAGCCCTCAGGTCCATAATGCTAGCTACTGCTCTACGGCAGCTTTTGCAACGACTATCACTTGAGTAAGAAAGGAAATCTTAAACAAGGTGGCGAATAGTGAACAGTAAATAACGAATAAGTAAGGTAACTTTTGCCCCCATGATGAAATAATTACAAGCTCATACCTCCAAACAAGTGCTGCTCACAAAACCAAATCGCCCAACAGAAAGCCAACTCAGCACACACAGAACAATCCCTTCATGTATTCTGTGTGCTCTGTGTTGGCATTTCTGCTAGGCCATTTCGTGTCTTAAGCAGCAATCATTTGGAGTTGCTCCTATCATGGGAGCAAGAATTACCCTGTATTCATTATCACATAAGTAGTTAAACAAGTTGCTTCAGTAAAGCAAAGTGATGATGTCCTGTGTGAGAGGGATCTTAACAAACAGCATTGTCTGTGACCTGCTATGTTTGCACCATCTCGTCACAATGGTTACAGGCACTGCAGTCTGTGAGTAAAAGGAAAAAAAATTCGTTTTTGAGGTGTGGTACAAAGAAAAATAGTCATTCAGGAGGTGTCTTTCAAAATTATTGGCTGGAATTCCTTTTTTTTTTTTCCAAATAGGTATTTGTGTATAATAATGCAAAAACAGGTCCTGCATCTCATGAATTTGTCTGTGTCCAGTTATGTTTTGTTAACACTATTACTTTGTATCTTGTTCCCAACAGACTGGATGGGGCCAACTCTGAGGGTAGTCAGGGAGATCAGGCATCTGTTGACCGCCCTCTGACCCATCCCAGCACCGGAGTGTCGCCTGGTGGCGCCAACACCTATCCTGCCTCCACAAGACGACCTGACGGGGGCACCCAGGCTGCAGGAAGCTCAGGTAAGCCAGCAGCAAGTGGCTGGTCAACGGGAGAAAGTTACGCGGAGGTGTTGAGGCGAAGAGGGGGGCCCCAGGAGATGGAGCCTTCCGAACTCATGGATACGCTCCTCGGTTCTCCAGGTGGGTGAGACAGGTGGTGGTGGAACAGCCCAAGGGTGGTGCTGCTCACCATCACGCTTCATGCCTCACATTGTTCTCCGCTAACATGTTAACAGACTCTTTTTGATCGATGCCTGCTGTCCAATGATCACTGCCTGTCATAGTTCAAGAATTAATCGATCATCTGTGCAAGATGGTCATAAACACGATCAGTATCCAATTAAGATTGAACTTTACAGTAGGAGCATGAGGATTCTGCATCAGAATGTGAAAAAATTATTGCTATTGTTGAGATATCCAACACGACCTTGCATGGGCTGTGGTTGCATGTTCTTTTTTTACCTTAAGACAAAATATCAGAAAAATGATGTTTAAATGCAGATGAATACATCTGCACAGGTCCACGCATACATGCACGCACGCACACGCGCACACACACTCACACACACACACACACACACACACACACACACACGCACATAAGGTTCATGCTTTCAGTCGCTCTAAAGACAAGAAGATTTCTGTGGTCCAGGACACTGACTGTTGTCATGGTGCTAACCTTTTCGTGTAGGTGTTGAATGGAGATTCCATGTTCAGCATGCAAAGAGCATGGATTAGAGAATCTATGAAGGGAGATGATTTGCACATTGAGACAGGAAAACAAAATGCCTATTGAGAGGGAAAGAAAAAGAGGAAGATGGTGGCAAGCTCCTGCGTAAAGCATGTCTTTGTGGTCAGCAATTTGTACAGCAGCATACAGGATCCTGAGATAACGTAAACGAATGTGTATGTTTGAGCCGAATTGCATAGTTTATGGCAATCAGCGCCTGAGATAACACAAACGAAGGCATATGTTTGAGCCAGTTGTAAACTTTATGGCAATCAGCAGAAATGAAGACGGTAGACACCATAAGATCTTTCATTGTTTGTTTGTGTTAGAAGTTGCATCTAATTTTTTTTTATGAAACTTAATGGCAGCAAGGTATCTGTCTATGATCCTGCATATTGTATGCAGACAAAACCATAGTGTTATGTCATATAATTTTGTTAACAAAATCATAAGCAAGTTTCCATATTGATGTGATCTTTCTCATTGTTCTGACCAAGTTGTATTTCATCAATTCATTCATTCGTTCAGTTGACTGGGAATCAGTGTATGGAATTTGAAATCTTGAGTCCATGACTATTAGTATCCAGACCAGCTAGTTAGTTGTTTTTGTTTTGCATTATTTTGGGTTTTTCTTTTTTTCCCCCATTATCCACTCTTCTCTGTCAAAAGCTTGCATGCTGAAGTAGCTGTGATTTGTTTGGCCACCTGACTTGCACCTGAAGTAGCTGTGATTTGTTTGGCCAATTTAGTTTTGGAATGCTTTCAGTTCACCTTTGAACTCCAGGCAGAGGTGAACCAGTTTGCTTGGGTTCATCGCAGAATTCCAGAGAGAGGTGAACCAATGCTTGTAATGGTTTTTATATGTCTGCCATAGCGTTGACTGTCTGAGGCTTACAACAACGTGATTTTGTATTTCAAGTGAATAAAGTAAGATTAAGAAAGAAGATGAAATAATCATCATCTACATCCACCAGTCAAGCAAGTGAATGAGGTACTGAGTATATCAGCAACAATTCTCCACCGTGAGTGACTTGATTTTCTTCTTTCAATTGTGAGTGAATAAGACTTAATTATTTAATTTGACAAAGTGACTGTGATATCACAGTTTATGCGGAAAAAGTCATAAGTTTTAAAGCCATGGAGCATGAAGTAAAGTAGGTCAGTGCAAGCATTTAATGCACCATGAATGTGCACACTCTCGCACACATACACATAAATCCTTACACACACATGCACACACGCACGCGAGTGCGCATACACACACACACACACACACACAACACACACACACGCCCTCCGGGGGTTGCAACCTTGCCGTGGTCGGAGGGCTTGCGTGGTCCAGTGATCTTTTAGGCTTTGCTGACGGGGGCATCAATACTCGACTAGATGGTTAGTTCTTGTCAACGCTTCTAGGCCTGTATAGCCAAGTTGCTGACTGGCCTAAGCATTACGTGGTAGGAATTGATGCCCCTGGTAGGGTCTCCCATGTCAGAAAGGTTAGGAGTGAGGGCCCAGACAAATAGTAACTCACCTTTTCCTATTCTATCTTCTGCCTTTCTTAACGGATCTTTTCTTTCTTCGTCTCCCCTTCAAGCCTTCTTTTCCACACTCTCTTTTCTTTGATACGTGAGTCACTGCCCTAAGCAGCGGGGAAGCCCAAGCTACAGTTACCTGGTGAGGGGCTGAATGGCTGATCCCAATTCAGTCGCTAAGGTGCACTGTCTGGTTTTCATGTGGGACGGTACCAGGCTCAGGGACGCCATACTATGGCCATCCATTGTCCCTTCCTCAGCACGGCAGCTCTCCTGGGGTGACCATTTATCTCTGCCGGTATTTAAAAACCTTCATGGCCTCAATAAACACTAAAACAGGAAAGAGAAGAAAACTGGGTTCCGACCCTTCCAGGGATATGGACTCGGATTCAGACACAGAAGTCTGGAAGATGATAGGTGCTTGGCCCTCTTGGCTGATTATCCAGTCGGCAGATAGCGAACGACCCATTACTAAGTTGAGTCCTTTTGCTGTTGCAAAGGGGCTAAAAGGTCTTGCAGGCGCAGAGCCGAAATGGTGAAGAGGTTGAGGGATGGTTCCCTGCTTGTGCAGGTTGACTGAAAAGCCCACTCGGAGAACTTATTGAAATAGCAGGTCTTGTCAATTACCCGATCCAGGTGTCCCCTCACAAAAGTCTAAACTCCTCGAAAGATGTCATCCGTTGCTGAGAGTTGTTTGGGATATCTGAGGAGAGATAAAGGCTGAGTTGGCTGATTAAGGAGTGGTAGAGGTCAGGAGGGCGACTTTTCGGAAAGGTGCGGAGAGGAAACCGACCAACACTCTGTTCCTCACCTTTGCTAAACCGACTCTTCCAGAGTCCATAAAGGTGGGGTACCTGAGAGTGAAAGTAGCCCTGTATGTGCCATCCCCACTGAGGTGCTTCAAATGTCAACGGTTTGGACATGTCAAAGAGAAATGCCCGGGAGAGGAGGTGTGTCCCACCTGCAGCAAAGCAGTTCATGATGGTGGATGTGAATCCGCGAAATGTGTGAACTGCGATGGTGACCACCCTTCTTTTTCAAAAGACTGCCCTGTTTGGCAACTAGAAAGCGAAATCCAGCGCGTAAAAACAGAAAAAAAGATTTCGTTCTTCAAAGCGAAAAAGTTGGTGCAGGAGCAGAAGGGAACCCCGCTCCTTTTCTCGGCAGAGGTCAAAAAATCACTTAGAGCACCTAAGGTAGAAGCCACTGTTCAAACAGACCCATATGGTCTTGAACCACTGAAATGTCTTCCGGCTTCGAAAACATTGCAAGGGAGGCCTTCATTGGTGGGGGCCTTAAACCCACCAAAGGATGCACCCCCAGTGCATCTACTAAGCCTGCAGCTGTGCGGGCTGCCCAGCAAGGGGTTTGCCCCGAGACGGCCCCCAAGCCGAGACCACCTCCTAAGGGAGGTGCCTTGACAGTGGCTTCCAGTAAAGTGGCGTTGGTGGAGTGCAGGGGAAAGCCTCCACCAATGCCATCAAGATCATTGGGTTCTTCCCCTCAAGGGAAGAAGAAACTTCCGATTCCTCCAGACAGGCTTAAAAAAGCAGAGCTCAAACTGCAAAATGCATTTGAAGCTCTGTATGATGAAGAGGAAGAGGAAGTAGACATGGATGATTAAAATCCTCATCCACAGTGGATACAGTCTTGCAATGGAATATCAGCAGACTGTCTTCCAATTACGAAGAACTGCAGCTCTTGTGCTGTGAAGCTAGGCCGATGCTAGTTTCACTGCAAGAAACTCTTGTGAAGTCTGACAAAACTTTTTCACTTTCTGACTACAGCTTTCTAAACCAACCTGCACAATCTGTTGAACATGGCGTTTCTGGTGGGGTAGCCTTATTCATTCACAACTCTGTTCTGTACAGCCCAGTTGCT
Source organism: Conus canariensis (assembly GCA_033310375.1). Classification (NCBI taxonomy): domain Eukaryota; kingdom Metazoa; phylum Mollusca; class Gastropoda; order Neogastropoda; family Conidae; genus Conus; species Conus canariensis. Next base: position 77,160,830 of record CM065714.1, read on the forward strand.
CTGCAGACTCCACTTCAGGCAGTGGCAGCTCGGGTTACTCTCCACAAAACAATTACTATCTGTAGCTTGTATCTGTCTCCAAATATCTGTGTCACCAAATGGGACCTCATTTCGCTCTTGGAGCAGCTTCCTACACCCTTCCTGCTGTTGGGGGATCTGAATGGTCACTCTCCTCTATGGGGAAGTGAGAGATCTTCACCAAGGGGTCTGCTTTTAGAGGAAGTGTTTTCGGAGCTTGATTTGTGTGTCTTGAATGGGAAATCGCCAACTTACTTTCACTCCGTTAAAGGCACCACTTCGGTATACGAATACAGAGAGTGAGTCTTTACCAGAACGCCTCAATTTCAACAAAGCAGATTGGGACCTCTTTGCCACTAGATTTCTTATGGATCTGGAAGAGGACAAGATCCTGCAAAGTGAAGATCAGGCAGGAAGTCTTTCAGATTTCATACTGAATTGCGCAAAGTCAACCATCCACACATCTTCCAAGAAGCCCCTAATGCCAAAAGTTCCTTGGTTCAACTCTGAATGCAAGGAAATTAACAAAACCCGCAAAAGAGCTCAACGTTGGGTCTCTTGCAGACCTTCGATGCCCAACGTCCGAGCGCATCAGAAATTGAGGGCCAAATCCAAACATTTATAAAACCAGTAAACATTTATCTTGGAAACAGTTTTGCTCAAGTCTCACATCCAAAACATCGAAGAAAAAAGTGTGGAAAATCATCAAGAAAATTAAAGGGAAGAACACCTGCCCCACTGTGAACCATCTCAAGTTTTCTGAATCTTTAATAACAGAGAAAAAAGCAGTTGCTAATCTACTTGCTTCAACCATTGAAAAGAATTCCTCCTCTTCTAACAAATCAGCCAGTTTTGTCAAAAACAAAGCCCTTAAAGAAAAATCACCCTGCAACTTTTCATCAGACAACATGGAAGACTACAATCTTCCTTTCACTTTAAACGAATTGAAATCCGCCTTACTTTCCTGCAGCGATTCCTCTCCGTGTATAGATGAAATCCATTATAAACTTTTGAAACATCTTCCGCAAAAAGGTCTGCACATCCTGCTACATGTATACAACCATGTATGGACTACTGGATTCTTTCCACCTTCTTGGCAAAAAGCCCTCATCATTCCTATTCCCAAACCTGGAAGAGATCTTTCTAACCCATCAAACTACCGTCCGATAGCTTTGACCAGCTGTGTCTGTAAATTGATGGAGAAAATGGTCAATGCTAGACTCATGTGGAAACTCGAAACCGACGGCCTTTTGGCGAAAGAACAGTGTGGTTTCCGCAAACATCGGACTACAGTTGACCATTTGATCCGTCTGGAATCTACGCTTCGGAGCGCCTTTCTGAACAAACAGCATGGAGTGGCTATTTTCTTCGACTTGGAGAAGGCCTAGATACCACCTGGAGATTGGGATACTTCACGATCTCCAGGATCTTGGTTTTCGGGGTCATCTTCCACTTTTCATTCAAAATTTTTTGGCAGAACGACAGTTTCAGGTCCGGGTTGGCACCACTCTCTCTGATGTTCATGAGCAGGAGGTGGGTGTTCCACAAGGAAGCATACTGTCTCCTGCCCTCTTTAGCATCAAGATCAACAACATTGTCAAGTCAGTTCAACAGGGTTCATGCTCATTGTTTGTGGATGATTTTGCTGTTTACGCAACTGGAAGCCTGTACCCGAGTGTCCAGTGCAGGCTCCAGCTTTGTGTGGATAAAATTCATCAGTGGGCGGATGAAAACGGCTTCACTTTTTCTCCTACGAAGACACAGTGCATTCACTTCCATAATTTTCGTCATTTTTTTGCAGATCCTGTAATTCAAATAGGGAAATCTCCCATTCCAGCTGTCAAAGAGGCCAAATTCTTAGGAGTTATTTTTGACCAAAAACTCATCTTTCTCAGCCACATTAAAAATCTCAAAACTTCTTGCCAGAAAGCTCTGAATATTCTGTGGGTCGTAGCACACACTGACTGGGGTGCTGATAAGAAAACTCTGCTGCACCTCTACAGAGCCTTGGTCCGTTCCAAACTGGACTATGGTTGTGCTGTGTACGGCTCTGCAAGACCGTCTTATCTAAAACTGTTGGACCCTGTCCACCATCAAGGGCTTCGTCTCTGTCTTGGAGCATTCCGCACACCCCTGTGTACAGCCTGTACGCAAAGGCAGGTGAACCCTCACTGTCCAACTGCAGGCTGAAACTGTCTTTGAATTACTATATCAGACTGTTCTCGGAACCGGAGAACCCTGTCTATGACTGTGTCTTTGACCCCCAGTTTCAAAGCAAATTCGAAAACAACCCTAACTGTATTCCGCCGTTTGGTCTTCGTATGCAGCCTCACGCGTGGAATGCAGGTCTAGACCTAGGAGTTGTGTCCGATTTTTCCAAGTTTCCAGATAAGCCTCCTTGGACCTTTTTCACACCAGAGGTTCGTTTTGATCTTGCAGCTTTTCGCAAAGAATGTACCAGCTCTCTGGCATACAAGGCCTTGTATGCTGACCTCTGTTCAAAATTCCCATACTATCAAAAATTTTCACTGACGGTTCCAAGTCTGAAGATGGAGTGGCATGTGCAGCCTGTTGTCCTGGTGCTCCTTCTCAAATACTGTTAGAACATATTCCTTCAGATGCTTCTGCTTACTCTGCTGAACTTAACAGCTCTGGTTCTGGCACTGAGGATAATCTCACAATCTAAGAAGAGGGACTTTCTGGTTCTGTCAGATTCACTGTCAGCTTTGGAGGCCATAGCTGGCCGCAACCTTCAGCATCCGGAACTTTTACACTTCTTTGAACTTTTTACCAAGTTGAAAGTGGAGGGTTACAACATTATTCTAGCTTGGGTTCCTGGTCATGTTGGCATCGGAGGGAATGAAATGGTTGATCGTTTGGCCAAGAATGCCACAACAGAGAAATTGTCCAACATATGTATCCCCTGCTCAGATCTGAAACCCAAAATTAACGATTATGTCAGAGACCTCTGGCAGGATGATTGGAATACACAGACGGATAACAAACTCTTTCAGATCTGTCCAAATCTTAAGGAGTTCCTCTCATCTACGTCTGGTGGTCGTAAAGAAGAAACAGTTCTGTGCCGGCTGCACACCGGTCATTCGTATTTTACCCATTCATACCTTTTAAAGAGTGAAGATGCTCCGTGGTGCATTCCATGTCATGTGCCACTCACAATGAAACATATTCTTTTAGAGTGTTGGGACTTGCACGATGTGAGACACAAACATTTTACAGCAGATTCCATGAAAACCTTGTTCAGAGATGTTCCGCCTGACGCGATCTTTGAGTTCTTGAAAGAGATTAACATTTTTCATCGGATCTGAGATTTTACAGTGGAAAGATTTTTAACAAACTTTCGGATGGGTTTTTCGATGTATTTTAAAGAATTGTGTGAATGAATGACTTGTGAGTTGATTTTAACGTGGTGACAGCCCTGATGTGGCCCTTTGCGGTCGGCTGGGCTATAAGCAACATTATCTTATCTTACACACACACGCAAACACATGCACACACTTGTATACAAACACTTACACAAATACATACACACGTACATGCGCAAGTGCAAACACACCCATACACTCACATGCACACACACACACACACACACATATACATACACATATACACACACACATGCACGCGCGCGCACGCACGCACACACACACACACGCACACACACAGCATGTTTGAGTATGCAAAATTATTGAATATGACACAGCAATGAAAAATGAAGTTTGTAAATTAAATGGCAAGTTGTCAGAAAGATGCAATTGACACTGACGCCAGCAGAGTACACGACAGCATAACGTTACAAATTATAAATAGAAAGACAAGGTCATTACTGAATATTGTTGAAATTTGAAGGTCAGTAGCAGTAGTGACATGCTAATTTGCTTTTTAGAATATATGCATATGAATGGTTCTGTCTTCAAGATGGGATACAATGGTCACCATATACTGCTAGTGAAGTGTTTTATATTTATAATACATTTCCTTGATTTTACTTTCTCATTTTCTTCTCCCCCCCCCCCCCCCCCCCCCCCCCCCCTCCTTTTTAAAAAAAAATCTTTGCCAAGTCATTAATATGATGACGGAGGAATTATTAGCCTGCACCTGTTTTCCCCCAATATTGAATTGCTTAACATATACACATACATACATTCATACATACATATATACATATAAATAGACATAGATATATAGAGAGAGATGTGGGACTTCCGGGTTCTACTCGATGTCGAGTAGACACTGTATGTTTTGTCTGCATTTATCGTTTGTAATCAAATAGAAAAAAGTTATCATCGTTGGTTGAAAATAACCTACATCAAATTACAGTGGAGCAGAGTCAGTACGTGTGCAGTGTTACAAGTAAGTATTGTGTGGAAGAACCAGTAAAGGCGCCGATGTGATTGTGTTTCCCCACACCAGCGAACACCAGTCATGGCAGTGTCGGATCCAATCCACGCAACGCTGGTGTTCCTGCTCAACAAACATTTGCCAGCAGTGAACAACAAAGAATATTCTGTGAGTGAAATTTGTGCTGCAGCAAAAAAGTGCTCTGGCTTTGAGACAATTGAAGGGGCTTAGCGAATCGGAGGTTTGTGGAGGCTGTACCCCATCACCACTGAATTCAGAGCCAAGTTACTGATAAATGGACTGCAACTGCATGGGTTGTTGGTACAACCTAGGGACAAAAATCCGTTTATGATTAACCCTCTGCCTACCACATGACTTTGTGCTACATGACTATGAGAATACCATGACAAGTGAGGTAACTCCACAACACATACACACTTGCCATAAAGAAACCTCAATAAAAAAAATTTGCTTTTAACTCACCTATTCTACAAAAGTAATGAAAAAAATTCAAAGACATCACTCCATCCAAAACAGCCATTTTTTCCCATATATAGTGAACTGGTACACAAGGGGAAAAAAAAAAACGAACAGACTAACTCTACTTCAGTGTTCTCGGTGCTAAAACAATTTGCCCTATATTCACTGTACCCACAGAATGTCATGGATTAGGAGCACATAGTGATTTTCCAAGTCTAAACAAAGTACTGAAACCTTCACGAACAAAATAAAGTCATTCTGTATGGTCAGCACACTAAATAATCAACTTTTGGTGTGAAGGGGAAAAAAAGACCCAAACTTCAACAATTTTGTTAAACTGAAGGCATCACATTTAAGAAGATTTGTCTTTTAACTACTGAGGGGGAAAAAAAAGAACAGATTACTGAATACTGGACTTGAAATTATGGAGGAATTCAGCAAAAATGTGCTTTTGCACAAGTGCACTAAGCAATCGACACTCACCCCCTCCCCCACCCCCACCACCCCCACCCCCGACACACACACACTCTGGTGATGATGTACCTCTTGTCTGTCTCCTCTTTGTTTTTTGATAAACAAGGCAGTTTTTAATTTAGGCCAGAGTTTATGCTCATACTTTTCTACTTGCTTTTGTGCAGCAAATAAATTTGTTTCTCACTAAAAGTCTGCCAAAATTCCTCTGAAATCAAAAGGCTAAAGGTGACGCTCCCACAGGCAAATCATGGGACACACCCACTGACAGATCCGGTTTCCTGGCTGTCAAAACAAGTGAAACTTTTTGGGGGCTTCACTTCTTGTAGCCTACCACTCCAGTCGTTGAAGAATCTCTAGCAACTTTTGTTTTTCAAATTTTAATTTTTTGGGAGGCTGGGCCCAGCAGTAATGGGCAATTCGACATCATCATTATCATCGCCTGAATCATCATCGATTCCAGACTCAAAATCAGTCAGCAGTCGATCTTTATTTATAACTAGGTCAAGATCGATGTCCGAATCGTCTCGCTTCAAATCTTCTTCAAGAGTGTAGCCCTCAAATACGCTCTCTTCATCACTGTCACATTAGAAAATGAATTCTACAAGTTGCATAGTTACTTGATCCGCCATTTTCCAGAAAATCTTTGTGAAAAAAAAGCCGAACTTTGAAAATCCACAGCAGCAAAACTACTCCACCAAAACTTGTGCAACAAAAAACAAAATGGCATCCAGAAACGGCTGACGGAAGACTCTTCTGTCGCGATTGTATTCTGGGATATGCAATGGTGAAAGTGAAAGTTGTTGACCTAGTATTCCTGCCTTGGCTTAAGGCTGTGTCAGGCCAATTGACAAAGGCTAGAACACCAAGGCTACATCAAAATGTTGTTATGCTCTGCATAGTTATGCGGAGATTGTCTTCAGTTGTGACAAGCTTCTAGCATAACATTATCAGTCTCCAAAATCCCCCGAAGTCAGAGTGTGGCTGCCCACGTGGCGGGGTAATCAAAAACGGTCACATATGTAATGTTCTTATCCCCTGCTGATGCATTTGTACCATAGCGTTCAAGTACTTTGGCTGTTCGGATGATTCCTGGAGTCTTTTAGCCAGGGTATGATGATGACAACAACAACGACCTAGTATTCAGCAGTCATTCTCGGTCGATCCGGTATTCATATAGAGGAAATATCTCGGTCGATGGGGTAGGCTGAGGGTTAAAGACAATACTGGCACAGAAAAAGAAATTCCAGTGACCAAGCTCATTATTAGCAACATTCCCCTATCTGTGTCTAATGATGATATTGTGGGAGAGTTGGGAAAAAAAAAACCAAACATCAAATGCTGTTCGCGGCTGACTGATGAACGGGACAGGGACGCCAACAGGAGACTGACCCGTTGGAAGACAGGCCGGTGATTTGTGTACATCGACGTGCCAGCCACCCCACTCCCCAAACACAAAAAAATTGGTACTTTTACTGCCGCATTGTTCCATTGAGAACAGAAGGTGCTGGTGTGCTCAAGGTGCCTTGCTAATGGACACCATGCATCCTTGTGCACGGAAAAATAAAGTGCTATAAAGAGGGGCACAAGGCTGGTGACCCCATTTGTCAGATGACCCCACCTCCAACTGAACACTCGCATGAGTCGTCTGCTAACAACACGCCAGCTGAGAGTGACTGTGAAGAGTGTTGCACCATGCCAATGCTCCATCAGGCTATGCTGCCTTTCAGGTGAAGTCGTTCTCACACACCCAAGTGGAGGTGCTCACCATCGCATAGCTGATGGACTCCGCCGGACAGGAAAGAAAGGAAGGCCCCAGAACTGAGGGCAAGAAACACTCTGAGCAGAAAACAAACGGGACAAGTCCAAGTAATGGCGGACACAGAAGGAAAGGTGCACCAACCTAATGCTCTGTCTCACAGCGATTAGACCCCTGACGACCTGGCTACGCGCATGGACAATGAGAATGACCATGATTTCAACGCCCCATAAACAGAATGGACCAAATACGGACTATAACGATAAACACCAGAGGACTGAAAAATAAGAAAAAAAAGGCACTACATATTTAACTTTGCAAGAAAAGGAAATTATGACATAATTGGATTACAGGAAACATATTACAACTAAAGAAGAAGCAGGTCAGAGGGAACTGCAGTGGGGAGGGAAGTTATTTTTTGCCAAAGGCACAGACCGTAGCTTAGGTCAAATAATCCTTGTTAGTAAGAAACTCATGCATGCGGCAGAATTTGTACATGAAGATGAAAGAGTAATAGTAATTCAAATAAAAAAGATGCCAGGAAACTACTCTTTATCAACGTATATGCACCAGCCAATTACCTAGAAAAAATTCAATTCTTTGTTCAACTGAGAAAAATTATTAATGAAGTAGGACCAGACAAAGCAGACATACTGATGATGGGCGATTTCAATTCGGTCATAAATTAAAATAATACAAGTGATATAATATCCGGAGAAAAACATAAGATGAATGAAGTACAGGCTTTTAATCAACTTTTAGTAAATACAGATTTTCATGATATTTGGAGATAACAACATGAGGAAACAAAAGAATATACCTGGCATAGAAACAACCGTTTCATTGCAAGACGAATAGACTACATGTTCGCTACTTCATCACTTATAGCCTATGTAGGAAGTTCAGACATTCTGTCAGTACCACATCACTTATAGCCTATGTTGGAAGTTCAGACATTCTGTCCGTACCACTTACAGGCCACAGAGCAGTAGAAACCACATTAAAGTTCCACAACTTCACAAGAGGTCCATCATACTGGAAATTTAACAACAGCCTACTCAGGGATGCCAGATATGTAAACGAAATGAACAACACTTTAGATCAAATAGAGGCAACCCCCTCAAACCTGTCTCCCCACGAAAAATGGGAGGTCATTAAAATAAAAGTCTAGAGAGCACACAATACAATACATTAAACACAAAGCTCTAAACAGACACAGGAAAGAAAGAACGCTGTCCAAAAAACAATTAGGAACGAATCCAAATGATCAACAATTAGAAGCGGAAGAAAATAAAATAAAAGCAGGACTAAAAATCACAACCTTAGCACACGCACACGGTGCACAGATACGCTCACGCGCAAAATTTATTGAGGATGGAGAAAAAAATACTAAGCATTTCTTTGCCTTGGAAAAGAACAGAGCAGTAAATAATTCAATCACATCAATAATTACAAATGATGGGAGAAAATTGATGGAACAAAACAGTATTCTGGAAGAGCAGGTACAATTTTATAAATCACTTTATAAACGTGATAATGATCTAAACAATAAAGATGAATCATACATACACAACTACTTCGGACAACAAACGCAACACCCAGTACTAAATAAGGAAAACAAACAACTATGCGAAGGAAGCATTAGTGAGACAGAAGCATCCAAAGCTCTGAAAGCGATGAAAAATGGTTCTGCACCAGGATGTGATGGACTAACAACAGAATTCTACAAAGTATTTTGGACAAAAATAAAAGCAAGTTTGCTACAATCATTTGAATACTCCTATAGTATAGGGCACATTTCACAAACAATGACGAGGCATTATCACACTTCTGCACAAAGGTAAAAACCTCCAACGTGAATATCTAACAAACTGGAGACCAATAACTTATACTCAACACAGATTACAAAATCCTTGCCAAAATATTAGCCAGAAGACTAAACCGTGTTATTTCTGACTTTATTGACGAAGACCAGTGCAGATTTATTAAGGGCAGAAACACAGCAACTATACTTAGAACAACAGATGACATAATCAATTATCTAAATGTTAAAAAATTACCGGGGCTACTTTTAGTTCCAGGATTTCTGAGAGCTTTGGTAAGAACTTTGCGAGGTAGTTGATGAAACCACAGAATCGTCTGACTCCTTCTACGTCCGTCGGTTTGGGCATGTCTCCGACAGCTTCCAGCTTTTCAGGATCGATCTTGAGACCGTCGCTTGTCACCAGGTGTCCAAGGAAAGTGATGGACTGCTTCTTCAGGTCCGCCTTTTCCTTGTTTAGGCGTAGACCTAGGTTGCGGCATCTCTCCATGAGTGTAACTAGGTTTCTGTCATGTTCCTCTTCGTTCTCCCCATGGACAATGATGTCGTCTGATACCCCTATGACTCCTTCGAGTCCTTCCAGCGCCTGGTCGAGTCTTTTCTGAAAAAACTCGCTGCTGACTGAAGTCCCGAAAGGTAGTCGTTTCCACCTGTACCTTCCATATGGAGTTTGGAATGTAGTCAACAGGGATGATTTCTCATCTAAGTGGACATGCCAGTAAGCATTGCTCAGGTCAAGTTTTGAAAAGACTCTTGACCTCGCCAGGCGTGGCAGAATGTTGTCCATAGTGGGGATGGGATAGCGTTCCCGCTTCAGTGCCTTGTTGAGTGGTCGTGGGTCGATGCATATTCGAAGCTTTCCTGATCTCTTCGTCGCCACTATCATTCGACTGCACCAGGATGTTGGTTCATCTATCTTGGCGATGATCTCTGCTTCCTGCAGTCTGTCTAGCTCTTCTTTCACCTTCTTTTCCATAGCTAAAGGAATTCGGCCACTCGCAGAAACTGTCGGGGTCACGGTCTCGTCGACCTGAAAGTGTGCCACCCCTGGTAAGCTACCTTGTTCTTCTGCGAATACATCCGCGTATGTTGACATGATGTCTGTTGATTCTTTTATCTGTGCTATGCTCATGTTATCATAGTGAACTGTTATCAACTTCATTGTCTCTGATGTTGTCTTTCCAATCAGCGTTGTCAGTTCTTCTTCTACAACAACAAATTCCGCCTCCCAGCTTTGCTCAGTTTTGGGATTAGTAATTTGGAGGTCAGCTCTGCCTACTGCTTTGATAGAGGCTCCATTGTAGACGTGAAGTGCCGTTTTGGTGGGCTTGAGTTGGCTTGTTTCAACATGCTTGGCTGATATCACATTAACACTAGCCCCACTGTCTATTTGACAAATAATCTTCTTCCCTCCTATCATCATTCTTGCTTTGATGATTTGTTGTTGTTCTTCTTTTCCACTGCTAGTAGATATTCATCTTCTTCATTTTCAGACTCAACAGCGTGAACTTTCTTTGCTTCTTTCTTCTTCTGTAAGCACATCTTTGCAAAGTGGTTGTTCTTGCCGCATGCTGAGCATTTTTGTCCCCATGCTGGACATTCTTCTTTTTTCATCTCATGTTTCTTGCCACAATATTTGCAGTTTCTTTCTGTGGTGCCTTTGTCTTCCCACTTCCCCTTTTTCTTGAATTTTCGTACAGCATGAGCTTGTCCTACCTCTGTATCTTCCCCCATCACTCTGAGCTGTTCATTGGTGGTCTCAGCTGCTCTGCATTTATCAATACAGGTCTGGAGGTCGAGGTTGGCAATCTGTAGAAGGGATTCTCTGGTTGATTGGCTTCTAATACCCAAAATGATTCTGTCTCTGAGCAGAGAAGGTGACTTTGCTTCGGAGAAGTTACAAGTTTTGATGAGCTGCCTCAGCGCATTTACGTAATCTTCTATGTTTTCACCTTCTTTTTGGTCCCTTTTATTGAACACAAAGCGCTCATATGTTTCATTGGTTTGGCCTATGAAATGATTGTCAAGGGCAGCAATTATGGCGTCAACGTTTGCTCCCTCTGCAATTTCAAAACCATTGAATACAGATAGTCCATCTACACCTAAAGTGTGCAAGAATAATGCTTTCATGTAAGCGTCTTCTTCATTTTCTAGTCTTGCGACTATGACATAGTTAGTCCACATCTGCTTAAACAGCTTCCATTCTGCGGCTCCACGTTTTACATTCAGAGGTGGTGGAGGGCAGAGAATGTAAATATCTATGTTCTAACCCACCCATCTTATTTTACACGAAAACCCCCCTTTTCACAAACAAATCTCGTCCATCTCATGCTACTTTTTGCCAAAATTAACACCTTTTTTACAACCAAAATTAACATGCAAAAATCTCCAAAAATCGAAGTAATCATTATTTTAAAATGGGGGGCTTACGTGCAAAATAAGATAGGGTGATTTAGAACATAGATATTTACATTCTCTCTCCATAGCATGAAACTCTAATGGTTTACAGAATTAGTCATCCTAACACAATTAACGCCCGCGGGTTTGATAGTGAGACCTTACTACTTTCTAGTAAGGCTTGGGGTGACATGGAGGGTGACTTGGGGCGATTTGGGGTGACTTGGGGTGAAGGTGTCAAGCGTGCTAAAGTGGGAGGTGACAGAGAATGTCAAGTGGAACTGGTAGGACCACTCTTGACATCTGCTCTGCCACGCGCTGAGCAGCGATTTACCCTGCTGTGTTAGCAAGGAAGGCAACGCACACGCTGCCAATCAATAAAGCCGTTGTTGGCAGCACCCGCAGTGTGCATTGCAGAGCGCGTTACAGAATGTACTATAAGTGCTGCTATTGATTTTGTTATACAATCTTTTACCCGGATTTATGCAGCAGCTTACTTAATTAATTTTTTAATTGTTGTTTTTAATTTGGTTTAAAAAATAAAGCCCGAAGTAGCTCCAGAGCTTATTAATATATACAGAATTTGGGAGGAGGAGAGGGGGTGGGGGGCCGATAGAGAAGAGTTAGAGAGCATGTTTGAAGAATTAATTAATGATCTTTTTGAGCGTCTAACTATACGAGAAAGTGTAGTGGAAGCCGTTAGTAAAATACCAGATTCTTGGCCCCAACCAGTTATAAAGTTGCTTGCCATTTTAGTTGATAATATGGTTCCTGAAGATGTTAATCTGACTGTTTCTACTGATCCTGAAGGGGTGACTATACGCTTTAATGAAGATAAGTTTTTTCGATTTGAAAAGACCATGAATAATAAATAACAGCTGAATTTATAATTATTTTTTATTTGTGTAAAATATTGGGAGTTAAAAAATGGCGGCCGAACTCAGTGAATCTGATTTAAAGAATAATCTAATGACTTTAATAGAAAATTGTAATGAACTATTTGACGAAACAATTATTAAAGTGTTAAACATTGATTTTAGTGAATCTGGTTTTGAGAATGATGTAAACAATTTAATAAAAACCCAGAGTGAACTATTTGACGAAGCAATCAAAGAGTTAGACATTGACTGTAGTGATTCAGAAAAAGCTAAAGTATTGGCAGGCGTTCTTGTAAGATTAGGGTGTCTTGAAGTATTGCAACGCTTGGGTGAAGAATAAAAGCGCGTTTACTTACTTTTACTTACATTTATTTTTTTTAATTTACGTAAATATTGTGGGTTAAAAAATGAACCCCACAAGTAAATCCGAGGTTAGAAAACTATATACGTGGGAGGAGATATTTGACAGCAATGAACAATTAAGCAATACGTTTAGTGAAGTAGACATGGACATTATTAACCCCACAAATGTTCATGAAAGCGTGACACATTCCATTTCTAAAATCCCAGAGTCTCTTCAAATTGGCCCACCAGTAAAAGTGTTGTTGGCCATTCTGATTGATTATGTAAAACCTGACAGTAGTAACATAGAAGTCTGGGTTTCAACTAGACAGAAAGAAGTAATCAGTTACCATGATTTTAATTCTGACTGGGCAGATCACAATCTCTCTCTCTCTCTCTCTCTCTCTCTCTCTCTCTCTCTCTCTCTCTCTCTCTCTCTCTCCGTTAATTACGGCTGCGTTTCGATGGATTGTCGCTTAATTAATAATTATAGTTTTGGATAGTGTATGAATGGTCAAGAAGAAAACAAAAAAGATGGAAGGGGAAGGTAAATAATAATGGCGTCTCTCTCTCTCTCTCTCTCACACACACACACACACACACACACACACACACACACACACACACACACACACACACACGCGCGCGCGCGCGCGCGCACATGCACACGCACACGCACACATCATGAAAAATACGTGTTATGATTATTGATGCTATGAATTTATTGCTGCTTACTGATAACTGATTGTTCGTTCTCGTTTTGCCTTATAACCACATCATGTAAATGTAAAATAAAGTACAAATGTTGATATTATTGATGCATTGTAATTGTCTAATTATCATCCTTAGCCGTTTGTTGTATGTTAATTTTTTACAAAAGGAATGTAACTCTCTCTCTCTCTCTCTCTCTCTCTCTCTCTCTCTCTCTCTCTCTCTTTCCCCTTCGATAGGAGGATCGTTTGTTCCATATCTGTGTGTGCTGATTCTTTTCTTCTTTGTCATCAATTTCTTTATTCTTGTTTGTTGTTTCAATCGTTTCTTTTTTCCTTTTTAAAGTCATCTACGCCTTAACTGTTAATGGATGAACTTTTTAATGTTGTGAAGATATGTGTGTTTGTTAAAAGTTTTGTAAGTCTTAGTCACTAGTCATACTTAGTCCCTTAACAGGGCAAGGGCCGGATGAAAAAAAGCATGTGTTTGCTTATCTGTTACCCTTGGAAATAAAGATTATCATCATCATCATCATCATCTCTCTCTCTCTCTCTCTCTCTCTCTCTCTCTCTCTCTCTCTCTCGTCTGTCTCCATCTGCCTGTCTCTCTTTCTCTTTCTCTTTCTCCTCTCTCTCTCTCTCTCTCTCTTTCCTTGTGTCAGTGACACTGTCCTTCATTCTGTTTCTTCACTCCCCCACCCTCTCTCTCTCTCTCGCTCTGTCATTTTCCATTGGTAGTTATCCATCCCTGCCTCCCTCACACCCTCCCAGTTTCTTTTTCTCTAATTACATATTGCATTATTCATTCTAAATTGTTATGTATTCATTGACATATATGTGTTGATATGCTGTTCTATGCAATGTTTTCTTTCATATATTTACATACTTTTCCTTTGTTTTAGGGCTGGATGAAAAAAAAAGCCACTAACTTGTGCTTATTCCTTCCCCTCAATAAAAATTTTGTTCCTTCTCTCTCTCTCTCTCTCTCTCTCTCTCTCTCTCTCTCTCTCTCTCTCTCTCTCTCTGGTACATGGAGATAAAACATCTCTGTCTTAATTTTTTTTTGGACTAGTTGTTATTCTATTACTTCAAACCAAGTCATTAGTTTACATTTGTTTGTATTCATCTGCCTTTCTGAATTAAGTGGTATACATTCATACATTGTTAATCACAAATAGGTAGTGTTAATGATGTTTTTACAGTTTCAAAAGCAAAAAGCATGTAGTTATGAAAAATAGTAATTTTTCAGGATCTCATTTCTCATACTTTTATGCTTTTGCACTTACTACATAATAATCTACAAAATCCAGTGTAAATAGAATCAGAAATAATTTATTCATATGGACGCTTGAAAGCACGTGCATATTTGCAAACAAGAGAGGATGAATAAATCTCTTTCTAATGGCTGAGATATGGCACAGTAGCTGAAATACTACAGTTATAAAATTTCAAAGCTAACAAGCAAATGAACACACACAATTTAAAGAATACATAAAACAATCAAGAAAATGAAATAATGTACAGACATACAAACATGCACATGCACGCACACCCAAACAAATAAGTTTCTTTTTCATCCTCATTCCCCTTTACTCAACCCCATCAGACTCATTTGGTCTGCAAACAAAATGAGAAAAAAATGTAAGAAAAACCTAGGAAAAGACAAAGTCTGTAGACATGTATAAATGTTTGCTTAAAATAAATAATGACAGCTGTGATTAAGTGAATTTTAGTGGGGGGGGGGGTACATTTTTATCATTTTCATTTTCTTGGCATTGAAACCATGATAATGTGCATTGTGGCAAGTCACATGACGACTCCACCTGATCAGTCCCAAACACCCTTCTGTACAAACTGTACAGACACGCCACTCGCCCACCCCCCTTCCCCCTTCATTCTTTCTCTCTCCTTTTGTCTCACAAAGGGCAGTATAGATTTCAAATCTATGCCAACTCTCCATCTCTTCCCTTTCAAAATTCTCACACACACACACACACACGCGCGCGCGCGCGCACACACGCACCTTCTCTCCCTGATGTGGGGACAATGACCCAGGGAAAAAAATTACGTCATTTTCTGGTGGGTCGCCCCACTCTCTCACCCTCCCATCCTCCCCTCTCCCTTATCTCATATGCAGTGATCGTCTCTGGTTGAGACAAAGGGATCAGGCTGTTTTCCTTTCCTTCCCTTTCAACTCCAGGCTGATGGTCTGGTCGTGCATGTGGCTCACAAATGATGCAATTATGTTAAACAGCGTCAGTTGGCATGTGCTGATATAGGCGCTGGATTTTCGAAAGTTTGAAATTGTTCCCTTCAACTGCAGGGGGTGGGAGTTGACATACCCCCTCCCCTTCCTTTTCTTTGTCTTTAGTAACACAAAGTCAACCGGAACAGGAACCGGAATAGATGGTTTGGTCTATAAAAAAGGGAAAACCGCTGTTGAACTATCACTGCTTCTTCAATTCCAGCTGTAGATAGAACTATACAGTGTAGCCACAAAGACAACAGGGGTAAACCAGAAAGTGCATGGTTATCTCCCTTGCTCTGGACTCCTTGTCTAGGATTCACTGATCTCCCAGAACTGTAAGTTGAATCTATGTTTCAAAATTTTGAGACTGTATATTGATTGTATGTATGCCATGTGGTTTGACAGTATAACTTAATGCCAATACTTGGTGACATCTATCAAGATGATGAATAACTATTCTGTTGTAATAGTTTGTGTGCCATAGCTTCGTAAAAGCTATTACCATGCTTGGTTACGATTCTTTGTTGACAGTATGACCACCTTTCTTTGTGTACAATCTGACTTGCCAGTTTGCAATTTTATCTGTTAAAGATAATAACAGAATGATAAATTTTGATTAGAAAAGCAGTATACCTATACTAGGTGAAAACTGTTAAGTTGATTTATGAATACTGGTGATTGTCAGAATGCTTTGTAGTGACTCTAAAGTCTGCACCACATGTGTACTTGAGCTAAGTGTTTTCCAAGTTACTGCAATTTAATTCATAAGAAAAATTGAAGAGTTATTTGACTAAAATTGTCTAGCATTGTATTACTGTCTCCTACCTTTTGTAAACTCCACTCAAAATCTGAACAAAAGTGGAGATTGATAATTATGGCAGATATTATATATGCTAGTCTAATCCTTTGTTGGCTGAGATCTCACACATTTTCTGAAAGCCGGAGGGCAAGTGTGTGAACTCGACAAGCCAGACTCTCAGCTACTTAACTACAGATCAGGTTCTGTTTGTCCTAGAACCTGGGTCCCTATGTACCCCGGGCATGCCTGGTAGTGAAGAAACACCACAGCCCAGTAATTGAGCAGCAGGTCCATAGAAGTGGATCAGTCACCAGCAACAAGAGAGAGAGATCAGCTATCCTCTTGGACATCAGATAAGTTCTGATATTCCAAGTGGACTCCAACTCAACTCATCCAAAATTTTCCCTCTCTTCATGATGAAACAGTGTGAACCAAAACTCGGCCTGAACTGATATCTGTGAAATAGATTCAAATATTTCACCCTTAAGCAAGTAAAGTTGATGTGTGAAAGTGCACAAAACTCATTTCAGTTCTTATGTGCAATCAGTATTGAATGTTTGAACTTCTCTAATTCTGTCTCTCAGAGCTACAAGTACTTTTAAGAGTACAAGCCTAAGGAAACTTATCCCTGAGCCACTGTTGAGTATTTTAACAGTCCTGAGAAAAGAAAAAAAAATTCTTTCAATGACTAGTACCAGAAAGTTGCTCCTTCCATAAGTAGTAAGAGAGAGGGTGGAGGTGAAATTTTAACATAACTCTATTAAAGAAAACCTTCCAAGTCCTTCCCCTAGAGGACACACCGACCCACTCCCAGCTTTTTTCACATGCATCATCAGTTTTGATTAAGCATCATTCCAGTATATGTTTTAGTTGAGCTTTTTTTCTGTTATCTTTTTCAGTCTATGTATGTGCAGTTTCATTGTATACTCAGATCTATATCTTTACATGATTTTGAGTGAAGAATGTCAGCTTTAGTGTCGTAATCTATGTGGGACGTTGTTGTGCTGTTATTGCTGTTGTGATGCTGGGATGACTGGCTTTTGATATATAATGATCTGTTTGTTTCATGGGTCACAATAGAGATAATGTTACTGAAAGAGGAGATGGACTAAGAGATAATGTAATAGAAAGAGGAGAGAGACAAAGGTTCTTCCTCTGGCTAGGCAGGAATATTGGTCATCCAAAGATGGGCAGAACAGCAGATCCAGGAGTTCAGAGGGTGATGGCAGATGAACCTCTGTGTGCTGACATCAAGAGGAGAGTGCCTCCCCCACCTACACCTCCTTTTACCCCCTTCTGCTTTTTCTCATGTTCCTCTCCCTTTATCCACCTCTCCCTTCACCTCTCTCTGTACTCACTTCACTCACACCCACCCACCCTTCCCCTCCAGCCCCGCTTTCCACTTCCCTTTTCACTGCTTGGAGAGAGAGAGAGAAGGAAATGAGAGGGCAGAGGTACATAGATTGACAGCCAAGATGTCCAAACACATGTGTCAGGTCTGTGGATAGGTGGAAGACTTAGGAGTAGATTAAGTCAGTGTGTGCACATATGCAAACTGTGGCATGCACTTGGTGTGCATAGAACGGTTAGCAGAATTATGTATTGAAAGCTTGACATCTGAACTTCATCATGTTTATATCATTGGGCATCAAGACCTGGGGGGGGGGGGGGGGGGGGCTAAACTAAGACCTTCTTCATAACAAAGATGAATTATAGCAGGGCAGTGTCTCTTTCAAATATTCTCATTGATTAACAAAGGGAGGCTGCTAAACTAGGATTTGTGCATTGTGCACTTTGTGCATTGCTGGCAAATTACACAATAAGCTGGGGGGGGAAGTAATGTTCAGCTATTATGAATGATCCTCATTTTGTGTGCTGCCCATGCATGAATAATTAATTCTGTGAAAAAGTCCATATTTCAAACATCGCTTCAAACTTTGACTGACTGCAGAGTAGAAGAAAACCCCATGACCTGCTAAGAATTGAATTGAAAAAAAAAAAAAAAAAATCCACAAATACCCGTATAGCAGCTGCAGGGATTGTGAGTAAAGGTAAAAAGTAGTGGTGTATGGCTTGAAAATTTGGTAATCACCCAGTTTTGGTTGTCTGTATGTGAGGGGAATGTGGCAAGGGAGGGGACAGGTGAGTAAGAACTGGAGTAAGAGAGAGGGAAGCAGAGAGAAAGAGAGAGAGAAGGAAAGGTGAAGAGTGGGATTGGGGTGTCATAAATGGTAAAGGAGCTCTAAAGAACACTAGTCATCAACATGGTATCAGAAGTTAGAACATGCAGTTATGATCTGCTGATGCTTAGTGGAGTTCTGATCTTCCCTGTGGGACATTTTAAACTTTAATTTCTTCTTTCCTAAATCATTCCTTCTTCTTTTTCAGGTTAACTGTTGAATTGTAATGTTTCATCTGCAGATTGATGTTGATCATCCTACAGGAGTTGCTGGAATCGTATGTACATGCACCTCTCCATTTCCTCTTGTCCCACCCACCCACTGCCCTTACTCCTGCTGTGGTTTGTTTTTATCACATATGTGTCAAGAAGGCAAATTGCCTATCTGGATTTTGTTGCTGCATACCACTTGTAATGATTTAGCTGTTTAGGATATAGAAAGATACCGCTTTGTTCTCTTGCCCATTAATATGTCAAAAATGCACTGTATCAAAATGTAACCATGTTTCATCTGCAGATTCATGTTGATCATCCTAAAGAAGAAGAAGGTGCTGGAATCGTTTGTACATGTACCTTTCCTTTCCTGTTTGTCCCACTCACCCTTTGCTGTTATTCCTGCTGTGGTTTGTATTCATCATATGTGAGTCAAGACAGCAAATTGCCTGTCTGGATTTTATTGTTGCTGACCACTCATACTGCTCTTGCGGTTTAGAATATAGTTAGATATCCTTTCCTCTGTTGCCCATCAGTATGTCATATGCATTTTATTGAGCTTTGGGTTACTTAGTTTTGTCTTCTGTTGGCCCTGGAATATCATCACTAAAGGCATAGAAGTGGGAGTTTTCAGAGGTACATTGTCCAGTCTTGCTTGACTCAGCCCCCACTCCACCCCTATTCTCAACCCCCCACTGACCCAACCACCCATCCCCTTTGCTCCTCACCCCCTCAGTCCCATGTAGTAATAAACTCTTTCTTGGTGTTAGCTGCTTGGGTGTATATACTAATGCTGAAATGGACTAGATATCTGCGGAGAAATCTTGTTTGTAGGTATGTTGGCGTTTTTTGTTATAATTATTTCACCAAAACCGACAAAAACCTGCTGGTGAACTTGATTATGTTGTTGTGATGAAGATAAGCTATTCCCTTTACAGCACAAGTTTTACTGAGCTTGAATTGTAGATGATGTCATCAACAGGCTCAGCCCATTGTTCTAGCACACAAATTTGAATTGGCTGCCATGATTGCAGTTGGGTACATAAATGTTGCTCAGGGTCATTCCTCAGGATTTTTGCCCAGTCTGTAACATTCTTCTGTTCTCCCTTTCCTCTGTTGGGAGTGACAGTGGCACCACACTGACATACTGTTTACGAAGTTTCCAAGTCCTGTTGGTAGTGTGCAAAGACTTGGGTCTACAAAAGGTTCCCTGTCCATTCTGCAGGATTGCTTTAGCAAGGCCACTAGATCTGTAACAGTGGAGTAGCCCAAATTTATGTATGCACTGGGGAGAGTCCAAATAGTTTGGGCAAATATGTACAGTAGAATCTGGTTATAAGAAAGTTGAGGGGAATTTTTTTGTTGTTTCTTATAACCGAGTTTTCTTACAGCCGAGGTTTTTTATAATCGAGAGTTCTAAAAAAAAATTTTTTAGAGTGTTTCTAATATCCGAGTTTTTGTTTGTTTTTGCTTTGGTTCTCTTTTTCTCTGCACGTTTCTGCAATTGTTAGTGTGTGTACGTCAGTGTTAGAAAGAGAGAGAGACAGACAGACAGACAGAGATTGAGACACACACATACACAGAGACATGGGGAGAGACAAAGAGAGTCACATAGAGAAGAGAGAGAGAGAGAGAAGGCTCTTTGGTTTGATTTCGCAAGTAAACTTTGGCCTATGGCATAAAACTTCTAGTGTGTTTTCTTTTTCTTATCACTTTCTCTCCCTCTCTCTCTCTCTCTCTCACGCATACTCACACACGCACACACGCGCACACACACACACATACATACACAAATGCATAAACACGATAGACGAGTAAAAATGCGACAAAGGAGAGCATAGATTTATTCTTGGAGCCATTGGCCGTCATGACATAGAGAAAGAGGGATCAACATTTTCGTGTGTGTATGATGTGGTGTGGAGAGAGAGAGAGATTTTTAGAATGCAACGGTAAATAGTTAAAGTCAACATAACCGTAAGGAAATTTGCCAATATTAACAAATGCACCTATAAATAAATGTATCGCTTATTCTCAGACGACTCCTCAGTCCAAAATGTGTTTTAAACATAAACCATAACACACCAAAGGCGCCACTGACGTCATCGTCGCTTTGCGACGGACATCCATGATGGTGTGTGTGTGTGTGTGTGTGTGTGCTTACAAATATGCAAGTACATGTATATATTATTAATTTTAACAAGAATGCATATAAATATGTTACCATATGTTGTATCTGGGGATTGCATCAGAGACAGTACTATATCACACACTACAAAAGATTTATTTCAAGTCTTGTGTAGAGAATCGTCTTGAAATGCAGGTAGGAACTGCTGTATAATTTGTCATCGGAACAGAACATGAAAGTTTGAAAGAGAGAGAGAGTGTGTGTGTGTGTATGCGCGCACGCGCACCCACACAAGTATTTACGAGCAGTATTTAACAGCGCTCGGCGATATTCTGAATTGGAGTTAACAGATACTCATAAGTTGTAGGCTATTACATACTGATGCTCGTCAAATGTGAAATGAACGAATGAATACGAACATAGCACGTGATTCCTTGATTATTTATCAAGCTTCTCACATACGTGCACGTGCACGAGAAACAAAGACACAGAGAGGGAGGGAGTGATGGAGAGAGGGGGGAGAAAGAGTGTGTGTGTGTGAGAAAGAGAGGGGGGGGGGGGAGGGGGAGAAAGAGTGTGTGTGTGTGAGAGAGAGAGAGATGGCAGAGGGGG
This sequence comes from Conus canariensis, assembly GCA_033310375.1. Taxonomy (NCBI): domain Eukaryota; kingdom Metazoa; phylum Mollusca; class Gastropoda; order Neogastropoda; family Conidae; genus Conus; species Conus canariensis. The sequence continues at coordinate 77,182,242 of CM065714.1, forward strand.
TGGAGATAGTAACATAACATACCTCGCTTGGACAAACCATTGCAGAAGCTGATTGTCAATGTCCTCATGTTTCGCCTTCCTATTCTTTTGCTGTAGCTGTGGGTCAGTTGTACTGCCCAAGAACTGATTTTTGTATTTGTCCCTTTGTTTTACAATGTTGCACAGAGTAGCAAGAGGAATCTGAAATTCTTCAGCAATCAACGTCTTTTTCTTTTTCGTGTTCCTCTCCACAGCATCCAAAATTTCGATTTTTCGTTTCAGCGAAATTGCTTGTCTTTTGTGTTTGTCAGCCATCTTCACTTTACATTGTACAAAGCCTTGCTTTGCATTGAACATGCACTGGCGTGAAGAGAGAAACAGGGGTGGGGGGAAGTTCAAACACCTCTCGTAATCAAGTGCCTGCGTTTTGTCTAGCTTACATCTGGATATCCCATCTCTTAGGCGACATCAAAGGGTCCACATCCTGTCCAGCCAATTCCTGTGACCTGCATCGTGGAATTGTTGGTTTTGTTGGTTTTTTTATATAGGTATGTGTAGGCGCACCGAGAAAATCTTTCGACAGCCGAGACTTTCTTACATCCGAGGAAAAGTTTTGCCAGGGTCAGCTAAACCTGTTTCTTACAAGTGAGTTTTCTTACAACCGAGTTTCTTACATCGGAGATATTTTAAGTAATGTTAAAGAATCCTCTCAGCAGGGGAAAACCGTTTGATTTCTTATAGCCGAGTTTTCTTATAACCGGATTCTACTGTATTACTATAGAGTGATCCAGTTGACTTTTCCAGTTTGCCAGAAATCGCGAAGTTATTACACCATGTTATTTGGCTGAAAGGCTCATGTTTCAGAAACAGATGACGGTTATCACACACTGCATTTGCAGCACTCAATCACACACACGGCATGTTTACTCCATACATGCACATCTACTCCATTCATCCAAAAGAGAGACTGGGGAAACCAGAATTCACTTTTTGAGCTCCCTTTACCAAAATTACCAACACAACGACAAAAAAATTCACAGTACATCACTTATTTTTTCACTTCATTAGTAGCTGCATAACACCATAGAGGCAGCTTGTTTTCTTTCTTGTTAATGAACACAAATACTATATTTCTTTTCATTTTTTTTTTAGAATACTAGGCAGTTGCATGGAATAAAGTTTCTTTTGTATGAAAACTTTGTTCAGAGATGTTCCACCTGATGCAATTTTTGAATTCTTGAAAGAGATTAACATTTTTCATCGGATCTGAGATTTTTTAGTGGAAAGTTTTTAAACAAAATTTCGGATGGGTTTTTAGAAGATGTATTTTAAAGAGTTGTGTGAAGACTTGCGAGTTGATTTTAACGTGGTGACAGCCCTGATATCGCCCTGTGCGGTCGGCTGGGCTATAAGCAACATTACCTTACCTTACCCTAACGAGAATTAAGTTTCCAGGAGGATGGTAGTTGTCATCAATGGTTGGATGCTGAGGTTTCCTGAAAAGAAGCCCCAAGTTGTAATGTTAGTTTTGGAACATGTAAGTTTTAATTACTTTTTTTCTTTTAAGACATTATACACAAGACAATAATACATATGCTCACGAATTCCTAGCAGTCTTCTTCCAGCACATTCCTACCTACAGCTGGGGATACAAGAGATCTTTACACAAATATTAATCTCAAAAAATGATTTTTTTTTTTGTTTGTTTGTTTTTTGTTTGTAAACCAATTACACATTTTCACAAAATGCTTCTCATCATACAGTGTCGGTTTTTTGGGGTTTTTTTTTCAATTAATCACATCATTTTTGTTTGTATTTACATAATTTATTATTCCCCAACTGGCAACTTACCCATAAGAAATCAATATTCTAACAAACAGGATCCCTAGCAGACTTCTGTCTGCGTTACATCAAAATCAACCACTCCCTGTCCGCAGGGAAAACTAAATTTTCCTTTCACAAAATAAACTACCAACTCGGCCCAAGCCAAGCGCCCTTTTCTCCTGTCTGGCAACTCCTGGTCTGCCATACATATCAGGAACACACCCATCCTACTAAACAGTGAGCTTCTCTCACTAATCACATGCCTCAGTGTCAAGTCAACGACAAGATAAGGTTAGGGATTCACTGTTTACATATGGTGGTGTCTTCGCGTCAAAAGTCCAAAACGTCAACCATGCTTATCCACTGTCATGACACCAGTATGAAAAAAAAACAACAACAGAACTTCTCTTGGTTGAATGAGAAGGTGGAAACACCTGTGAATTTCTTTCCATCAGTAGATTATCGTTTATGGATATTGACTCCCAAGGTTGATATTGATAGGCGAAAAAGCAAAAGAGTTTCAGCTCCAGTAGACTTTGCCTTGAGACTCCCACCAGAGGGCCTAGGACACTAAAACAATAAACACAAACATGAACACGCACATTTTGTCCTAAAGCCATGTTATTGTTATGGACCTCTGGTCAACGATGGCAAGTCATGAAGTGACAAACACTCAAGGCAGCTATATTTGAAATTTGTACACATGCACTCTCAGGCTGCCCAGCTTTTATTCTCTAATCTGGCTGTTATACAACAGGTGTCAAGACATGGATTGGAAAGGATGCCTGCCTGGATCTGGTTCCTTTGCTTTTTTCCCTCCTGTACATCCCCAGATTCCCATTTGATCTTACCCTCCTGTCATTTTTGACTGTTGTACTTACATTTCTGTTGTTCATATTTACAACTGCAATCCTGTTTTTAAAAAAGTATGACCAGTGTTTAGATCTTATCTGAGGGGAGTATCTGTATGTGGGCATTCTTTTCCTGAAGGTTACTACTTAAAGAAGTTGTTTGATTTTTTTTTGTTTTTGTTATTTTTTGTTATACGTGTTATTAAATTATCTGAATTATAGTACTTAGTATGCACATATAAAGCTGGTTTAGAAAACATCTTGCTAGTTTGTGTCTGCGTTTGTTTTTCCACTTCTGTATGTGTTCCATATAACCTTTCAGAGAGTGAGAGAGGTGGATTAGTTATTGTCTTTGGTTTGCAGCATGGCATACTAACTGGAATGTTCAAGATTTAGTAGTATAAAGATAAATGTTCAAAATATTTTGGCAGCACATACTGTATCATGTTAAACTCTTCCAAGCTACAGCTACAGCAGGTGGAATGCTCAGTTAGGTCCCATTTTAAGAGGATAGTGTTGTCTTATGTTTCATCACTCGTTTAAGTGGACATTGCATTCACACATTCCTTCTAGTTCATAGTCTGTCTTATTTTTGTAATTGTTACTTTTTGCAACCCATATGAAATTTTCTTGCTGTCTCAGCTTCTATGCCTGTACAGAGACACAGTATTCCCACATTGCTCATTCCAGTTCCATCATACACAACTACACCCAGGTGTGTCCCAGTTTCAGAAATTTGTTCCTTTGTTCTCATTTAGCTGCCGTTGTGGTTGCTACCTCTCCCTGAAGTTTTTTGACCAGCTAAAATACATGCTGTAGATGTACCAATAACATGCTTTTTTCAACAAGAAAAAAAAACATTCATCTTTTAACAAGTAATGTAGTAGTGTAGAAAAAAAAAAGTGTTGAAATGTGTTTGACATCGTGTGAAATCAGGTGCAAAAATTGTAAGTGAATGTTGGTTATTGCATTCTGTATCATTCTGAATTTCACAATAAGTAGGATGGTACATTTTGATTTCGGGATCCATAGGATGGTCACATTTCAACCTCAGGATTGTGGACTCTTTTCCACTTTCACCCCCAACTGTGAGAGAAAGTATGTAATAGAGAAAACATGGTGTGTAGTCTGTTATTACCATTGCTTGCAAAGCCAGACCAGATCAGGAGGAAGTATGTAACCAAAGCATGGTGACTGGTCTGCCGACAGTATAGTTCAAATGGTAGGACAGACTCTGTGGAGGAAGTTTGTAACAGACGCAGCATGGCAACTGATTTTTGTTTGCAGAATCCCAACCATACCAGGATGTAGATCAAGGAGCAGTGGGTGGAGAGGCCGGCGACAGTCATGGCATCACCGGCCTGAGGTTGGATGATGACTCGGAGTTCCCCCCAATGACCCATAAGAATGACTAGACCATTCCTCCTGTGGGGACCATCTGACATACTGCCAGCATCCTCTGTGAAGTGGGACATGTCCTGAAGTCCTCATTCCATCCGTAGCTCATTGCAATGGCTCCATGTGGGAAGGGGATCATGTTCCTCAGACATCCTCATCATTCGCCAGTTTTGGTTTTCCATCTGTTGCCACTGACCATGAAATCACTTATGACAAGTGCTTGTCTTTCATTTCTGTTCAAGTGCAGCCCATGTCACAAGTCATGATCATTCTTGGTTGTAACTTTTGCTGTTCACATTTTGGCTGGCTCCATTCTTGTAGGTGGTTCTCCGAGTAGGACGCTGCTAGTGTGTATTTTGCAAAATGGTGACTGTACATCTGAAAGATGTTTATCAACTTTGGTCGTGTGTATTTTTGCAATGTGTCAGAAGAATTTGGTTTGTTTTTTTATGTATGTGAGAGGTTTGGGACAGGATAGTGGGGCAGGTAGTTTTTCAGAAGTGCTTATTTCTTTCTTTGTATCATGTTAAAATATTGTATTTGTGTAGGCTGTTTTAGTCTATGTTGTAACACAACTGCAACAGAAGTGTCCAAGACAGTGGCTTTTGGGATGGAAAGTGTCTGGGGAACTTAGCCTCACATTTTCAATTTGAATTGAAGAGTTTCATTCTCGCAATCATTGGAAGCCAAGTAAGACCTTGTCATAATTTATTTTCCATAGAGTAAACTTTGCCGTAGATATTTGCCATGATTGCATCAGTTTATAGCATTTAGACAGCAGATTAGCGGGTTGACTGTCGGCTAACATACCTGTGGTGACAGTCAGGAGAAATGATAAGTGACAGCAGTACTGTGTCCAAATGGTCGGCATGCTCACTTCTTTTCATCAGATTTTTTCATGTTTGGTTTTTCAGCTGCAGCAACGACAAGTACTCGCTGCTGTAGGATACTGCTTACTTTCTTTCCCCATTACTGTCCCTAAACAAAACAAAAAACAGTTTATAAAAATAAGTGTGAAATGGAAATGTAGAACAGGGACGTGTTCTGAATATTGTCATTTCCTAGACATTGCATACCACAACTTTCTGCTCTTTCTTTTATTTAGTGCCCTCTTCAACCAATACTACATGACAGCAAAAGCACCAAGACACCTTCATCTTCTCCTGGATTCTAACCTTTGAAGCAACAGCTTGAGCCAGTCAGAGAGGAAGAGAGTCTAGTGAAAGTCCCAGCGGTGAAACTGTGAGCTGGTCCTCATTGAAATTGAACAAGAAGTCCTTGCAGTACTTTACCCTGAAAACTGGGACAATGTGGGAAACAATGATTTTTTTGCCATTAATTGAAAACAGTTTGTCAGTGATTTTAGTATTTTTTTTATTCCCCAACAGAATTTCTCAGCTGAAACAAAGTGAACAGCCACAGAGATTCACAAGGTCATACTTTCTCTCATACAAAGTCACAATTAAAGTATTAAGTAATGGGGTTTTTAGGCATGATAATGCATGCCAGTGGCAGTTCATGATTTTTTCACTCGCATTGTCACACAGTGCGAGTTTGTTTTGTACATAACTTTAAAAACTACATTGGCTGTACAATGTAACATGTCCATTTCAACCTCCGATGCTTTTTTTGTTGTTTCTCAAATTGCTGCACTTTCTTGTTGGTTCATTGGATATTCTTTGTGTTTGTGTACAGCAGGGCTTGAAATACCCACCTGTATGATTGTCATGAACAACTTAAACCTTCTGGCAGACAGGTGGAAATGTTCTGTGCACTTATCTGCTGGGCAACAAGGCTTTAACCGTGTCTATGAAAGGGTAACAGAGCAGTCAACTTTGGTGCAGTCACTTGCTCTTTCCTCTTCCTATGTTTATCTAACAGCTCATCCAGAATGGAACCCCAGGAGAGTGCTGTCTCACTGAGAAGGCGTGTTCTATAAATAAAATGTGTCCGCAGCATAAATGGATCATTCATGGTCAGCAACGAAACTATACATTTTTTTCCCCTCTTTGACATGAATCAAGCATATGCAGAGCTTATGTGCTTGTTTTAATTGACTTTGGTCATTACTTTATGAATCATCTCTCTACTTAGGGAGGGCAAGCAGAAATTGGAGGGACATGCAGATGTTTTCATCTGCTCGTCTTCAGGACAACTGAAAATTGCATAGGAAAAGAAAGGCAAGTAGTTTTTCATCCAGGACAACTAAGTCCTGTGTGTGTGGTGGGACCTACAGATTATATTGAAGAGATTGGAATGTTCTTAAGAACTGAAGGGCATTTGATGTTGGATTGGGCTCTTAAGCATGTAAGAACTGAAATAAGAACAAAGAAATATTCAAGTCTGTGCATTACTTTTTCATTGCATTTTGTTGATTTTTTTTTAACCAGGCTTTTAAGAAAGGAAGAAAAGAATATAAAAAAGCACACTATACTTGAAAAGGGACAAATATGGACCAGATTCGTACACTCATTTACAACATATGGCATTCTTTGAAAAGTGTAATTTTTGTTGATAGACTTTAGGGCCATAGAATGGTCACATGACATTGTTAGCATTTTAGGGTGTGAATTTTGTTTGTGTTCCATGCTGTACTAGCATAAGCTATCTATCATAAGGTTAATTGTTAAGCAGATAACAATTACAGTTATTATGAAAATAGATTTCACATTGCATGATAATACACATTGTTTGAAGTGGAATTGATCTCTTGGAGCTCCTTACATCATTGATGATGAACGCTCGTGGAAAATGTGTTAAACCTTTTTTTCCTATGGGAGGATTGTAAAACGTGTGCTATTCTTGGTAGTGGTGTTTTTTTCTCTCTGTGTGTTGTGTATATGCACATGTCTTTAGACACATTTTGTTATAATAGACAAAGAAAAAACTCGTGGCAGATTTATGTCACATGGTACACATTAATTTGATCAGGGTATTGTAAACTTTTTTGTTCAGAGTGTTGTCTTCTTGTACTTTATTTTTCATAACTTTTATATAAATCAACACTCTTTTAGCCAGTTTTTTTGTTGTTGTTTTTTCTACCATTAGCCATGCTTTATTGGAAGATGCAGATGGATTTTTATTTGCTTTTTACTTTTAAATTATACTAGATAATGTCCGTGAGTATGTGCTTTGTATACATGTGCATGAACTAAATTTTTCTTCTTTTTTTTCTCAGGTGTATATCAATAAACGGACATTTCTCCTATTGTTCGTATGATGATGCATGTGATCCTACATCTTGTGGTCTGACCAATTCTTGAATTGTAAACTCAGTGTTTCAGTTCCACCATCAGTTGCAAAAATCTGACGGTGTAATTGTTTGTTAATGTCTTGAACAGTTCTGTGTGATTGTTTGTTAATGTCTTAAACAGTTCTGCGTGAAATTATGATAGATTGCATACCTGTTTCTTCTGGTCATCTATCTGTGTGACAAGCTTGTGAAGTTGTCATTGCCGTTGTATACTTCTGTTGGAAAATCGGTACACTGAAAGAAAGACCCAGTAGAATGAATTGTAGTGAACCAGTTGATGAAATAGACCACTGCACAGTGCAGGTCATAAGCTTTCCAAAAAAAAAAGGATCGGATCATTTTCCAGCTTGCGTTTGTATGAATGATTGATCCTTTGACAGCAGAACTGAGATCAACAGTATTTGCATAAACTTTAAAAAAAACAAATTTTTCTTTTATGTTCCATAAAAGTGTTAAAGCCTTGAATTATTTTCATACTAGAACCTGCCAACCAGAGGTTAGCAGGCATGCAGTTTCAATTTTTCTATGGCTTTTTGCACTGTTATTTGATAATTAAGTGTTTACTTTTATTTCAGATCTGATGATGAGAAAAACTGAGCATATTGGCTGGTGCCTTCTTGATGACTTACAAGCCAACAGATCAGCTGTTGAAATAGTTCGTGCAAAGACAAAAGTTCATCTTGTTCCGAGTTCTGACAGCCTTGAAAGTCCTGTGTATAGGTGGCTGGATTCGTATAACACTGAAATTGAAAACCAACCGACAATGCATCTCGAATTTCATAAACTGTGTTGGGCTTTCTCCAGATTCTCTGTTTAGTCCAGATACCAAGCGCTGGCTGCGTGAAAATGGGGCCAACATCCTAAAGCAGCATAAACTTGCCTGTTAGGGTGGTTTTGTTCAGTAGCAGGAATTTAGAGAGGTTTGAACTATTTATCCTACAGTTTTCCTCTATTGCCCACTCATTAAACCAATGACCACATTTCACAGTGATTGTACTCATTGATAAACTATTTGCATCATTTACTAGCTTATTTAAAACCTGAAATGTGAAACTGTTTCATTCCTAAACATTACTTGCATTCACAGAACATTCACACACAAAAATGCAAGAGTTCCAGACTGTCACGTAAGCATGGCAGAAACATTACAAACTAGCTTTGTCTCTGACAAATGAGACTTTGGGGGGGGGGGGGGGGGGGGGTACATTTAGTGGTGCCCATTCACTGGTTGGGCATAGGATGAAAAAGTAGTGCTAACCAGAAATTCTGTTGTGGTGATGTTTTTGTTTCCCTTATATCTACAGAGATTCCTGTAAGTTGTATTTTTAATGATCATTATCAGTATTTAGTTTTTATGAACATAAGCAAGATATTTTTTTCTCTTGGGGAAAAATGTATGCTTTTAAATAGTGCATATATCAGAATCTTGTTATGTTAATCTCCCAGTGAAGACTTCCTCTATTCACAAACTTTTTATTCTCATTCTAAATATTGGATTAGCCACTCCATCCCATACTGCTCCCAATACCCCCCCCCCCCCCCCCCCCTGTTTCCCAACCCCCTCTCTCCCCTGCCCCCTACTCCCCCTTTCTCCCTCACAGTTGAGATTGGTTCTCATCTACACAAATTTTATCTTATTGATGAAAACAGCATTGATTACAGTTCAGACATTGTTGTTCATTCAGACATCGCTGTTCATGAAGTCACACTCATTCAAGAACAGATAGCCTCTAGAAATGACCACCACCCACCAGCCTCTGGAAGTGACCACCACCCTCCTACCCTCAAACTTTTATGCCATTACTCAGTGTTCCTTAAGGTCCAAACCAGTTTCCAGGCCATGGCACCTTCATAAACACTGCCCTTGGAGTGTTACTGTCTTAGTTTCGGTTGTGTAAGGCACTGGACATTGCAGAAGTGAGATGACTGGTTTGTGATTGCCTTGACTTGGACTAACTGACTATAGCTTTAATAGTGGAGTAGCATGTTTGAAATGGAATGGACACCAGCATTATTCAAAAGGAAGACGAGAGGGATGACCCTGTGCATCCTGGTGTTTTAATGTTCATGTTCACCAGCACATTGCACTCTCATCATCTTTCAAATGTTTCTTGTTCACAAGCACACCTCCCCTATCAAAGCTGTTGTCATTTTATTAGTGTATTTCTTTGTATTTATGATTATTAGAATTACAAAAGACGAAATGTTTTTTGTTAACCCTTACAGATTTGTGTAAAATTGGACAAGACATGGCTGTGCATTACTGTTGGGTTTGGATAGCAGATCATAAGGGAGTCAGGAGACTTAATTAGGAGAACATGAATACAATCTGCCTTTTTTTTTTAGTAAAGAAAATACTTTTTAGTGAAGACAGAACATACATGATGGTTTTATGTTAAAAACAGGGTTTCTAGTGAAGACAGTATACATAATGGTGGCTGCATTGTAACAAGCATGGGCGCAAAACACAGATGGTGACATGTATCAATACAAATATATGTATTTGCATATTTTAACTAGATTTTGTTTTGTGTGTTTTCAGACAAATTTCAAAAACATACAGTATGATGTGAAAGCTGTAAGCAGCAAGGCTATTTTATTGATCAATAATAATGAGACATTGCACAGGAGTTTGTGATGACATTGCATTACTGATGCAACTATTATGTTTACCTCTTCCATCCTCCCTCTCTGTCATCTGTGCCTCCACATTGTACTGTCAGCAGTTCTTTGATTTCATGGATTCATTACCAGTATGTACTGATCTTACCTGGTGATAATGTGCTCATATATATGTTATCATTAATGTACAAGACCATGAACCATTTCTGTTGCTGTCCATTTTGCAGAATTACATGTGTGAACATTTGTGTGGTATGGCTCTGTGTGTGCATGGCTGATAACGAAGTCCGTTGTGGAGTTAATTCAGCTTTTGAAAGCGTTGGTATCAGAAATATGCCTCGTATTTGACATACATACTAAGTACAATAATTAATGTATCAACTGTACCCCTACTCCTCCCCCCTCGCAGCTTTATTTTTCCATCCTATGCGAGACATTTAGTGACAGGGCAAACAAACAAGGCTTACACATTTCTAATCCAACATTTTTGTTGGTGTTGTCTGAGCAGAGGCATGTATCAAACTTGTGTACTAATTAAATAGGGAAAATTAAATACCCAGAAAGTGATGACGTTATTTTTGCACAATTTTGTGTGTGTAGTCATTGTTCTAATATTGCCTGACCACTTGCGTACAAGCTTTCATGCTGTATCTACATTATCTACAGGAAAATAAACCTAGTCGAGTTTGGTATTAAAAGAATTGTCAGGAATTCGCCAATTCAGTCATCTCAAGAGCACAGATATATTACATATTTCATGACAACCACTAATTATCAGACTGACAGCACCATTTGTAATGGCCGATCAACAATGCCAAACACACTGCTGGCAGACTGGCTATGCACAGATGACATTCAGTTCGCCAAGTACAGCATGGTTAGCTGGCTGGTGGGGAGCGGCCTGCAGGAAAAAAACCCTTTCCCTGACCTGCATTCACGGCTTGGCCTCTGCAGTTGCGGGCAAGCTGTAAACTCCCCTGCCTCTAAAAACTAAATAACTTGCTCTCAACAGCCATCCGGCCCTCCCCATCCAACCCCCACAAAAAAAAAACTAGATAGATATAAACTCGGACATTTCAAATTTAGAAATATTTTTCTTCCGTCAAATTGTAAAGTATTGGTTGGCCCTATGTAGTTGTCCTTCATCACTTTATGAAGTGAAAGTGTCCATTATTTTTACCATCAGAATGAAGAATATCGTCAGCAAAAAGGCAGCTAGCTAATCTACAAAATCATCCACACAAATACTTCTATTAATGTAAAATATTGGAGATGTAAGTAGAGAACCTGGAGGAAATAAAGAATGTGATTTTATGGAAAATTAGGTTAAAGAAATCAAGGGAGGGGGCATGATTACTGCAGGCCCTTCAGTGTGTGGGGGGGGGGGGGGGGGGGGGGGACAATCACGTTATTAGTCTTTCTTCATGAATTGAAGATGGACATTTTCCTTCATCTCCAGATGACCTACAGCTCCTTCACAAAGCTCCAATTTGTCAGTCAACCTACTACCCCTTCTTCAGTATGTCTTCGTATGTATCACTGGAAATGTTGTGCACTCTATGGCATGGATAAGATAGGATAAGATAATGTTGCTTATAGCCCAGCCGACCGCAAAGGGCCACATCAGGGCTGTCACCACATTAAAATCAACTCAAGTCATTAAAGAAAAGGAAAAAAAAACACCTTTCACAAATCTCTTTAAATGACATCTTCTAGAAACGCACCAGAAACTGTTAAAAATCTTTTCTTCCGTAAAATCTTAAATCAGATGAAAAATGTTAATCTCTCTCAAAAACTCAAAGATCACGTTAGGCGGGACATCTCTGAACAGGATTTTCATGGACTCCGCTGTAAAATGTTTGTGTCTCACATCGTGCAAGTCCCAACACTCTAAGAGAATATGTTTCATTGTGAGTGGCACATGACATGGAACGCACCACGGAGCTTCTTCACTCTTTAAAAGATATGAATGGGTAAAATACGAATGGCCGGTGTGCAGCCGGCACAGAACTGTTTCTTCTTTACGACCACCAGACGTAGATGAGAGGAACTCCTTAAGGTTTGGACGGATCTGAAAGAGTTTGTTATCCGTCTGTGTATTCCAATCCTCCTGCCAGAGGTCTCTCACAATCATTAATTTTGGGTTTCAGATCTGAGCAGGGGATATATATGTTGGACAATTTCTCTGTTGTGGCATTCTTGGCCAAACAATCAACCATTTCGTTCCCTCCGATGCCAACATGACCAGGAACCCAAGCCAGAATAATGTTGTAACCATCCGCTTTCAACTTGGTAAAAAGTTCAAAGAAGTGTAAAAGTTCTGGATGCTGAAGGTTGCGGCCAGCTATGGCCTCCAAAGCTGACAGTGAATCTGACAGAACCAGAAAGTCCCTCTTCTTAGAGAGCAGTAAGTTCAGCAGAATAGACAGAAGCATCTGGAGGAATATGTTCTAACAGTATCTGAGAAGGAGCACCAGGGCAATGGGCTGCACAGGCCACTCCATCCTCAGACTTGGAACCATCAGTGAAAATTTTCTGAGAAGATGGGAATTTTGAACAGAGGTCAGCATACAATGCCTTGTATGCCAGAGAGCTGGTAGACTCTTTGCAAAAAGTTGCAAGATCAAAACGAATCTCTGGTGTGAAAAAGGTCCACGGAGGCTGATCTGGAAACTTGGAAAAATCCGACACAACTCCTAGGTCTAGGCCTGCATTCCGCACGTGAGGCTGCATACGAAGACCAAACGGTGGAATACAGTTAGGGTTGTTTTCGAATTTGCTTTGAAACTGGGGGTCAAAAACACAGTCATAGGCAGGATTCTCCGGTTCCGAGAACAGTCTGATATAGTAATTCAGAGACATTTTCAGCCTGCGGTTGGACAGTGAGGGTTCACCTGCCTCTGCGTACAGGCTGTACACAGGGGTGGTGCGGAATGCTCCAAGACAGAGACGAAGCCCTTGATGGTGGATAGGGTCCAAGAGTTTTAGGTAAGACGGTCTTGCAGAGCCGTACACAGCACAACCATAGCCCAGTTTGGAACGGACCAAGGCTCTGTAGAGGTGCAGCAAAGTTTTTTCTTATCAGCGCCCCAGTCAGTGTGTGCTATGACCCGCAGAATATTCAGAGCTTTCTGGCAAGAAGTTTTGAGATTTTTAATGTGGCTGAGAAAGTTGAGTTTTTGGTCAAAAATAACTCCTAGGAATTTGGCTTCTTTTACAGCTGGAATGGTGGACTTGTCCAGACGAATTTCAGGATCAGCAAAAAATTGACGAAAATTGTGAAAATGGATTGACTGAGTTTTGGTACATGAAAAGGTAAACCCGTTTTCCTCGGCCCACTGTTGGATCTTGTTGACACAAAGTTGGAGTCGACGCTGTACGCTGGCGTAAGAAGCTCCAACTGCATACAGCGCAAAATCGTCAACAAACAGAGAGGACTCAGAACCCTGGCTTACCGATTTGACAATGTCGTTGATTTTAATGTTGAAAAGGGCAGGAGAAAGGATGCTCCCCTGAGGTACACCTAACTCCTGCCCATGGATGTCAGAGAGTGTGGTGCCAACACGCACCTGGAACTGTCGATCAGCCAGAAAGTTTTGAATAAATAGAGGCAGGTGACCACGAAAACCAAGTCTGTGCAGGTCCATAAGGATTCCTGATTTCCACGTGGTGTCATACGCTTTTTCTAGGTCGAAAAAGATAGCAACCACATGCTGCTTATTGACAAAGGCGTTGCGGATGGTGGTTTCCAGACGGATTAAATGGTCAACTGTCGAGTGGTACTTCCGGAACCCGCACTGTTCACTGGCCAAAAGGCCATCGGTTTTCAGCTTCCACATCAGACGGGAGTTGACCATCTTTTCCATCAGCTTACAGAGCCAGCTAGTCAGAGCTATTGGACGATAGTTTGAAGGGTTGGTAAGGTCCTTTCCAGGCTTAGGAATTAGGAATTGGAGGGCGGAAAGTACCCTGGGGTCCAGATATGGTTGTATACTTTAAGAAAGGTCTGGAGACAGCTTTCTGGAAAATGTTTCAAAACCTGATAATGAATATCATCCAGACCAGGGGCAGAATCAGTGCAGGTTTGCAAAGCTAATTTTAGTTTGTTGATTGAAAAAGGAAGATTGTAGGCTTCAGAGTTGTCTGATGTGAAACTGTATAAAGATTTCTCTCTGATTTGTTTATTTCTTAAAAAGGCTGCAGATTTATTTGAAGATGAGGAGTTCTGTTGGATGGTGGAGGCCAACAGATTGGCAACAGCTTGTTTGTCAGTTATCAGAGCATCGGCAAGTTTCAGGTGATGAATGGAGGGGTTAGTGTTCTTCCCTTTGATTTTTCTGATGATGTTCCAGACTTTTTTCTCTGAAGTTTTAGATGTCAGCCCGGAGCAGAAGTTTCTCCAAGACTGACGTTTACTGATTTTGAAAGTGTGTCTCGATTTGGCATGGAGTTTCTGATGGGCTCGAGCGTTGGGACCTGAAGGTCGTTGGTATACCCGACGCTGAGCCCGTTTGCGTACTTTTGAGATGTGTTGGCAGTCAGAATTAAACCAGGGTGTTTGGGGCATTTGGAGTTTGTCGGAAGACATTGGAATACAGGTTTTAGCACAGTTTATCACAGTATTGGTCAGAGATTCTGCAGGGTCTGGACTCTGAAGAAAATCAATTTCCTGGAATTCTTTTGAAATATTGGCTGCAAAAAGATTCCAGTTTGCCTTCTTATAATTAAGATGTTGTGAGACAGAGGCGGTTTCAGTTAGTATGGGTTTTAATAGAACAGGGAAATGGTCACTTCCATGCAGATCGTTATGGACAGACCACCCATAGTCCAGGACCAGCGAGGGGTCACATCGACAAATCTAAACACGAAAGTGAGCCTGTGGAAGAGTGGAGGTAAGCTGGAGATCCATCGTTCAGACAACACAAATCAAAGTCGGAAAGGACATCCTCAAGAAGCAGACCTCTGGATGACGAACTGACACTACCCCAAAGAGGATTGTGTCCATTAAAGTCGCCCAACAGCAAAAAGGTCGAGGAAGTTCTCCGATCAGACTGACAAGATCCTGACGACGAACCGGGACAGGTGGCAGATATAGTGAGCAAATTGTAATAGTTTTGTGGAGAGTGACTCTCGCAGCTACAGCCTGAAGGGGGGTAGTCAGAGCGACAGGACTAAACAGCAAAGTTTTATGTAAAAGAAGGGCAACACCGCCCGAAAGTCCCAATGTGGATGGTTGTGCAGGTTTAGAAAGAATATTAAAGCCAGAAAGAGTGAAGGTCTTCTGGCTTTGAATTTTAGTTTCCTGAAGAGCCACGACATAAGGTTTTATAGTTCAACACAGAAGCTGCAGCTCCTCAAAGTTTCAATTTAGGATATTCCAATGGATTATTTTACTGTCCATGGTGCAGAGGATGAATGGGAGAGAAATCAGGTCATCTCCGAGTCGTCGTCTGCATCCAATAGAGCGAATTTATTAGTCAGTTGGACTGGACTATTTTGGTCTTCAGACCTGCTGGCAGACTTGCCCATAGGTGAAGAAGGCCTGGATTTTGGAGATGGTGGAGGTTTCTTTCTCATCTCCACCATCTCCACACTCGGTTGAACTCCCTTGCCCGCACGGGCACTGCTCAAGGAAGTTCGAGGCGGGAGGGCTGGCTTTTTAATCTGCCCAGCAGCAGGAGTAGACTGCTGGGCAGTCTGAGGGGTGGCGGATTTTTTGCCTCCACCAGGGGCACCCACTTTGGGTTGGGAGGTGGTGGACTTGCTTCCACCAGAGTTAAACAGTCTACAATGCAACGTTTTAGAGAAAATAAATTCATCAGTCTGGCAGCAGACTGAACGGGTGGAAACTTTATAGCCGAAGCATAGGAAGACACTGTTGACGTCTGACTGCCAACAACCTGTTTGCGTGCCTCAAAAAACGAGATTTTCTTTTCAGTTTTCACTCTTTGGATGGTGGACTCCTGAATCCAAACAGGGCAGTTGCGTGAAGAGGAGGGGTGGTCGCCACCGCAGTTCGCACAATGAGCCGGATCTTTACAGGGCCCCTCATGGGTTGCCTTGCAGCAAACACCGCACACCTCCTCCCCAGAACAGCGATCTCTGACATGTCCAAATTTCTGGCATTTGAAACATCGCATTGGAGACGGAACATACATTTGCACACAGACATTTAAGTATCCTACTTTAATGACCGGAGGTAACAAAGGGTTGCAGAATGTCAGAAAGAGGGTGTTGGTGGGCACTCTTTCTGCACCTTTTTTAACTGTCACCCTATGCACCTCTGTCATACCCTGGGATGCAAGTTCTGCCTTAATCTCTGCCTCTGAGACACCTCTAAGATCTGGGTATCGAATGACTCCCTTAGAGGAATTCAGCTGTTTATGGGGAGTCACCCGGATCTCTCTGTCTACCAGCTTTGTAGCTTTCAGCAGCTGCTCTGATTGTTTCTTATTCTTGCATTGGATAAGAAATGTACCATTTCGGAGTCGTTTTATTGACTGTGGGTCTCCTGCAATACCTTGGAAGCCCTTCTGTATTGCAAATGGGCTTAGTGCAGAAATTGGTTTGTTCTGATCCGTGCTTTCCATTATCAGCCAAGAGGACCAAAATCCTGACATCTTCCTTGTTTCTATATCGGAATCCGAGTCTGCATCAGACTCCTGCGACAGCCTTCATGATATTAAATTCACTTTTCTTTTTTGGGGGGGAGGATTGTTTGGTGAAGAAGCCATATTTATAAGGGTAAAATTTCATCTCTCCCTTACCCACCCACCATGGAGTCCAACTAAGGGGCCAGGGCCAAGAAGTCATTGTCTTGACCCCTTCCAGGTTTCAGGAGAGATATACAACAGACAGAAACCTACCAACCCTATCCCCCCTGATCATGCCCAACTCCCGGGAACAGAAAGCTGAGCACTGCAGGGGTTACCTTGGCCAGCCGGAGAACCGCCTGTTTTGACCCAGCCCCATGAAGGGGAAGCCGATTAATACACCCGGGCCAGAGTGTACCTCCTGTCTAGGAGAGGTGCGAGCCAAAGTGATGTGTTGAGGGTGCTGGCCCTCTCAATCACCAGGATCTCATTCCCCTCCATCACAGGTCGCACCGCACGGCAAACACGGCGGATCTTAAGACCACAGAGAGAAAAAGTGTGGAAAAGAAGACTTGAAGGGGAGACGAAGATAGAAAAGAGCCAAATAAGAAAGGCAGAGAACAAGAAAAGGAGAAAGGCGGGTTACAATTAGTCAGGATCCTCACCCTTAGCCTATCTGACATGGGAGGCTCTACCAGGGGCATCAACTCCTTACTACGTTGTGCTTAGGCCAGACAGCATCTTGACTTTTCAGGCCTAGAAAAAACCAGCCTATCTTCAAGTATTGATGCCCCCGCCAGCAAAGCCTAAGGGATCACAGGACCACGCAAGCCCTCCGACCATGGCAAGGTTGCAACCCCCGGAGGGCTATGGCATGGGTGGGAGTAGTTCTGTATTATACGGATTTCCGTTTTGGCAATTTTTTTTCCCTGTTCGCACTTCGATGGATACATGCGCTGGTTCTCTTATCCATATTTTTTTTATAGTATATGGTACTGAGAAGTATAAAATTCAGGGTTTGTATCAAAGGAGAATGCAGTAAATTGTCCTTAAATATCAAGTTTTTGTCAGCATCTGGGGGGGGCTTTGCCCCTGCACCCCACCAGAGGCATTAAAAGGCTCCTGGACCCCGGCCGCAAACTTTTCAGTATAACAAATATTTCTCACTCCCACCCATGCTACTGCCCATTCAAGTCAATGGAATAAATGCGATCAGCAGAATCGATGTTAATATTGGACCTAAAGTTTAAAACAGTTCTTTGTTTACTTGTCAAGGCAGGGCTGCCATTTTCTCATCTGTACAACAAAAGCTAGGGTCACCGCCCAAATACTGAGACAAGCTTTAACAAACCACTCAAAACATTCCTTGAGACTGCAAGTTAACTGCAAAGTCTGAATCACCTGGTAAAAACTCAGTGACGACTTCCTGCTCAGAAACCAACAACACGAAGTGCTCCAAGACTATGAGGAATGGGAATGGCATGTGGATACTCCATTAAAGTTATCTTTGACATTCATGGAGTAGGAGCAGACCGTACAGAATTACAACTGAAATTTCTGACACTTCGAATCTGGACAGGGATTCCCCACCAATCACCTACACTCAAGTCCTTACAGATGGCTTTGCAGAAAATGCTGTCTGAAATGGGGAGGTAGTGTCTACATATGGTTTCCTGACAGCAGCTGTGAGACCAAGTCAGTTCACCAACCTAGCCAGTTCACCAACTTCAGAGCTGAAATCTGCATTTATTTTCATGCTGCTCAGACCCCAAATGCAACAAATGATCCGTCATTCTGCACAGTCTTCCTCACCGACTGTTGAGCCGTTCTCCAGAGTCTTCAGTGCAGACAGACAGACCAGATCCTCAAGGGTGCCAAAGGGAACTTCTAACAATGGGCTCCAAAACGATTTTTTTTTTTTTTTTTTTTGCTGTCCCAACTTCTCTGCCACCTCAGTGGCAGTGTACCCACGCCGCTTGTTCCAACACCTGTCCACAGCCACACCCCGGTCGGTCCTGCCGCAGCCCCGCCACCGCCAATCCACAGGGAGCAGTCAATGTCAAGTCGTCAAGAGGCAACCCACCGGAGGAGACACTGCGCTGCTGCCGAGTCACTTTGGTGGTGTTCAGTGGCGCCTGTTCTGTTCCAATATACGCAGGACACTACCTACTAAGCCCCCTACTGACAACAATAATTGCTTAGTCGCGGAGCTGGCGTGAATGAGCTCTCCCTCTGGCGGGCACGACCATGTCCGTCCAACAACAGTCCCCATAGACTCGCCGATACCAGTGACTCCGATGGAACCAAACCAAGGTCACAGGTGCGGAGAGGCCACCGAAAGTGAGGTCACCATGAGAGCAGGAATGAAGGGCCACAGACTTTGAGACTTTTTTTTTTTATGCTGATCGATGAGAATCGGGATGATAAAGATGATGCTACGGATTTCTATTTCGGTCTGAGACTGCATGACAGGGCTGTACTCTACGCTTCCTTTCATAACATCCCGGCGTCAACCAGGCCCAAGAGATACAGACACCTGCAGTGTTGTTCAGGGAATTTGAGCAACACTCTCAGAGACGCATCCATTAAGTGGATGAAACTCGACTGTGTAGTCCCAGTCTTCCCTGAGCCCGAAGCAAACTCAACTCTGGGTAGGAGCCGGTGGGGCACAAAATCCCACATGACTGATGGGAATCGAACCCGCAACCTCCCAGCCGGGAGTCCGTGACGCTAATCACTTCGCCACGGCGGCTGGTCTCCAAAACAAATCTGGTGATCCAGTGAATCCCCTCCCACTGTGGTGTTATAGGGAATGAGAAAGATGGCAAACTCTCCAAGCATGGTAGCAAGCAGGAACAAATTGCCCTCCAAATGACATGGAGAAGTCATGACCATCCATAAAAGCCACTTTAAAAATGCATGGAGACACTATCTGCGGATGGGATCAGAGGAGGATGACATATACCAGCTGGAAAGGGCACAGGTCACCATCTTAAGACTGAGAACATGACAGTGTCAGCTTTCTCATCTCTAGAGGCTGATAGTATCTAACACAGATGAATGCCACGGTTCACAGATGCTAGCCCACGTTGTCCAATCCTGTCCCACCTTTGACAAGAAATATGGTCCAGTGCATTGGACCTGAAGGAGAAGCTGTTAGGACCAGCCATGTCGCTGAGGCAGACAGCGGACATTGCCTATAAAAACGGATTACCAGTTTGCATGGGGGAAACACTGAAAAAGCAGCAGGCCCACTTAATAGTGATCAAAAACATGCACCATTTAGTTTTACTAGCTAGAGACAGAGACTGGCCTGTGACTTTTCTGATTTGAAAATTAAGTACATGCTACTCTTTAACCAAATATTTTGCACAACTGTGCCATGATTGTTGTACATTGAATGGAGAGAGATAAAAGAGATACCAACACATCTTAAAAGTCATTTGATTTGTTTGTGTTTTTGTAGACAACAGAATGTACTATTGCATTTTCAGATGCTGAAAGAGTTTTGCAAGCAAATTCTGTCAAATCCAGACATTATCAGCACCAGCACACACTGGCTCATACGTCCCTGTTATTCCCAACTTCTGTCCTCCTACCCCACCCTATTTTACTTTGCCTCGTCCACTACTTCCACTCATGTCTCCCATCCATATGCACATGCACAGACACACTAACAAGGACATCCTGCCCCCTGTTTAGAGATGTCCCATTGACTTCCGGGAATAGGCCGGAGGACGTCCGGGAAAGACCGGAGGACACTGGGAAAGACCAGAACCAAGGGCTCTGTGGGCTGGCTCCCCACTTTGCCTTAAACCTGTGGCTACTAAGAATAAAAGGAAAAGATGCTCCCAGGATTCACCGAAAGGGGGAGAGAATGATGAATCCATCGGTGCTCAACCAATCATGACTGCAAATCCCAAACGGACTATGAACATGGACCAAATGGAATATCCATGTGTCTGTGGAAAGCGTTTCGCTACCACCCGTGGCATGAAGATCCACAGAACAAAGATGGGATGTGTGAAGACTCATCTGAATGAGCAGCAGCGCGCTGCATCAGCAGATAAGACGTCGGAAGACCAAGGCCAGGATTTAAACCACAGTGCCAAGGACATCCACGCTGTTGGTTCGGATGAGGAATTTGCACAGGCCCTCGATGCTAGGCGCCTGAAACTCAACCTGCCACAAGCAAACGAAACTGAAGATTGGGAGAAACTGGATGCAAAAATCGTCCAAAGACTCGATGCACTGATAGGGAAAAGCACCCTGGAACACAAACTAGCCACATATGGGGACATTGTGTATGCCACATGTAGAGACGCCTATGGAGCAAAACTACCCAAAGAGAAAACACCTCCAAAAAAATCCAGACGCCAAGAAAAGATGGACAAGATCAGGGTCCAAAAGAAAAACCTCAAGATGCAAATGAAGACCGCATTGCCAGCTGAAAAACAAGGCTTGGAAAAACTGTGGAAAGACCTGAAAGAAAAACACAGCGCCCTCAGCAAAGCGGAATCTGCGAGGAAGAGGAAGAGCAAAAAGAAGAAGACACAAGAGCGCTTCTTCAGAGACCCCTTCCAGTTTGCCAGAACACTGTTTGAGCAGCCAAAATCTGGGACCCTAAGTGTGGACAAAGGAGTTCTTGAGCAGCATCTGAGGAAAACATACTCTGACCCACAGAGCAAAGCACCACTCGACATTCAAGGTCTGGTGTGGCCAACCAACCCTGAGGAACAGTTCAATGGCAAGCCTCCAACGTTGGCGGAAATCAAGAAGGTGGTCGACAAAGCCAGAGCCAAATCATCACCAGGGCCAAACGGAATACCTTACCAGCTTTACAAGAAATGTCCCAAGGTGCTGGAGTGGCTCCACAGGCTGCTGCGATCAGCTTGGAGAAACCAGAAGATCAGCGGCCAGTGGATGACGGCAGATGGTGTGTACATCCCCAAAGAGCAAAACTCAAGTGACATCAGCCAGTTCAGGCCAATATCACTACTGAACGTCGAAGGGAAAATCTTCTTCTCTGTCATGGCAGCAAGGCTGACCAAGTACCTGATGGAAAACAAGTACTTGGATGTGTCAGTCCAGAAAGGTGGCATCCCAGGCGTGGCTGGCTGTGTAGAACACGCCACAATGATCTGGGACGCAATCCAAAAAGCAAAAACAGAAAAGAGAGACCTGGACGTAGTGTGGCTTGATCTGGCAAACGCATATGGATCTGTGCCCCATGAGATGATACAGTTGGCTCTTGAGATGTACCATGTGCCAAAGAACATCCGCGACATGCTCAAGAAGTACTTCAATGGCTTCTCAATGCGGTTCTCTACCAAGGAGTACACAACAGACTGGATCAACTTGGAAGTGGGTATTGCAATGGGCTGTGCAATTTCCCCAATACTGTTCGTGCTGGCAATGGAACTCATCTTGAAAGCAGCAACAAACAACGCGAGACAAACAGACCTTGGCGATGGATACAAGATGCCTCCTCTCAAGGCCTTCATGGATGACACTACAGTGATTTCATCCAGAGAAGACGAGACACGTCATGTGCTGGAGAGGCTGGACGACATAGTTGCCTCATCCAGAATGAAGTTCAAGCCAAAGAAATCACGGAGTCTCTCACTGAGGAAAGGAAAAGTGGCCGGATCTGTGGTCTTCAGTGTTGCCAACCAGGCCATTCCAACAGTCACAGAAGAACCAGTCAAGAGCCTTGGAAGATGGTATGATGATACGCTGAAAGACACACAAAGAGCAAAAGAAACCAAGCAGATGGCGGAGGAAGGCTTGGAGACCATTGACCAGTGTGGGCTCCCTGGCAAATACAAGGTCTGGTGTCTGCAGTTCATGCTGATACCAAAGCTCCTATGGCCTCTGATGATATATGACATCTGCACCAGCATAGTGGAGGCAATGGAAGCCAAAATCAACAAGTTCACAAGGAAATGGCTTGGTGTCCCACCCTGTCTGACTGACATAGCGCTGTACTGTCGCCAAGCAAAGCTGTAACTACCACTGAAATCCATCCTGGAGGAATACAAAGCAGGGAAGATCAGACTTCAAAGCATGCTGGAGGACTCAGGAGACAAGGTGGTAGAAGCAATCAAGCCCCAGCTGAAGACAGGCAGAAAATGGAAAGTTCAAGAGGCGATGGATTCTGCAAAAGAAAGTCTCAAGATCAGAGAAATAACAGGACACACACAGACCAACAGACAAGGACTGGGGGTGACCAAAACTGAATGGTGGTCAAAGGCCAAAGGAAAAGCCAAAAGAGACATGATGATTCAGGAGATGAGAAAAGAAGAAGACCAAAAAAGACTTCAAAAAGCAGTCCAGCAGAGCCAGCAAGGGCAATGGACAACGTGGGAGAATGCACTCCAAAGAAGTCTCACTTGGAATGACATTTGGCACATGGCCCCTCTCAGGATCAGCTTCATTCTCAGATCTGCATATGACCTTCTGCCCTCAAATGCAAACCTGGTGAAGTGGGGGAAAACAGACGATCCTGCATGCCCCCTCTGCCATGAAAAACGAACAGTGGAGCATGTCCTAAGCTCATGTAAAGTAGCCCTGGCTCAAGGAAGGTACACATGGAGGCACAACCAAGTGCTCAAAGGATTGTACAAGTAGTCTGGGCTAGTACCAACACCACAAAAGGGAAAATCAGGACTCCAAAAGCACCCACAACATTCTTCACGGCAGGAGGCAGCAAATCATGGCCAAGAACAACAGTGCCACTCGAAACATGCAGGCAGAGTCTGCTGGACGGGGCAGATGACTGGGAGTGCACTGCAGACCTCCCAGAATGGAAGAGTCACCCAGAGATCATCAGCAAGAGTGGCATGAGACCAGACATAGTAGTCCACTCTAAGTCAACCAAGCAGCTGATCATGATCGAGCTCACGGTGCCATATGAGAACAGAATGGAGGCAGCTCAAATCTACAAGACTGAAAAGTATGCTGATCTGGCAAACAGCCTGAGGAGAGAAGGCTATCAGGTCAAAGTCCTCACTGCAGAAATTGGAGCTAGGGGATTTGTAGGAACGTCTGCATACAGCCTCATGAAACAGCTCTCAGTTGCAGGGAAGGAAAAAACCAGAGCCCTGAAAGCAATGGCAGAAGCGGCAGAGAGGTGTTCAAGCTGGATCTGGTCAAGGAGGAACAAAAGTGAACTTCATAAGGCTTAATTTCCCTACAAATATCAGGTGTCCCTGTGGCTCAGTGGTTAAAGCGCGAGTCATTAAGTGGAAAATGAGCATGTCCAGAGGGTCATGGGTTCGAATCCCAGCCATGGCTCGTCCCAAGATGGGAAAAAAAAAGGGGCAGCAGAGGGACATCCGGAGTCATGAACCGGGTGTGGCCCAACCCCCCTAGAGTGTCAGGAGATAAGGGCCGAAACACTTGATTGAAGGGGGCTTCTCTTCTGAGGACTCTCTGCTGCCACGCTCTCCACGAGTTTCTTTCTACTGTCCCACCTGACATGACTTTGAGTTCCTGAAAAAGATTAACATTTTTCATCTGATCTAAGATTTTATGGAAGAAAGATTTTTACTGGAGTTTCTGGTACACTTTTAGAAGATGTATTTTAAAGAGATGTGTGAAAGTTGTGTGTTTTTTTGTGTGCGTGTGTTGTTTTTTTTTTTTGATGACTTGTGGGTTCGTTTTAGTGTGGTGACAGCCCTGATATGGCCCTTTGCGGTCGGCTGGGCTATAAGCAGTATTACCTTACCTTACCACAAAGCCTGCATCTCTCTCTCTTATCCATTTGTGCATATACTCTTACACAAAAAGACCTAGAATGGAGTCTGTTAGATATGAAAAGATATGGTTTTGCTTGAAAAGATTAATTTTCAAGATTTTTTTCCTGGCATTCTGATTGTCTGTTATATGAATTTTAGTCTGCGTGTTAGATGTTTCTTGAAGCTTTAATAAATAAAAAATTTGCAAAGGGAGATGCTTAGATCAACTAATTGATTCATGTAAATCTTAAATAAATGTTAGCGAACCGCCCAGAGAACCGTGGACAAATGAGTCACAAGACAAAACACTACGCGTTTCGACCTCTTAGGTCTTCTTCAGGCAAGATACAAACAAATAGGACAACCAAAATTCACTTAGCTTTGATCGCTTCAGAGTTCAGCCCAAGGAAGGCGTTGAATGAGAACGAGGCTGTTGTTGATATTCTTCAGTGTTCATCAGAGCATTTATAAACCAAATTAAAATATCCATCTCCCTTTGCAAATTTTTTATTTCTCACTCAACGTCTTCCTTGCGCTGAACTCTGAAGCGATCAAAGCTAAGTGAATTTTCGTTGTCCTATTTGTTTGTATCTTGCCTGAAGAAGACCTAAGAGGTCGAAACGCGTAGTGTTTTGTCTTGTGACTCGTTTGTCCATGTTTCTCTGGGTGGTTCGCTAACATTTATTTAAGATTTGCTTAGATTTCCACCTGCAGTCATCTCACTTTGCAACTAGATCAATTGATTCATGGTCATCAAGATGATGGCATGTGTGTGTATTGAATAATGTTTTTGACTGTGGTAATGTTTTTAGAGCTGAATTCATTCCTTCTATAAATGCCATGACAACTACAAAACCCTTTGCTGTGGTGCAGTTGATGTTACAGTTTCCTTAAAATACAAACCAATAAGCCTAGAGCATCGTCACTTCCATCCTCTAGCAATGGTTACTTCATTTTACATGTTAAAGTGAATATAAAGGCCGCCATTCCTCTTTTTTGATTTTAAACAAACACACACGTTTCTGCTCTATCCATCTTCTCCTCGCACTGCTATTTGACTTTTCCCATAAACAGTCACAGCCAGATTCATCACCAGAAAGATCAGTGTTTTCAGATTCAATCTTTGCAAGTCACCAGCTTCTTCTACCCTGCAGTATCCCAACAGACTACAGCAATTTCTTGATCAGTAATTTCATATTGCATGATTGACCACCTGGTTTACTGCATCATGGACCATTTGATTTATTTATATTTTGCCATAAAGTTAATTCTTCACATGCATCTAGATGCATGATGAAGCCATTACACTTCGATATTCTTCAGTGTTCATCAGAGCATTTATAAATCAAACCGTAGGACCTTCTGTTAAAAAATCTGAGGGTCATTTGGTGAAATTTGAGGGTCCATACTATTAACATAAAAATTTGAAGAAATTCTTAGTTATGCAATAATGCTACACCAACACACTCATCCATTTTGCTACACAACAGTATGGAAAAGCACACACAGACAAGTATCAAAATAAACATTCACGCAGCTACTTTCAAACCAAAGCCAAATAAGCCCTCCCCTTCACATTTCTTTCTTCCATGAAGAAAGTTTTCAATTTAATGAACAGATACTCTTCTCCATGAAAAAAAACAAAAGGTAGGGAAGAGGGGAAGGAAGGGGGCTCTAAAATAGGACTTTCTCACCAAATCTTGCTAAGTTAGGACTTTGCCAAATCATTTTTCCGATGTGTACAACACCCTTGCATCAAGTTGGGAATCGCTACTTTTTAAGTGGCATTCTACTTTAAGTTGTTGAAGTCAGCCAACTGCAAAACTTTGAAAAATCAGCCACATTAGTTTGCATGTGTTAATGTTTGTGCAATCTTTATCCACCGGCACACGAACTAAAAAATGGAATGGGATTTAATGCGCATACAAGATTTTTTACATCAACGGCCTTGGTGGTAATATGAACGTTGATGCTATGTTTGTCGATCTTTCAAAAGGAAAATTGAAAACAAGATCAACTTACATTGCAGAAGTGCCCATACCTTTGTCAATTTCTTCCCAGAAACGAGAAGAATAAGTTGATTTCTTCAACAAAATCAGAGATGGACTTTTGCATCCAGCCAGTGTTTGGTGGAAAGGAGCCACTGAATCAAAACTGTTGATTATTTCTTTCCTACAACCAGTGTGAAGACCTGGATACACAGGGGGTCCAAACACCTAGGTTGAAGTGTTCGACCGCATTCTTCAACAAAAACTGAGTTGCAGTATATCTCTTGAAGAGTTTGCAACTTTCTTCCTGAAACAAAGCAGCAGAAAAACGATCGTACCCACAACTGAAAAAAAATGTGCATCCCAGGGACCCTTTGTGTGAAAATCTATGCATAAAGTATCCCCAGTGTGCACTGTGCAGACAACTCTTTTGTGACATGCTTATTTAGTTAAACACACAACACAAATCATGAAATAACGAGGTTGGGGTCATCTGAGATGAGAAGCATGTGAATTTTCTTTGACATTTGTTGTCCCACTCTCCTGCCCGTCTCCAAAATGCCAGCACCTCGACGAACCTTCCAAGACAAAGTATATCAATGATCAATGTTAGAGGAATAAATTTTGGGAAGACTGGTTACTCTAAAGCCTATGAAATAGAATGCTTTACTACATCAGTCTTATACACCTTCACAACAACAACAAAAATTTAATTTATATATACATATGTATAGAGTGTTACTGAGTAAGAGAAGCATGGTTTGCTCTGTCTGCCAGTCAAAAAGGGAGATGATAGTAAGGTTTTTTTTTCCTGTGTTAAAGAGAAAATATGGTTGTGTAAGGGGAAGTCGGAGTGAGCTGTTTGGGGAGTACTGCATAAAGACAGAAAAAACAAAACAAACAAACAAACAAAAAAAAACATTGTATTCTTTTCTTTTAACCTTTTCCCTTTGTAAAGAAGGATCTCTTTTCCAACTTCAATGATCTCAGATCATTGTAAAAGAAATACTTATAAGTTAAGAAACACTTTTCCAAGTTTAAAAGTACATCTCAAAATATTGCAAACGAAGCAATAGAAAAGCAATTCTACAAGAGTGATATACATGAAGATATACTGAAGTCTGTTACATTTGCAGACTATTGCAATCAAACTGTAGCAGGGGAATTTAGGTAAGAAAACCATAACAATATAAAAATGTACTTATAAATGCAAACAAAAACCAAACAAACATTAAATCAGACATGAATAAAAATTCACCCACCAAAAATAAACAAATGTTACTACTGAAATTAGTTTTATAATAAACTTACCTATCCAAACAAACGCCTTATCCCCACTTGGCAAGTTACATCGCCACACGTCAGGATTCTCATAAAAGATAAAAATGGAGAGCGGGAGCTAACTCTATGCAACCACCAATTGAGCACGAGTGATTACCCTTAGTGAACTCACAACACTACGATCTGATCGACTGAGTTCAGTTTTCACCCCTTTTTTGCTAAGCGGGGAGGGGGGAGGGTGCAACAGAGTTTGGACTGGTAAATAAAACTACTTTTAGTAGTGAAATTCCTTTTCATCATACTTACCTGTCCAAACAAAATGGCTGAATATCGAAAAGGATGATGGAAACAAGCTCACCTGAGACAACATTCTGAACCAATGAGCATATGGCTGACCGTGACTCCACAAGAGATGGCGCCAAATGGCCATGTCTGGATGATCAAGCCTAGCCCCCGCTCTCACTCAAGTGTTTCAAAACAAAGAGCCCAATCAAAAAAAAAAAAAAAGCCCCCTTGGAACAGGAAACGGAGAAGACCAAAGCCAGTAAGGTCAAATAGGCCCCAAAAAGACCAACTGGAATAATATGGGATTTAAGAACCCAACTTCAAAAAGGTGCTCTCACACACGCACAAACACGCACACACACACACACACATATATATATATAGATATGTGTATGTGTGTGAGTGCATCTCAAAATGGAATCTAGAGCCTTGAGTCTTATCCAATTGATTACACACACAATGAACAAGTGTGCCACCCGATACTCCACACAAAAGGTTGCATTCAAACACACAAAAGGAGCAGAACCCCCAAAATCTATCCAAAAAAATAATCAACAAAGTGGAAAAGCACATATATACCAGGCCGAAAGTTATAAAAAGCACTACCAGATGCCGACTGACAGGGGCTGGGAAGCAAGACACTCCACTACAAAATGGAAGCAACAATGTGCAACAAAACGCCAATCTAAACCCGTCCAAGTGTTACAATGGTAACACTAACATGCTAGGTTACAAAGGTAAGCATGACAGTTATAATAATAATAAGTATCTGTATGGCACAATTCTAGTTGAAAACTACTCATTGCAGTTTCATAAGCCATTCAGACCCTCATTCTTTCACATAAAACTGAAATTATGGTGTACATAGAATGTGGGAAAAGCATTGTACGAAATGCTATGCTGAAAAGATCAGTCTTGCTGTGCTTCGCAAACAGAGAAGCACCTCAGGGGTCCAGATAGGATTTTAGCTGTGTTGTGAAAACAGAAAAATATCTGGGAAGTCCAATCTACAGGAACAAAAGAAACTCGAAGCTTGCAAACAGTCTCCGTTGAGAACTTTGGTGGTGAAAAAGCCTGCTCAGATCTATAACAGGACACCACGTTCTGTTCTACAGAACCAGGAAAAATCGTGAAAGACATCTCTGAAACTGCATCCCACTTGAACATAAGAACCTCCAGTTTGGAAGGATCAGCTGAAATTTCGGTCTGAACAGGTAACACCATCAAGAGAGGGGGGTTAGAAAGGAAAATGTTAAGGCTTTCCTTTTACACAAAGAGTACCACTAGCAAAGACCAGAAAGATGTATCGAATGATTGCGCCAGTTTCAAAAGATACAGGTTTGCATGTCCACAATGCCTGGCACAAGGACCAAAGATAAGTATCTAACATCTGGGTAACAGCATTTGATGTGAAACGTCAAGTGAACGTTGTTAATAAACGGTACTCATATCAAAAAAAAAAAAAAAGCTTCACAGAAGGAAAACCAGAACAAGCGAAAGCATTTAGAAAGGCCTCGGCAAACAGAGAACCTTGTATAAAGTTCTAGGAAAACCAGCTCGAACAAAACCAATTTCTCGTTAAAAAAAAAGGATAAATGTGCACACAGCTCGCAGGAGGAGCAGAGGAATTGAGACAGAATTGGGCAGCGACTCTGAGACAAGCTTTTTCTGTTTTGTTTTGTTTGGTTGCCGCTTTAACAAGTAAAAAATGTTAACTTGGCAAAGGTCCTTCATAAACAACACTTTCATCAACATCAACAATTGCAAAATGAACATTGTTTCTTGCTCCTGTCCTCCAACATACACACTGAACATACCTTGGAACAGACGATCAGAGTCCACCCTGTCCTCCCTGCCATTGTCATCCAGGGCTCTCCTCTCCCTTTCATTCACAGGCCCCCTTGGGGTTGCACCATCACAGTTGCTCCATAAGAGTGAGCAGCATCACAAAGGCATAAGAGTGAGCAGCATCACAAAGGCAAACTCAACCGAGGCACCACTGTCACACTTGTAGAACCCAACTGTTCCCATTCTTTACAAGGCACTCTGGGAAAGAAAGCACAGACCAAGCTGGGGGGAGCACTGGCCTGTCTCCATAAACCCTGGGACCGTTGTCGACACGGCATGGAAGGGAGCATTGGGTGCAGCTCTTGCCAGAACAGGCGGATCGTCAATATTAGAGCAAATGGAAAGAAAAAATCAAGCGCCAAGTCAAACTAGTCCAGCCTGTGCATAAGTGACAAGGCATGAATGGAGTAAAACCAGTATAGGATATGCCTGAGTTGTGTGTATGTCTAAGACAAGTAAGGTCTCCAGCACTCAACACATTACCAATGAGAAAGAGGTGAAGTCATGTTTACAACTGACTTGGTAGACGCAAGGGCATTCTGCCTGGATGGTGACTGTAATGAAAAAGCCAGGCAAAAAAGCTTTCTTAATTCTCTTGGACCGTCAAAGATGAAAAAATTCTCTTTGAACGCAAAGGCCGAGCGAAACCATGGGGCGTTTTCGAGAATCCATAACGTGAGTCCAACGCAACAAGAATGAGAGTCGAGAGGGGAGTGTTCTCTTGCTAAGGAAAAGGAGAAAACTGAACTCAGTTCATCATATTGCAATGGTGCGAGTTCACTAAGGGGTGATCACTCATACTGGCTTGGTTGAGTTGAGTAAGCTCCCCTTCTCCATTTTTCAAATTTTTTATGAGGGATACTGATGTGTGGCGATGTTCCTCGCCAAGTGGGGACGACATTGTTTGGACATGTAAGTATGGAGGAAAAACAAACATACACACACATCCATACCATATGGAAGAGCTGATAACTTCATATTATTCTACTTCATCATTTTTGGCTCACTGCAGAAAAAAGAAAGGAGAACGCATGGGAACGGAATACTGCTCAAAGATTAGATGAGCAAGAACACACTAGTCCAGACTTTTTTTTCATCATTTCCCATTTCTGTAGTCTTTAGTTAATATATCTATTCCCTTATTAGAGTTTAATTGTGCCCCCTGCAGTACAATGTGGCCTCCCGGCTTAGCAGATGTGTAGTATAATGGATTAGTTTGCTGCAGTGACACCCCCTGATAAAACTCAAACTTTCTGTCTGTTTTCTGAACTGTTCCTTCGGTTCTTTCTTTCTTTTTTTTGTAATATTTCCTGCTGGGTTTCTCCTTTCATGCTGCAATCTTACAGCAGAAAGAAAAGGAAAGAAATGTAAAGTAACAATCTGTTTCGTCAATCTCTTCACCGAAGACATGCTGTATTACATATGAATAAGAGCCTACATGATCCTGCCTTTACAAGTGAGAAGAGGAAACATAGCAACATCAAACTCAAGAATTCATAAAACCAATGAGATCATGGTTTGAAACAACTTTTGAAAAAGTGGCAATTGTCCATTTTTCAAACCTGCCAGTTTACCAATTCTAGCTGTCCAGGAATATCATGGCTGTTCACAGTAATTACTATAACTTGCAAATAAAAATTTCTCTAGACCATAATGTATGACTGACATGCAACCAATGGGTTACACTAGTGTATATGCCAGACTTGGTAATGGCTAACCTACTGGATATAGATGCAGGATTCATATAATTTGATAAAATTTCAAGGAAATCAGTTTTTCAATTATTGAAAAATGACATGATCCATCAAAAACACAGAGCACTCACTGAAAGATGTCATTGAATATGAGCACAGACTTGCTACCAATACTCATGACCAAATGATACCTTTCAAGGTTGCCATCTTGTCCTATCATTTTTCAGGCTACATCTGGTCTCTGCCATTACTGCCCATTTTCAGGCTTCTGTGAAAAAAAAAAAAGATGCAGGTACTTGCAACAACAATTTTCATGTGCTCTGGACAAAAAGTCTAATGTGGGTCTTGAAATGCTATAATCTCAGGAACATGTGAAGCATCTCCAAGGAATTTATGAGTCCTGCATCACATGTTTTAGAGGCTACTGACCATAATATTCTCTGTGACTTTCCAAGCTTCATCTGGACCGGGGTATTTGGCATAGGCCTGTCAAGACAAATGGTACAGCATTCATTAAAAAAAAACCAATATACATACTTTGAACCTTAGTTTCAAAAGGAGGCGACTGAGGGCGGAAAATGATGCAAATTTTAAAAATAAAGGGTATTAGTTCCGCCACATGATACAGACAAACAGATTACAGGACAAAACACAATGCATTTCAACCTCGTTGGTCTTCTTCAGGCAAAAACAAACAACATTTAGGACAATAGAAACGAAGAACGAGCAACCACGCATCTTCTCATATCCGCCGCAAAATGGGTGTTGGATGAAAATGAGGCCGTTGAGAAGGGGATCATGGGAATTGAAATAATAATGATGACAATAATAATAATGGTAACAATAGTAATAATAGTAATGATGATGAAAACTTGTAAATAATAAGAGGAATTCTGTTCATCTTTTGGTGACAATATGATGACAATAGTTGTAGTATTAACCTGTTCCCTGCCTGGGACGAGTAACGCTCGTCCAGAAAACCGAAAATCACTACGCCCGGGACGAGTGTGTCTCGCCGTAACTTCATCACGGAAAGCAGAAAAATCTACTTGGGAGACGACCATCTAAAATGTTCTCACCTCTTCTACTGGTATCAAGGAACGGCCCCTTTCCCTTCACGCGAGCAGCCAGCTGACCATATGTTATGCAAATTGCGAGTTGAGAGGTTACAGCTGATAAGCATATTCAAGATGGCAGCTCAACCTAGCACTTCGTCGACGCGTCCCGTTTTCAAGCGTTACACTGCGCTTGGTGTTTTAGATGACGTTCTAAATGATAAAGAAAGTCGTAGAAAAGACCTTTGAGGATCAGATCCTGATACAGTCAAACCTCTATTATAAGACCTTCAAAATGTCGGTCTTAAATTGGAGGGGTCTTACAATGGAGATAGGCACCGACAGTTGTAGAAACAAACACTTTCTCACAGATGAATTCTCCAAGCACAGAAAGTCTCAAGAACACTGAATGCATACTGGAAACATGTATACTTTTCACAGATAAATGCAAATACAATGTACACAAATCTGGGTCTTGCCAACTTCATAACTTCGAGCAATCGATATAGCAGTTTCACCACCACGACTTCTTTTAATCACCTCCACTGTCTCTTCTAAGTTCAGTGGCTTTCTCTTTCGTGTTCCGCATGTTTTGCCTACGATCTCTGCCATCTTTCTTTTAACAAGAGAAGCGACTCTTGATTGGGGGCAGCTCTGCAATTGTTTCCCTTGACTCATGGTCGTACACAAATGCTGCGATGGTCGTAAATTTCAACAAAACAGAGGTCGCAAGTCGCATTTTAGAGTAAGTCGCTTAAGAGGGGTCGTTTTAATAGTAAAATGCATCCGTGCAAAAAAATTCAGTCTGAAATGAGAGGAGGTCTCTTAACAGAGGTTTGACTGTACTAGCGATGAGGAGGAGACGATGGGAATCAGCACCATTCACTTTTATCAGAGATACATGCTGGTGATGACGTGCCTTCATTGTTAGTTGCACATGACAGCAGTGAATACAACGCCATTAGCGAGGGTGACGAAGCGGAAATAGCCGAACCCATGCCATCAACGAGCACTGCACGCCCTCCTGTCATGACCGGAGAGGGTCGTGGATGTGGTAGGGGCTCAGGACGAAAGCGAGGGTCCCGTGGAAGCGGCCGGGGGGTAGCTGGTCTGAAAGTCAACTGTGCCCATTTTAGGCTGCACAGAGCTCCAGTCTTCAGTTTCTTCATGACCTGAAACCAGATTCAGGCAAGTAGCTCTCTTTTTCTTTTCTTTTTTTGTTTTTTTTGTTTTGTTACTACTTGATTCTTCCTTCCTCCACTATTTATTTTCTGTATTTCTCTTCTTTACCATATTTCGTACTGAAATCACATAATTATGGCAAATAATGACTGTATGGATAGGTGGGACTCTGTGAGTGTGTGGGTGTGTGTGCATGTATGTGCGCACATGTGTGCCTAAGCATTGTTTATTTCTGTATGCAAGTTTTCCAGAGAAGTTTGTTCATTTTGTAAAGCACAGAAGCACTCGTCCACAGCAGTTGGTTTTTTTTCATGCCATTGTGGTGTTTTTACATTCATGTGTGTGTGATACTGTTAGTGTGTGTTTGTGCATATCTGTACATGTGTGTGTGTGTGTGTGTGTGTGTGTGTGTGTGTGTGTGTGTGTGTGTGTGTGTGTGTGTGTAGGCTGTTTGTGTGTATGCATATGTGTGTGTGTGTGTGTGTGTGTGTGTGTGTGTGTGTGTGTGTGTGTGTGTGTGTGGGTGGGTGTAAATGTGTGTGTGTGTGTGTGTGTGTGTGTGTGTGTGTGTGTGTGTGTGCCCAATTGTGGGTCTGCTTACTCTGTGTGGTGTGTGTGTGTGTAAATTGTGCATGTGTATGTGTGTGTGTGTGTGCCCAATTGTGGGTCTGCTTACTCTGTGTGTGTGTGTGTGTGTGTGTGTGTGTGTGTGTGTGTGTGTGTGTGTGTGTGTGTGTGCCCAATTGTGGGTCTGCTTACTTATCTTGAAACTTTTATTCTGTTTTTCAGATTCTTCTTCAGTTTCTGCATTTCAACGACAAAGCAGCCTTGCCAGTCGAAGGTGATCCAGGGTACGACTGGCTCTACAAGATCCAACCCATTCTGGATCATCTGCATGAAAAGTTCTGGGAAGTTTATTTTTCCATTCTACAGTGTGTTTTTTTTCTCAAGTGTGCGTGTGTTCATGATTTTGTCAATGCTGTGTGACCAGACCGAGTGCCACCAGTGAAAGAAGACCAAGTGGAGTATAGAATGAATCTCAACGTTTTGGACAGACATAAAAAAAAGAGCACCGTCCCCTAAAATTATGAAGCAGGGAATGCAGACAACTTGAGGATTATGTCCAAGACTGTACGGAGTGACGGACCGTTTCCCGTCCAGTCACAAATTTTCATGCAACCGTGCTAACCGGAAGGTAGTCGTCCGGAAGCCGGTTGAAAAGTTTACCTGACTGCTGCTCACCTGCGCACTGCTAAAGCCGGGTGAGCTGAAACGGTTAGGCAGTCTCTGCAGTGATTCCGGCGACGCAACTGGAGGGACTCCATCTGTTTTTGGTAGCAGTCAGGTATTTATCATTCAATGTTTATTCATTAGCAAACCGAAACCGTATTCCCGTTTAGGAGCAACTGAAATTTCCTCAGCACACTGTGAAGGTTTTGTTTAGAAAAGAAAAGTATTTGTTGTATTCTGTTATCCTATGATTTGATAGGGTAGCAAAATGAAATTATTTCGGAATACATGAATAGATGAAGTGAGTGTTAAAGGAAGTGGTCTTCAGGAAAAAAAAAAAGGTTTTGTTTATTCTGTGACTTAACTAGTTACGAACTTCATGATGGAAAAAAGATGTTGAGTTTTCCAATGTGGTTTAGCTAGTTCATAGCTTTACGAAAAGAAAAAGAGTTTTGATGCTATGGATAATAAGCTCCCAAAGTGAGCAACAGAGACTTCATATATGCTGGTTTTGATTTTTGATGTGGATGAGTATTTAACTCACTCTTGATATGAATATTGAATAGTTGCGTGTGTTAAACAAGAGTGTGTGGAAATCTTTCCCTTACATATATTGAAGTAGATGAATCTTTTGGAAAAAAGATACCTTCTAAAACCTGGTGATCATATGAAATGAAATGAACATTCTTGTTGTGTTACAAGAAAAAGAAATGAACATTTTGTCGTGACATTCATAGTTTGATGAAAAGTAATCACTGATTGTGTGTAATGAATTGTATTCATGGTTTATTGAAGAGGGTCTAGGTGGGAATCCTTTCCCCAATTTGGAAAACTAGATTTTTGAAAGGTTTATATTGAGATCCTTTCCTGGGTAGTGTTGTGATTCCGGAAAAGGGAATGTTGTAGTGTTATGATTCCGGAAAAGGGAATGTTGTAGTGTTGAAGAAAGAATATGCTGATGTTTGTCTCAAGTTCTAGTGGAATGTGATGTGGCTAATGAATATGAATGTAGTCGTGATTGTAATGAATAGTAGCCATGATAATCAAGGTAGTTAATCAGTTTCCCCCAGGTAGAAGTGTACCCTGGACTGAAGGGGACTGGCTGCCACTTTCTGAGGGTCGGGGCCGTAGCCGTGTTCTACCCCCTTGTTCTCCACCTCGTGTCGGTGTTGAGAGGCCGGCCTGAGTGCCGACAACTACCCTACCTGCCACTGCGCCCGGGACCAACAACCCGCTGAGCCAGTTAGGCTGGAGACGCAGCTGCTGCCAAGCCAGAGCGCTGCTCCTGAGATTTGAACCAGCGACCTGTTGGCTAGGCCATCGCTGCGTTCTGTGTTTTTGTATGTGAGCCACAGCTTCTGTGTGAGACTGTCGCCTTGTCATCAGCAGAGACGCCGTGAGTGTGGTAGTGATTTTGAGCCACAGCTCTGTATGTGATGTTCTAGTAGTCCTGTGTCGGACTTGACTCCGTAGACGACGTCTACGTCATCTGTGTCGTCTTCATCATCTTCATCGTCTTCGTCCTCTTCATCGTTTTCGTCGTCGTCATCGTCTTCGTCGTCGTTGGAACCAGCAGCGCTAGTAGACAGCGAATTATATAGAGATAATAAAAAAATCACAATGCCACTCATCTAATTTTCGGCCACGTGGCCTTTTTCAAGAGAAAAAAACAAAAACAATCCAACTACGTGATGTCCATCTTTGGCAACTGCAACAAAAACAATCCAACTACGTGATGTCCATCTTTGGCAACTGCAGTTGCCAAAGATGGACATCACGTAGTTGGATTGTTTTTGTTTTGTAACATGCAAACACTGCAGGAGCCGATATAAGTCCAAAAGGCATCCTGACAAACTGGAATAGACCCATGTGTGTTGTAACATGTGTATGTGTGCAGAAACTGTTCTTTTTTTGTAAAACCACCATTGGTACATCCCTGTCCATCCCCTAATGGCCAACAAAACTAGATTATATTATATAGCATCATAGCTTGGGGTAAAAGGAAAGAGAAGCCATAAAATCTAAGTCATATGTCAACAAACAGATAAGCAGTGATTGAGGTATTGAACCTACCCCAAAGAGTAAAATTATGCCCCTTTCTAGTAGAATTGGGGTACCCCCAGTAACATACAGATTGTTACACAGAGGGACATTTACTGACGACAATATGAATCCCAGGTGTTTGTAATGTTGTTGAGCAAACACAAAAAGATATTTTTGCTGTGTTTAGTGTGCTTTTATGAGCTGAATTCTTCTAAAACTCTCAAATTGAAAATAAAACAAAAACTGTTTCATCATATGTTACTAGTGTGAACCATTATCATCACCAAAAAATTAAATTAGAATGATGTGAGATTGTAAACAAGGGTATAACGAAGTAATTCACAAAAAATCCAACAAATAACTCAATAAATGGATGAGTAATGTACATGTTAGTGAACATACCGTGAAAAGCATGATTATGCCCCTTTTTACCTAAAAAATAGTACCCCCAATTATGAGCAGATTATCATCAAGAACAACATTCCTTGGGATTTATATGACTGTCATGTGTTAGTGCTGATGTTGAATAATTAGTCACACCACTTTTTCATTGTTTTCACTGATTTTATATGATGCAATTTGTTTTTGTATACTTGAAAACTGTTCTTTTTGTAAAACCACCATTCATTATATCCCTGTCCATCCCCTAATGGCCACCAAAATTAGATTATCGTTATATAGCATCATAGCTTGGGGTACAGAGAAAGAGAAGCCATAAATTCTAAGTCATATATCAACAAATGAATAAGCAGTAATTGAGGTACTGAACCTACCCCAAATAGTAAAATTATGCCCCTTTCTAGAATTGGGGTACCCCCAGTAACATACAGATTGTTACACAGAGGGACATTTACTGACAACAATATGAATCCCAGGTGTTTGTAATGTTGTTGAGCAAACACCAAAAGGTATTGCTGCTGTGTTTAGTGGGCTTTTATGTGCAGAATTCTTCTAAAACTCTCAAATTGAAAACAAAACAAAAACTGTTTTATCACATGTTACTAGTGTGAACCATCATTATTACCAAAAAATCAAATTAGAATGGTGTGAAATTGTAGACAAGGGTATAAAGAAGTAATTCACAAAACATCTAACAAATAACTCAATAAATGGATGAGTAATGTACATGTTAGTGAACATACCGTGAAAAGCATGATCAAGCCCCTTTTTACCTAAAAAATAGTACCCCCAATTATGAGCAGATTATCATCAAGAACAACATTCCCTGGAATTTATATGACTGTCATGTGTAAGTGCTGATATTGAATAAATAGTAAGACCACTTTTTCAGTGTTTTGACTCATTTCATTTGGCACAATGTGTTTGTGTATACTCCAAAACTGTTATTTTTGGTAAAATTTTTATGATTATGTCAATTTCTGCTACACTAATTATCAACATAATCAAGTCATTTTGACAGGACATTATAGATCAATGCATAACAACAAAACATGCCAAAAATCCGAAAGATTTGCCAAGAAATAAGTGAGAAGTAACCATTTTACTGAACCTACCCAAAAAAGCAAAATTTTACCTATGCACACAGTTATTCAAATGTGCTATTATACTGTGGCAGTGAAGGGGTTAATAGTGTCTAAACACTGAAAAGGGATTGAAGGGCAGTAAAACAGTAGGGCTTGTTTGTTTGTAATTATTATTTAATGGTATGATATATTAGTGATGGTAGTGATTATGGTGGTGCTTAGTAGCAAGGAACAGAAATGATACAAAAAAACAACAAACTTAATGGGTGGTGATTATGATGATAGTAGTTATATGTGGGGATGTTAGCAATGATGATAATGATTGGAAAGGAACGGGAGTGATCAAATGGCTATAATTGCTGCTGGAAAAAAAAAGAAAGAAAGAGAGGGCAGGGGGAGGAGGGAAAGCTCATACCTCTCCACCTACGCATACATATGCACAAGGAAAAGTAAACAGTATTGTTGGATGGTGATCACTGTCGTAAGTGAAATGATGTGTTGGCATTGATATAATAATGCTGATTGGGAAGAAATGAAAATGATCAATGAGACAAGGGGTAAGATGTCTTTAAACACACACACACACACACACACACACACACACACACACACACACACACACATACACACACACAAAGGGGGAAAAAACATGTGAACAGTATTGCTGGTGGATGATGATTATAATGAGACTAAATGTGAGAAGTGAGATAATGTTGGTATTAATATAATAGTATATTAATATAGTAATAAAGGTTCAAAAGGAATGGAAATGATCAATGAGAAGAGGGTTAACATGCCAACAACACAAACAACAACAACACACACACAAAGGGGATACCCTCCAAACAGAACTCATGGGTATTGATTATAACGGTAATAGTTATATGTGGGGATGTTGGTACTGATGACAATGATTGGAAAGAGATATTGGAAAAAAAGAAAAAAAAGGAAAGAAGAAAAGAGGCATGGGGGGAGAGAGGGCAGGGGAGCTCATATCTCTCCACCTACACATACGTGTGTACAGGGAGGAAGGTGGGGAAACTTACGCAAACAATATTATTGGAAAAGCAAACAGTGCTATTGGATGATGATCACTGTCATAAGTGAGATAATGTGTTGCCATTAATATAATAATGATGGTTGGGAAGAAATGGAAATGATCAATGACTGTTTGATAATGATCACTGTCAAAAGTGAAATAATGTGTTGGCGTTAATATAATAATGCCGGTTGGGACAAAAATGAAAACAACCTATGACTGTGGGATGATGATCATTGCCACAAGTGAGATAATGTGTTGGCATTAATATACTAACGGTGGTTCAGGAGAAATGGAAATGATCAATGACTGTTGGATGATGATCATTGTCATAAGTGAAATGATGTGTTGGTATTAATATATTAATGCTAGCTGTGACGAAATGGAAATAATCATTGACTGTTGGATGATGATCATTGTCATAAGTGAAATGATGTGTTGGCATTAATATAATAATGCTAGCTGTGACGAAATGGAAATAATCATTGACTGTTGGATGATACCATTGTCATAAGTGAAATACTGTGTTGGAATTAACCCGTTGACTGCCAGAGAATATTACAAACAAAGGCTTTTCCAGTGCCAGGGAAATCTAATGATTTGGGGGTAATAATTAACAAAAAATTCCAGCTCAGAAACTATAAAAGATACAAAAATGAAATATATATAATTTTTGAAGGACATTGAATGAAGATCTTGAATCTGGGCTTCTTTTGTTTTAATTTTGATAATAAAAGTATATTTAGGTATTTAGATTTGGATAGATTTTTTTGCACAATCAAAAACATATGTATTTACCACTACAGCTTCACATCCAAAAAAGAACACAAAGCAAAAAGTTGAAAATAAAGTTTGTATTGTCACACTACACCTGTAAATGAAAGTAAAACAGTTTAGAAGTCTATCAAGATGCTCACACTTCATGCAGACAGGTCAGTCCATGACCATACCCCCCTCCCCCCACCATGCCCCCTTGCTGGACTTCAACCCTCTCTTTCACTCCTCCTCTTCCCCTACCCTTCCCCCTGCCCCGTGTCAGGCCGCAAGCAGGCCGCACTCCCCTCTCGCGCTATCACGTCACTGGCCACTGGCACACAGTGCAGAGTACACACTAGGCTAGCTCGTTCGACGCTAGTAACCAGTCAGCTGAACACACTCTGAGATCGCACAGCCTGACTCAATAACTAACGAATATGGTCGGCAATTCCATCACTATCATCATCTCACCTTCATGTTCGAGTGAGTCGCTGAATAAAAGATTATTATCTTGTCAAAAATGATTAGCAGAGCCTGCTCAGCTGTGTAAGTACGTTGATTTGGTTGCTGCGCTTGTCGAAGGTTGCGCCGCCATCTTTGCAGGCGAGACAAAGTGCTGGCTGGTCATTCAGTCAGTGATGAGAATAAATGGTCTTTCCCATCACGTGTGGTCATTTGCATATTGTTTTAATACTACAGATATATAAGGCTTACTACGCACACTCTATATGAGTCCTTTGATAGAAATAGTAATGAATGAAAATTCAAGAAAAATGCATGACGTCAGTGGACGGCCCATAGGCACTGGGAGAGCATTTTTACTGCGCTGTCAGCTGACGGCTTATAAGCACTCTACGGGTTAATATAATAATGCTAGCTGTGACGAAATGGAAATAATCATTGATTGTTGGATGATGATCATTGTCATAAGTGAAATACTGTGTTGGCATTAATATAATAATGCTTGTTGGGAAGAAATGGAAATGATCAATAGCTGTTGGATGATGATCATTGCCACTTTCTTTTTAAAATTTACCAACCTTACTAAATAACTGATGTTGCATACTACACAGCCAACAGCTATGACTATTTCAGAGCTTTTACAAAGGGACACCTGATTATGTTGACAGAGAATCAAGTGTATTGTTACTGCTGTATACAGACTTTATCACTTACTAATACAGACATGATAAGTAAAATCATTAATAAATATTGATCTGAAACATGTTTTTCAAGGAAATCATTTGTTCATAGGTCACTTTTACCAAAGGAAATAATTTGGGTATATGCCAAAGTGAGCAAATAAGTTTAAAGAGCAACGCATTCTCTTGTATGTTTTGTAGAAAAAATGTCTGTCGTTATTCATCTTTAAATATACTGTGAGAATAAATGGAATTGTAAGCCTTTTCTAAAATCTTCCACAGCTTGAAAAATATAGCTTGTTCACTTCCTAATTTAAGCAGCAAACTGATCTATCTGGAAACAAATTAAAACAAACTAGCAATAAAGAGAAAATAAGATACATGCTTAGAAAACCTTACCAGACAGCATTTTTTAACTTCAATGTTGACCTTTCATAGCATTCATTCCTAACTGCAATCTATTTTACTGTTTAAGATAATAGTGTAATATTACTCTACAGTAGTGACTTTAATTCAAAACTGACAGAATAAAAATTTTCCGTTCAGGTTAGTTAAATTTCAGGCAGGGAAGTTGACGGAACTGATAAATCCATCTGTACTCACTGTAGTAATAGCATACCCGTCTTTCAGGAAACTTGTACTCATCTCAGTTACTGTAGAACATATCCATTCATAACTGGTCCAGGTAACCAAACCTGTCTGCTTTTCTCATAATTTGGCCATAGTGTGGTTGTTTACCTTTCCAGGGCCTCATATCTCTCTAAGATCACTATTCTGCCTGGTTGTGAAATGTAGAAATCACAGTCAGAATCATTCATAGTTAGTCCAAAACAAAAATGAAGATTGCCTTTTCACCTGTTTCAAGGCCAGTGGAGAACGGAACTGCTGAGCAATGGTGGCAGCCATAACAGCTCCCAGGTTATGTAACTGTTGCAACTGTAATTCCCACACCTTCAGCAGCCCTGCCCCTGTCTTGTCTGCCTTCACCGCAGCCCTGCCCTCCTCCAGGAAAGAGAACACGGAGTCAAAGCGGTTCTTCCTGTTGTTGACACAGTCATATGGATGTGTAACCAAACTTGTTGGTCTTATATCATATCAACTAACACACCTCAATACCCAACATTCAGGAACATTTCCTTCTTCCTTTAAAGTTAAGTAGGCAAATTATAATTAGACACTTAATCTAACAGTTCATTTTGAAAAATTGTAATCATGATAAAAAAGAATTTCTCATATGAATATGAAAATGATTGTCTTTTCATTCAACACATTTTCCTATAGAGTGATGCAGATAATGTGTAATCAATTAGAACACACCTACTTAAATTTTTCCCCAATTTGTATGTTTGTGCATGCTTTAAAAAATGCATATACAAATATACTAATGTAAAAAAATGTGCGCGCACACACACACACACACACACACACACACACACACACACTCAAAACTTGAGCACAGCCACACACATAGAATTAGAAGTCAAAAGTCTGTGCGAGACAGTTTTTAAGCATGGATGCTACAATGGACAGAAGTCTGTGCGAGACAGTTTTTAAGCATGGATGCTACAATGGACAGAAGTGCATACATAATTATTACACACTTGTTGGGCTTTTCCATGACCGCTTTAGAAAAACACTTGACCAGTTCTGCCACATCCTTGGCACTGTCTGTCAATCGACAACAGCAACCAGTCTCCACCTGGGTTGCGACAATAGCCTGAGAACAGCAACACACATAATGAGCAAATCTGTGCATGCAACTTTCAGGCATACAAGTCTGCAGTATGTGAGTAAATACATAGAAATTGTGAGAAATTAAGCACACACCTGTTTTTGATGAAATTTTTGACAAATATAAACTGAAAAAACTATCTTCTGCAGCAAATAATTTTCAGCACTTCCCAGACAATGGCGCACACACACACACACACACACACACACACACACACACACACACACACACACACACACATATACAAGCACTCAAGTATTTCTGTCTAACTCTTCTTAAACAAACATACACAAACACCTGTATGTATGCTAGCATTCACACACAAGGTTGGAAGCACCAGTGATTCTGTTTCATTAACAATTTTTTTTTTTTATTGATATCTATAACACAAACAGATTGTGTTTCAAAACTGTCAAAACACCAAATAACATTGCAAAATGGACAGATAGTGTTCAAAATTATGTCAACCAGTTGTCTAAATACAGCAGTCTACAAAGAATCTGAAGAATGACCTAAAGTAAAAAAAAAGGGCAAGTTCACCTGAAGGCAGAAAAATTAAACACATAAGAAGGAAGGACAACGAGCATAAACCTAAAGAATGACAGGCTGCGTACGATTTCTGGTGCTGAATATCCAGGTGGCAAGGAGACTTCTCAAGCATCCCAAGGAAGGTTACACGTTTCTGCATTACCAGTATTGGTTCTTCACTAATGGTCTTAAGTTTCCACTATTATTTTCAAATATGTAGACTTGGAGAGGGTGTATTGCATTATACTTTGAAGCTGGTCTTCATACCCACAGGGGCAGGTTAGTAAGATAGCCAGCCTGAAAATTTTTTCGTTGAGCTGGTGCACCTGTTGTGGGGCCTCTGTCTGTAGCTTTAGGAATGACTTGATGATG
Organism: Conus canariensis; assembly: GCA_033310375.1. Classification (NCBI taxonomy): domain Eukaryota; kingdom Metazoa; phylum Mollusca; class Gastropoda; order Neogastropoda; family Conidae; genus Conus; species Conus canariensis. The sequence goes on from CM065714.1 coordinate 77,226,160, forward strand.
CTCTTCTTTTTGCTATAGCTGTTGGCATTTCGTGGTTCATGCTTTTTCGTTCCTTACTTTAACAGCTCATCTGCCCTCTCATTACCCAAGATCCTGCTGATCAGAAACACACTAAAAGACTTCTCTTCTGATTTCCTGGAAGGCCTTGAACAAGCAGGGAACCATGTCACTTGAAAAAGAAGAAACTGGAGAGGAAGACCACTTGCTGGCATGGGTCTTTTTTTAATGCTTGAACTATGGAGGTGGTCTGCAGGAATGCCTCTGTTTCTCCACTGTAGCACGTTGCAGAATTCTCGTAGCAATGTCAGCAGGTGTGGTCCCATCCCTGAGGACAGTATATGAAGATGCTGGTTCCTTGGTCATTAGTGGCATTAGTGGCTGACCCTGTAATGTGCACATGTATCCAAGCCTCCCTCTCATTAAATATGGACATTGTGAGAGTCTGGCATGTTGTGTCACTTTGTACATCCGTCACAGGGGCAGAAGTGCAGACCTGTAAGTTCAGTTGCTCTGGTGACCTCAATTTTGGCTATTGTGAAGTCAGCAGCTAAGTTGTTTCCTTTGGCAAGGCTAGTGATGTTGTCACAACACCTTCTTGCTCTCATATTCAGCACTACTTTCCTTGAATTGCTTTTGGTTGGGACCATCCATTTCCTGCTTCATGAGGTATTCTGGTAGACTTCTGAACTCAGCCAGCATCAAATTCTTGGCTTTTTTTTAACCAAAAAGCTGGGTATCTGCATGATTTTCTATTTTCTCAATAGACACAGAGCTCACTGGACTAGCGGTGAATCTGAAGGCCTAGTTGTATAGTCTGTTGAGATTGCTGGTCGGTCTAGGCAATGACTGACTACAAGATAGAACAAACTAGGAAATCTCACCAAAAAAAAAAAGAAAAAAGGGAAAAAAAGGAGGTTCCAAGCTCTCTCAAATACCCTCAGCTGACAGCAAAAACAGGAGAGAAAAAAAAAGTAGAAATGAAGATTTATTTAAGACACACAGAGCACACAAACAGAAACATCTTTTTCCACTGTTGTTAATGTGTATATTGTGCTTGGGCTATAAAAAAAATTTGGAAATTCCTTTTTTTAGGAAAGTGTGTCTCTATTCTGTAATTGTGCACAATAAATAGGCATTGCAATCAGCACTGATTTGTGTTTTGAGCATATATTTGTTTCACAATGAGAGGAAATGTTAACTTCCTCATCTATCATTTTCTGTTTACATCTCCATGCCTCACTTGATTTCCTTTCAGTGAAACGAATATGTTAACTCAACAGTACATAGATAAGTGTACATATAGGTCTAAAAAAAAAGTGTTGTGTGGGGCCCCTTGATGCAATGAAAACTAAACTTTTCCAGTACAACTTTTTTACATGACATCAGTGCTAAATAGTTGCTCAGAAAATAAGAGGCAAATAGGAAGATGCATGAAGTCTTTAAGTCAGTTAAACTATCACGCCATTTCCTGATTTCTGTCATTTATCTTTTGTTTTTCAAGCTGTCCTGGAACATCGCTCACAGTTTTATACAAAGTATAACACACAATATACCTCTTCAACCTGGAATCGGGTGACCGCCACTCCCTCTGCATCCTGAACTTTTTGGGTGCCCTTTGACTTCTGACCCCTCACTTCCATGTATTTTCGCTTAGCAATCTGTTTTTGATCCCTGAAACAAACAATGTTGTCAAGCCAATTTTTTTGTTCAAATACCTCATTTCCTTGATCTTTCAACTGGTCAATGTTGACAAATGCTGTTGGACTAAGTTTGAAAAAAAAAAAAAGAAAAGACCAGCCACCATGGTGCTGGGAGGTCATGGGTTTGATTCCCATCAGAGTCATGTGGGATTTTTCTGCCCAACTGGCTCCTACCCAGAGTTGAGTTTGCTATGGGCTCAATTGGGAAGACTGGGACCACACAGTCAAGTTTCATCCACTTAATGGATGTGTCTCTACGAGTGTTGCTCAAACTTCCTGATCAATGCTGCAGGTGTCTGTATCTTTCGGACCTGGTTGACGCCAGAATATGTTATGAATGTAAGCATAGAGAACAGCCCTGTCATGCAGTCTCAGACCGTAATGGATTTATGCAGCGTCATCTTCATCATCCTCACTCTCATCAATCGTGGTGGCACCCTCCAGAGGGAGAGCTCACTCACGCCGGCTCCATGACTAAGTAATCATTGTCATCAGTAGGCGGGGCTTAGTAGGTGGTGTCCTGCGTATGTTGGAACAGAACAGGCGCCACTGAACACCACTGAAGTGACTTGGCAGCAGTGCAGTGTCTCCTCCAGTGGGTTGCCTCTTGATGACTTGACATTGACTGCTCCCAGCAGATTGCCGGGGCTGCGGCAGGCCGGGCCAGGCTGCGTCTGTGGACGGGGTGTCAGAATGAGCAGCATGGGTGCAATGCCACTGAGGTGGCACAGAAGATGGGACAGCAAAAAAAAAAAAAAAAAAAAAAAAAAAAAGAAAAGTTTGAAAAAAAAGTTTTCTTCATTTTTCACTTTTGTAAAATATGTTCATACAGACAGGTTTTGGCATCAGTATGAATGGCCATAAAGCAAAAGGTGAAATAAGCCAGAGTGCAGTACTTACCAGCATGGGTGACTTTAAGGTAAAGACAGTTTGAGCCTCAGGACAGCACATACCAGCACAGGCAGCTTTAAGGTTAAAAACAGAATGAGCTGATGAACGGCATGCATCAACATGGGTGACTTTGAGATAAAGACAGAATGAACCACTGGACAGCACATATCAGCATGGAAGGCTCAGAAGTAAATACTGAATGAGCCAGAGGACAATACGCACCAGCATGGGTGGTTTTAATACCTTAATGAGCCGATGAACAGCATGCACCAATATGGAAGTCTTAAGATACAGAATGAGCCAATGCACAGCATGGGTGGCTTTAAGGCAAATACTGAATGAGCCACAGAACACTATGCACCAGAACGAGTAGCTGGAAGTTACAGACAAAATGAGCCCGAAGAATGACTCAGGGTATAGTTATGGATGGGAATCCTGAATAAGTGGCATGGGGGTAATGCCACTGAAGATGAGACAGGAAAATAAAGAATAAGCCAGATGACAGCTTGCACTTGCATGGGTAACTTTAACTCTTACCAGTACAGAAAGTTTGGTGCAAATTTTTGTTCAGAATTGGGTTATCAAAATTTAATGATCACAAAAACAAAATTGAGCATGAAAATATGTCCTGTGTATGTAAATGTTGGCAAATGTCTTTAAATTTTGAATTGTTACAGAAACCTGCTGAATCTGATTTTTTTTAAAAATGGTTTTGACTACTGAAACTGTTCCCATGGTAAAATTCTAAGGGTGTATCACCATTCAATTTCCAGGAAGCAAACTGGTAAGAGTTAAAATAAAAACAGAATGACCCAGAAGACAGTAATCACAAGCATGGTTGCTCTTATGATAAATTTCAATATCCGAGAGGACAGTATGCATCATCACGGGTGTCCCTGAGGTAAAGACTAACAAGCTTAATGATAGCATGCACCAGCATAAATTGCTTGAAGGTAAAGACAAATGAGGCAAACAGAGGACAACATGCACCAAAATGAGTAGGCCTTAAAAGATCCACAAGAATGCTGAAAAAAATCCCTAGGATTCCAGTCAAAAGCACAGCCTAGTTTAGGTCAGTTATCTGCCTGACCATGCCTGCTCTAGCTTTAGCGCTAGGTCATACACTGCAGACCTGTCAAATTTCTGGACACTCTGTGGAGTCTGTTTCTGGAGAGCATCAGGTCTAGTTATTCTAATGGCTACCAGATATCTCATTTCTCTGCACAGATTTTGTGAAATGGTTTCCATGTCCACTGAATTCCATGTGTGTGCCTGTATGTGTATGTGCCAACACATTTATGTGTGTGTGAAAGTGATTTGGTATGCATATGTGCCTCTGTGTGTGTGTGTGTGTGTGTGTGTGTGTGTGTGTGTGTGTGTGTGTGTGTGTGTGTGTGTGTTAGTTCTTCAATTTAACGTCTGTTCACTTTAAGTGATATTAGACAAATGTGTGTGTGTGTGTGTGTGTGTGTGTGTGTGTGTGTGTTACGCGCGCGCTTGCGTGTGCATGCGTGCACCCGCCTGTTGGTGTGTAACTGGTCAGATCATAAATTGTTCTCATCCATTATTTCATTATTCCATCACATTGCCAGTTTAGATTTCTGACAAAGAGGAATCTTTTTCATTCCAACACACACACACACACACACACACACACACACACACACACACACACACTCACACACACACACACACACACACACACAGTGACACACACACAGTGACACACACACAGTGACACACACACACACACACACACACACACAAGAACAGAAATACAGAGAGAGACTGGAACAGAGCGAATCAAAGACACATCCACTCAAATCCATTCAAGCCTTCCATACTTCCCTCAAGCGCCCCCACCCCACCTGATCAACACACACACACTATAAAGAAAGAATTGGGATAAGAGAGACAGATGGCCAAACAGAAGAACAAAACAAAACAAAACAAAAAATCAGACAGATCAACATAGAGACAGTGAGAGAGAGTGGGAGAGACCAGATTAATATAATAGATTTACCCACAGTGGAGATGGTACTTGCAATTTTTTGTATGCACTGACAATAGCGTTCACAATTTTGTTCATATCTGAATCCATGGGACACACACAGTCACTAACAACATTTAGAAATATTATCACTCTTACCACTGATTATACATAGCCCTGACATAAACAGTATTGATTAGTAAATGAATAACAAGGCTTTGGTAGCTAGCAGAAAACGTGAACTCAAATGTGAACAGAAATTTCAGAAAATTCACATGAGTCTTGGTAATAATGCATATTAAGCATTATTACCAAGACTCATTTATGTGAATCCAGTTCTTATCGTTGCCTTGCCAGCCAGTATGTCTGCTCTCTCATTTTCTTTACCTCCTGCATGTCAAGGGCAGTGCACCCGTATGAGTTTCTCCACTGGAAGGTTGTGCAGTAGTTCATCCCAAGCAGGGCTTCCCATTCCACTCTCCACTTTTTGAAGTAGGTTCATGGAGTCAGTCAGTACCATGGCTTGTTGAGTTTAAAACTGGCCTGTGGATGAAAGCCAGTAGAGTGCTTGTGTCACTGCTTCTACCTCCATTGTTAGACTTCAAGTTGTTAAAATGTACACATCTTTGTCTTCCTGGATAGTTCAGCCATTTCACTTCACTGTGTATCCCCAGCCTGACTTATCTTTGGTGACAGAACCGTCAGTGATCCATGATCTTTTGTGCCAAGGTCTTCTACCTGCATCTGAGTTATTGCGTTGGTTTTGCTTTCTGGCCATTCTCGACAGTGTCTACCAAGTTCCGGAGCAATGGCAATTTGGTACAGGTGTTTGAAGTGTTCTGGATACTTTTCCCATTCATTCGTTTCTTTGATTTCTGCTAACTCGCATACAAGCTGTATATTGTCTTCTGCCTGTCCCATCCATGATTTTCCATGTCCTAGCTGATGCCTTTTGTTTCCTTGACCGCAGCATGAAGCGGGTTTTGGGGATTTTCAAGTGCTCTGAAATATGTCTTCACCTGTTCTAGCTTGTGTCTTGCCTGCACTGAAAGAAGGTCAAGCAGGTATCGTGTAGTTTCAACTGGTGTATCCTTCATGGTTCCCAGGATCAATCTCATTGCTTCATTTTGAATTCTTTCTTGTTTAAGAAGATTGCTGCTGGACACTGTTGTAAGCCCTAATCCATAATCAATCACACTGAGTACAAGTGCGTGATACAGTTGGTAGAGACGGTGCTGTTCAATTCCTTTAGCTGCCATTGCAGATATGGTAGATAGACCTTTTTTGCATATGTATGTTGTTCTTGATGTTATTGTTCTTGTTCCCAAGTCATCTTCTGAACATTCCTTTCCCACAATCAAAGGTGCATGCAGTCAGTCACACACACAAACACACAAAAACACACATACATGCACGCAAACATATACACACATGCACGTGCATACATGCGCTCACTCCTACATGCACACACACGCACTGTGCCACATAGTTCACACACACACACACACACACACACACACACACACACATACATATACACACACGTGCACGCATACATGTGCTCACTCCTACACGCACACATGCACATGTTGTATGCGCACATATACAGACATATGCATGCACACATACACGCACACACATGAACATGCACACGCATACACATATGCACATGCATATGTGCCCACATACAAAGGCACACATATATATACACATATATGTACACATACATATGCAGATACGTGCTCATGCTCGCACAAGCCCGCAAATCACACACACACACACACATGCACATGGACTTCTGCACACTCACGCTCACGCACATACATACACCCGCGCACATACACACACACACATGTGCGTGCGCGCGCACACATACACAAGCGCGCATACATGCGTGCACACACACACACACACACTCATGCATACGCATACACGCACACCATGCACACACACATGCGTTTGCACACACACACACACACAGGCCTGTGCCCACACATCCATACACACACATGTACACTCACTACACACACAAACAATGATAGAAATGACACAACCAATGTTAGATAGGTACTCAAGGTCTGACCAGCACGTTGGGCTAATGCATAGGTCAGACATCTGCTAAGTCATGGCCACTAGACCCTCTTCTTACATTTTCTCATCCTAGTCATTAATTCATTTATCCATCAGCTTTACATCATGCACAGTGTGGTCTCAAAACTATGCGGATGTGGTGTAGCATATATGGACTAGTCCGCATTCAGTGAAACTGAAACTGAATAAATGTAGAAGGAGCATTCCACAGTAACTGCCTACATGGGAAGAAGTGACCCAGACGAATGAAGAAAAAAATGCTGGGAGAGTTCTCTGATCGAAGGTGGACATCATGTCTGATTGCATCTTCCATGTTGTGCACACCTGGTTTCCCAAAACAAGAAGTGTGCCCTGTCTTGGACACAAGTGGTCTTAGTGTTAAGTACATATCTCTTTTTTATTTACAAACTGCAATTCCATTCTTAACAATGCTCCCAGATGTTCCTTTAACACTGATCAATTCTTGGTGAGTGATAGCACCACATCAATGAAAGATAAGACATGTCACATCAACAACAGATATGGTGTGTCCTTCAGAAATCATAAATATGTGTTTGCACATGATACATTGATCTATTTATCATATGCTCTTTTTCACTGTAATTACTTGTTTTGAAGATTTTTTTCCGATTATCATACTGACAAACAGTTGACCCAATTATTACTGTGTCATGTCACAGAGAACTCTTTTGTGACCTCATCTGGGCCACAAACAACTACACAATTTGGCCTGGCCTACAGTTTCCATTCCTACAGACATTGAGATTGTGAGTATGCCACTGTGAAGATCACAGAAGGTTCCGTTCTTCTCCTCCCTTATCTTGCATGTTCTTTTTTCTTGTTTTCACAATTTTCTTATTCCTTATTATTACAATTAATTGTTTGTTACAGAGAGCTATGTGGTCTCACTCTAATCCCGCCCACATCCTTTTATCCTTACATCTCCACAGTCCAACATACACAGTATGCACAAAATAAATGTCTGAGCGAACAGGAGAATACAAATGTCTTCCCAGAGCAATAAATTCATCCACTTTCCTTTCATTCACATACAATGGATATTTTACACAGTCGCAAAAAGCACAATGATTCAATCATCTTTGATTTTTTTTCCCCATCAGATGCCCTCCAACTGAAGTGTAATTACTCAAGTTTATAATACTGCTCTTGGACAAAACAATTCAGAGCTGGCATGCAGGGTTGCTATGTTGCCAGTGTGTAAACTATTTGGCAACTGCTACTAAACTCAGAACTGACAAGAGCCTATCAAAATATATACAAATTGTAGTGGTCTGCCTAGCTAAAAAAAAAAAAATTGAATTTCAATTTCATGTAAAGATAAGATAGAAACTTAATGAGGAAGCCATCCTGCCTGTTTACACAGCTGCTTAAGTGTTCAGTAATAATATGCACTGTAAAACAAAAAAAGTTGCTGTGCAAAAATATAGCTGTGCATACTGTCTGTTTTGTTTACATCTGTCCCTGACACAAACCAAACAGAAAATTCCGAACACACACCCTTTTCACATAGCACTTTTTTGTGAGTTGAGATTAAAAATGTGAACCAGAGGACAGCATACATTTACATGTAAAAGCAGGATGAGCTAGAGGACAGCATACAACTACATGTAAAAACAGAATAGCTGAGAGGACATCATACATCTACATGTAAGAACAGAATGAGCCAGAGGACATCTTTCTTCTACATGTAAAAACAGAATGAGCCAGAGGACACATACATCTGTATGTAAAAACAGAATGATCCAGAGGACACCTACATCTACATATAAAAACAGAATGAGCCAGAGAATAGGATATATCTACATGTAAAAACTGAATGAACCAGAGGACAATATTTATCAACAACCTTAATATAAAAACAGAATAAGCAAGATGACAGTTTACAAGAAGATGGATAGCCTTGTGGTACAAAGTGAACTGGAGGCAGCATGCACCAGTATAGGTGGCACTTAAGGCAAAAACTGGAATAATCCAGGCAGCATGCACCAGCATAGGTGGCACTTAAGGTGTTGTTGTCGTTGTTGTTGTCGTACCCTGGCTAAGACTCCAGGGATCATCCAAACAACCAAGGTACTTGAACACTATGGTACAAATGCATGAGCTGGGAATGAGAACATTACGTGTGTGACCGTTTCTGATTACCCTGCCACATGGGCAGCCACACTCCGACTTCGGGGGAGCACTTAAGGTAAAAACTGGAATAATCCAGACAGCATGCACCAGCATAGGTGGCACTTAAGGTAAAAACTGGAATAATCCAGACAGCATGCACCAGCAAAACTAACCTTAAGATGGAACAACCAGCATACTAGAGGACAGCTTATGAAAATATGGGATAAATGTTGTTGTTCCCTTGCTAAAAGACTCCAGGGATCATCTGAACAGCTGAAGTACTTGAACCCTATGTATCAGCTAAGGATGAGAACATTATGTGTGTGACCGTTTTTGATTACCCTGCCATGTGGGCTGCCACACTCCGACTTTGAGGGATTTTGGAGACTGATAATATTATGCTAGGAGCTTGCCACCACTGAAGACAATCTCTGCACAATAGTTATGCAGAGCTTAACAACATTTTAATGTAGCCTTGGTTTTCAAGCCTATGTCAATTGGTCTGATACAACCTTAAGCCCAGGCATAATACGGGATAACTAAAATGGAAATGATCCAGAGGACAGCATAATGCAGAAGATTAACAGCTGTTCTCTTCAGTGTGTATTGGCCACCATTAATTCACCTGAAGTATTTGTCCATCCCGTAAGCTGCTAATGAGAGGTGTTTGGCAGGATATATGTGCTGAAGTTGCTGAACAAATTCTGTGAGTGTGTGGTCATGGCTCTCCCCTCCTGCTTTCTGCAACACACACACACACACACACACACACACACACACACAACACACACTCACACACACACACACACACACACACACACATGATATATTATATATTGCATCACATCTTTTATAACATTTTCACTATTGCATTTCATTTGGAATAATAGGATTGGAAAGTTCAAGATTCTCTTAATAATGCCTTATGGTTTGTATAAATGTAAATAAACAAATGGTGATATTAAAAGAATCAATCTGTACTAAGAAATTCACATTATGCATACACTGTATCTCCTGCTTTTTCTGTTTGCTTTTGTGGGTCCTTACAAAAAGCGTTCCTCTGTTGCACAATCTTCCAAAGATGGGACAGCAAAGTTAAAAGAAAAATAAAAACATTTTCAACCCTAAGCGGCTTCAACCTAGAGCTGTGTGCTATGCACTCAAAAGGGGAGACTAGATCCACATGGTTAAGTTTCATTCAATTAATGGATGAGTTCCTAAGAGAGTTCAGTATTTCAAATGCATGTCAGATTACAGGGTATTCAAACCATTTTCTAGAAAACTATAGGGAAATAAATAGACTGAACTGAACATTTGCAAAAGTGTGGTGGGAGGGAGTAGACTTCAACCAGACAACCACATCATGAAATGAACAGAACATATGCAGGGAGAAAGGGGGTGGGGGGAGGGGGGTAGAACTATGACCACAACATAATGTTCATTTCACCATTCCATCCAACTACAGGGATGTCGCAAAAATTCTGCTTGCCTCACCATCAGGGCCACTTTCACTTTCAGGACTGACAGGACCGTACTCTTATGGTCCGAGGCAAACTTTTTTCATTTGTGTTTGCTAATAACTTGGAGACTGACAGTTTTCTGACTTCTGGCAAAAAATAACTCAAGTCTTGTGTCTGACAGTGACAAACTTTTGCATAGACCAACAGCTCATTGGCACAACCCATCCTAGCCAACACTTCCTGGCTGCCAGACTTAAGAATTTGCAGTTCCTGTTGTTGTCCAGTGCTTACACTAGATCAGCATGGGATCTGTATCGTCTGCATCAGCTGCTCACCCGTCACTCCCTGTAGCTCCTGCCAGAATTGGTCAACCTCTACATGGTGGGCACCTTTTTTCCACTTCACTCTGCAAGTACTGGACAACAACAGGAACTGCAAATTCTTAAGTCTGGCAGCCAGGAAATGTTGGCTAGGATGGGTTGTGCCAATGAGCCAAGCAAAGATGGCGACTATAGTGCAGAGGCTAGCTGTGATGATGATCAGATTGAGACATAACCTTTTTCAGCATTTTGCTCTATGTATTTTCTTCATACTGCACTGTCAGCCAGTTTCGGGATAGGTTGTATCTGACACTCCATGCTTCATTGCTTCAGCTGCGGTCCCAGGTATGGTGGAGATAGGCCAGCGTCTCTCCCCAGCATGCTCTATGACCCCTTCCACCGGGCGATCTGTTTCTGAAGAGCAGCTGGCTTCCAGCATTGCTGACAGCACCCGCTTGTAGAGTCGTCTGCAAGGCGCAGCTCCAATGGGGGTTACCAGTGCGAGTGGGCACTCCTCGAGTGTAAGCAGGGTGAACAGGTTGCACCCTGACCTTTCGAGGGGTAGTCTTGGTATGATTTTGAGCGTACGGGAGACAAACAACTGAGAGAAATTTGAACTTGATGATGAGGATATGGATGAGTATTATGATGATGATGAGATTACCGCTACCTCCAAGTTTGCACTAACAAAATCAGCGACTGATAATGCATAGTCTGTTATTTCTTGTACTCTCTCTGATACCTGCTTTGATGCTCCTGCTCCTGTCTCTACAAAGGGTTTGGATTTGTTCCTCCTTTTTGGAGAGGATACTGAGGATGCACCGAGGATACTGATTTGTTACCTTGCGTCTCCAAAAAAAAGTGGGACAGTTTTGTGACTTTTGAATGACTTCCTCCTTGACTCCCATTTCGCTCGCACAGGTATTCCATCAGTTAAGGCAATCTACATGGCGAACATTCTGGTTATCAGGAATATGCATTCTTCCTTTCAAACGAAGCATGCATATCCAGATGCACGTTACTTACCTCTTGCAGTGCCATCATGCAAGAAATTTCTGAAATCTGCATAAAATTTTCTAAAATGGCACTTTCAGTCAACTCACTCATCACATCCATTTCATTCCTGGAGCTGTCCTTGCTCTCCCTTATTTCCATTCTGAAAAAAAGGAACAATTTCAGAAGAGGATTTACAAAAAGTTTTGTTTTTGGACGTGGGTTCTGCTTGTTTCGTTGGCAGCTCTTTTTTCTTCCCTCTCTATGTCAGGTCTTGTTTCCCTGGTCTATAGAGACAATATGCTGGAGAGTCTCCATCAAAAGCCCGAAGTGAAAACGGCACTGCATCAAGGCACTGATTCAAGGCCCCCTTCCATTCAGAGATTCTTTATTGCGCATTTCAGACAGGTTTAAAGACCCCTGTCCTAGTTCAATTTCTCGTTTCGCCAACCCTCCCGCTTCATCTAATTTTCATCGCCCCTCCTTTTGCGGACTGCTTCCTCCAATCTGTCTGCTCCTTCCAGTTGAAGCATTTCCTTTCAGGCCTTTCACTCCAAGCCTGCCAAAAAAGCATGCGCATGGGGCCAAGGGCCAGGCTGTCAATTTTGACTGTCCTTTCCCCTCATCCTTGCAGGCAGGGGGACATCTGACAGCATTTTACCAACATTGAGAGAAACTCACCTCAGATGAATGTGTCTGGGCAGTCATAAAAGATGGTATGAAGATTTCTTTTTCATCCCCCCACCTCTATCGTCCACTCCCATTTGGACAAAAATACCCCCTGACCCCTCCACAGTCATGATATTGTTAGGGGAAGTTCAAACTCGGACTGAAAAAGTGGTGATAGCAGAAATTCTTTAACCATGTCCACCAGATTTTTTCTCCTTTCTCTTTCTGGTTAAAAAAAAAAAAAGGGAAAAGGCATCCGGTGATCGATGTGAGCACGTTCAATCAGTTCACCTCCACTCCAAAGTTTGTCATGGAGACCATCCACAGGCTACGGGCGATCGTTTTCCAGGGTGATCAGGCTGTTAGTCTGGATCTTTCAGACACCTAATTTCACATTCCGATTCAACCAACTTCTCAAAAATTCCTTCAGTTTTCAATTCAAGACAGGATCTATTGCTCCAGGTCTCTACCCTTCGGTCTATCTCTCAGACCTTGGATGTTTACGAGAGTTGTGGATGCGGTCATGGAGATTGTCCCGCGCATCCATATTGTCAAATTACCTGTACAACCTTCAGGATCCAAACATACTTTCAAGGGACCTCTCTATACTGGAACGAACCTTCTCCACTGTGGGTTTTCTAGTCAAACTAGAAAAATTGGACTGAGTATCTTCGCTGAGTTTCATTCATCTCGGTATGCATTCCAAAACCAACCTCAACCAAGAGTGTCTTCCGGAACAAAGAGCAGAAAAGATAAGTTCCATGACTCAATCTCTTTCCCAGGCTTCAGTATGGTCTCCTCGCAGCATTCAGACTATGATCAGTCTGGCCTCTGCTTCCTCAGATCTAGTTCCGTTGGGCCGTCTTCGTTTCCGCCCCTTACAGTAGGCGTTGAATGATGTCTGGACTCAAACATCTGTGAATGAAACATTTCAATTCCTGTAGGCCTATCCTGCAAAATCCTCCAGGTGGACATACAGTGACTGACTTCTGACATCCCTTTACAGATTTCCCCATCATTGCGCACAGTCTGTGCAGACATGAGCAAGTCTGGATGGGGAGCTCATCTTTATCCGGACTTCCTTGAATGCAGTGGCTCATGAGAAACTCAGAACACAGACCTTATAAACCTCCTGGAGATGTGAACGGTCCTGCTGGCAATTGGCAATTGGTCCCATCAAGGGTGAACACATTCCAGACAATTGAACAATCTGACAGTGACAGTACATCTCTTTTGCCAAGCAATGGAAATCACACTGCTTGTAAGACACAAATCCGGCAAACTCAATGTGCTGGCAGAAATTCTATTCAGGAAAGATCAGGTGTTAACCTCCAAGTGGATGCTCAACAGGAACATCTTTCGATCCGTTATGTCAGTGTTTCGGGACACCTCACATGGACCTTTTTGCAACCAGATGGAACTATCAGCTTCCAGTATTTGTGTCACCAGTTCCAGACCCACTAGCTTTCGCTGTGGATGCTCTGTCGATCTGTTGAGAGGAGATGCTCACTTACACGTTTCCTCCTTCTCCTCTCATTCCAGCAGTAGGCTTCCTAGGAGAAATGCCTCTTGATTCTGATTTCCACTCTTTAGTGGTAAAAGAGTCAGACAAACCTGCTGATTTCTCTGCTGGTGAAGGTCCCTATCACTCTCCCCTCTTGGCGGGACATTCTGGTCCAGCCACGAACACGGAGATGGCATGGCAATTGTAATGAGAGTTGGGAGTGGGTTGGTGGGTCCTTTAGGGGAAGGACTTGGAATATTTTCTCTATGAGAATTATATTAAAATTTCACCCCCACCCTATCTCTTACTAGTGGTGGAAGGAGCAACTTTCCGGTACTAATCATCGAAAGAAATTTATATTTGTTCCCGGGACTGTTAAAATACTCAATAGTGGCTCTAGGATAAGTTTCCTTAGGCTTGTACTCTTAAAAGTACTTGCAGCTCCGAGACACAGAATTATAGAGAAGTTCAAACATTCAACATTGAATGAACAACAAAGAACTGACATAAGGTAAGTGCACTTTCACATGTCAACTGTACTTGCTTACACACGGGTAAGTAGTTAAAATTAGTTTACAATAGATGGGTCTGTCCTACAGGCTGAGGTTTGCTTCTCACTGTTTCATCATTAAGTGAGGGCAAGTTCTGAATGAGCTGAGTTCAACTGAAGTCCCACTGGAATATTATGACTTATCTAAAGTCAGAGAGGACAGCTGATCTCTCTCTGGTGGCTGGTGACTGATCCTGCTGAGTAGACCTGTTGCTGTAGTGCTGGGCTGTGGTGTGTCTTCACAACCTGTCTTGCCCAGGGTATGTAGCATAGCCACAGTATGTAGCATAACTACTGTCCCAGGTCTGCGATAAAGAGAACCTGGTCTGTAGTTAAGTAGCTGAGAGTCTGGCTTGTTGAGTTTACTCATTTGCCCTCTACCTTTCAGAATATGTGTGAGAACTCAGCTAACAAAGGATCTGATGAGTATAATGGTTTTGCTATAATTATCAATCTCCACTTTTGTTTAGAAGTTGAGTGGAGTTTACAAAAGGGTAGGAGACAGTAATACAATGCTAAACAATTTCAGTCAAGTAACTCTTCAATGTTTCTTATGAGTTAAATTACATTAACTTGAAAAAAAAAAAAAAAAGGGGGCAGCTGAGGGACATCTGGAGTCATGAACCGGGTGTGGCCCAACCCCCCTAGAGTGTCAGGAGATAAGGGCCGAAACACTTGCTTGAAGGGGGCTTCTCTTCTGAGGACTCTCTGCTGCCACGCTCTCCACGAGTTTCTTTCTACATTAACTTGGAATACACTTAACCCAAGTACACATGTAGTGTAGACTTAAAGTCCTACACTACAAAGCATTCCAACAATCACCAGTATTCATAAATCAACTTAGTAGTTTTCTTTTTTATCAACAGTTATCAGTCAGTTATAATCTTGACAGATAGAATTGCAAACTGGCAAAAGTCAGATTGTACACAAAGAATAGCCGTCAGATTGTTAACAAAGAATCTTAACCACATGGTGATAGCTCTTACCACATGGTGGCAAGCAAACTACTACAACAGAATAATCATTCATTTTGATAAATGTCTCCAAGTATTATAGCACAAAGTGACACAGCTAAACCACATGGCTGACATACAATCAATGCATAGATTCAAAAATGTAAAAACACAGTTTCAACTTAAATTTCTGGGAGAATAAGTGAAGCTTTAGACTGGGAATTGAGTGGAAGAGATAACTGTGCCTCCTCTCTGGGTTTCCCCAATGTCTTTTCGTGCTTCACCTACAGCTGGTCTGAGTGTGCGACACTAGGTGTCTTCTATTTGTGTGCTAAACTGTTTATTCCCCTTTGTTCTGGATCAGGGTGACAGGGTGTCACTCAAGACAATGAGGAGGGGTGGGGGGGATGTCTGTCATTCCCCACCTCTTACTGTGGATTGGACCAATTGCGAATGTTTGAACTACACCTGTGCCTTGGTGTCTAGATCAGCATATGATAATTCACAAAATGCGGCAGAAGAACGCATGCTAATTAGCCAAGCGCTGGTTAACATACTTGCATCATGCACCAGCTGTACCCCCGGCACATGACGGTCAGCATGCAGATGGTGGATATGGAGGGATGGGGGGTAGTAGCAAGACGAGGCCCCGTGTCTTTGTGTTAAGTAAGGAGGGAACGGGAATGACTGTCAACATATTCCAACAATGTTGTAAACTTCTGTGGTAACATAAGCCAGGCGGCTCACGCTTGCACATGAATAATAATAATAATAATGAATACTTATATAGCGCCTATTCTCGGCTAGAGACCAAGCTCTAAGCGCTTTACAATCCACACTCGTTTACACAACGGGCTGCCTACCTGGGTAGTGCCGACTGAAGAGCTGCCAGCTGGCGCTTCATTCAGTCGTTTCCCGTGTCATACAGTCAATATCGTCCAATATCGTTCACTCAATATCCTTACTTCCTCCATTCTTTCCATTTCTCACGCAGGGTGCATGCTATGTGTAACGTGTCATCCATACCAACGGCCAAACTGGCCTTCTCTTCCGAAAGTTGGTGATGGGATTTTATGTGTGTGCAAGATGTTATGCGTGCGTTCACACACGGAACCTCGGTTTATAGTCTCATTCGAAGGACTGTGTGGGGAATGGAGTCAGAACCAATGTTAACTCCGAGGGAAAAATCCCCCTGTACCGAAATTCGAACCCGTAACCTCAGGATCACGAGTCCGGCGCTCTACCAACTGAGCTATTCCTTCCCCTCTCTACCCCCCCCCCTCCCCACAGTCATGTGGGGAGGGGGGGTAGAGAGGGGAAGGAAGGTGGGAGAGAATGGCAACGTAGTCGTGATGTGACGTAAACTTTTTGGTCTTGACTCGCTACATCAGGGAGAGAAGGAAGGAGAGAAAGGGGGGGGGGGGGGGGGGGGGGGGGGGGCATAGATTAAAAATCTATACTGCCATGTGTGAGACAGATAGGACAGAGGAAGGGGGGTGGATGGCGTGTGTGTGTGTGTACAATTTGCACAAGAGGGTAGGTGCTTGGGACCGATCGGGTGGACTTGTCAAGTGACTTGTCACACCAATCCGATCTCTCTCTCTCTCTCAATGCCTGTCTCATATCCAGCAATACCCCTCTGAGCAGAGACGTTTCCGCCCTTCATATGTGGAGAAGATCATAACTGGCCAAAGACAATCCACTCTGAAAGTATATGACAATAAGTGGAGAATTTTCGCAAAGTGGTGTTTGCAATCTGGTGTCTCCTCAGCCAAAGCCGCAGTCAAAAAGGAAAGGGGTTTCAGATCTCTATTGCTAAGACCTTTCATATTATGACCAGAGATACTGATGTTAGCAACGATCCCTTTCTGTCCAAACATTTCCTGAGCTGCACTGGGCTCCCCTTGAATAAGCAGGTGTCCTAACTAGAGCCTTCCCTTGGTCCTGGAGTATCTGACCTTTGGGGCAGTTCAAGCCTATTTCTGAAAGCTCTGTTGAGAATATCACTTTGAAAACGTGGTTTTTGATTACCCTGGCATCTGCAGGCAGGGTCAGTGAGGTTCATGCCTTTTCCAGGGACCCAACGACCCTGCGGTGGCATAATGATGGCTTGGTAACCCTGTCCATGTGCCCTACGAGATAAGATAATATTGCTTATAGCCCAGCCGACCGCAAAGGGCCACATCAGGGCTGCCTTTCTAGCCTAAACCACAAAGCCCTAAGAGCAGCCTCTGGTGATAAACCTACTTCTGCTGGCCTCTTCGTCATCTGGGACCAGGCAGACATTCGAAGATGGAGCAGTTTTACTGTCCTGTCGGAGGACTGCAGGGCAACCTTCAGAGGACAGAGTCAGACTCCTGTGACTTGTGCCTGTGGCGTGGGAGACTTGGTGCCACTGTAAGACCCCAGTCAATAAGCTCTTGGCTTAGACAGGTCATTGGCCAGGCTTACACCTTTGGCCAGAAACATCTTCCCCCAAGAAAGGATATCAGGGCACATGAAGTCCACCGGACCAGGCTCTATCCACCAGCTGGACTCTATGGCAGAATCTTGCAGTTACTGACATTTGTTAGGCAGCGGGCTGGAACTGATATCACCTTTGGCAGGTTCTATCTCTGAGATATGACTGAAGACACTGAGGCTTTGGACTGTTTGGGTGGAGTCGTAGCAAGCAAGGTCACCAAATTAGTTGTTTTTTCACCTTTTTTTTTTTTTTTAACTCTTTATATAGCATGTCCTAACTAAAGATATTCAAAAGATACAAAAAATGGTAGTGTTTCAACAGAGTGAAACTAATCAAACTTGTTACTTGGAACTTGCCAAAGTTCGCTGAGACTACTATAAATTGGGGGCTGTGATGGTGTAGAGACCATTACAGTTACTGTTCAAAAGCCAATATCAAGTGTTGCTGGCTCACTCATGCACTTACTCCAGCAGGACTCCATCACCCATCAAAAAGGCTTTATGAGTGAATTTTGTGTGTGCAGCATCATCCATGTAAGACATGGTTAATCATTTGATCTTGTTGCCTTTTAATAAACAAAAAAAAAAAAAGGGGGAGGGGGGGAGTCTGGGCTTTGGCACTTCCAAGAGGTATGAGAATGTGCAGTTGATCATAGTTTTAGTCACATGAGTATGGCATTTTGACAATTTTCAATCATTTTTTGTTACACTTTCATTAAGTAGTGACACTGTGCATTTGGACATTACTATTATCAAGTCAATCGGAGAATGGCTTTGTGATAATTCTGTTCATGGTTCTTTGGCATATACATAGTGGAAGGTCTCTATGCTCTTGAACATTGTTATTATAATCACATCCACTTAAGAATGGCATTGTGATCATTTTTATCTAGCACTGGACACATCCAACATGGAATGGAGCTGTGTTCATATAGCATTTTTGCTATCTAAACCATCTGAGAATGTTTAGTGATAACTTGGTACTTTTTGAACACATCCGTTGGAAAATGGCTCTGTGATCCTTATTTTTGTTAATATTTTTGCCCTGTACGGGAGAGTGAGGACAATCCTTAAACTTCCAGGAATGATTAAAAACCATTTTGGGTTCTGGCGCCAAGCTCTGAGATGAGTTGAGGTCAGCGATTGTGTTTGAGTCTGAACATCTGTCTCCAGGTAAGATTTCCCACCATCCTTTTCAATATCCTGGCATTGCTTGGACAGGTAAGTATGAAAAAAGAATTTTACCACTAAAAATAGTTTTATGATATACTTACCTATCCAAATGCTAGGACCCCCTTCTCCCTCCACGCAGTATGGAAAAGGGGAGAAAACTAAATTGTTTTGGGTGGAGTGAGTTGATTACGTGTCAGCCAGGGGAGACCACTTATGTATTCCTGTAAGTTGGGTCAAGTTAGTTCCCTGCTTTCCATTTCGATTTTCTTTTCTTTTTTTTATTTTTTTTTTTTTTTGGGGGGGGGGGGGGGGATTCCTGATGTTAGCGTGTTCCACATCAGTGGTGATATGACATTTGTTTGGACAGGCAAGTAGATCATGAAACTACTTTTAGAAGTAAAATTCCATTTTTAGTTTCAAAGAATACTATATCCCTCTTTCTACATGACCTGAAACACTAAAGGTTGCTCAAATTATACTACCAAAAATGCAGGTATCTGATCTTTTAGGCATGGTTTGATGGTGGGATATTGTGAAAGGAAACATAGATTTCAGCCTTGTCAAACAGTCTTCGACCTGAATGAAGCTCAATGGAATCATCTTCATGATCCTCATTCTCACTACTGTCATAGAAAAAAAAAATTGTTTGAAATTCTGTGGCCCTCCATGCCCTGTTTTCATTATGACCTCAGTTTGTATTTCCTCTTCATATTTGGGCTCTATGGTGAGTTTGTCACAATCACTGACATTGGCAAATTCAAGGGGACTGTCATAGAATGAACTTGGTGGTATCCTCCATAAAGGGATTTTCACTTAAGTCGACTGCATCCGAGCAATTTTTATCATCAGCAGGGACTTTAGGCAATGTTTCTATATAAGCTGGTACAGAGCAGGCACCACTGACAGTCAAAGTGACAGAAAAACAAAACGTCTCATCTGATAGGTAGCCCCATGCCTTTGGATTGCTGATGCTGGGTTGTGAAGGCATGAAGCTGGGTGGTATTTTGCATGGAAGAGCCGGAATGAGCAGTGTGGAAGTAATGCCACAAAAATGAGACCAAAAAACCCCCAAGAAAACCCATGCTGGTGTCCACATTTACTGCTCAAGCAAAAATTTTACTACTGAATACAACCAATTTAAAGTGTTTGGATGGTTTTTGTGTGTGTGTAAATATGAACACTATCCTTTCCTTTATCG
The DNA here is from genome assembly GCA_033310375.1 of Conus canariensis. Classification (NCBI taxonomy): domain Eukaryota; kingdom Metazoa; phylum Mollusca; class Gastropoda; order Neogastropoda; family Conidae; genus Conus; species Conus canariensis. The sequence goes on from CM065714.1 coordinate 77,246,248, forward strand.
TTCACATATCAAACAAAAAGCAGGCATGCCAGCTTCCTGACCAAGAAAATAAGAATAAAGAATGCTAAAAATCTGTCAACTGGAGATGGTAACACTTACAACACATGCCACCACCATGCGCATTTAGCATCAGTAGAAAGACCAGTGACAGGGGTGTGGGGAGAGAGAAAAAGATATGGTTAAGGTCAGGAGGGAACCCACTGCAGACACCTAATACGTATCTCCTTGTTTCTTTTTTACTTTTTGTTTTGTGTTGTAAAATCTTCATTTTGAACCTCGAGTCATCACAAAAATGTTCAAAATAGGCATTTCTTTGTACTTACCTGTCCAAGCCAATTCATTTTCTCATACTATGTGGGAACTTGAGGAATTCCCTCCCGAAAAAAAATCATGTGGAGAACAGGGAGCTCACTCTACTCAGCCTACATAAATACATGACTGGTCTCCCTTGAGTGACACATAATCAACTCACTTCACTCCAAAACAAATCAGTTTTCTCCTTTCCTCATCTTGGACACATCTCTCTTCAAGTTCAAGCACTTCCATGCCTTGCGTTTTCTCTTCAGTCTCCTTTTCGGCAAGGCTCCTTGGCGCAACCCAACAAGACTGGCATTTCTTCTCCCCAAGTCATCCATTCTCCATTCCAGTCGACAAGTGGTTTCTTCTCCAGACCACATTGTACCTGTGTCTTCTGCACTAGCTGCTCTCCATTCGCTCCATACAGCTCATGCGTTTGTTTGCCAACTTCAACATGGCGATTGGTGTTCTCTCTTCGGTGTGTCAGCCACACACTTTTGCTAAGGGTGGCTACCAATGCTCCTTGCTTTGCCACTTCAGACAGTCCTGTGTGTGGCAGAGACAGGTCAGAGTCTCCCTCCAGCATGCTCTTCTTTTCCTATCCCCAAGCAAGCTGTTTTGGAAGAGCGGCAGTCTCTATTTCCTCCATGTCAGCCAGCCTCAGAGGAAGAGGACCCATGAAAGCACCACAGGCTTGGAGCATGGCCTGACCATCACAGCTCCATGGGAGGGTTACTGGTGCAATTGGACAATCCACAGGCAATGTCAGCAGGGAGGACAGGTTGCGCTCAGACCAATTGTGAGGTAGGGGTGGTATGAATGTGAGTGAAACGGAGACAGACGAGCTAAAGGATTTTGAATATTCCAACGAAGATATTCATGATGTCTTTTCTTCTCATTCTGAGCTCACTCTCGTGGGAGCGGCAACCAATAACACTAGGTCCATTATAACTATTACCTTCTGGGTCCTATTTTGATTCTCAAAGGGCTAGACTTCATTCCTTCTTTTTTGAGAAATCTGGTATCAGAGATACTGATTCCGTATCTTGTGTTTCTAAAAAGGTGGGGCAGTATTATGAAATCAGGTACATTGCTCTTCTCGACCACCTTTCTGCTCATTACAGTGTTAGTAGGGTCAATCTACAGAAATGCACCCTGTGACCTGAAAAAAATTGCTATCGAATTTTTGTTTTCAAGTGACGGTAATATGATGTTTGAAGCATCTTTTGCTCAAAGTTTACCAAAATATACCTTAACATGAAAAAGTTATAGTAGTGTGGCTGCGGCTATCCCTGTCCGTCCGTCAGTCAGTCTTTGGAAACTTTACCATTGGGGTTTTCTCAAAAACTATACTAAACGAAAGCTCAAAACTTGGCATGAAGTAACGAGGTAACAAGTCCTTTTAATACATTTAACATTCATTGACCTGCTTTTAAGGTCAAGGTCACAGGAGTTCTTCGAAAGGTCAAAATACTTGATTTTTTTAATTAAAGATCACCTGCGTGAACTTCAAATTAGGAATATTGGTAGTTGAAGTTGTATCGATTTTGACAACATCCATGGTGGTAAACATCTGTAAAGGTCAAGGCAAATAGGTACGTACCCTAGAAGTGTTAAAATTTGGCATGTACGGGGCATTACATATATTTAAGTTTTCATAGACACTGCGCGCACACTCTGGGTAGAGGTCGAAAACTGTTGGGTTGTTTTCCTTTCTACTCTGGTTCTTGGCTGATTCACTCTGAGTTCGAGCACTGAACTCCACTACACTCAACACAGGCTGGTGAACAGTCAAGTCCATGCTTTCAGCACATACACTGCTTGGTGTCACAACCAGTTTTGCAACCACATCTGATAACAGAAAGGAGTTTAGGTGGCGCAGTAGGGAGATCACTTGTGACAGGAACAAGACGGTTGTCCATTTTCTTCCAGCCCCAGTCTAGTTCATTGAGCTTGCTGTTTCCAAGCCATTCTTGGACTTGGTAGTAGACCCGAAGGCTGTGGTACTTTGCCGCAGCAGGTGTTGGTCGCAAAGAGTGAACTTTCAGGAACACAGTGCCAGTTGCAACCTTTGTGCAAAACACTTTGAAGCGTAGCTCATCCAGGGAGTAGGCTGTGCCATCACACACAAAAGCATTCTCTCGCCAGCCTGTATGACTTTCTCCTGTGTGATGTCGTCTGGGTCTGCGGCGAAAACAACAGCTGCCTCTCTCAACTCTGCAGACTTCTTGAACTTGTTGAGGATTCCTCGTTTGCCTATTCCAAAAGGCTGAGATGTTGTGTCACATCCTGACATGGCATGGATGACTGGAAGAAGATGGCACAAATCAAAGTCAGTATTGAGAACTCTCTTTGTGTGTTGAATGTGCTAACTCATCAGGACCTCACTCCTGCTCTTATGACTGCACTGCAAAAAGACATAGTGGTCTTTTTCAGTGACATGGTGGCACAACAGCACTAGAAGTCAGTGACATGGTGGCACAACAGCACTAGAAGTCAGTGTCATCTGCGATCACAATTGTTGTTTTCTGTTTTGCACTTTCAAAGGTCATCGAAATGATCATCATGTCGGCATCACCATCAGCACAGACAGTCGTGCAAGAGTTTCTGGACAGGGCATCGCTAAGCAAATGAATGATGCGCTGCTTGTTATTTGCCAGGAAAATCTCTTTGCGGATGTTCAGCGTCAATCCCAGTTCAAATTCCACATCTGTGCAGGCCTTCGTCTTTAGTCTTCGGAGGTGAGTCTTTGTTGATGGCCCAGAGAGGTATCCATCAAAGACAAATGTAGCACCCTGGAACTTTCTCATGATGTAATTCACGTATGACTGGATAATGGAAGCAAACTTGGCTCCTCTGACCAGGGAATCAGATGCAAGAGAGCTCCCCCATCAATGACAAACTGCACGTCTTCACCCTCTTGTAGCGAAGGCATGTTGACTTCCAAACTTCATCTCCCAGATCAGACTTCTTTGATTCAAGCAGAAGAAGTGGTGATTCAAACTAGGAAGTTGGATATGCGCTCAGCTCATATTTGAAAACATCGGCCTTATCTCCTACTTGAGCCAAACCTGGAACTGTAGAGACAATGCGCTGAAAGAGCAGCTGTGGGTCAACGCTGACAACATCTTCGCCAATTTTGAAGGCGTTGCTTGAGGTGTTGACCTTAGTGGTGGCTTGGTCACAATGCCTGAAAGTAAAGTCTTGGATTGTCTGACCCAACATCTCTGTAGAATGTTGTTTCCCACTTCCAATGCTTGGTGTGCATCAACTGATGGATGAGCAACTTCGCCTGTGACTATGTTTTTCAGCCTTTCAGACTTTTCAAACAGGTCGCGAGTCTCGAGGAAGCCCACCATCTCCCTGACGTTTTTCTCATCTTGTTCTTGCCGTGCATCTGTGAGGTCCACATGCTGTACTTGTGGCATACTGGATCCCTGCAATCCCTTGCATGGCACCATTCACAGCAGCACAGGCAAGCATTCCCAGGACCTATACAGTCCGCTGTGCCTCAGACATTCCTTGTCCCCTTGTCAGTCCTCCTGTTGACTTCACACTTCTCATAAGGACATGTTCTATAACAAAATCAGAAGAAAGGCCCGCCCACAGCCGATCAGATCGGCACATTACATGATGCCCTATTTGGAAGCTTGCACAGACGTCTGGATGAGTCTGTTTAAGCTGCATCATGTCCTGCAGATACAGATGGAGTGATTTGGTGCACAGGTTGTGTCCTGCTGCTGCCATGAAAGGCATCATTTCACAGACTGTGGACAGTGCAAGTTCCAGTTCCCAGTGCATTCTGCTTTGATCAGTCACCTCAAAATGTCCACTAAGTACATGAATTGGAGCCACAAAGTAGCGGTAGGATAGCATTTCAGTTCTGACATTTTCAGCTGGATTCTTTGTTGGATCAAAGAAATGTTTTCATCGTCGCAAAGGTCAGTTGCAGCTATGTCACCAGTCAGTAGCTGATCAAACTTCTCAGCTGCAAGCGCAAGATCTTCATCCGGGCTAAGCTGTGCTCTTGGGACACTAGCTGTGTAGCTGTAGAGGGTGCTATGTCTTCAAGTGCCATAACGTCAAGGACATCTTGTGGCAGATCTTCAGGGTTGACCTCTTCAACCTGTATGTCATCATGAAGATCAAGGATGGGACCAGGTAGAGAGACCTCAAACACTTTGGATGTGATGAGTGCATTCAGAGCAGAGTCGGCCACATTGAGTCCTCGGAATGCTCTTGAAACAGCCTTTCCCTGCAGCATATGGATGACAGCATCAGGAGCATATGCTAGCTCAAGGACCTCTTGCAGTCCACTGCCTTGCAGAAGGCGTCTGATGCATCCCATGAAACTCATTTCCATGTGGAAAATGCCCAGCCTCAGAACAATGCAGCTCAACTCTTGCTCATCAGGCTTGTTTGTGATGATTTCATATGCCTTCCAAAAAAGAGGCTGATCGAAGGTAATGACTGGCCTTGAATCATGCCGCCTTGCTTCTTTTGAAACAAAGAGCAGTGTTGAGTAGATGCAGCTGAGGTCACCCGGGTTCAGGTCTATCATCGGCATGAAGTAGATGTTTGACTTTCCTGGATGAATCCCTCCTTGGTGGACAGCTTGCATTGCTCCTGACCAGGCGGGTCTTGAAGGTCGAAGAGGCCAGGAGACCTTCCAGAGAAGATCAACACGAACAGAAGGATCAAGTGCCCTGAGGTCGTAGGTGATGTTTTTCCAAAGTGCGCTCCAGTTGCTTGGTAGTAGGTAATGCCAATTGTGCCAACATCTTTAACGTCTTTTGATGTGACATTTAGTCAGGGCACGACAGTTGCTTGACTTGTTTCAGGTGTGGCAGAAGCAATAATGCCCAATCCATGTAAGGTGTAACGAAACGCTTGACAAATCCATCTGATCAGTCCCACTCAAACCCTCTCAACACCACCCCCTCTCAACACCACCCCCCCCCCCCCCCACGTCCCCCCCCCCCCCCTTTCTCTCTCTTAGAACGGCAGGAGCCACCCCGCTTAACACAATCTGTTACAAGAAAAAGTTTACGTCATGAGGCGTGTAACGCGTTTCGTTATTCTCTTTTCACCTCCCTTCCCCTTTCAACCCTCACTCACTCCCAAATGGGGTGCATGACACCGCAGGAAAATTTACATTCCATTCTAACAATACGGCCAGTCTCATTCCCTCCTCCCCCCCACCCTCCCCCCCCATCCCTTGACACAAAGGCACGTTGCCCGCTCTCTACGCTCCCCATCCCCCCTCTCTCTCCCCCCCTTCCTCTTTAATATTCACCCCCCCCCTCCCCCGCTGTCCGTCACCCTCCCATGCACACAGGTGGCCGGCGATGTCACTGTTCTAACAACGGACACACACTGGTCTCATTTCCATTCGCTCTATACGTGAGCATAGATTATAGGCCATTGAACTCGGCGCCAACTTCAAACGGTTTCCAAGGGTAGGAATAGATCCCTCCCCCTCTCAATGTTTGATTGACACTCTGTCACCCAGATCAGATGTCACCCAGATCAGAAACTTTGATTTGGCAGTTTAGAATACATATAGGAGACACATAGTCCCTGAGCTTCACTTCTTCCTGCAAACCAGCTGTAGGTGAAACACAATAGACAGAGAAAGGGGTGAACAGAGAGAGTGCATACTGATCTTGCTCTACTTTATCCCTGAGTCTAATGTTTCACTGATTCATCCCAGGAAATTGTGAGTTGACATGATGTTTTACATTTTCGAATCTATGTATTGATTTTATGTATGCCATGTGGTTTAGCAGTGTAACGTTGTGACAATACTTGGTAACACTTATCAAAATGTTGAATGATTATGATTATTCCCTGTAGTAGTTTGCTACCACCATGTGGTCATGACTCTTTGTTAACACTCTGACCACTGTTCTTTGTGTTCAACTTGACTTTTGCCAGTATGCAATTCCATCTGTTAAGATGATAACAGAATGATAAATTTAGATCAGAAAAAAACAGTATGCCTGTACTAGGTTAAAAACTGCTAAGCTGATTTATAAATACTGTGATTGTTGGAATGATTTGTAGTGTATGACTTTAAGTCTACACCACATGTGTACTTGGACTAAGTGTAGCCCAAGTTAATGTCATTTAATTCATAAGAAACATGGAAGAGTTATTTGACTGAAACTGTGTAGCATTGCATTACTGTCTCCTACCCTTTTGTGAGCTTAACTCAGCCTTTCAACAAAAGTGGAGATTGATAATTATAGTAGAAACTCTACAATAGAGAAAACCTTTGCTGGCTGAGTTCTCACACCTCTTCTGAAAGATAAGAGGGTAAATGTGTGAACTCGACAAACCAACCACTCAGCGACTTACCTACAGACCAGGTTCTCTTTTATCGCAGAACTGGGATTGTGGTCACGCTACAACCTGTGGCTAAACCACACACAGTGGTGTGATGTTGTGATTGCTGGGGTTTGAAGAATGTTTGCTGTATGGATTCACACAACAGAAACGTTTAACACTTGTTGATGCTATGATAACGTTGTATTGACTGATCTTCTTGACGGTTGTCAACAAAAACTGTTTATCCTCAGAACGAGGCTGTAATAGTAAAAGCATATGAGTAACATCCCTTGAACCAAAACTTGTTCACAACACTACATCACCCTCTTTCTCAAATTAAGAGTTGATTTTAAAATTTAACTCTTAAACATACTAATAGAACAAATAGAAGTGAATGGTAAATTCACTGATGTTAATAACAGGAATTAGCTTATAAACAAGATGTTAATGAACCTTTTGTTTGTTTCTAATCTTATTGAAAAAAAAACATTTCTCAAGAATACAAGCACTTGCATAGCACTTCAATAGAAACCTTTTGTTTAAATTTAAAACTTCACATTAAATGTAATGCATATTTCAAAGTGAATATAACAGTCACTTTAAAACTTCACATTAAATGTAATGCATATTTCAAAGTGAATATAAGTCACTTTTCTCTTCACTGTCTTCCTTTTTTTCTTTTTTTTTAAGACTTAAAAAAAAACATTTGAACTTGAACAGAATAAATAAACATCAATAACTAGTCTGCATAATGACAATTAAACAACAGTAGGCACAGTGGTGCAATAAAATGGCAGAATTCTTTTCAAATGTGATGTTTTCATTACACAGCAATGTGTCCATCTTCTTCAAGTTCAATACTTGTCTGTTTGTTCAAGTTTATGAAAGAACATAGTCACTGAATTTCTTTGGCAAATGAACTGCACGGCTAGATCTTCTTGGTTCGGGAACATTTGAAACGGTCACAGGAGGATGCGAGTTGTTTGAGTGTTTGTCTGAAGTAGTTTTGTCTGTGTTTGTATTTTGTTGCGCATGTTTTGCATTTGCATGGGGATGTGTATCAGCTCCTATATCACTGAAGTCAGACATCAGTTCAGTAGGAGGTGAAGATCTGGGAGAAGGTTTGAAGAAACTGCTGTTTCTGGTGATATTTGGTTGTCTCTTCTGGCAGTCACCATGGTGCCCTTCTTCTGAATGACTTTGAATGGAACAGGATTGTAGGGAGTGGAGGATTTGCACATGGAATGTTCTTTCAGCAGCACTTTGTCACCAATCTGAATTTTGCTTGGCTTGACATAGGGTTTCTTATCAGCATGTTGTTTCATCTTCTTCTTGGACTGGGCATCTTTGAGTCTCATCTTCTCATCACCAGGCTGTTGGACTGGGACTTCTGGTGATCTTGTCTTGAGGTTGCAACCAAAAAATGCAGTAGCAGGTGGAGTTCCAGTGGAAGAATGAGGAGTGGATCTGTAGTCCAGGAGAAATTTGTACATCTCTTGTTTCCAGTTCTTGTGTTGTGCAATGGCACCTTTGACAGATTTCTTGATGGTTCTCATGAATCTTTCAGTTTCAGCATTTGCACGAGGCCATAATGGTGTGATTTTTCTGTGCTTGAATCCTGAATGAGCAGCGTACGTTGCAAATTCATGGCTATTAAATGGGGGTCCGTTGTCTGTTTTGAGGGAGTGTGGAAATCCAAACTCAGCAAAAATCTTCTCCAGCCTGGGAATGATAGAGCGTGCAGATGTTGATTCAAGAATGTCAACAATGACATATCTGGAGTATTCATCTGTCACTACAAGTAAGTACTGTCCCGTGGAGAGCTGAGCGAAATCTTCTCTGATTTCTTGCCATGGACCAGATGGTAATGGTGACATTTCCAGGGGTTCTCTTTCAGCAGTCGGAGTTGAAATTTGGCAAGTCATACAGTCTTTGACTAATGTGCTGATGTTATGGACAGTGGTTAACAGTCCTAGGGCTTGAGAAGTCTTCCAGCTCAAAATCGGTCATTCTTTACCAGAAACAACGCAGACAGTGGCAGTGGTCACTGTACTTTTGGATTCAATGACAGCTTTGAATTGTCCAAGGACTGGAATAGGTTGCTGACAACCATATGCAGAGATTTTAATTCGAGATGACTGCAGCGTTGGATGAGGTGAAAAAAAATCAAAGTCATGTTTTGACAGTAGGTTTACTGTGGCACCAGAGTCAGCAAGAACACTCAGGCTATGCCCTTCAATGAAAACATTGAAATGAGGAAGTTTGTCTGAATGTGCAGCCATGTGAACGAATTCACCTTCATCAGTGTCTTCTGAATCGTTTGATTCGACAGTGTTGATGCCATCTTCACACTGATCAATGCAACTGACTCGTCTTTTGTTCCTTCGTTGGTGAGCAGGACAGAAAGGAGAACGCTGGTCTGATGGATTTGAATTTCTCGATGGATGGGTCTGATGATTTGAACCAGAACGGCATACTGAAGAGAAATGATTGAATTTCTTGCAAATTCTACACTGCTTATTGAAGGATGGATAGTTGCATTGTCCTCCTTCATGAGGCCAAGAATTGCCACAGTTCCTGCAAGTCTGTGTTGGGCATTGATTGCGTGACTGTAGGGATTTGTCTGAATGCTGGGCATGTTTCTTTGGTTTAGTCAAGTGCAGACAATGGACTGGACTCTCTTCCATTTGTTTAGCATGTGCAGCTGAACGTTGTACTGTTCGTGCATAGGTTAACAAATCAGACAAGGTCATTGCAGGTGAGCTTAGCCCTTTTTCCCTTACTTTCATAGACTTGCATCCAGCAATCAACTGAGATTTGATTTCCAAGTCATTGCTAACAAAACCACAAGTTGGGGCAAGCTGTTTTAGTTCATTGTAAAAATCGTCAATATTGTCTGTTTTCTGAAAAGTGTTTCTGAAAATATATTTCTGAAACTCTGTATTTCCTTCTGGATTGAAATGAGTGTTGATAGCACTGCGGAGTTTGCCGAAATGAGTTTCACCTTCGCCGGTGTAATGTCGGTTTCAGCGAACGTATCGACAATATCGTTCAGTTGATCGCCACCGTATGACAACAGTAGAGCTTTCTTCTGTCTATCATTGGTGATACCGTAACCCACAAAGACGTTATTTTCTAATCGTGATATCCATTTGCGCCAACGAACCGCTCGACCTTCTTCTCGGCAGTCGAAAGGTGGATATGTCGGGAGACCAAGAGCAGCCATTGCGATAGTTCGTTTCGATCGCGATCGTCGAGTCGAATGAATGGAAAAAAAAAAAAATACTTGCGTAGGACGATCAAAATCACTCGTCGCCAATGTAATGTTGTGATTGCTGGGGTTTGAAGAATGCTGTATGGATTCATACAACAGAAACGTTTAATACTTGTTGATGCTATGATAACGTTGTATTGACTGATCTTCTTGACGGTTGTCAACAAAAACTGTTTATCCTCAGAACGAGACTGTAAAAGTAAAAGCATATGAGTAATGTCCCTTGAACCAAAACTTGTTCACAACATTACAAGTGGCTACCCCAGAAACCAGGGCGACACAAGATACAACTCTCTGGGCCAGACAGGGTGAAGACACTCCACAGCCCAGCACTACAGCACCAGGTCTATAGGATCAGTCACCAGCCACAAGGCTGTTAATCCCCCCCTGGACTCAAATCCATCAGACCCATACCCTCACTTTATGATGAAACAGTGAGAACATGTCTATGATTACCACTTTGGCTACTGCACTGGGTGCACGCAAGCGAAGTGGATATGTATAAGAATATATATTCAGAGTAACATTGACATGCCCACTGTATACCAACCTAAGCTGAGTGTAAGTAAGTAAAGTCGGAGTGAGGAAGGGCATTTAATTGTTGTGGTTCAATGAGAACTAAAATTAAGCTTATAGAACAGACATGTATATACTTACCTATGTGTAAGCAAGTAAAGTTGATGTGTGAAATTACACTTAACTTGTGTCAGTTCTCTGTTGTTCAATCAATGTTGCATGTTTGAACTTCTCTCTTCAATTCTGTCTCTTGGAGCTACTAGTACTTTTAAGAGTACAGGCCTCAGGAAACTTATCTCAGAGCCACTATCAAGTATTTTAACAGTAACCGGAATAAATATAAATTTCTTTCGATGACTAGTACTGGAAAGTTTTGTTTGGTTTTTTTTTTTGCTGTCCCAACCTCTGCGCCACCTCAGAGGCAGTGCACCCACGCCGCTCATTCCAACACCCCGTCCACAGCCACAGCCCGGTCAGGCCCCGCCGCAGCCCTGGCACCAGCAATCCACAGGGAGCAGTCAATGTCAAGTCGTCAAGAGGCAACCCACCGGAGGAGACACTGCACTGCTGCCGAGTCACTTCAGTGGTGTTCAGTGGCGCCTGTTCTGATCTAACATACGCAGGACACCACCTATTAAGCCCCCTACTGACGACAATAATTGCGTAGTCGCGGAGCCGGCGTGAGTGAGCTCTCCCTTCGGAGGGAGCCACCACGTCCGTCCATTGAGAGCCCCCATGGACTCGCCAATACCGGTGACCCCGACGGAACCAAACCAAGGCCACAGACGTGGAGAGGACATCAAAATTGAGGTCACCATGAGAGCAGGGATGAAGGGCCACAGAATTTGAGACTTTTTTTTTCATGCTGATCGATGAGAATAAGGATGATTACGATGATGCTACGGATTTCCATTTCGGTCTGAGACTACACGACAGGGCTGTACTCTACGCTTCCTTTCATAATATATCCCGGCATCAACCAGGCCCGAGAGATACAGGCACCTGCAGTGTTGGTCAGGAAATTTGAGCAACACTCTCAGAAACGCATCCATTAAGTGGATGAAACTCGACTGTGGGGTCCCAGTCTTCCCAACTGAGTCCGCAGGAAACTCAACTCTGGGTAGGAGCCGGTCAGGGCAGAAAAACCCACATGTCTCTGATGGGATTCGAACCCACGACCTCCCAGCCGGGAGTCTGCGATGCTAACCACTTCGCCACGGCGGCTGGTTAGTACTGGAAAGTTGCTCCTTCCACCACTAGTAAGAGAGAGGGTGGAGGTGAAATGTTTAAGATAATTCTCAAAGAGAAAATTTTCCAAGTCTTTCCCCTAGAGGACCCACCTACCACTCATCCATCTCGTCACATCGAAGTGGGGGCTCATCCGGGATTGTAAAATACAATTCGGATTGTAAAATACAATTCACTCAAAATTTTATTTCCTTTGGCTAGTCCAAAAATTTGGACAAAGAGCAGAATTCAGAGCAAACAGGCTAATTGAGCTGAAGTCCAGGAGAAAAACTTTTATGTTTGTTGTGTGACTAATCATTGTGCATAGCACATAATAAGAGTGTGTGTGTGGTTGATGTTATAATCAATTTATTTTGATATTACATTGTGTGATTATTTGCTTTTGTTGTACTTCGTGGATGTTTGATTGTTAAGAATTGTATAACAGTTCATTATCATGGCTGAATCAGTGAAACTTAGACGGGAGATCAAGGAGAGGGGAGAATCCCTAGGCCTCTCTGGTCAAGATTTAGTCTCATTTGTGGTTACACAATTTGAAAAAGAAAAAGCTGCCGAAGAAGCTAGTAAGAAACAGCAGCTTGAATTAGAAGCAGCCGAGCGTGAAAAAATTACCATGAAGCTGAAGAGCGAGACAAAATAAAAGAGATAGAACAGGCAGAGCGTGAGAAAATAAGAGAGTTCGAACAGGCTGAGCACGATAAAGCCAGAGAACATGAACTTGTGCTCAGAAAGTTTGAGAAATCTGCTGAGAATGATAGTTCTTCCGACACGGCCAGTCAAAATTCTCAGCCTCCCATCCAAATTCCGGCAATGTCATTTTCTTTGGATCCTTTCAGTGAGAACATGGAAAGTATTGACGCATACTTGGACCGTTTCGAAAGATTAGCAAATGAATTTGGCCTAGACCCGGAAAAGCGTAACATCAAACTCGCACAAGGTCTCAAAGGTGTTGCGTATGATGTTTATACCAAGTTACCACCAAACAAAGTAACTGATTATGATGCTCTCAAACAAGCCCTACTCACCCGTTATACAGCTGAAGCATACCAAAAGAAATTTCGAAACTCGCGGCATAGCAGGGGAGAAACCTGCAGCTAGTTAGCAGATAGGTTAATGACTTAGCTCCAAAAATGGTTGACACTGTCAAACCAAGCACAGACTTTTAAGGGTCTGACTTAGCTCATCCTCTGTGAGCAGCTGTGTGACACCATGTCCACTGACCTACAAACTTTCATGGCAGAACAAGGTGCTGCCACACTAGCTGACCTGGTCAAGCTAGCTGATAGGTATACCACCACCCATGATCAAGCCAGTTCACACAAAAGGATGCGTGACAAGCCAAACCGGGATTCGAACCCCCCACCGTCACAGCAATCTCAAAACCAAAACCCACCACCAAGTGGGAAACCACCACAAAGTGAGAAACAAACTGGTAAACCACACGGTGGTAACACAGTCCCTGTGAGTCAAAACAGTGCACAGAAGCGTTTCTGCGCGCACTGTAAAATGACTTCCCACAACACTGCAGACTGCAGAAAATTCTTTGGACCAAGACTCCAGACAATTGCTGCATACCAGATTGTGTCTACACCCAAAGGAGGTGACACACCATCTATGGTACCCAACATCACTGCACCACCCATCAGTGACCAGGTGTTAGTAAATAACAAACCTGCCACCTGTTTGTATGACACAGGATTGTCATACGATGCAGTCACAAGAGTTTCACTTGTTGAGCCTGCTGCTATCACCGAGGAGACAGTGCCTTACAAGGGGCTGACCTGACTCTGCCACCCTCTACCTTACCTGTTGCCACAATTATGGCTGACAGTAGGTACATCAAAGGACAGATAAAGGCAGCCGTCATGGACAATCCGATCCATGATCTCATACTTGGAGGCCGTTATGTCATGCTCAGGAACTCATCCTGTAATTGTATCCACACTGCAGGTGAAGGCTCTAAATCGATTTAAACCTCCTAAAAAGGAGATGAAAGCAGCTCAGCGAGAAGGTAGCACTACCATCCAATGTACAGGCATTATGGTCAACATTATCAGCTACATACTGCACGAACATGCTGTCACCAGAACGTGGGATGTCAGTATTGTGGGACACAGCTGCACTTGCTTCGAAACACTGGACTTCAGAGTATGATGAACAGAAGCCCATAGTAGACAAGGAATTAATTAGCAATCGTGATCCAAACTGGTGGTGCATCTGGACACTGAGACCAATCTGAAGTGGAGCGATCTGGACCCGGGGCTTTGCTGCCTGCATAATGGCCTGCCCGATGGATGCGATTTTTCTGTCTGTATCTTGTTCGCTGAAAATCTCTCGGAGAAACACTCAAAGAGATTCTGGCACAATCCCTAGATTCTCCTGCAGAGACTCAATGACATCTGTTGACCGGTACAAAGCTGTAGTTGCTGAAGAAGATTTAATGTTATTCTTGATAAGAGCAGCAGCAGTTTTCACAAGCCTCACTTTTTCATGTTCAACATCTGTTCCCCTTTGCGCTTTGTAAAAATCGTGCGAGAGAACTTTGGCTGTTGCACAAAACGTTGATTTCAGTCACAATTACAACATCTCCAAATTTTTCTAGAAGTTTTTCCTTGATGTACTGTTGGCTGTAGGACAGTCCACCAATGTAATGAACATGATTAAAGACACAACTGTCGCCTAATTACGAACACAACTGACATCATATTACTAAAAATTTGAATGAAATCGAGCCAGAAACATGGCAGCTATGAACAATTAAATTGCGAAAGGTCAGGCAGAATGGAATTAAAAGGTCAAATTTTGACCTTTGTAATTAATATACAAACTTTATATTTTGCACATTTATAGATAATCCAGTTGGACATGATCCCGTCAATTTTGACAGGAATCACATGATAAACACAAAAGTTATATACTGGAGGATACACATTTGTTTGTTTTTGAGACAGTCTCCCTTGTGACCTTGACCTTTGACCGATGACCTTCATTTGCGGTAAAATTTATTTCATCTGTTAATACACAGCGCATATGACAAGTTGCCTGAATATAATTACTATAGCAATTTTTTTTAGGTCTAAAGTTATACTGACCCCACTATGTGGCATCTGTCTAGGCTTCATCTGGAAAACGTTCCGGTTATCAAGAAACACTTTCAGATGGAAAATTCTAATTTGGATGCCCATTATCACCAATTCCGGTTCCATCTCGTGTGAACAAGTTTCTGACATTTTTTTTATTCATCTGTGCTGTGAGCTTGATTTGGTTTGGCAAATCGGTGAGATTTGACAGTCGTCTTTATGCTGTCCAACTCAGACATTTATACAAGAATTCACAAGAAAAAAGCTCTTCTTTTGACACCGAGTCAGATGGATTTTTGTTTATGGCAAACTGATATATTTGAGGGGACAAACTACCATCTGGTTTTAAAATCAGCAGACAGCAAATGTCGTGAATGTCCTCTCTTTCAGGAATTCCTGCAGTAATGACTTTGATCGTAACCTTGCTGATGTCAACGAGTTTTCTTCTCCTGCTGAATATTCTTCTCTTTTGACGTCCATTTTTTATTGACTCAATTTCGTTTGTATTTATAATGAGTTCAGAAATTGAGAAAAGAGCATGGAGTTTTATCCTTTATTAAGTCTTCTATCTGATACCTTTTTGCTGTTCGGGAATTCCCCTTGCACAATCTCCCAGAGTTTTGTGGGACTGGAGTTTGTCTTGTTTGGAACTGGTGTTTCTGGGACCTCTAGGATTTCCTTTCGGCTCCCCATTTATGATCGTCACAGCTGGACTAATTCCTGACACAGAAACTCATCCAAGACTGCGTCCCCTCAGTTATGGCCTCTTTTTTCCTGGAAGATGCCTTAGGGACAGCACTCTTCCATGTTCATCAATTTCGTTGTCTTCTTTTCCTTGGTTTCAAGGAATTGGAAGTTAAGCCAGAAAAAGTGTGACATTAGTGTTCCAAAGAATTAGCCTGTCATCTATGCCCTCTCTTCATGCCTCTTCCAACCCCATATACAGTGGTATTTCTTATATACAATATTTGCTAAGGAGATTCATGTATATATACTGGTTCTCCCATAGAAGTAATTTACTCTTGTCCTAGTGAGGAGAAGTCACTGGCTTCTTTCGCTTTTCCCTATCTGATCAATCTGCAGATTAAAAAAGCAAAGGAAAGGCGGACAAGGTCCCTTCTCGTAGTTCTACCTGGTGGAGAGGCACTTCATGACGGATGTCAAGTTGGTACAGCTGCCGAACATAGGGCTGAGAAGATACTTCCTTGGGCACAACCTCTTCTGCTTTTTAGGACTTCTTCCCAGAGGTTCATTCACATTTGGGATGTACTTCGAGACCAACCCAAACCTTGTGTGTCTTCCAGCATTGAGAGCGGAAAAGAACTAGGAATCTAGGAGGAACCCACTCCAAACATCTAAACAGTCTGGCAGTGTCGGTCCTTTGCTCTTGCAAGGATTTGAAAATATCTCCTTTTTTAAGACACACCCAGCGGAAACTCAATGTATTGGCAGACACTCTATTCAGGAAGGATCAGCTGTCCAAGTGGATACTCAACAAGAAGGTCTTCCGATCAGTATGTCAGTGTCTGGGAACTCTTCATATGTATTTGTTCGCAACCAGATGGAACAATCAACTTCCAGTGTTTTTCTCACCAGTTCCAGACCCATTAGCCCTAGCTGTGGATGCTCTGTCCATCTCTTGGGAGCGGATGTTTGCCTACATGTTTTTCCCATCCAACCTCAGTCCTAAAGAAGGCATCCAAGGAGAAATACCTATTATCTCTGATTTCCGACTCTAAAGCGATCAAACCTGCTGACTTCCCTGCTCCTGATGGTTCTAATCTCTCTCCCTTCTTGAAAAGATCTGATTCAGCTATGGACGCGCAGATGGCATGCCAATCCCACATCTCTCTCTCTCTCCATGCCAGCCTAAAATCTGGCAATACCTCTCTGAACAGAGACATTTCAACCCTTTCTGCGTGGTGAAGATCATATCCAGCCAAAGACAATCCACTTTGAAGGTGTATGATAATAAGTGGAGATTTTTTGCCAAATGGTGCTTGCAATCTGGTATCTCTCTGGCTGAGTCTGCGAATGAGGATATTACCTATTTCATAGAAGATCTACAGATCTCTGAAAGTAAGGCCAGCACTTAAAGGGGTTTCAGATCCACTATTGCTAAGACTTTCCATCCTGTGGGTAGAGACACTGACATAAGTAACAATCCATTTTTGTCTGAACTGATTTCGTACTATGTCCTACTGATGTCCTAAATAGAGCCTTTCCTTAGTCCCCGAGTATCTGGCCTCTGTCAGGAATCTCACTCTGAAAACCTGCCTTTTGATGACACTGGCTTCTGCATGCAGGGTCAGTGAGATTTATGCCCTTTCCAGGGACCTACAGTCTCTACAGTGGCATTATGATAGCTCAGTATCCCTGTCCACATGCCTTTCTTTCCCAGCCAAGCTGCCTATCCTGAAGAGTGCCCTCTGACAATTAACCTTGCTTCCACTGGCCCCTTCTTCATCTGGTACCAGGACCAGGTACTCGAAGGTGAAGCAGGTTAACTGTCTTGTCACGGTTCTGAAGGTCTTCCTTCAGAGGACATTCAGACTCCTGTGACTGGCGCCTATAGCGTACCAGACTTGGTACCCCTGTAAGACTCCAAACGTCAGAAACCTCTAAGCCCAAGAGAGGATATCATGGCACATGAAGTCTGGGCTCTATCCACCAGTTGAGCCCCCTCCAGACAGCAAGGGCCCTAGCGCCCACCTAAGGCCCACCTAGGTTCTAGCTAGATCCAGCTTGTCCAAGCTGGAGCTAGCTGGAACCTAGGTGGGCCCGAGGACCCTTGCTAATTAATTAGCTGGCACGCTGCGCGAGGGACATATATTTGGCGGTTACTGACATACAAAGATCGTGCAGCAGGCTGGAAAACGATGACCACCTTTGGCAGGTTCTATCTCCGAGATATGGCTGAAGACATGGAGGCTCTGGACTGTCTGGGTGGAGCAGTTGTCATAGGCAAGGCCACCTTCCCCAAGTAACTATTCTCATCTTTGGCTAAATAAGTTGTGAGTTTTACAAAAGGAAAAATGAAAAAAAAAAAACATAGTCAAGAGGAACTATTATGAAAAGCAAGTTTTTTCATTTGTATAAAGTTAAATAGCCTCTGTTATGGAACCTGCCAAAGTTCAAACAATTGTAACCTTAGGCCTTGGGGGCTGTGACACAGAAGAGACGTCACAGTTACTGTTCAAAAGCCATGATTGAGAGTATTGGCTCACTCAGGACTTACTCAAGCGGGACCCAATCACTCTGCAGGAAGGTCATCAAGAGTGAAACTTGTGCGTGCAGCTTTAATAGTGTCTGGTTAGTCTTTAATTCTGGTCACCTTTAAAATAATTTCAAAAAGAATGGATGAGCTGAGCTTGAAAAAAAAATTAATGAGAGGGCACTTCCAGGAGGTTTAAAGATATAATAGCAGCCATGGTTATTGCTTTTATGGCACTTTTTGAACCCTTTGCAGCACATCCATCAGGAAACGTCTCTGTGCTTTTGGACATGAATTCATCACATCCACCGGAGAACTGCCTTTATTGCTTCTATGTCTGTACAGTTTGGAAGGCCATGGTGGGTTGGGGGGGGGGTTTTGTTTGTTTTTTTGTTGTTGTTGTTTCGAGGGGGGGGGGGGGCTATTATTGTTATCACATCCTTGAATATATGGTTTCATAATTTTGTTTTTTGTTTACAACCTTCACCGAAAGGCTCTCTATACTGTACCTTTTCTTGCCCAAACAAAGAGTATTTTTATGAT
Source organism: Conus canariensis (assembly GCA_033310375.1). NCBI lineage: Eukaryota > Metazoa > Mollusca > Gastropoda > Neogastropoda > Conidae > Conus > Conus canariensis. The sequence continues at coordinate 77,264,750 of CM065714.1, forward strand.
AAATTTGATTTTGCAGACACATCCTTAAAGGAATGGCTCTGTAGTCCTTATCTGGTTACATTTGATTTGTACAATCATGTTTGGACATTGCTAGGTTGTGACTTGCTTGGGATGGTGGCAAATTTACCTCCTGAATTTTTGTGCCCAAAATATACCCACATATATATACAAGCCCACTTACTTAACTTTTTGGTGACAAACTGATTTGGCCCTGGTTACAGCACTGACTTGAAGTCAATACGAATGCACATTAATCAACAAATTTTGTGCTATGTTTTGTGTCTCAGTGTGAACAGTTACTAAACTACCGGACTTTGGTTGGGAACCTGTCTGTGCTAGGTTGATTTCAGGGATCTTCTCCTTTCCCTGATCCTGTATCATTTTTGCTTGGATTGTTCATTACAAAAGGGAGAGCGGGGATAATTCTTAAACTCCTGGAATGTTTGCTTAAAACCATTTTGGTTCTGATGCCAGGCTCTGGAATAAGTTTGAAGGCAGCCTCATGCTTCATGAACTTTTGGCTCCCAGGTGAGATCCCACCATCTTATTCGATATTCTGGCATTTGTTTGGACAGGTAATATGAAGAAAAGGATTTTTCGAACTGAAGCAGTGAGGGTAGTTTTATGATATACTTACCTGTCCAAACAGCTAGAACACCCTCCCTCCTCCCCAGAGTTGGGAAAAAAGGACAAAACTGATTTACTTTGGAGAAGTGTCTGCTGATCACATGTCACTCACGGGAGACCACTCATGTATTCCTGTAGGTTGAGCAGAGTGAGCTCCCTGCTCTCCACATGATTTTGGGAGGAGGGAGATTCCTGATGTTCCACATAGTAGGGGAAAAGGCATTTGTTTGGATGGGTAAGTATATCATAAAACTACTTTTAGTTGGAAAAAAATGCTCATCAGCTTCCTTTTAATTGTCCCAAACAAGAACGCAGCTTCCTGAACATCATATCACAAAGCTGTTGACTGTGGGGGTTTTTCACCTTCCATGTGTTTTTGCCTCAAAATGAAATAACAAAGAAAACAAAAACAAAAAAACAAAAAAAACAGAAACATGTTGAAAAAAGGAAATCTGCCAACAAGACAGAATCTGTCAATGAGCAGAGACTGGTTTGCTAGTAGTGTATTTTGCATGTATGTGTGTGTGTGTGTGTGTGTGTGTGTGTGTGTGTGCGTTTGTGTGGAAGGAGAGAAGGGGAGGACGTTAAACAGGAGCGCTAAGGGCAATTTCACCAATTTACTTTTTTCCTTTTTTTTCATTGTTACATTTCATTTATAACAGTTAAGGTTCCAGCCACAAACATTTTCAAACCTTTTTTGTTTCGCCTTAAAACCTGTTTTCATTTCATTTTATTTAATCTATTTCACACCACAAACACAGCTCATGAAGCCAGTATATTACATCTTATATTTCATTATTAACCCCTTCAGTGCCATGTTTTGTTTTGGTAGTTTGCCCTTATTTGCCAAGCTATTTTTTGGCTGTGGAGGGTAATAATTGACGAAAAATTCTAGCGTGGAAATTATTGCAAGAAAGTTTTCATACCCCATACTTTTCTGAAAGGAAAATGAACAGACTATTTATTTATGACAGTTTTCAGTTTATGTAACATGTTGGTTAGTAATAACTCTACCATAAATGTGAGATAAATCAATTTTTCATACAGATGGAACATATGTTATAAAGAGTTAGTAAAAACAGAAGAATAAAATCAGAAAGTAAACAGAAAATCAAAACACATATGTCCTTACCTTTATGGAAACAGTAGTCCTGAATCATAATCCAAATTTCAGAACTGTACACACATTCAGTCTAGAATTCACACAGGCTTTTTTTTTTTTGGTTGCATTGCGGTCAGCACAGCATTACTTTCATTTTAGGTTCTGAAAAGAAAAAGCTTTGATTTGAAAGAAAAAATTGATGAGACAAAATATAAACCACACAAAAAATGTTATATACAGAACTGAAGTATACTGCTTTTTCCTGTTCTGCAGTGCTTGGTGGTGTGGTGCACTCAGAATCATGGGTCTGGACACAGGGCAGGGTGAGATAGGCATTGTGCACACTCATACTTAGTCTCCTTCCAGATGCCATGCTTTGTGCACACCTTGCACTTTCTTGCTAGTTGCCTGCTTGCCTGCCATTCGAGCGATTCAGCAAGGAAAGTGCCTTTCCATTATATAAACTGGCTTAATCAACAAAATGCTGAACCAGAATGTCTGCCCAAAACAGCTCATAGTAGTGAACTGGCATTGGTCCCTGAGGTCTTTTCTTGAGCTCAGGCTATCCTGTAAACTGGAGGATCTCTGGTGCTGTCATATTAGACTGGACAATAGGATGGTCAAGGACCACCCCTCACCCTCTGCCCCATTGCTGCACAGCCCCTCTGTCACATAGACCTCTTTCTCTCCTCTCACCTGTGACAGAAAATGTACATGTAAACCAGTCACAACTCACATCAACACACACACACACACACACACACACACACACGTGCGCGCGCGCATGCGTGCACACACACACACACACACACACACACACACACACACACACACACACTCACTCTCAAACACGCAACACAGTCATGACATCATAATCACAATAATGCCTTCTCTCTTTTGCACTGACACACGCCCACCCCTCCCCCCCCTCTGCCAAGCCCATGCCCCCCTCTGCCACTCACTTCTTCATACATGCCCAACACAGAAACCAGTAAAGAAAAACCACAACTGCAGTGAAGTGGGAAAAGTACTCCTTCCTCGCCTGGTGGCTCAACTCATCCCCTGATTCGACATAATCTCTGCCACGTGCTCTGCCATGAGCTCACTGGCCTGCTCACCACACCCCCTCCTTACTCCCCTCCTCTGTCGCTGATCAGTGGACTGACAATGGCTGGGGTCAAATCTGGGTCAACCACAGAGCTATATTCAGCATCATGCTCTGCTCTCTCCTCTCGGCTTGCTTGCTTTCTCACAACACGAGTGATATCTAGTTCTACAGCATTACCACCACCACCCTGCAAATGACCACCACTACCCTGCAAATGACCAGTCTCACCTTCGTCATCTTCATCGAGTGAATCTACTGACTAGGCTTTGCCATACCAAGCACTGTGGTCAAAATTTTTATTCTGGATAATTTTTAGAACTATCCATTGTCCTGAGTGACATTCTAATGACAAACTCACCATAAATCCTTCACTACATGCCTTCTCCTTATACCACTTGGGCCAAGCTTGGTTTGCCATCCGCAATTTTGAAAATTTTGTCTCCAACTCTCTGAGGGGTGCTATGAATAACACCCTGCAATGACCCAACGAAGCCTAATTGGATCTTGCCCCTCATGAATAATTCATTTAGATATATTGAGTTTTCTTTTTGGTGCCTATTGGAATCCCAAAACTTAAAAAATAGAAACAGGAAAAATTCTCAAGTGAGGAGGACATATGTATACGCTTTTGGCAATATGGTTGCTCTATACTCAATGTATATATACGTCCTCGGCACTGAAAAGGTTAAGGTTTCCTTTATTTCAACAATTCATAGTCAGTTGCTTCCCATTTCCGTCAAGTTTTGCTGGGTCTGCATGAATGTCCAGAGCATTTTTATTGTATATGCATGTTTGCATGTGCATGTAGTGTACTGTAAGAGAGAGAGGGTGAGGGGCATGGGAAGAGAAAGGATTATTTTTGTTCATGAGCACATGAGAAGAGAAGTGTAATCACTAAAAGAAACAATTATTTTTGTTTTGACAACATCTATAGGGACAAAGACTTAGGTTTATAAATTTGCCTAAATTCATTAGTTTAGGTAGATGTATCACTTACCTTTACCTGGGAATTCACCATGGCAACAAACTGATTTACTGGGATTATAGATAGTACTTCATCCATTTCCTCCACTCTACAAGACTCCTGAAATGAAAAAAAGACAATGCCTGCATCTTGAAACTTCTATGTTTTAACAGTCACTTCACAATAAGCCCATATGCACAGGTACACATACATCATTCCTCCAATGTCACCATGCTCCTCCTCACTTATCACTGTCCTCCAAAGCAGATTCAGAGGATGCCATCAACAGATTCAACTGCAAAAGCCACATGGTCAGAACTGCGAATGTTTTACTTTGCTGTCTGCAGATAAAGCAGCAAATTTTCTGACTTAGATTTTAGAAGGTACATGTTACAGGAAGTCACTTTTTCAGGCTGATGGCTGTGACACTGGCAGTTCAAGCTATATTTGCAAACCTTTTCTGTAAGAGGTGTAAAAATGTGTTCTTTACTATCTATATGTCTGTATACTCATGTGTTGCACTACAGGACACATGGTTGTCATTCATTTCTAAATAATGTGGATTTGCATACAATCAAGTTGTATACAGGGGAAAAAATGAATTCTATTTCTGCACAGTGTGGGTGTGCAGACATCTATACTGCTTCCCTAGGATTGCTACCAGTAAAGTATGGATATGCTCATACAATCATGCTTTTATAGAAGAAAAAAAATATCTATTTCTGTACAGTGTGGGTGTGCAGACACCTATATTTTTTTCCATGGGATTGCTACTAATATATAGTAATAAAGTATGAATGTGCTCACCTCATATAGTGTTTATGTTTTGCTTTTGTTTGTTTTAAATTTTCTTTTAAAATAACAAATTACAAAAATTGGACGGAAGATGGGCACACGGATAATAATAAGAGTCACAAAATTTGGGCCAAGAGGAACTATAAATAAGCAAGTTCTGATGGTTTTAATGCATGTCACCCATGGCATTCATAAAAGACTAATCCCCACCCTCAACCCTCTCTTCCATCAACAAATCTAAAACTAAAATTTTAAAAATGAACCTGCATGTGATTTGTGCATATTAATCTCTCACCTGTCCCTGATATCCAACCTTTTTAGGCAACATTTTGTACAGAGCATCTTCACAAACAGTGACAACACGGGCATAATGGAACTGAAAAGTGAACTATGTACCATTTGACTCATAATGTGACAAAAACAATGAGTAATTTGTAGAAGCAATGCATTAATTGCACAAGGTGTCCAGGTACATCAAACCTTGTTTCTGATGTACATTATAATCAGAAAGTCAAAACAAAATCAGTACTAGTAAAAATTTCGCTAACTCACTTGAATGTCAGATTCATACACAAGTTGCCACGTGACCGTGTTGTTCATAAGCTGGTCACGAGCAGAACAGCAAACACCTATGGATTCACACATTTGCAGAAGCCTTGCACCAACCCCAGGTGTGTTGATCAACCCTGTGTCCACATACACTTCGAGAACCTGCAACACAAAAATATGCCTTGTGTCACAACTTAACAGTGTAATATGTCATGCCGTTTTCTTATTCTTATTAGAAATACTTTTAAGACAAAAAAGAAAACAAGAAAGGAATACTGCACTGGCGTGTTCATATCCACAACAAGACCATACCAGTTCTGACTGCTCACCCTAAAAGAACACCTGATATGCACAGTGTAGACTGGACAGCCCCTGGTGACCCATCTCGTCATTTGTAAGTCCCTGTACAATTACCACTGGCAAAAATAGGTGGCATGGTGTGGGACAACTCAGTTTTTCTCAAAAGACCATCTAATATCCACATATCTAGGAAATTTCCTCTCTCATCTGTCAGTAGTGCAGATGCTATTAGCAAGCTCCATTAAAAGTTAATGATCCTCTGTCCACTCTATTCTGCATCTAGTAAGTATAAGTATTGCTACGGTCCATAGGGATACTTTTGTTTGGCCATTTTACAAACTTCTTTTCAGGTCATACAGACAATCAAATTTGCCTCACATGAACAACAATCCATTGTGGGTTCATAGACCCTAATCCTCTTTAAATTTTTCAATGGAACAAAAAACTGCTCTTTCTTTTCCATCACCAAAATGACACATTCTTTCTGAGAGGACCATCTTTCAATTACACAAACTATCCATCCTTTCCCAGAGGCCAATCCTACAATTACTAAAAAAAAAAATATATATATATATATATATTCTCTCCATGAGAACAAATATCTCATCAAATTTCTACATTTTACCTATCTGATGTGTGAAATGGATAGAATTTGGAAATAATTCCGATCATGATCAAAACGGGAATAAACGGTCGAAATTTGAGATCGCAATGAAAAGTTGTTCTTAAAAATTATCAGCTATGACTGTTCACACATCCTACACTCATACTAGGATCAATGATATATGAGCTACAAATAGTTGAGAGTTCTATTCTCTCTGTATCTAAGTCACACTTCTTCGTCCTCTTCTTCTTCTCTTAGCTACTCTCTCTCTCCTTTTTCTTGACTGCTCTCTCCTCTCAGCCGGGCCTCTGCTTCCACCACAGTGACAGGCAGTCTCTTTTTTTTTTCCAAGAATACAAATCATTATTTTAAAAAACTGATCACTGAGGAGCAAGCACCCTGTAAAGGTGAGGTTTCAATCACTCCAGTTAGAGTTCTCCTAAAAACATATAAGTATCTGCAGAGTAGATCTGCTGGTTTAAAGTGAACAAAAAGGAAAAAAAATGGTCCCGGGGCACATGACAGTGAGTGTGTGTGTGTGTGTGTGTGTGTGTGTGTGCGTGTGTGTGTGTGTGTGTGTGTGTGTGTGTGTGTGAGCATGTGTGTATACATGTGTCCATGTATACATGTGTGTGTGTGTGTGTGTGTGTGTGTGTGTGTGTGTGTGCATGTAGTTGTGTGTGGTGTATGCTTGTTTTCCATAGTGCTCATACCATGTCACCAAAAAAGACAGAATGACATTTTTTTTTTTCTCTGCATACTGTGATGACAAACTTTTTTCATGACCACTTGGTTCTTTAAAGTCCAACCACAATCATTGTACTAGCAGACAACCAGAGTAAATATGCATCACGGTCCTCTCCATCTAAGAAGTAACAGAAACCAGACCTATTCCAAACTCTGTATCATAATCCCATCAATTGAAATAACAAAATGTCATGGTTTACAATAACATATTACTACTAATTCAGTGTAAAGACCAATTCACTGAAAACAATGACCAGGCATCAAGGAATAGTCACCATCTGAGCTAAGTCTGGAAACAACAAAATCATCATGTCTGTTCTACGTCATACACCTTCACTTTCTGCAGGTTACCGAATGTCAACTCAACTACAATCTGATGCCTCATGCAAAACATGTGAAGGGTGAAAATGAAACTTGGTGATCTACTACCTCTTTGCAATTCATTCAGTTTCTGAGCCCTAAAAATTTCTTTTCCCCTGATCATTCATTTAACTGAATGTCAGTATGATTAATCAACCCCCTTACCCACATTTCTTACATTTACTTCTTCATTTACTACTGCATCGGCACAAGATAAAACGAACAGTCTGCAAGTTTTGGAAGCGTTTGCAGCCATTTCAAGATCACACATCAAATCTGTATTTGATATTTTCAAATAAATTGGGACAGAAAACACAGATCACTCCAAACTTGGCAGAAAAGTAGATATCTTTTTCCTATATATTACGCTTTCTCTTTACAGAGTTGCTGGATTACACTTTAAAAGAATAAATTTTCTTAAAACATTTTAAATGGAAATACTTTTGAATGACTATGAGCGGAGATTATCTGTGTGACATCAGTTTTCTTTCAACATGTATGAGGATAAAATAGCAGAGCATGTGGCATGTCATTCATTAACAACTGACCTTTATCATGGCCACTTGCATCCATGACACAGGATTTCTCTGGTGGTTGGATACAAACTCCTAACCAATTCAAACACACAGTCTGGCATAGCTTCACGTTTAATGTTCATATGGGAAATATTTTCTTCATGTTGTGATTTTTTTTTCTTAAATACACGGGGTGTGACCTAGCCCCACATCCAGCCAGCATTCTGCAGAAACAACCGTAAATATTCTCCTAATACTAGAAGTAGAACTGTGTGGGTGACCCACCTGTACATTTCCCAGTCACCTTTGCTTGTCACTGTTAATACATGGTGCACAGAAACAAAGCTGACACCACTGGCCCGAGTCTGCTGAGAATGGGGAATTTATTTGAGAATACACATTGCCATATTTTCCCACTGCTTCAACAATGTCACCTGACAACTAGCTAATGATCATTTTGCAGTGCCAAACTTACAGGATTCCAAATACATAGCTAAGACTGACAGCACAGCAACATCACACTGCAATGACACTCTGTGGTCTGGAATCAAGTCTGATTATGAGATCTAGTTCCATATGTTTCCAATATTGTACTCAAAGACTGTCTTTTCTATCTAGTACACCTAACCATTAATGCTTTAAAAGTTTTTTGCTAGTTTTTTTTTCTTCTTGTTGCTCAGTTACACCCAGTAATGTAATAAATGGCCATAATCATGGAACTACCCCATCCCCTCCCCTATTTAGCAAAGACTGCCAAAATGTAAGCGCACTGCTAAACTGAAGAAGAACCAGTCAGCTTAAAAGTGTGATTATCTCCGGTAAGATAAAATTGTGAAGTCGACCTGTTCTGATGAAAACTGGGGGACATGGAGGAGGGTAGGTGTCTCTGTAGGAAGCACGCTGTGTCGCTGCTTGGCGAATTATTTCATCCTTCCTTGTTACAATCTTTCCCTGCCATTCGCTGTGGGTGTGTACTTGCGTGTGTGTTGATGGTACAAGAAAAGTACCCTTGCACTCTAGCCTCTGGGCCTTGGTGGACGTATACACATAGAAGGAGGCAAGGCGCATAATATTATGTTACTTACGGGCACTTGTTTTCCTGATTTATTCGCCATCATGGATAAAGCAGATATGAAACATATAATCTACTGCTGCCAGATGCGAGTTGTTCAAAGAAAACCGATGATCCTCGACACCATCACGTTCCTAATCTTGAATCTCAATAACACGCCGCCAATAGGGGCCTACCCCCACTCCAACCAGTCAGAGTTATTGGCCCTGGTAAGGTCGGATGTGTATGCCGTCATCTCATTGTACCAATCACAGAATGTTACTATAATTGGTGCAAGGAACAAATGCTAAACGAAAAAAAATTCCTTACGACGTTTTCCTCTCAAGACAATATGAGTCTTGTTCATATCAATGGTGAATTATGCCCGATAACGTGAATCTTCTCTTCTTCTGCTGCTTCTCTTCCACCTTCCTTGGTTCGTTCGAAAACTGTGGAGTGTTGTTAGTCGGTGTTCTTCTTCGTCTTCTTCTTCTTCTTCGGGTTGAGCAGCCACAATCAACTTGCTGATTTTTTGTTGCTGGTAATTTGGGGAGGTGGGGGGGGGGGGGGGCGTGACTTCCTGGTGGGTTTGAAAAACAAAGCGAAACCAAAAATGATGTTGGCCGAGCCCACAAGTTGCCATGCCAGCAGAAACAAAAGAAACCAACGGGAGAGAAGGGAAGGATGCGGGAGGGGGGGGGGGGGGGGGGGGGGGGGATGGGACTGCTGGTTGGTTGGTTCTACTCTCCTCTTGACAGCTGTGAGCAGCCAAGAGTGTCAGTAGCTGCAGCTTCCTCAGCTTCTTCGGAGCTTCAGAGGTAAGGGCGTTCCAGTCCCTGATGGTCCGCGGGAAGAAGGAGAAGCGTCTGTAGTCTGTCCTGCACTGTATTTGTTGTACTGCTGGTCATGGCCTCTTCTCTTGCGGCATGGCGCTGACTGCAGCTTGCTGTGGTTTACTTGGACCTTGCCAGTGCGAATCTTCCGCAGCATGCTGATCGTTGCCTTCTTCCTGCGGTCCTGAAGTGATGGCCAGCCCAGGTAGTCCAGCATGTTACTCACACTTGAGGTGTTATGGTAGCGGTTCAGAACGAAGCGCGCCGCACGCCGCTGTACTGCTTCGATCTTGCTGATATTCCCCTGGGTGTGAGGGTCCCAAACTGAGCTGGCGTCTTACAAACGCAAGGTATGCCTTTTCCTTCAGTTCAGTTGAGCCGATTTTAAGGTTTCGTCTCAGGAAGCCAAGAGTCTTGCTGGCTTTTGTGGCAACAGCATCAATGTGATGGTCCCAGTTCAATTCTTTGTGGAGAGTGATGCCCAGATACTTTGATGCTGTTACTTTCTCCAGGGTATGGCCATGTAGTTTATATGGAAAGTCCAGGGTGGTTCAGCACCTGGTGACTGGGAGTGTGGTACATTTACCTGGGTGGAACTGCATGTCCCAGCTTTCCTCCCACTCAGCAAGGTGGTCCAGGTCTTGTTGCAGCTGGGCTTGGTCTTCCTGGCAAGTGACCACGTTGTAGATGGCAGTGTCATCAGCAAACAGCCTTGACTTGGATGTGACAGTGTCCGGGAGATCATTTATATAGGCCAGAAATAGGCAAGGGCCTAAGAATGACCCCTGGGGCACACCGGTTTTCACATCAGTGTAGGCTGACTGAGAACCCTCTACAACAACTGCCTGTCGTCTTTCCCAGAGGAAGGATTGGATCCAGCAGAGTACCTGTCCCCTGATGCCATACTGTTGGAGCTTTTGGAGCAGGAGGCTGTGGTTCACTTTATCAAAGGCCTTCGAAAAGTCCATGATAAGGATGTCTGTCTGCGCACCTGCTTCCAAGTTGTCTACCAGCTCATCAACCAGTTCTAGGAGTTGGGTCTCACAGGATCTCTTCTCCTGAAGCTGTGCTGCTGCGGACAGAGGATGCCATTTTCCTCGAAGTGTCCCATTGTCAAGGAAAAATTGATATGCTCCAATATCTTGCAGGGGATGCAGGTGAGGGAGACAGGCCTGTAATTCGCTGGATCATAGTGCTCTCCCTTCTTAAAGATCGGGGTGACATAGGCATCTTCCAGTCAGACGGGACATTTCCAGTGTTCAGGGATGACTGATAGATGGCAGTGAAGGTAGGCGCTACTTCATCAGCCAGCTCTTTCAGGACGCGGGCACTGATCCCATCAGGTCCAGTTGCTTTCCTGGGGTTCAGCTTGGTCAGGATTCGCCGTACTCCTTCCTCAGAGATGTTCCTTTTGGTTGGAGCGATTTCCTACACTCTCCCACACTTGGCCTCTCTGCAAAGTAAATCAAACTTGAAAACATTTCTTAACCCAATCCGACTAATATATATATATATATATATATGAGTATGGAAAAGTAACATCCGATTCTCCACAAAATTCAAACTCTACAAAGCCCTGGTGGTCTCCATTGTACTGTATGGTTGCGAGGCATGGACACTGACAGCTGAAACTGAAAGGAAGATCCAGGCTTTCGAGAGCAAATGCCTGAGGAAGCTCCTTCAAATCTCCTGGATAGAGCAAAGGACCAATAAATATGTACGGAGCAGAATTGAGAACCTTGCTGGACCTCAGGAACCTCTCCTTTCAACTGTGAAGAGAAGCAAGCTGATATGGTTTGGGCACAACACTCGACACACCAGTCTGTCCAAAACAATCATGCAAGGCACCATCGAGGGCGGAAGAAGAAGAGGAATACAGCGGAAGAACTGGCATGAGAACATCAAAGAATGGACCGGACTCCATATATGTGAGCTGCTGCCAGCAGCTGCTGACAGAGACAGATGGAGAGGGGAGGTTGCGTCTGCAGTCCACAGGTTTCCCCAACGACTGCTTCTGTATATATGTAAAGCTCTGGTACGCCCAGTCCTGGAATATGACATTGCTAAGAGACTCTCCCAGGGTGCGCAAGTAGATGTAGTGCTCCTAGACTTCTCCAAGGCCTTCGACAAGGTCCCTCACCAACGCTTGCTGCGGAAACTGCACTACTATGGAGTACGGAACAACACCCTTGGCTGGATCCAGTCATTCCTCTTCGGCAGAATGCAGCAAGTGGTACTCGAAGGCGTACACTCATCTCCTGCCCCTGTCCTCTCCGGTGTCCCCCAAGGCACTGTGTTGGGTCCACTTCTCTTCCTTACTTACATAAATGACCTTCCTGATGTGGCCAAGGACTCCAACACCCGGCTGTTCGCAGATGATGCTCTCCTCTACAGGAATGTCTGCAGTGCCAAGGATCAGTCCGTGCTGCAAGCTGACCTTGACCACCTGGCAGATTGGGAAGACACTTGGCAGATGAGATTCAATGCAGGAAAGTGTAACACACTCCACATCTCGCAAGGCAGACACCTTTCCTTCCACTCTGCATATACTCTTCATGAACAAACCCTGGAAGCAGTATCCACAGCCAAGTACTTAGGAGTAACCATGACAAAGGATCTATCCTGGACCAAGCACGTTGAAATGGTGGCAGCCAAAGGGAACAGGTTTTCTCCGCAGAAACTTAAAAGACTGCACCGCTGAGGTCTGCAAAGCCACCTATATGACCATGGTTTGTCCTACACTGGAATACGCTTCCACTGTCTGGGACCCTCACAAGAGACAAGACATCGATCTCCTGGAAAAGGTCCAGAGAAGAGCAGCTCGCTATGCCTGCAACTGCTATTTTGAACGCACACAAGGCACTGTCACTGATCTTCTACGGAAACTCCAGTGGGACAGCCTTGAGACCAGAAGGCACCACAACAGACTGGGAATGCTGTATCGCATCGAGAATGGGCTGGTAGATATTCCACACTCCATGCTCAACCGTCCTTCTCACTCCAGGGCCCGCAGCAGGAATAGTGCTCGCATCTTCCAGGAGCACTCAAAACACCCAGCTATACACAACTCCTTCGTTCCCCAAACAGTGAGGGAGTGGAACAAACTTTCTAATGAGACCACTACAGCTCCAACAGTAGTGGCATTCTTCAGCCGCCTGCGCTGCAGCTCCAGTGACCTGCAGCCCCCCATGGCTGGCCACTAGTGGAAATCCACACTAGATTTGTACATGTATATAGTTTTAATCCTGTTTTACCCAATAAGCTATCCAACCAGCTGGCACTCAGCTAAACAGCAGAGCCTTCAACGCACTTTACACATGATAGAAGTCAGAGACACTGGTCTGTAGTTTGCTGGCAGGCTTCGATCACCCTTTCTGAATACTGGGACGATGTTGGCCTGTTTCCAATCGGACGGAACTTGTTCAGTGTCGAGAGAGCGTTGGAAGAGTTTAGTGAGGAGAGGAGACAGTTCTGAAGCTGTGGTTTTTAGAACAAAAGCTGGAATGTTGTCTGGTCCCGTGGCTTTGCAAGGCTGGAGATTCAGGAGTTTCTTAATGCCGGCTTCGCTGACTTGTATTGGGGGCATATCAGGATAAGGACTTTGTCCTTTGTCTGGGATACTGGTGGTATTCTCTTGTGTGAAAACAGACCGGAACTGATCGCCCAAGATCTCTGCCTTATTCTGACTATTGCTCCTCAGAAAGTGTGACGAAACGCTTGACAAAACCATCCGATCAGTCCCACTAAAACCCCAACCCAAAGAATAGATTTCAAATCTATGCCCACTCTCCCCTCTCAATCCCCCCCCCCCCCCCCCCCCCCCCCCCACATTCTCTTGCTTAGGACGGTGTGAACCGCCCGGCTGACACGATCCATGACAAAGGAAAAAATTGCGTCACGGTAAACGCGTGACGCCTTTCATTCTTATCGGCCTACCCCCCTCCCCCTCGCAACCCTCCTTCACCCCGCACGGGAAGTAGCTACGACTCAGAAAAATTTCAATTGCATTGTGACAATTGCCCATCTCAACCCCCCCCCCCCCCCCCCCTTCCCGGCGCTATCTTCACCCCCCCCCCCCTCTATCCCGTGAAACAAAGGTACGACGCCGCTGCCATGCTCTCCACCACCACTCCCCTCCCCCCCCCCCCCTCCCACCTGAGCCATGTGTGGCCATAGTTGACACAAAGGCAATCGTCGAACCTCTCTCCTTCTCCAACCCCCCCCCCCCCCTCCCTCATATCTACAGTCCGGGTGCTTGCGGGCATCTGGTAAATTATGTCATTGTGTTTCCCCTGCGATGGTCTAAAGTAGCATTCGCCTATATGGACGCATAAATTAACCGGTGCCGATTAGGTTCAAATAATTTCCGAGGCGAATGGTGATAAGACTAAATCCCTCCCCCTCTCATCCCTGATGTGTGAATGACAGGTTGTCAAAAAAAAACGGAATTCGGCAGTTAGACTTCATATACTAGACACACAGGGTCGCAACTTCACTGACCCCTCAAGACTGCCTGTAGACCAGACCAGTGGAAGAAAAAGAGACAACTAGAGTAGGCCTGGGAAACTCCTGGTAACCTCTTTGATCTCAAGTCATTCACTGTTCATTCCCAGGAAAAGTGAGTTGGAACTCTGTTTTATATTTTCGAATCTATGTATTGATTTTATGTATGCTGTGTGCGTTAACATTGTAAACTTGTACAAATGCTTAGCCACATTTATCAAACTGATGAATGATTATTCTGTGTAGGAGTTTGCTTACCATCATATGGCAAAAGCTCTCTCCCAGTGGTTATGATTCTTTGTTAACGATCTGACCACTGGTCTTTGTGTTCACCCTGACTTTTGCCAGTAGGCAATTCTGTCTATTAAGAAAATAATTCAATGATTAATCTTGATCAGGAAAACAGTATGCCTGTGCTAGGTTAAAAACTGCTACTCTGATTTATAAATGCTGGTGATTGTTGGAATGATTTGTAGTGTATGACTTTAAGTCTACACCAATGTGTACTTGGACTAAGTGTAGCCTAAGTCAGTGTGATTTAATTCATAAGAAACATGGAAGAGTTGTTTGACTGAAACTGTGTAACATTGTATTACTGTCTCCTACCCTTTTGTAAGCTTAACTTAGCCTTTAAACAAAAGTGGAGATTAATAGTTATAGCAGAAACTCTACCATAGAGAAAACTTTGCTGGCTGAGTCTCACACCTGTGCTGAAAGTAAACAAGGGTAAATGTGTGCACTTGACAAACCAGCCATCAGATTCTCACCTACAGACCAAGTTCTCTTTATCGCAGAACTGGGATCCTGGTCACGCCACACATTGCGGCTGAACCAGAAGCTGGGACTTCGCCAAAACCGGGGCGACACCAGACAGCCAATCTACACCAGTGGGGCAGTCACCAACCACAGGAGACCCTCTCCGAAGCAAAGCTAAGTTAGCTAACCACCTGGACTCAAACCCATCAGACCCTTGCCCTCACTTTATGATGAAACGGTGAGAACCTGTCTATAAGTACCACTTTGGCTACAGCACCAGGTGCATGCAAGCAAAGTGGATGTATAATAACCATATACATTCAGTGTAACTTGGACAGACCCCCTGTATGTCAACTTAAGCTTGCTGCACTGAGTGCAAGCAAGTAAAGTAGGAGTGAGGGAGGGCCCCTCATTGTGGTAATCCAATGAGAACTAAACCCTAGCCTATGAACTTGACATGCCCATACTTACCTATGTGTAAGCAATAAAAGTTGATGTGTGAAATTGCAGTTAACTTGTGTCAGTTCTCTGTTGTTCAATCAAAATGTTGCATGTTTGAACTTCTCTCTTCAATTCTGTCTCTCGGAGCTACAAGTACTTCTAAGAGTACAGGCCTAAGGAAAATTATCTCAGAGCCATGCTTTAGTATTTTAACAATACCCGGAACAAAAATAAAAATTTCTTTGATGACTAGTACCGGAAAGTTGCTCCTTCCACCACTAGTAAGAGAGAGGGTGTAGGTGAAATGTTAAGATAATTCTCATCGAGGAATTATTCCAAGTCCTTCCCCTAGAGGACCCACCTACCACTCATCCATCTCGTCACAGAAAGCCCTGCTTGTCCTTTAGAGGTGCCACTCCCTTGGCTTCTTGTTTCTTGCTCTTCACATAGGACCAGAAGCGTTTGGAGTTGTTGCGGAAGACTTCGCTCATCACGTCTTCCAAATACTTGCGGCTTGCCTGCCTGATCTCATAACGGGTCTGGGCCTGGAGTGGCCTGCACCTGTCCACGTCCCTCTTCTTGGCAGTCCTGTGTGCCTTTTTATGGGCTCGCTGCTTGCGTTGGATGGCTCGACGGATTGAGGTGTTGATCCAGGGGTTGGTGTGCCTTGCAGCAGAGGTCTTGGTTGGAACACATTTCTCCACCATCTTGAAAAGCATCTCCTTGATGTCCACCCACATTTGCTCTAACGTGTTTGGTGCTGAGGGATCAGGGTATTGGTAGGTGTTGGCAAACTCCTGCACATCTTGACGCATCCCTTCAACATTGGCTTTCTTCCACAGGAAGATCTTCTGCTGAGGTGGTCTGGGTCGATGTGGGGCAAGGGTCGTGTCATAGAGGATGATGTCATGGTCACTATTGCCAATGGAGGGTAGGGGTTTGCATCGGACTTTGAAGGAGGGGTGGGAGGTCAGTATAATGTCTAGTGTGGTCTTGTCTTTTCTAGTGGGAAAATCCACCATCTGCTCAAGGTCACAATCAGCGACAATGTCAAGGTATGTCTGATTTACTCTTGATGGGTACCGTTTGTTAGCAGTTGTGAGTGTCTGCCAGTCGATGTCTGGGGAGTTGAAATCACCAGCTAAGGTGAGGACATTGCGGCCTGCCTTGCATTTTAGTTTGTACATTTCTGTCTTAGTGTCATCCATGTATGTCTGATCAGTTCTTCTAGGAGGGCGGCAGTATGCTGCGATTGTCATTTTCTTTCCCTGGCTGACTTTGATGGTACCGCTCAGGAGCTCAACGTGGTCCGAAGACTCAATATCGCTCAGCTCGAGGTGCTAGTCGTGCAGCAATGAGAATGCCACCGTATTCATCCTGTCTGTCGCGACGATAGCAATCAAAGCCACGGGCTGGAGGCAGAATTTCAGCAGTGGTGATGTCTGGGTTCAGCCATGTCTCGGTTCCAATTATCATGTCCGGATCACAACAGTCTGTAATTGCTTCTAGGTCTTTCCCTTTCTTCCTTGCACTATTGAAGTTGATGTTGAGGATACGAAGATGTTTATGTTGCCTTGGTTTCTGTGTTGAATTTTGCCTGTCATGTTTGGGGGATGATGTCATTGTAATGCCTGTGTCCAGTAGTGCCGGCTCAGGAATGGAGCTGATGTCTATACTGTCCTCTGTAGAGGCTGACATGTTCCGTGAAGAGATGTCTGAAGGGATGGAGGGAATTATGAGGAAGTGCGTTTTCTGGGATGGACAGTGTAGTTGGTTGGGCATCTGCCAGATCTACGATGCTGTAGATTCCGCTGTTGTTTATACTTTGGCAGCTAGGGCAATGCCACTGTTCCTCACCATTGCCTTGGCGAATGTAGGAGGAAGTTGTCATGTTGACACAGTCTTTGTGGGTCCATTTATCGCAGTGATCACAAGCAAGAGCTTTCTGGTTTGTCTTACAAGCTTTAGTGCAGATTGTACATGGGAAGCGGGGGGATCTGGGTCCGGGGTTAAGTTCTATTCCGCTGATAAGCAGAATCAGAGTGTAATGTCTTGGGGGATTATGCAGTACCAACAGCTGGTGTCTTGTCAGTTTATTTCGTTGCCGATAGCGAAGCCAAGTTGCGAGACTGAATGTGTGAGGAACAGGAATGGAGAGTTCATTGCAGTCAGTGTCTATGGGGACTGGAGGTTGAACAGTTTCAGTTTCAGTTTCATCAAGGAGGTGTCACTGCATGCGGACTAGTCCATATACGCTACACCACATCCGCTAAGTTTTGAGACCACACTACGCATGATTTGAAGCTGATGGATATATGAATTAACAACAAAGATGCGACAATTGAAGAAGAGGGTCTCGTGGCTACGACTCAGCGGATGTCTGACCTACACATTAGCCCAACGCGCTGGTCAGACCTTGAGTGCCTATCTACCATTTTTTTTTTTTTTTTGGGGGGGGGGATGTACACGTGTAAATGATGCGTGGGCATGGGCCCATGTGTGTGCGTGGGCGCATGTGTGTGTGTGTGTGTGTGTGTGTGTGTGTGTGTGTGCGTGCGTGCGCGCGCAGGCATGTGTGCGCGTTTGTTTGTGTGTTGTGTGTGTGTGTGTGTGTGTGTGCACGTGTGTGTGTGTGTGTGCGTGTGCAGAAGTGCGTGTGCATATGTGTGTGTGTATGTGTGTGTGTAATTTGAGGGTTTGTGTGAGCACACGTATATGCATATAGGCTATATGTGTACATATTTGTGTGTATGAGTGTGTCTTTGTATGTGGGCATGTGCGTGTGTGTGCATGCATTTGTGCGCTTATGTGTATGCGTGTGTGTGCGTGTGTGTGTCAGTGTGGCTGTGCATTCAACACTATGTTAATCTGACAGTAAATGGTTTCAGTCAGTCAGTGGCTGTGCACATGCACACATGTGGAAATGTGTGTGGGTAAGAGCGAGCGAATGTACGCACACACGTTCGTATGTGCGTGTGAGTGCGCACACGCGCGTGTATGTGTGCGTGTGTGTGTGTGTGCGTGCGTGCGTGTGTGTGTGTGTGTGTGTGTGCGTGAATGTTCAGAAGATGACTTAGGAACAAGAACAAGACCATCAATTACAGCATATAAGTGCGCGCACTCTCGCGCGCACACATACATACACATAACAATAAGAACAACAACTCCTCCCCTCAAACACATCCCACACACACACACACATGTGCGCATGCACACACACAAACGTGCGCGCGCACGCACACACACACACACACACACACACACACACACACACACACACACGCACACACACACACAACACACACACACTCACACACACTCTCTCACACACACACACACTCACACACCAACGTTTCCACACACATTTCTGTGGACACTCTAATTAACACGGTGGCATTACCCCACTGATGAATACACACACACACACACACACACACACACACACACACACACACTCACACACTCACACACTCTCTCCCACACACACTCACACACCAACGCTTGCACACTCATGATGTCCATGGACACTCTAATTAACATGCCGGCATCACCCCACTGATGAACACACACCAGCGCACACACGTCTACAGTATACGCTGGGGACCCTGAGAGATTCAAAGTCTTATCTCAGTTGACATGTGTTTCATCTTTTGTGTCTGTTATTGGAAAGGCCCAGTATGAGTTTGCCCCAATCTCTAGGAGTCTTCGCAATGTTGGCCTTGAAATTATTCCAATGTTTCTTTGGTTGGTGATGTTTCTTGCTCTTCCCTTAAGTCTGGATGTGCGGCCACTTCCTCTCTTGATGTTCAGATCTGAAAGATGGTCTATGGTATAGTGGCTTTACTCTAAGAGATTCTTCAGATTTCTTATCACATCAGATCGACCAAGCAGTAATCCAGTTCTTGTTGTTGACTTGCCAGCCAGTGTGTCTGCTCTCTCGTTTCCTTTAACTCCAGCATGTCCAGGGCAGTACACCCATATGAGTCTCTCCAATGGAAGGCTGCGCATCAGTTCATTCGAAGCAGGGCTTCCAATTCCACTTTTCACTTTCTGAAGTAGGTTCATGGAGTCAGTCCGTATCATGGCTTGTTGAGTTTGAAACTGGCTTATGGGTGTAAGCCAGTGGAGTGCTTGTTGTCACTGCTTCTACCTCCATTGTTAGACTTCAAGTTGTTAAACTGTGCGTACCATTGTCTTCCTAAATAGTTCGACCATTTTGCTTCACTGTGTATCCCCAGCCTGACTTACCTTTGGTGACAGAACCGTCAGTGTATATTAAGATATCATCTTTTGTGCAAAGGTCTTCTACCAGCATCTGAATTTCTGCGTTGGTTTTGCCTTCTGGCCATTCTCGACAATGTCTTCCAAGTTCTGGAGCGATGACAATTTGGTAAAGTGTATGTGGGGTGTGTGTGTTGAGGATGGTGTGGCTGTCAATTGTATGTCACAATGTGTACACTATAGTTTGTCTTTTGTATTATTCATCATATTGAAATTTTAGGTCCTTTATTCTGTTTTCTTGATCTTTTGAAATTGTTGGCGTTGTTAAACATGTTGTTGAAATATCCACTTTTTTTTCGGTATGGTGCCCTAAGGACTTCTACACAATTTAGGGAGAAGATAAGGAAGAGATAAAATATTGTTAGTTCTTTTAACAGGCATGGGCTGTGTTCACCTTTAGTTTAAGGTGCAGTTCTTTTACTAAAATGATTTTATGAATTTTAGTCTTGAATGATCACCAGTAATAGTTTGTTAGGGGCATTCCATTCCATATTAGAATAAGGTGTTGTGAAAAAAAGTATCTGAGTCAAATTTGTCTATGTCGCAAGTACTTAACCTGTGTATATCAGCAGCAGACTTCTTTGTAATATAGTAGATGCCAAGGTACATTTCCATAAACTAGATGAGGACTTGCAAACTTGTTTTGAATGATTGTACAAAAATATAATTGTCCCTATATGAAAATCCCTTTTTTCATGTGTCCAAACTCTCTGTTTGCCTTTGTTGCATAATTGTTTTCTATCAAATGTTGTTTCAAGTCTGTGACATGACAGTTGCCAGCCACACCATCCTCTACAACTCCCCCCTCCCCTTTTTCTCCTCCCCCCCCCCCACCTCTCTCTCTCTCTCTGTCTTACAAACGGCAGTCAAGATTACTAATCTTTGTCAATTTTCAGTCTCTATCCGCATTCCTTATCCCCCACCTCCACCCCCACACCCCTGCTTCTCTCACAATCCCTGCAGCCTGCCAGGTGTTTCCTTTGAAGTGCGCTGACCCCAGGATCAGTGTACGGCTCTGCCGACGATGACACAGAAAACTGTACATAACTATCAAATGGATCACCCGCTTTCACTCTCCCCTCCTCCCTCACTAATCTTGCTGTGCAGATAATGGCTAGTGGTTGAGACAAGAGCCGTGTACTGTCTCTCCTCTAGTTCAGAGCAGCCCCCTTCCCCATCCCCCACATCTCACTTTCCTTCTGTACACAATGTAGTCAAGGGGAAGAGGGCCCACATGTGTCTTACAGTGGGGACTAGGTAGTTTTGTTTATTTGCACAAAGGCTAAACAGGCTACCAACATCTGAGAGATAGTGTTCTCGAATGGTCTACATATATCCTCACTCTGATCTACCAACACCCCCCTACTCCACCCCCCACCGTTTCTTTTCTACAGTGATATTATTGGCTGTCATGTTTCTCTGACACCTTGTAAATCAGGCAGGCTTTGGAGACCGGATGTGTAGCTTAGCATACAAAAAGGGGAAACCAAGTCTCATCACTTCACCGCTCCACAGAAGGCTGTAAGACTGATCACCCACAGTGAACCAACCAAGAAAAACAGGTAGATAGTTTATCTCCCCTACTCTGAGATCCAGTGTGAGGTTTCACTGATCACCCCAGAAGAACTGTAAGTAGAAACTATGTTTCTTAGTCTTCAGACTATGCATTACTTGTATGTATGCCATATACATTGCTTGTATGTATGCCGTATGTTTTAATAGTATATATGTCTTTATGCGAAGATTTGGTGACATCTATCAAGAGGATGAATGAGTATTCTATTGTAATAGTTTGTTTGCCACAACTTGGTAAAAACTGTTAAGATACTTGATCAACATACTATATTAACTCTGTGACTTTTTGCAAGTATTCCATACTATCTGTTAAGATGATCATTGAAGGTATCTTCTGACAGAAAAACAGTATGCCTATACTAGGTGAAAACACGCCGCGAGAATGATTGCGGCGCCTGACTTACCACTCAGCGACGTGGGTCGAAAATACTCCCGGCAAGCAATCTGTCACTCAGGATACTTAGCGAGAATTATAGCGACAGTCTTCTAAAATAAACATGATCGTATGTCCCGGAGAATTTTTAACCAGTGGTGTCGGCATACAGATGCAGTCCTTCCAACGTCGTATCATACCAGTGAGCAAGCTACTAACAGTCGATTTCATTTGTTAATTTGAAGAGAAAGCAACCGACCCATTGGTGTCTTCAAGCACTGAATCAGTGCTTGTTGTTCGAAGTATGTCATTTCCAACTCAATCAAACAACAACAAATAATTATTTTGACTTTTAAAACATTTTTCATTAAGAAGATGAAAGATAGCTCTATTTCACTGTACAAAAATAGTCACTGTCAGATTTAGGCTTTTAAGGAAATTTCATTAAAAATGGTCACAATCAGGTGTCCTTAGGGAATATCAGTGCCGTGACTGCAATGTTAGCTGGACACATAGAGCAGAACAAGGGTCTGTGTTAATAATGTTAAGATGATTTATGAATATTTTGATTATCTTGATGCTTTGTAGTAGGTGACTCTAAGTCTAATCAACATGCGTACTTGGGCTAAGAGTATTCCAAGTTACTTCAACTAAATTTATAAGAAAAATTAGAGTTGTTTGCCTTCATTTGTTTAGCATTTTATTACTGTCTCCTATACCACTTGTTAGAATCCACTCAAAATCGAAGTGAAGAACTAAAGTGGAGACCGATAATCATGGCAGATATATTCATGCTAGTCTAATCCTTTGTTGGCTGAGATCTCACACATTTGCTGAAAGCCAGTGGGCAAGTGTGACAACTCAACAAGCCGGACTCTCAGCTACTTAACCACAAACCAGGTATCTGTTTTGTGAGCAGATCCTGGGTTTATATCCTTGCCCCAGGTCTGCTTGGTATCGGCCCAGCTGGGACAGCAACCCACACAGATCATCCTGCCTCCAGTCACTAGCAACTGGAGAAAGATCCACACTCCTCTCCAACATCAGTTAAGTTCTGATATTCCAAGTGGACTCCAACTCAACTCATCCAGAACTTCCCCTCTCTATATGATGAGATAATGTGGGAACAAGTCAGCCCAAACAAAGACTGTTTGATGGAAGTTCTATTGATTTGTATATTTTACCCGTGTAAATACAAGTAAAGTTGATGTGTGAAATTACACTTTTAAAAATTTCTTCTTTTTTTTTTTTACTGTCCCATTTTCTGTGCCACCTCAGTGGCATTGGACCCACACCGCTCATTCCAAGCTCCCCATCCACAGCCTGGCCCGACCCACTGCAGCCCAGGCAATGGCAAACCACAGGGAGCAGCAAACAGTGTCAAGTCATCAAGAGGCAACCTGCCGGAGGAGACACTGTACTGCTGCCGAGTCACTTTGGTGGTGTTCAGTAGTGCCTTTTCTGATCCAACATGTGCAGGATACCGCCTACTAAGCCCCCTGCTGACGACAAAAATTGCTTAGTTGCGGAGCCAGCATGAGTGAGTTCTCCCTCTGGAGAGTGCTACCATGTCTATCCAATGACAGCCTCCATGAATTTGCCAATACCAGTGACCCTGATGGAATCAAACCAAGGCCATAGACAAGGAGAGGATATCAAATCTGAGGTCATCACGAGAGCAGGGCATGAAGGGCCACAGAATTTTAGACATTTTTTTTTAATGCTGATTGATGAGAGTGAGGATGATGAAGATGATGCTGTGGATTTCCATTCCGGTCTGAGACTGCATGACAGGGCTTTAATCTATGCTTATTTTCATAATACATCCCAGCATCAACCAGGCCCAAGAGATACAGACACCTGCAGTGTTGGTCAGGAAATTTTAGCAACACTCTCAGAGATGCATCCATTTATTGGATGAAACTTGACTGTGTGGTTCCAGTCTTCCCAACTGAGCCCGTAGCATACTGTACTCTGGATAGGAGCTGGTCGGGGCAGAAAAATGTGAAAGTACACTTAACTTGTGTCACTTCGTTGTTGTCATACAGTATTGAATGTGTGAACTTATCTGTAATTCCGTCACTCAGAGCTACAAGCACTTTTAAGTGCACAAGCCTGAGGAAAATTATCCCTGAACCACTCTTGAGTATTTTTAACAGTCCAAATGAAAACTTAATTTTCTTTTTATGACTAGTTGTAACGAAACACTTGACAAACCCATCCGATCAGTCCCACTCAAACCCCAAACCAAAGAATAGATTTCAAATCTACGCCCACCTCTCCCCTCTCAAACCCCCCCCCCCCCCCCCCCCCCTTCCCTTTTCACTCTCTTAGAACGGCGCGAACTGCCCGACTTATACGATCTCTGACAAAGGAAAAAAATTACGTCACGGGAAACATGTGGCGCGTTTCGTTCTTCTCGGTCCCCCTCCTGTTCCCTTTCAACACTCCCGCACTCCCACACGGAGCAGCTGACGCCACAGAAAAATTTACATCGCATTGTAACAATGGCCCGTCGCCCCCCCCCCCCCTTCCCGGCGCTATCTTCACCCCCCCCCCCCCATCCCGTGACATGAAGGCTCTCTCCACCCCCTCCCCCCCCCCCCCCCCCCCCCCCCCCCCCGGAGCCACATGCGGCTTCACTTCTCACAAAGGGTAACCGGCAAACCTCCCTCCTTCTCCAACCCCCCCCCCCCCCCTCTCTTTCATATCTACCGTCCGCGTGCTCGCGGACCTCTAGTAAATGATGTCACTGCGTTTACCCACGATGTCTGAATTAACATTCGCGGTCTACACGTGCATAAATTTCTCGGCCACAGAACTCGGCGCTAACTTCAAACGGTTTCCGATGGTAAGAATAGATCCCTCTCCCTCTCACTCCCGGTGTTTGACTGACACCTTGTCAGCCAGATAAGAAACCTGATTTGGCAGTTTAGAATACATATACCAGACACATAGGTTCACAACTTCACTGACCCCTCAAGACTGCCTGTAGATCAGAACAGTGAAAGACGAAGGACGACTAGAGATAAGGCCTGGTAACCTCCTTGATCTCAAGTCATTCACTGGTTCATTCCCAGGAAAAAACTGGGATCCTGGTCACGCTACACATTGTAGCTAAACCATACTCTGGGGCTACGCCAGAAAACCGGGGGAACGCCAGACACCATGGCTACACTTTAAACCGGGGCGACACCAGACAACCGTCTCCACTGTCCCTCTCCAATATAAGTTAAGCTATTGATTCCCCTGGACTCAAATCCGTCAGACCCTTACCCTCACTTTATGATGAAACAGTGAGAACCTGTCTATGAGTACCACTTTGGCTACTGCACTGGGTGCACGCAAGCGAAGTGGATGTGTAATAACAATATACATTCAGAGTAACTTAGACAGGACCACTGTATTCCATCTTAAGCAGCTGCACGGAGTGTAAGCAAGTAAAGTAGGAGTGAGGAAGGGCCCCTCATTGTTGTGGTTCAATGAGAACTAAAATCGTGCCTATTGAACTGACAAGTAAATACTTACCTATGTGTAAGCAAGTAAAGTTGATGTGTGAAATTGCAGTTAACTTGTGTCAGTTCTCTGTTGTTCAGTCAAATGTTGAATGTTTGAACTTCTCTCTTCAGTTTTGTCTCTCGGAGCTACAAGTACTTCTAAGAGTACAGGCCTAAGGAAAATGATCTCAGAGCCACTCTTAAGTATTTTAACAAGACCCGGAACAAATAAAAATTTCTTTCGATGACTAGTACCGGAAAGTTGCTCCTTCCACCACTAGTAAGAGAGAGGGTGTAGGTGAAATTTTAGGATAATTCTCATCGAGAAATTATTCCAAGTCCTTCCCCTAGAGGACCCACCTACCACTCATCCACCTCTCGTCACACTAGTACGGGAAAGTTGCTCATTCCATCACTACTAAGAGAGAGGGTGGAGGTGAAAGTTTAACACATAAACTTTTCTATAACTCTTACAGAAAAATCAAACAGAATCTTTCCCCAAGAGGACCACACCTACCCACCCCAACTCTCGTCATAAACTCCTTGTCTAAAATAACTTGTAGTAATGTCCTTTTTATTAAAAATAAAACTTTGCTTATTATTGTGTCTTCATCAGAAAATTTCATTGTATTGTCGTTTCAAGGATTGCTCATGCCTATATGAAGCACTTTGCGCATATCTGCATTAATCTAAAGATCCCATTGTTAGTAAGTTTAAATAACCTATCTATATGATATCAGTCTATTGTTTGTCTTTGTGGCTGCTCAAGTTATAAATGTTTGTAATATCTGCAATAACTTTGCAAGGGATAGCTACCACTTTTGACAGATTATCCACACAAATTGTGAATAGAATGGATCCAAGAACAGTTCCCAGAGTGAAACCACCGAAAACTTTGGTTCTTTGAAGAGTACATACCCAGCTCTTATTCTCTGTTTTCTACTTTCGAGGAATTTGAGATCTTAGCTGAAACATTGCATGATACTCCATACAGTTGGGTCTTTCACTGGGAGATGGTTATGTAGAGAATAGAGTCAAACACTTTTTTGAAAGTCCATGTAAACAACATCAAATGATTCTCTCTTGTCCACTGTCTGTTTACAGTCCTCTATCATACCTAACAGTAGTGTCATACATGGATGTCCAGGGCTAATGCCATGCTAGTGTATAGAAAATAAGTTGTTGATGGTCATAGGGTAAATGAAACAAACTGCAGCATTACCTTCAACGTACCTTCAACCCTGATGATGTATTTCACAAATTTTTCCACACCCCTGTCTACCGAGAACCAACCCGTGGGAATAATGAAGTTGAATGCTACATCAAAACTTGCCTCTCTGAATTACGCAAACTAAAATTCTCCCCAGCACGATTTCCAACCTCACCCCCACAGAAATTCAAGCTCTGGAGTCCCTTCGCAAGAGGGATGACATTGTCATAAAACCAGCTGATAAAGGTGGTGCGGTAGTGTGGGACAGGAACCTGTATATAGCAGAAGCTCTCGGGCAACTCAGCAATACCACCAGCTACCAGAAACTGGAACAGCCCACCCTCCCAGTAGACCAGAAAACTATTTCAAAAACCATTAAGGATCTTGTCAAAAAAGGCCACTTACCCCCTACGGCTAAACTGCTGATCAAAGCCAAGACCAGAGAGTCCATTTTCTACCTTCTGCCTAAAATTCACAAGGCCAACACCCCTGGTAGACCCATCGTCTCAGCCTGCAGTTGCCCCACAGAAAATATTTCCGAATACCTTGACTCCATCTTCCAACCCCTCGTTCAAGACCTGCCTACGTTCATCAAGGACACTACTCATGCTCTCTGTCTCATCAATGACCTCCACCTAAATCCGAAGTTCCAGCCTAAATATCTATTCACTCTCAACGTGACATCTTTCTATACCAGTATTCCCCATGCAGATGGACTGCAAGCCCTGTCATTTTTTCTCAACCTGTCATTTTTTCTCAACCAAAGAAAAGACCCTACCCCTGTAACCACCACTCTAATTTGCCTCGCAGAACTTGTCCTAACCAACAACACCTTTACCTTCTTTGGTGACACTTTCAAGCAAATCAGTGGTGTCGCCATGGGCACCAGAATGGGCCCCAGCTACGCATGCCTTTTTGAACACAACTTCCTGCAACAGTACCATGGTTCTATCCCTGAATTCTATAAACGCTACATCGATGACGGATTTGGTGCCACCTCCATGCCATCAGTGATCTCCATGTCTTCATCACAGCAGTCCAGAACTTTCATTCAGCAATCAAGTTCACCTACAAAATATCTGAAAAGTGCATCACTTTCCCTGACATGAGTCTCTTCATAACTGACTGGACTCTCCACTTCCATCCACTACAAACCTACGGACTCCCACTCTTATCTCGACTACAGATCGTCACATAATCCCAATACCAAAACCAGCATACCCTACTCTGAGTTCTTGAGGCTCCGCAGACTGCTCTGAGAATTCTGTCTTTGATGTAAAAGCCCTTGAAATGAAAGTTCTTCCTCGAACGCCACTACCCCGAAGACATCATTGATCATGCTCTCCAGAAAGTCCAGCTCATCACCTGCCCACAAGCTGTGGAACCGAAACCCCAGGAATCAACCAGAGACAGACCTGTTGTCAGCCTGCTCTACCACCCTTCTGTCCACCAGGTGCGCAAAAAACCAACTGGAACATCCTTCAGTCTTGTGCTCACTGGGCTAAAATTTTTTCCCAGCCCCCTCTAGTTGCCTACAAACGAGACAAGAATATCCGTGACATGCTTGTGCGTTCCAGTCTCCAGCCTCACAGATGTAAATCTTCTGTAGGCACAAGCCCGTGCAATCTGCCCAACTGCAAAACCTGTCCCTTCGTCTGTACTGCCATTGAAGTGAAAGGACCCAGTTCACGCATGACTGTCTCCAAATTCTTCAACTGCCAAACCACTAACCTGATCTACATCATCCACTGCACCGTTTGCTCTAAACTTTACATCGGCGAGACCAGATGCACTTTCACTGTCAGATTCAAGGAACACCTCGCTGACATTAAATACAACAGGGACAAACCAGTAGCCAAGCACTTCAACCTCCCCAGCCAATTCCGCACACAATGCAAGAGTGAAGGGCTTGTGGCTCATGAAAACTAGTGACTCTAGAGACAGGAAGGATATGGAGTCTCACCTGATTCAAAAACTGGGCACCAGAAATCCAGCTGGTATCAATGAAAAAGCATAGCAATTCTCTGTACTTCCTTTTCCTGAGCCAAGTCAGGTGGACAGTGACCTATTATTCCCTTTCCCCTTTAATACTTTGCGTGCATGGTTGGTCTGCATCTTCTTCTTCTTCTTCCTAAAATACTGGTTCACTCAAAAACGAGTAGGTCACCAGCGCGCATCAGTGGCCTCATCATGACCTTAGAGCCTAGCGCCTACTGGAATGATCGTTTGAGAGCCTATATCTTTTGCCAGGAGTTTCTGAGTAGGGTTAGCTCCCCAGTCTCCTGTCTTTTTGTTTTTTTTCTATTTTATTTTATTTATTTTTTTCTTTTTACTTACTTTTGTATCAATCCCTCTCCTTCCTACCCACCTTGGCCCCCTTCTCCCCCCCCCCCCCTTCTCTTTCTTCCCTTCTTCCTTTTCCCCTCTCCCCCCCTTTCACCCCCCCCCCCCTTCTACCCCTCCCTACCCCCTCCCCCTCCCTTTCCCTCTCGCTCCCTTCCCTCCTCTGTCCTTGTTCCTTTTCAGTCGTCTCCCAGTAGGGCTCCTTCCTGTACATTCCTTCTTTTTTCCTGTCTCTCTACTTTTGTCTGGTCGCCTCTTTAGTAGGACCCTTCTACGGGACCTCTCGAGGCTTCTCTTCCTCCTTCTCCCCTTAGCACTTTTCTCAGGCATCTCTCTTTTAGGGCCCTCATATGGGTCCTCTCTTTACGTCTCTTCCGACTTCCCCCTGCCCCCCCTCCCCCTTCCCCCCTTTTTTTTTTTTTTTTTTTTTTGTCATTGGGAGTGTTGTTAGCGCCTCTTATCATGACCTCATATCTATCTTTTGCGTTAATGCTCTTATTTTTGCCTTTTTCTGTTGCGCCACCATAGCACCACCTACCTCCTAGCATACCAATGTCTTAATGTATGCCTTGTTTGTACATTTACTCATTTACTCTCTTGTAACCCCCCCCCCCCCCCTTTTTTTTTTTTTCTTAGGTATGTGTGTGTTTGTGTGGTTGTGTGTGTGTGCGTATGGGCGTGTGTGTGTGTGCGTGTGTGTTCATGCACGCGCGCGCACTTGTGTGTGTGTGTGTGTGTGTGTGTGTGTGTGTGTGTGTGTGTGTGTGTGTGGTTGTGCCCGTGGGCAAGTGCTTTTTCGTGTGGGGGGTCGAGCCCTGCAGCTCTTAGCTGCATCTGGCTAGAGGTTTTTTCCTCGGGGTTCTCCCATTTTCCCTCTCACCCATTGGTGCTTGGGTAGGGCAACCTACCCTAGGGTCAGACTTGGGTCGGGTGCTGTATGCGGCTGACCCCCTTCTCTCTCCCCCCCCCCCCCTTTGTCATTTACAATGCTTTTTTGTGCATATTGTATTTGATTTATTGTGTTTTCTCTTGTTCATTTCATTCATATGCAACACACCCACTACATACAATCACACCCTCCCCCTCCTCTCACTCTCCTTCCCCTCCCCGTCCTCTTCTCTCTCTCTCACTCTCCACTCTTCCTCTACTTCCATTCTCTCTCTCTCTCTCTCCCCTCTCTCTTTCTTCCCCCCCCCCTCTCTCTCTCTCTCTCTCTCTCTCTCCTTTTCCTCCTCCTCTCTTAACTCTACCCTCTTTCCTCGTGCCCTGTTCCTCGAACTCTACTCACCCTCTCTCCACTGTCCCTCTGTCAACTTCATTCACCACTTTGGCTTCACAAGGGGAGTATTGCGCATGTTGATGTCTGTACTGTTTTTGTTTTTTGGTCGCTGAGGAAGGCATATTGCCGAAAATTTCTTGTCCTGTTTTGTGTCGTGCATTAAAACTGGGTTACTTCACACTTTGTTTTGTGTGGTCATAGGGTAAGCTATATCATCTCTTAATTAAAACGGACTCTGTCAGACTTATTTAAGACAGTGCCACAGTTCTTGGCTTCTTTTCATCTATGACAGTTGACAGTTCATATACATAAATGTGTATATATTACAATGCACTTCTGTACAGTTTTATGAGTTGCAGAAGAATATTGAAAATTATAACCTTAAAAGCTATTTCTATCCTTATCCTGCATGCCGGTCACACACTCTGCAAATCTACCACCACCAGCAGGAGCGTCCGACTGTCCATTTTTTGTGAAAGAGTAGAATTACCTCTTTCAACAGCTGTGTTCACTCTTTGACAGTTTCATACTTCTGATCAACAAGGTCAGTTCTCCTGCTGCAGTGCAATCTTTTTTTGTCTGATTTCTTTGCATTTTTGCTTCTTCAGGGGGGGTAGCACTGGTTAAAATAAAGTCTGTCTCCCCTCTACCCTCTACACCCTGTGTCACTCCTTCCTTCTGCTGAAGTACAGATGATGCAATAATTACTCTTTTAAACCATGCATACACACATTTTGAAAACAAAGAATCTTTTGTCTGCATTCTGTTTATTGATTTCTCATCAGCTTTTAATATAATAATAATAATAATGATTATTTATGGTGCTTAATCTTACATCATAAGCCCAAAGTGCTTACAAATACAGAAAAGGTTAAAGAAAACATAAATGAAACCAATAAGAAGATGAAATTGTAATAAGTATCATACACCTACAAACAAGAGTGCATACTGACACACACCCACACACGCACACACACACACACACACACACAAACACGCGATCCCACACACACTGTCTCACAACAACGGACACAACAGCACAAGTGTAACACACACACACGCACGCATGCATGCACACACACACGCACGCGCGCACACAACACACACACGCACACACGCGCGCACACACATCTCAGAATCAATTTGATGGGTAAGGGAAAGGGAAGAAAGGTGAAGAGGGTTGTTTTACTACTATTTAACCACACATTATGGCAAATAAACTCCAAACTGTACAGATTAACCCAGAATTGATGTTTTGGATTGAGAACTTTTTAGTCAACAGGTTATAGTGCGTATGCTTTGAGGGTAAATATTCATCAGCTAGAACCACATTTACTGGTGCACCTCAAGGCACCGTTCTCTCCTCTGTACTCTGTACTCTTTATTCAAATGATTGTACTGGTTCTTCTGTCACTCCTGTCATAAAGTACTCAGATGATTCTGCTTTAGAAGACCTGTCAAATTCAGATACCATTTCTTTTCACGAGGTGGAACGTTTTTGTACATGGTGCAAAGAGAACTGTCTAGATTTGAATGATAGTAAGATGAAGGAGATGGTATTGATTTTGGAAGAAACCCAGTTCCTGTCCCTTACTTGTATATCGAAAACACCAAAGTGGAACGTGTAAGTGAATATAAGTATCTGGTACTATTTTAGATGATAAGCCGAATTTTAATGCAGTTACTCAGTCTATCTATAAAAAATGCCAATCTAGAATATACTGTGTTCAGAAACTTCAGTCTCTCGCTGTCAAAAAGGACATCTTAAATATGTTTTATTGTTGTTTTGTAGAATCAGTGTTATTCTTTGGCTTTTTATGCTGGTTTGAAAATCATAGCATGAAAAACAAAAACATTTTAAACAGAGTGGTAATTTTAAACATATGGAAAGGTTATTGGCAAAAATCAAGGACAGTTAGATAAATTGTATGAATGTTGAGTCACACAAAAAGCTGTGAACATTGCTACCAACAGTTCTCATGTTCTTTCAAAAAACTACAATGTCCTGCCCTCTAGATGAAGATTCCAAATTCCAAAATTTAAGACAAATTGAACCAAGAACAGTTTTTTTCCCAGTTCCATCAAATTCCTGAATCATAACTAAACTTTCAGTAAGATGCGGTTCATTTATATATATGTGTGTGTGTGTGTGTGTGTGTGTGTGCGCGCGCGCGCGCGCGTGGGTGGATGGGTGGTGTGATACATGATTTGTGATTTATTGTTTTTATGGCCACTCTTAAATTCTCTTTGGAGATAATAAAGTGTTCTTGACTTGATTTGACTTCCCTGTACCTAAGCCAGTAATGCTCTTGCTGGAGAAGAAAGTAAATGTCATAGGCCAATTTGTCCTGCATACAGAACACTTACAACTGCTGCAGATTGCCAGTCTCCTTAAGGAGAAACTAAAGGAGTTCAGGTGTTATACAAATGGCAATCTGGAAGTTGCCATGGCAATGGTATGTGCAGTTTCTCCAGTATTATATGTGTTGGCAATTGAGATTGTCTTTAAGACAGCAAATGAGCAGTACAGGTTCAGCAGACCCTTGGAAAAGGACAGTCAGTATCCCCTTTTAAATCCTTCAACAATGACATGAAAGTCTTTCCACCAAAGGAGATGAAACATGCTAAGCAATGAAGCAGTTAGACATGTAAATCACTTCATCCAGGATGAGTTACTAGCAAACGGAATGGAAAAGAAAAATAGCTGAAACAGCATGCACGCGCACACACACACACACACACACACACACACACACGTGCACGCACACACAGAGAATCGATTATGCAGAGAAGTGTGTGTGAGTGTGTAGTTCTGTGTATGAGTGTGTGTGTATGAGTGAGTGTGTGTGTGTGTGTGTGGGGGGGGGGGGGTTGCTTCCAGATATGTGTTTGTGTATGCTGTAACATGTGCGTTCATTGATGATGATAGTTGCTTTTCCCCATTCTGATGAAACTGTTTTTTAGGTTCGGAGTTTCCTCCCCTTACAAAAGGAAAACTGCGCCTCTACAGCATGCGCTTCTGTCCATTTGCTCAACGCACACGACTTGTTTTGGTCTACAAAAACATACAGTAAGATACCTTTCTAGCGTTTCCTTCCCTTTGGATGTACAGTTTTCCTGTAGTAACAGATTTCATTTTGTTCTTGAATTCAAAACTAAACAAACAGAAAACAGTTATAGGAATTGCAAGAATGTAAATTCAAAAAAAAAAAAGGAAGGCTTTCTCTTTGCCACCTATTTTTCTTTCATACTTCCCATACCCCATCCTCACCTCCTAATGATCCTCTGCCTTGCCTGTATCACTTTTACTCATACACACCTTTTTGATATCATGGGGGTTGGAGGTGGGTGGGGGGGGGGGGGCTGCAGTTGATTGCATGAAACCTTGCTATAGATTTGTTTACCGATTAAATCCAAGTTGCCAACTAAAATTGAAAGGTTGGATTGCAGAAGTCCTTCCGGTTGTTTTGTAAGAAGTTGGTCCCCAAATTTACGCCTCTTCCCAAAGTGATATAAATTTGGTAGTTGGCAACTAAGTGCCTTGAAATGAGATGGCTGTCAACTTTGCATTGAAGCGAAGAGGAGCATGTGCATATACACCCGTTAGGCCTAGAAGACTTTAACCACTGACAGATTTGATGAAGTTTTAGTTTTCTATGTAACTAACAGAAATATGAGACAACCTAGACGTTTGAAGAGAAGGAAGTGGTAGTTGACAGTAGTTCAGTAAATTTGCTGACATTTCTGTTTTCAAGGCTCATGCTGGCATGTTGTTGAAGATTTAGTGGAGTTGATCATGCTACAGCATTTCACACAAGCACAACTGACTGATGCTCTGTATTTTCATTTTTGGACGTGATCCATTTATTGGTCCATACAATTGGAAGATATCCGATGGTGATGGTGTTGGAATGACAATCTACTTGGTCAGCATCATGCTGAGCATGGGATGAACAATGTACATAAACATCATTCTCACAGCAAGTTTACAGGTAAGGTACAGGTGTAGCAAAGCCAGTTTTTGGCAACTTTTTTGTTGTTGTCTCTTTGGAAACCTCTTCTGCTTTTTTTTTTTATGACCGATAATATTAACTTGGCCGATGTTCTTACATGGAAAAGAAAAGGGAGAATGTTATGGAAATATGCAAAATAGTACATATACGATATTATGAACATAGAAGTGACAGAATTACTTGGGCAATGAAAAATAATTTTGCCGTATTTCTTACCTCAGTTTTGGTGCTTCCAAGTCTCGCACCCGAAACTTTCCACCCCCACATCCTTTTTGATCTGACTTCATCTGCCACCTCTGTGTGTGTGTGTGTGTGTGTGTGTGTGTGTGTGTGTGTGTGTGTGTGCGCACATGTGTGTGTGTGTGTGTGTGTGTGTGTGTGTTGTGTGTGTGTGTGTGTGCGTGCGTGCTGATCAAAGGTGTATCTGAAAATAGACAGGTTTTAATCAGATTGTGCGTGTGTGTGTGTGTGTGTGTATGTGTGTGTGAGAGTGTGTGTGAGTGTGTGGAATGGATGTTGATGCTGTTGGTGACTATGCACTCAGACATGCATTTAAAGCATTAGAACATGGAAAATATATTGTTTTTTTTCCCGAATGAAGTTTTTAAAGATAATATTGTTTTCTATGTACCTATTTTATGGTAACAATGATAATAATAGTAACAACAACAACGATAATAATAATGATAATATAAAAAAAATGATAAATTTTCACCCTTTCTGTATGATTTGGTGTTGGCATACCTATACCTTATTCGAATCATTCCTATATAAGAAGAATGGATTTGTATTCATACACTACATATAATTTGTGTGTGTGTGTGTGTGTAACTGAGCATGGTTGGTGAGTACACCCACATCCATCAGAAATAAACAGTTACTTGTTATCCAGATATCTTCCATGTATGTACCTACTGACCCACAATGCCAAATTTTCCAGCTTGTGCAGAAAAACAATACAGCATATAACATGCAACAGATGAGAACGTTAACTGCAGCTATGATTAAACTGCGATAAATTGTATGGGCATGGTGTGTGTGTGTGTGTGTGTGTGTGTGTGTGTGTGTGTGTGTGAGTGTGTGTGTTAAAGTGTGTGTGCGTGTGAAGTCAAGTCAAAATTATCTATATTGAGGGTTGAAGAATAAGCTGTATAGCGTTTTTTGCATCCTGCCTTCATAAAAAGGAAAAAAGAAATATAGCATACAACGGGGTTCGAAAGTACACGATTTCAAACATACAAATATGTACATTACTCAATTTACAACATAAAATAAGAAACTGTTGTTGAAACATCAATTTCAAATGCAGCTAGAGAAAGAGAGAGAGAGAGAGGAGGGGGCAACCTTTAACCCTTTCACCGCCAGACATTCTATTTTGCATAAATCCCCATCGCCAGCCATTTTTCCAAAAAAGCTCGTTATTTTATACCAGCATATGTGAAACGCGGATATCTCTGGAACTAAACAACCAATTCTCATCCTAATTTTTGTAAAATGGAGAAGATACACTGTACTTTTATTATAACATGCTAGTGATGGTTAGTCAACAACAATTTCAAATTTTTAGTAATTTCAAGTGCAAAAAAAATGCAGAATAAAAAAATGAATATTATGTTCCTTCTCAACATAAAAAAATGAAGAAAGCATGCCAACAAACTCTCAACAAGGGAGGAAAAATACTCCACTCACAATTGAAGACCAGAAAGTATGGTATATCCAACAGAAAAATGGAAGAAACGGCCACAAATCCAACTACTCCAATAGCAGAGAACACACACACACACACACACACACACACACACACACACACACACACACACACACATATTCTTATGCCTAACTGATACACATGTAAGAAAGAACAAGATGCAAAGCATATAAACGTGCTCCCAGTTTATCCTGAATACACGTGAGATATTCCATAAAGAGGAAAAACCGTCTTGGACTGGTGTAACTGTTAGTAATGGCTATTCTGGTAAACATTGGCCTTCGTCTGTGACCTATAATGAACATACTTACAAATTTTCAGAAAGATCGGCCAAGAACTTCCTAAGATTTTCCATAAAGAAGAAAACCATTATGGGCCGTTAGTAATGGCTATAACGGTACACTTAAACATACTTGCTAATGTTCACAAAGATCAGCCAAGTACTTTCTGAGATATTCCATAAAGAAAAAAAAATGTTACAGGCCGTTACAGCTGTTAGTAACGGTATATATGGTAAACTAAAACATCGGGCATTATTTGTGACCCATAATGAACAATACAAATTTTCAGAAAGATCGGCCAAGTGCTTTCTGAGATATTCCATGAAGAAAAACCATCATTACAGGCCGATACAGCCATTAGTAACAGCTATAATGGTAAACTAAAACATCGGGCATTATTCGTAACCCATAATGAACATACCTGCTAATTTTCACAAATATCAGCCAAGTACTTTCTGAGATATTCCATAAAGAAGAAAAAGCATTACAGGCCGTTACAGCCGTTAGTAACGGCTATAACGGTAAACAAAAATATCAGGCATCATCCTTGACCCATGGTGAACATACCTACAAATTTTCAGAAAGATCGGCCAAGTACTTTTTGAGATATTCCATAAAGAAGACAAACCGTTACAGCTGTTAGTAACGGCTATAACGGGGTAAACTAAAACATCGGGCATCATCCGTGACCCATAATGAACATACCTGCTAATTTTCACAAAGATCTGCCAAGTACTTTCTGAGATATTCCATGGAGAAGAAAAAACGTTACAGGCCATTACAGCCATTAGTAATGGATGTAACAGTAAACTAAAACATCGGGCATCATCCGTGACCCATAATGAACATACCTACAAATTTTCAGAAAGATCGGCCAAGTGCTTTCTGAGATATTCCATAAAGAAGAAAAACCATTACAGGCCGTCACAGCTGTTACTAACGGCTATACCGGTAAACTAAAACATCAGGCATTAGTCGTGGCACTTAATGAACATACCTACAAATTTTCAGAAAGATTGGCCAAGTACTTTTTGAGATATTCTATAAAGAAGAAAAACAGTTACAGGCCGTTACAGCCATTAGTAATGGCTATAACGGTAAATTAAAACATCGGGCATCATCCATGACCCATAATGAACATACCTACAAATTTTCAGAAAGATCGGCCAAGTACTTTTTGAGGTATTCTATACAGAAGAAAAATCGTTACAGGCCGTTACAGCTGTTAGTAACGGCTGTAATGGTAAACTAAAACATCGGGCATCATCCGTGACCCATAATGAACATACCTGCTAATTTTCAAAAGATCGGCCAAGTGCTTTCTGAGATATTCTATAAAGAAGAAAAGGCGTTACAGGCTGTTACAGCCGTTAGTAACGGCTGTAACGGTAAACTAAAACATCGGGCATCATCCGTGACCCATAATGAACATACCTACAAATTTTCAGAAAGATCGGCCAAGTACTTTTTGAGATATTCCATAAAGAAGAAAAACCGTTACAGGCTGTTACAGCCGTTAGTAACGGCTATAACGGGGTAAACTAAAACATCGGGCATCATCCGTGACCCATAATGAACATACCTGTTAATTTTCACAAAGATCAGCCAAGTACTTTCTGAGATATTCCATGGAGAAGAAAAAGCGTTACAGGCCATTACAGCCATTAGTAACGGCTGTAACGGTAAACTAAAACATTGGGCATCATCCTTGATCCATAGTGAACATACCTACAAATTTTCAGAAAGATCGGCCCAGTAGTTTTGTCTGGAGTGAGTGGAACACATTTTGACCACGGACACACACACACACACACAGACACGCACACAGACAGCATTTCTTCGTTCCCATTCTAAAGTACTCCCTGTTCTTCAAAGAACTGGGAGTACCAAAAGGGAACACACACACACACACGCGCACACTCGCAAACACACGTTCCTTTCACTCTCACTGTTGAAAGCAATATTTTTTCATGAAAACAAAGTCATTCATGTGCCTGTTGGTCTCTGAACCCTTGAGAGCCATTCAGCTGATCGTAAATCCCACTCAAACACGTCTCTGCTGCTCACCTCTCACGTGTCAGTCGGCCATGCCCCCTTCAACCTTGACCAGCAAGTGTCAGCCCACAGCGTGTGTGTGAAGTTCATTGCCTAAAAGCCTTCGTTCACTCCCTCACATAGTCAGTCAACAGTCGGTCAGTGCTGGCTGGCTCGACACCAGAACACTGGGGCACACGCGGTAAGCAGGCGTCTAGTCTTACCTCTCGTCAGCTGTCTCTCCCAACCATTTGGCCACGGTCCAATGCCTCATGTTACAATAATTCGGTCAAGCCCTCACAATTGTTGTTTCCTCGTGACTATCTGGGTCTTCTTCATCTGTATTAGGAACAACTGACCGTCTATTCAATATTCCCAGCACTTGATCTGTGGTAAATGTATGGCAAGGTCAGTGCTTGGTGGTGACGTCATAGTGAATGGAAAAACAATCGGAATAAAGTCGATAAAACACTTAACTGAACAGTATTCTGACAAAGCAAATGGCTTTGAACAAGGGCCAGACCATCCCCCAACTATTGACATTTATTGCTGGCTTTCTATCTCATGAACTTGGATCCTGAGAGTATCAGGAGTTAGGTAACCCTAGTTGGTCACCTTTTGGCGACATCGGCGGTCAACCATGTTGTCGCCAGACGGTGACGTTGGCGGCATAAAGGTTAACTGTTGCATAGAGTTTCCATCAGATGCTTTTTTTTTTTTTTTTTCATTAGTGCTTTTTTAATTGCCTGTTTCAAGGGACATGACTTTAAAGAGGAAGACAAATTATTCCATGCGAGACCTCAAGAGTATACAAAACATGATTTATAAAGATTTACTTTGGCGTCTGGGAAAAGAGAGTTTATGTGTATGTCTGTTTCTATTGATGACAAAGCTTTCGATGATTTTCTTTGGAGCTGATCCATTCATTACATTGTACTGTGTGTGTTTGTGTGTGTGTCCTTCTGAATGTATACTTATCACAATTTTCAGGTCTTTTGATTTTGTCAAACTTTTCTTTAACTTTGACGTCATTGTGTCCTTTCTTATTAACCTTTTCAGTGCCAAGGACGTATATACGTTGAGCAACCATACTCGCCAAAGGCATAATATACATCCACCTCATCTGAGAATTTTTCCTGTTTCTATTTTGAAGTTTTGGGATACCAATAGGTGCCAGTAAGAAAGTTCAATATATCTAAATTAATTACTCATGAGGGGCAAAACCCAATCAGGCTTCATTGGATCATTGCAGGGTGTTATTCATGATACCTCTCAGAGAGTTGGAGACAAAGTTTTCAAAATGGTGGATGACGAACCAAGCCTGGTCGAAGTGGTGTTAGGAGAAGGCGTGTAGCGAAGGATTTATGGTGAGTTTGTCACTCAGGATGATGAAGTTCTAAAAATCATCTAGAATGAAAATTTTGACCACAGTGCTTGGTGTGGCAAAGCCTAGTTAGAAAATTCACTCGAGGAAGATGTTGAAGGTGAGATTGGCGATTTGCAAGGTAGTGGTAGTAAAGTTGTAGAGCTAAGTATCACTCATATTGTAAGAGAGCAAGCAAGTCGAGAGGAGAGAGCAGAAAAAGAGGCTGAATGCACCTCTGCGGCTGACCCAGATTTGACCTCAGCCATAGTCAGTCCACTGATCAGCCACAGAGGAGGGGGCATGGTGATAGGGCCAGTGAACTTGCTGACAGAGCATGCGACAGAGATTATGTCGAATCAGAGGACTAGTTGGAGCCCTCAGGTGAGGTAGGAGTACTTTTCCCATTTCACTGCAGTTGGGCTCTTTCTTTGCTGGTTTCCGTGTTGGCCGTATATGAAGAAGTGAGTGGCAGAGGGGAGCATGGGCATGGCAGTGCAAGAGAGAGAGAAGGCGTTATTGTGATTGTGATGTAATGACTGTGTTGTGTGTTTGAGAGTGAGAGAGTGTGTGTGTGAGAGAGAGAGAGAAAGAGAGAGAGAACTCCAACTTGGAACTCAAACTCAAACTCGATTTTATTGAGTAAACACAAAAATGTTCATTTCAAGCCCACCACCCCTATTAATGCAAAATCAAGGTATTCAAGCATTTTCCTTGTGAATTTTAAATGCATTGTACAGAAAACATGATAACTGTAACACTGTGTTTTCATCGTCTACAGCCATAACTCGTCTTTCCGCTTCTATATCATGAATGTTTATTCTTTGGGTTAATGTCATGTCTTTTCTAAAGTTATAACTATCACATCTAAATAAAATATTACCTTCTGTTTCAATTTCACTTTTGCATGAAGGACAGAGTAACTGTGCTGGATTGATATCCTTTCTATAGCAAAGTTTATGACTTGAGAATTGGGGAAATCCCCAGCCTTAAGTGAATGGTAACAATCACGATCTTCTATGTCTATAGCTAATGTATTTCTCACACTCAAACACATTTTTAAAACCACAATAATATTTATAATGCTCATTAGAATGAATGAATGATGACCAGGTTTCTCTATACTATCCCTAAGTCTTTGCCTAAAGACAGCAAGAAAAGAAGCAGCATCGCTGACATTTTGTTGTTGCCATACATGCCCGAATCCATTTTTACAAAGCAAGTCTTTTATTTTGGAAGACCACATACTTTTTCCATTTCCCTGTAGATGTACTATCATTTCATATATTTTATTGGACAATCTATCATTTGTTAAAGTAACAACTCTGAGCCAAAACTTCATACATCTCACAGCTGCATGAATAAATACAGGGTGTCGTCCCAAGTCCCCTAAAACCATTTTATTTGGAGTCCGAATCCGGACATTTAACACTTTTTTTTACATGCAGACATGTGAATCTTTTCAAGAATGTCAAACTGTTGGAATCCCCATACTTCAGATCCATACAGTATAACGGGCAATATTTGAGCATCAAACAGTTGAAGAAACACATTCTTATCAATACATCCTAATCTCCACAAAGACTTCAGTATTTTCACTGTTCTTACTTTGGCTTTTGTAGCAAGTGCTAAAACAGCTTGGTTTAGAGACAATTTAGTGGTAAAGTGCAGGCCTAAATATTTGTAATTATTCACCACAGCGATTCTCTCATTTCCATACCACCATTGCTCAT
This sequence comes from Conus canariensis, assembly GCA_033310375.1. Taxonomy (NCBI): domain Eukaryota; kingdom Metazoa; phylum Mollusca; class Gastropoda; order Neogastropoda; family Conidae; genus Conus; species Conus canariensis. The sequence goes on from CM065714.1 coordinate 77,305,695, forward strand.
TCACTCCAAGGAATCCACCCTTTTTGAATACAATCACTTTTGTCTTGCTCACATTTACAGTCAAATCGGATTTGTTAGCAAAACCTTTAAGAATATTAATTTGAGACTGCAGGCCACAAAGACAGTAGGAGGTTAAAATCACATCATCAGCAAAGAGCAGGATCAAAATCTGTATCACATTAGACGTTAGTTGCACACCAAACTGCCCCTTCTGTGTGATCTCAATCACAAATTCATTAGTCACAAAGGAAAATAATCTTGGCGACAAAATACAGCCTTGTCTCACACCTTTTGGGCATTCAAAATTATCAGTCAGTTCATCATCACCACACCTCACACATGCTGTGACTGCTCTGTACATACCTTGCAGTGTTCTCAACACTTTCCCTCCCACTCCTGCTCATCTTAGAACATTCCACATGATGCTCCCATTTCATTCATTCATGCCCATCGCTCCCGGTGGAGCATAGGCCATTGACGACCCTTCGCCATCGCACTCTGTTCTGGTCAATCCAGTCCAGTTGGTCCCTTGTTGTTTCAGCATAAGTCTCTGGGATGGAGACCCTTCCTTGGCCAGGTGAATGTTTTGGTTTGTTGTCGTTGATGCTTCTGTAACTGGTCTTTTTTACAGGTAGGGTTGTTAGCCCTACGCAAACCCCTTTATCCTCCGGGCGAGGTGGTCCTGCCTTAGTCGCCTCTTACGACATGCATGGCAGGGCAGTGGGTCTATTCTATGCCAAACCCACAGGGCTGATGCTCCTATTGATAGTGTTAAAACATTTTTGAAAGTCAACAAAACACATATACAGTTTTTCTGATCGTTTGCACAGATATCTTTCGACAATAATTTATCATACAAGACAAATGCATTGTCCACAGTGGAATAACCATGCCGGAACCCCCCTTGTTCTTCCACAAAACAATTGTTAGCTTCTGCTCATGTGCCGAGTCACTTACTTAAGATCATAGCAAAGACCTTTCCTAAAATACTCAATAGTGATATACCTCTGTAATTATTTGGAGCCTCTCTATCACCTCCTTTATGTATAGGCAAAATCACTGCCTGCACCCATGCACTGCCTGTATCAAGGATATGGTTGTACAAGGCGACAAGAAAGGGGAGGCATACTGGAAGCGAGGTTTTTATCATTTCAGCAAGTAAACCATCCACGCCAGGTGACTTGTTTCCCCGGAATAGCTCAGTTGGTAGAGCGCCTGACTCGTAATCTTGGTGATCACGGGGTTGCGGGTTCGAATCTCTGCCGGGGTGTTTCGGTACAGGGGGATTTTTCCCTCGGAGTTAACATTAGTTCTGACTCCATTTCCCATACAGTCCTTCGAATGAGACTATAAACCGAGGTTCCGTGTGTGAACGCACGCATAATATCTTGCACACACGTAAAATCCCATCACCAACTTTCGGAAGAGTAGGCCAGTTTGGCCGTTGGTATGGATGACACGTTACACACAGCATGCACCCTGCGTAAGAAATGGAAAAAAGAATGAAGGAAGTAAAGAAACTGAGTGAATGATATTGACTGGATGACACGGGAAACGACTGAATGAAGCGCCAGCTGGCAGCTCTTCAGTCGGCACTACCCAGGTAGGCAGCCCGTTGTGTAAACGAGTGTTGATGAATAAGTGCAAATGGTGGATGTAAGCGCATTGAGTTGTGTAACAAGAAATGCGCTATATAAGTATTATACATTATTATTATTATTATTATTAAATGATTGACTGACTCCATTATTTCATTTGCAGTAATGTAACAGTCCAGTGTTTGAATACCAGGAGGGGTTAACTCATCCTCAACAGTGCTCAATCACAGAACCTTCATTCCCCAGTACCCCTTTAAAATGGTTATACCCTAATGTTTTTACTTCTTTCCACAGTCCTTCGAATGAGACTATAAACCAAGGTTCCGTGTGTGAACACATGCACAACATCTTGCACACACGTAAAATCCCACCACCAACTTTCAGAAGAGAAGGCCAGTTTGGCCATTGGTATGGACGACACGTTACACATAGCATGCACCTTCCCTGAAGATGGAGTATGGCTGCCTTAATGGAATGAAAAACGGTCATGCACACAAAACTCCACTGCCTGTCTATACAGGCAGTGTCCACAGGAGTACCAGCCTGTGTACGCAGAAAGAAAGAAACTTCTTTCCAGAACTGTTTCGAGTCTCTTAACACCTCTATTAGTTTTGATAGTTTTTCTGCTTTGTTTGACTGCGATTTTTCTTTAAACAATCGCCTATATTTTGTATGACACATAACATATTCTATTCTGTTCTGTTTTTGCACCAGTTTCACTGTTCTTTTAAATGTTCTCCATTTTAATCGTATCTCTCTCTTTACCAACCTACAATCATACTTGTACCAAGGGCTGTGTTTCTGGCCAATCCAATCTACAATTGTACTTGTACCAAGGGCTGTGTTTCTGGTCAATCCAATCTACAATTGCACTTGTACCAAGGGCTCTGTTTCTGGCCAATGTATGTTTTTCTTTTCATGCAACTCGCCGCAGACACTAGACCCCCAGCAAGGCAACTGACTGCATCATTCACAGAAGCCGTTAACAAATCTGCTACTCTGTGCAATATATGCTGAAACTGCTCATGCTTCATGCTAGTTTAAAAGTCTGTTTTCTTTTCATCAGTCCAGGTAATTCTTTCTATAAACTTGTCTTTTGCATGCAACTGAATATGAGATTTAGTTTTATTTACCATTAGCATCACAGGCGAATGTTTGGATTCAAATATCTCAAGCACTTGAGTTTAGATGCCGCCATATTGACAAGCTCTTGGTACACTAGAAATTAATCAATCGCACTACTAGGTGTGCTACACACATAAGTGAATTCACCTTTTTCATTGCCAGGGCATGTGCCATTAAGAATCTTCAGGTCCAACACTGAACATAGTTGTAGTAACATTCTTCCAAAACTGTTAACAACAGTGACTTGTGATGGCCTCAACTCTGTATTTTTCAGCTGCACATAAGCCTCATTATCAGCCTCCAGTTCTTCCAATCCATTATTCAGCTGGCCCGTTTGGGCACTGAAATCTCCACAGAGCAAAAAGTAAACCTTTTTATACTTTTCTTAACATTGCAATAGACATTGTTCAATATCTGAAATACTAGATAATGTAGTATCACTTCTGTATACATAATATGGAGAGTCAACTTGGTAAACATAAGCAGAACAAAAAATTACATGGTCATCTACTGCAAATAACTTTTTACCTAACTTTAAAAGAACAGTTATCGGCATCGCAATTCAAAGACTCCATATGTTTTACATAATTCTTTTTCACAAGGACAAGTGTACCAGCACTGTGCCTGCCCTGCTGACTAATGTTCACAGCTGCTTTAGAAAACTGTGCAAATTCTGGTAAACAATCAAGCTCTGTGTTGAACTTGAGAAACGTCTCGACTAAACACACAATGTCAAAATCATTAAGGAAACATCTGAATTCAACTCGGCATCATTTGACAATGCTAAAAACCATGCAGATGGAGGATTTGAGTACTTTAGACAAGATTCTTTATCAGTCACGAGCAAAGAAATTCCAGTTATTTTGACAAACAGCTCTGAGTGCAGAGGAGGTGAAACACAACACATCATGTAGAGACCAGCATTGACATCCCCACCAAACCAGCGACACACTTCATGAACAAACCAGTCTTGCCTTTCACACACAAACATACGTTTGACCGACATGAGAAAACAGATCATGCAGAATGTGGTCAGAGCACAGTGATAAGAAAAGTCTGTAAACATGTCTCAAAGGCTGTGTGGTGAGTACCACTTCTCCCCTGAAGTCGGAGTGTGGCTGCCCACATGGCGGGGTAATCAAAAACGGTCACACGTAATGTTCTCATCCCTAGCTGATGCATTTGTACCACAGTGTTCAAGTACTTTGGCTGTTCGGATGATCCCTGGAGTCTTTTAGCCAGGGTACGACAACAACAACAACAGTAGTACCACTTCAGCTTGACATGATTACTTTTTTTCTCCAATATTTTCAATAAAACTGGTCCAAATTTTCCAGTTTTTTCAGGATGTAGTATAGCATTCAATGGCATTTTTGCAGAACTAAAATTTGTCGACAAAAACTTTGTTTTCCCTCATTAAATATCCGATGAAAGCAGGCGCATTTGAATCACGTCTTGACTGGTTCACGGTTTGCAGGACGGGGTGGGGGGTGGGGGAGGAGAGAGAGAGATTTTGTTGAACGTGTGGAAAAAGGGGAGAAAGAAACAGAGAGGGGGAGAGTATGTGTGTATATGTGTGTGTGCGTGTGTGTGTTGATACGAGTTGTGACTGGTTTACATGTACATTTTTCTGTCGCAGGTGAGAGGAGAGGAAGAGGTCCATGTGGCAGACAGCCTGTGCAGCAATGGGGCAGAGGGTGAGGGCTGGTTCTTGACCATCCTATTGTCCAGCCTAGTATGACAGCACCAGAGATTCTCCAGTTTACAGGATAGCCTAGCCTCAAGAAAAGACCTCAGAGACCAATGCCAGTTCACTTCTATGAGCTGTTTTCGACAGACTCTGGTTCAACATTTTGTTGATCAAACCAGCTTGTATGATGGAAAGGCACTTTCCTTGCTGAATCACTCAAATGACTGGTAAGCAGCTGCAGGCAACTAGCAAGAAGTGCAAGGTGTGCACAAAGCATGGCATCTGGAAGTAGACTGTGTATGAGTGTGCACACTGCCTATCTCACCCTGCCCTGTGTCCAGACCCATGATTCAGACTGCACCACCCCACCAAGCACTACCAACACTGCAGTCCACAAAAGACCGGTATACTTCAGTTTTGTATATCAGATATTTTGTGTGCTTTACATTTTGTCTCATCAGTTTTTGTTTTTTCAAATCAGTGCTTTTTCTTTTCAGAATCTAAAATGAAAATAAAATGCTGACCGCAGTGCAAAACAAAAACGCCTGTGTGAATTCTTGACTGAATGTGCATACAATTGCAAAATTTTGGATTACAATTCAGGATACTGTTTCCATAAGGGTAGGGAAACATTTGTTTTGATTTCCTATTTACTTTATGATTTTATTCTTCTGTTTTTACTAACTCTTTATAACATATAATCCTACAGTATGAAAAATTTATTTATCTTACATTTATTGTAGACTTATTACTAACCAGCATGTTACATAAACTGAAAACTGTCATAAATGAATAGTCTGTTCATTTTCCTTTCAGAAAAATATGGGTTATGAAAACTTTCTTGCAATAATTTCCATGCTAGAATTTTTTGTTAATACCCTCCACAGCCAAAAATAGCTTGGCAGAAAAGGGGGAAACTACCAAAACGAAACATGGCACTGAAGGGATTGTTTGCCACCTCAGCTAAGGAGGATCTAACACCTTCTACTGTTTGTTCTTTTTCTTCTAACTCATGTTCAATATCTTTCCATATGTCTTCATCAAAAAATGAAATTGAAATGGCATCTTCTGTGAATTCTCCCTTGGAACTAGCATATAGAACTTTCTTCTCTTTTCTTTTTTTAGTGCAGGCGAACTCCATTTGGAACTGTTCGTATATGAATCCAAGTCACTTTCCCCACTCTAGGGAGTTAGTGTGCAACTGCAACTTGGGTGTGGTTTCCATCTTTTCCGCTCTCGTCTCTTCCTTTGTTACTTTCTGCCTTGAGGGCAGCACGAAGTTTCTCTTCAAACCGGGAAAGCATGGCAGTCACCTTGTTAAATCTTCTTTCCCAGTTTTGCTCTGATTTATCCATCCTGCTTTGGTTACTATCTTTCTCTTCAGAGGACTGGTTGTTCAGTTTTTCATCCCTCTCAAGGGATTTCTGCTTGGTGGCAAGAGGGAAAATTCCTGTGCAAAAACCAATTTACTTTCCCCATAAATTTGAGAGGAAAGAAATGACACCAGACTTACGGTAACAAAGATTAGTAATATATCACAATTTAAAAAAAAACATGAATACTAGAGTGTAGATTGCAGAGTGATGTTCTCTTACAAAGTAGCGATGAGAAATTCGTTCTCAAGAAAGAGTAAAGAAGTTTGGACTTACCTTGTGTCCTTGTCACACATAAACACACCACATTCACATAATCAAGCAATTTAACACACACTACACCACAAATCCTTGAGATTTCCCTCTACTCAAAATAGTGTGTCAGCCTCCATGAAGCATGTGTCGCCTGGCTCGGTGTCGACGTCCAATTGACCTGGTACTCGTGTCACATCACGTGACTTCGCCTGACTAAAGCAACAGGCGAATAATAATTAACAGCACTTCATAACAAAAGTCATTTACTTGCATGTGTTTAACTCTTCCATTTTTTACGAAAGAAATCACACAGACAAGTAAGTCTGAAACAAGTGTCACTTGGGTTACCCAGCAGTAATGGATTGTAAATTGTATTCGTTGCTGTTAGTGGTCAACTCTGTGAAACACACACACACACACATACACACACACACTACATGAAAGTAACAAAAATGGACAAAATAATGAATCACACACACACACGTGCCACACATAAAGTTCAAAGAAAAGACATTACTTTCATACATTTTTTTCATACATGTTAAAGAGCAAGTTTAAGATAGACAACCATAATATTTCCAAGAGTATTGATATAAATTTTTTTAAACATCGTGTACCTTATTTACAACATCGAAAAACTCTTAACAAGCAGTGTCTTGACTCGCAAGTCAATACCCTTTCTGAAGAGAAAATAGGGGACTTAAAAAAAAAATTCTAATAATCATGTGATTGCTTGAAAACAATAGCCAGCATGAGCTCTGATCTTTGTTATGTATAAGAACTAAATCTACTTTTAAATCAAACACACTGCTACAGTTATTGAAATATCATTGGAAGGGGGGGGGGGGGGGGCAGGGGAGAAATAAAAAAGAACACTGATTGCAGTGGTGTGCAATTGGGCCTGTAATGTTGCAGATTGATTACTGTAGAAAAATCTCAGGTCATGGTTGCAAACACAAAATTGGTCAAGTAACTCACTTTCTGAGTCTGACATAATTTGATTTGTGTCTTTCTCTTTGAAATATAGACCTATGGGTATACCTGTCAATCTCATCCAATAACATCAGGCCTTCAGTTACTGTGATTGAAAAGGAGGAAAAGGGATGGTAGTGACAGACTATGGGGAAGGCCGAGTTGGAAGCATGGATTGGGGCTTGGACAGTTGTGTAAAAACATTCCAAAAGATGCCCTTCCCCCTGTCATAGTCTTATTGCAAGGCATGGGGGCTGGAATAGCTCAGTTGGTAGAGCGCCAGGCTCGTAATCCAAGGGTTGTGGGTTCGAATCTCCGACGGGCCGTTTCGGTACAGAGGGATTTTTCCCTTGGAGTTAACATTGGTTCTGACTCCATTTCCCATACAGTTCTTCGAATGAGACTATAAACCAAGGTTCCGTGTGTGAATGCACGCATAACATCTTGCACACACGTAAAATCCCAAGGTTCCGGGTGTGAATGCACGCATAACATCTTGCACACACGTAAAATCCCATCACCAACTTTCGGAAGAGAAGGCCAGTTTGGCTGTTGGTATGGATGACATGTTACACATAGCATGCACCTTCCCCGAAGATGGAGTATGGCTGCCTTAATGGCAGGATAAAAAGTCATGCACACAAAACTCCATTCCCTTTGTTGGGCAGATGGGATTAATACTTGCCTGTCTATACAGGGAGTGTCTGCCGGAGTATCAGCCTGCGTACGCAGAAGAAGAAGTGCAAGGCAGATTAAAAAGAAAAAAAAAGAAAGTCAAATTAATATTCAGCTCACATTATCACTTTATCAGGAACAGATCAAGACATTAACGTCGTGCCATGGAGTACAAAACTGAGCAATGATTTCTTAGTCTTTATCATCCATATGCCATCTTGCATACAAATTGCCAAGTTCTCTTTTAACATAAAACTGATGAGGTTCAGACACAAAGGAAAACACACACACACACACACACATGAATGCATGCACGACTAGTATGTTTCTGTGTTTTGCCCACAAGTACACACATTGTGCGAACATGCTCTGTGCGCCTGCATGTGTGTGTGGTGTTATGCCAACTTCCAGTGTGATGTGACGTCATTTTTCATTAGCTTTGCTTCTCGAGGCCTAGTTATTCTGAACGAGAGTCAAACAGTAAGACCACTTACCTGTTTCAAGGAGGGGAGGCAGGATGTTACTTTCTTTTCACCTGATGTACATGCAGCCCTACAACTCCTAGCCCACATACAGATCTACTCAATTTTGTTCCAAGTGTGAAAACAAAAACGCTTTTCAGCCTGATTATTTGATTCAACAAATCGAAAAAATATTATATCTATGCATATAGCCTGCCAAGAGGTAAATGGAAGAACTCATACAGAAAAAAAAACAGAACGGAAATGGTCTTAAAAGTTAACACTTCAGACTTTAAGCATTCAAAATTTCAGAATAAAACATTTGCAAGTCGAAAATTTTGGCAAAACTTACCCTTAACTAACTCCAGCACTATGCATTTCACACTATGGGTTTTACGTGCATGAGCCTAAGATAAGTAATGTGCACCCATTTATATACACTTCATATTATAAACGGGAAAGGTAACTTTTGTCCATGGTCAAGACTGACTTCAAATAAATTTGATGTTTCTCTATCAACCAAACAGAAACAAATGGGAAGGCAAAGACCCAAGAACCACCACTACCACCAAAGATATTGACTCATCTTATATGCAATCCAGTTTTATATAACTTTGATTGTCTATTTCCCCCTCCCCACCCCAATCCCTCTTTCTCTCTCTCTTTCCCTATTTCCATCCTCTCTCTTAAAGAAGTAAACATGGTGGTTACTTGATTTTACCAGACATGAAACGGTTAATGTGGATCTGAAAGAAAAACCAGACTGGTTTTTGAAACGAAACCCTCTTGGACTGGTGCCTGTACTTGAGAAGGATGACAAGATTGTATACGAGTCCTTGATAACATGTGACTATCTGGATGATGTCTACCCCGACAACCGTCTGACCCCAGCTGATCCTTATCTGGCAGCTTGCGATAACATGCTAGTTGACTACTTTGGAAACAAAGTGAGTATTCTAAACACTGCATAGTGTCTCTATGTACATAGATAGAATTTTATCTGTTGGATCAATTTTCTATGGTGATTGAATTATGTACTACGAATATCAGGTCAAGCAGTGGCCTTCATTAACACTATCTGGACTAAGCTTCACACATTGTATGAACCTTAGTCCAGATGGTTTCATTGAAGACTGTATGAAAGAATGAACAACCTTGGTCTTTTCATATCAGATAAGAATAAGAGTGGGGAATAAAGGACGAGGGGATAGAGGATAATAGTAATATGCACAGGCGGAGGACAGATGGGGAGTAGTAGACTCATCAACCTCAACAGAGTTAAAAAAAAATATTGTACAAATAAGTTACATTTAATAAGTACATTAAATTCACATTTATGGCTTTTACCTTTGACATCCTGCACACATGCATGCAAACTTACACATGCATGTGCATATGTATGTGCGCACACACAGACACACGCACGCACACATGCACACCATGGAAAGTACAGTGTGTGTACGTATGTGGCTATGTATGTTTGTGTATATGTATTAAATAGATTTGTATTGTGACTGTTGCCTTTGAAACATGCAATATTTCACACACTGTAATCAATGTCCTCTGGCATCAGTTTATAGGCAACTACTACAAGTTTCTGCATACCGAGGGCAAGGATGAAGAGGCCAGGGATGCACTGGCCAAAGCTTTGAAGAAAATGGAAGACGAAATCACAGCCAGGGGGAGATTCTTTGGAGGTGAGTCAATACACAGGAACTGATTAGCTTGTACAGAGACAAGCGGGTAATTCAAAGTTACTGAAAAGAGGTCAAAGCTTTCTACCAAAGAGTAGAAAGAATGATGTCAGAGGACAGTGGAGGTAGGACACAAGAAAAGAGAGAAGTGGGAAGAAAAGGTAGGGAGGAGGGAATGGGGTGGGTGGGAGTGCTGTAGATCAGTCTTTAAAGGAAAATGAACCAGACAAATTGAAGAGTTGAAGAGTCAGGGCTTGGAATGGTCAGCCTCAAAAAAGGAGGAAGAATTTAAAGGGGGGGGGGGGGGGGTGGGCGGGGGGAGTTTGCAGGTAGAGTTTAGTTAATTAGCATTATTGGTTTAAAAAAAAAAAAAACTACTGTCACCATACCTTCCAGCACATTCACCTGTATTTTTAGTTTAATTTTTTGTTTATTTAGGCCTATTTTCCCTTTTCTCTGAAGACAGTATATGGCTGCCAACTGGGCAAGGAAATAGTAAACAGTTGTACATGCACCATAATAACCGTCATTGGGTGATCCTAGGGAGTAAACAAATGCCCAGGTTCGAGAAGAAGTAAAATATAGCAAATGAAACTAACCTGTCCTTTTCAGACTAGGTTAAACGATCATAAAGTACCCAGTGAAAAGATTCCAGTTTCTAGTCACGGCCAGTTCATTGTTAAGCTTCATCCTTTGAGCTTAAATAAAAATTGATCCCAGAGGTCATCTATTTTACTGAAGTTCTAAACAGTCCTTCCATTGTAAGCAAAAATATTTGAATCTCAGAAGTCAGCTTCGGTACCAATCTCTGCAAGGATGCTTAACTTGCTAAACGTGTATGTGGATTGTCCACTTTACACTCAATTGTCTCCTGTAAAACCACATTTCTGATGCTTTGATTATTTGGCACTCACTATCTCTTAATGTTCGGGGTTCACAATCATAGCCATTACTGCAGAACAAAAATCCACTTCTGGCCGAAAAATAGGACTTTTTGACACTGAGTGACATGAATGAAAATGGCAAAACAAGAAGAAGCAACATAACCATAAAACACTGTTAAATATCACATTTTCAACTGCAATTTTTCTTTTTAGAATATAATGTTGGATGAAGCATTTTCTGTGTGCTTTTTACTAAAACAAAGTTAAGTCCTGTACAGCAGATCTGCTTACACAACAATGTGAGATTCTCTTCTCATCAGAGTTGGCTGAGGAAACTTGCAATTACACACATTTTGTTTAAATGGCATAATTCTGTCAAAATAGTCACCATGTGTATGGCAAACAGTCAAATACTTAGGGTGTACTTCTTCATGGTCATCAGTTTCAGGAATTGAGCACCCTGATGGAAATTTCAACCATCTGTACTGACTATCATCAGTGGAGTCAGGCAAGGGAGAAAAGACATAAATGTCTCTCTTAAGTACTTTTTGCAGCACAGTAAATTTCCATTGTTGTTGCCCATGTTGTAGGATGCTTCATCTGCCTGACATGATCATCAAAATCACCATCCACATATTGCTCAGAACTCAATGGATTTGATGCAGCCATATCACAAATGAGCTGGCGATAATTGAAGTGGTTAACTTCAGTTTCATCCATTTCAGCACTTGTTGCTCGAAAAAAGCAGTTACCATCTGCCTGAATATATGAGATTTTCCTGTCTTCGGCATTCAGTATGGTATCAAGGGCTTTAAATACACTGCATATGATGGCCAGGCTGGAGAGGGTTTTGTTGGTGCGACTTCACGTTTGTTTAGGAAGCTAAAAAGGGATGTCTGCTTTGCATTTATTGATCCCAGTGGAGTCTGCTTCATGTGTCCATCATTCATAGCAAGAGGTTGGTCCTTTAGTTGTGGTTTAGACTTGGATGAATTGGCCCTTTGCTGCTGAGCTTGTTTAGTCGGAAAACACTTGGAGGTAGATTCAATGTTAAGAGGCTGGTCACTTTGGGATTTTGAAGAACTGGTCTTTTGCTGCTGTGCATTTGAAAAAAACTTTGAAGTTCTATTTTCGAACTTGGGCTTTGTTGAAGCAAGAATAAACTCTTCGTTGGACTTCGTTTTCGATGTGAAAACTCTAGGAACTTCCCCATGTTTTAAGAATCTATTCTCCTGTGCAGTTTTGTTCTTTGCCTGTCGCTCTTGATTTCTGCGCCATGCAGAGCTTATGTTGGCCACCAGCTTAGGATTGAGTTTTTCTTTTCTAGGTTCCTTCTTTAACCCTTACACCTCCAAAGGCGCCTTTTGGCGACAATGTGTGTCACTGCCAAAGGCGCCATTTGGCGACCAGCTAGGGTTACCTAATTCCCAATATTCCCACTCTCTTATCTGATGAGACAGAAAGCCAGAAAGAAATGTTATAGTTGGGTGATTCCCTGACCTGTGCTCACAGCCATTTTGCTTCATCAGAGCGCTGTTCAGTTAAGTGTTCTTTATCAATTTATTCTGATTGTTTTTCCATTCACTATGACGTCACAACCAAGCACTTCACGTGCTCAGCCTCACTGTACATTTACCACAGATCAGGTGCTAGAAATATTGAAAAGATGGTCAGTTGATACTGAATAAGATAAAGAACACCCAGATTGTGAGCAGCAAACATCTGGCTACTTGAAAGGGGGGGCTTGACCGAATTATCACAGTGGCTGACTGTTGGAGGCGTGCCAACTGGCTGAGCAGTGCTCAGTGCATCACGCACACACACACACACAAGAGGCCCTTGAACAAGCTTAGTGTTGCTGGCTCTGGGCCAACTTTTTGTGCCTATCAGGCAGTGAGAGAGGTCTTATAGGGGGTGAGTAGCAGCCACGAGATAATGAATGAACTGCAAGCCCAGCTGGCTTGCCATGAATCGAGGTTGAAGGGGGCGTGGCTGACTGACTGACACGTGTCAGAGGTCTGCTGCAGAGAGGAGTTGGGAGTGGTGAGCTGCACTCATAGACCCATCAGAATTGCCCTTCAGGTTATAGAGACCCACAGGCAAGTGAATGACTGTTTTCATAGAAAATATTGCTTTGAACAGTGAGAGTGAAAGGTGTGCATGTGTGTGTGTGTGTGTGCGCATGTGTGTGTGTGTGTGTGTGTGTGTGTGTTTCCCTTTTTCTTTCTTTCATGTGTGTACAAGTGGGGCATAAGAAAGTCTCTGTGTGTGTGTGTGTGTTTGTGTGTATGTGTGTTCCTTTCTCTTTTTCTTTCTTTCAAGTATGTGCCAGTGGGGTGTAAGCAGTTTGTTATGTGTGTGTGTGTGTGTGTTGTGTGTGTGTGTGTGTGCATGTGTGTGTGTGTGTGTGTGTGTGTGTGGTTTCTTGTCTGCATAACCTCATTAGTCATATCACTAATTATTCCTCTGAATGTTGTTTCAGGAGTGCTGGTGAACAAGGATGATTTTCAACCTGTGGACTTCTTCCAGCTCTTTTTCTGCTGTTGGGGTATGTTGATTTATTGCTGTTTTTTTTTTTCATTTTTCTGTTGGATATTACATACTTTGTGGTCTTTATTTTGTGAGTGGAGTATTTTTCCTTCTTTGTTCAGAGTTTGATTGCATGCTTTCTTCTTTTTTATGTTGACACTAAAGATAGCATTCAATTTTTTATTTTGCATTTTTTTGCACTTGAAATTACCAAAAATTTGAAATTGTTATTGTCTAACCATTACTAACATTCTGTAATTTAACAAAAGTACAGTTTATTTCCTCCATTTCCCCAAAAACAGCATGAGAATTGGTTGCTTAGTTCCAGAGGTATCCGCATTTAACACATGCTGGTATGAAATAAGAGAGTTTCTGAAAAATGGCTGGCGATGGGGATTTATGCAAAATAAAATGTCTGGCGGTGAAAGGGTTAAAAAGTACCCTACAGCAGATTTCTTCGAAGCCTTCAGACTATATTTGACAGTCTGCATTGCAGAATGTGTGGAAGGATCAATTGATGTGTTAGATTTATCGATAATGTTTGCCATGAGACTAAATGAGGATTCAACCACTGGGCCGTGAAAACAACTGATGGAGGCTTTAGCAAGTCATGTGAGGACAAATTTATGCTCATCCACCTTTGCCCACCATGAGTCAACTCGGTGTGTCATTTTCTGTCACTTATGGTAACTGTTCATCGAAACTGTACTTTCGTGCTTCAGTATCAAATTGTTCCTTTTCCTCATCAGACAGAAGGTGGCCGAAGTATTCTGGCAACTTCAATAAATGGACAAGGGCAACCGACTCATTGCGAATACAGGGGTCCAAATAACTGAAAGACTTCAGAACAGGATTGTTCAGGGGCATCTTTTTCTGAAGGGCTTTACCTCCTGCAATATAAGCTTTCTGCACCAACTGTAAAAACTCAACTATCATTGGATCCTTTTTCTTTTTCTGCGACAGTTGCCTTTTCACAAATTGCCCAAGGAAGAAAGCAGAGTGTGGTAAATGATTCTTTTCATCAGCAAGATCGATCTTGAGATGATTTCTGGTACCACCTGGCAAGACTTCAGGTTTTATGAAGCATATAAGCAATGCTTTCAGCGTTTCTTCCTGCTTATTGTGAAGTTCATGGATCATGGGCTCCTGCTTCTGGATGAACTTGACATATTCCTGGAAAATTGGCAGAACTGAGGCATAAAAATGAAGGATGAGGAGGGAAAACTCTCACTTATCAAACAAGTTCTGGCAAATGAGGAGTTTTTGGTCCTTTCCATCCTTTGTCGCAGAAGTGAAAGTTTTTCGGATTGCTTGTTGGACATTCTTTACTGCTTCCTTTGTCTCAGTACTTAGGGCATTCTTGCCCATGATGTCATTCACTATTTGCTGATAGATGCCAACATCATCCATCTGATAGCTGAAGTAAAAGAGCGTGATGGCTTGTCTCAGTACTTAGGGCATTCTTGCCCATGATGTCATTCACTATTTGCTGATAGATGCCAACATCATCCATCTGATAGCTGAAGTAAAAGAGCGTGATGGCATTAAAAAGACGCAGAGTGTCTACAACAATATTTAATAAAGACAACCATCTGTGTGGGACATATTCCATTGGCAAAGATGGTTTAATGCCAAGGGAAATACATAGGTCTTCAAAAAGGCTGCTGTTATATTTTGACCACTTAAAATCTGTATTTAGCACACTGAGCAATTTCTCAGCATGGTTCTGGACAGGAGGACAGAAATCCTTTGCTGCATTATGTACATGGTGAAGGGAATCCCCATCGATATCCAAAAGATGTGGGGCTTTTCGATTTCGAATCAGAGTCTCTAATCCTGCTTTTTTCCCCTCATAACATGGCATGAATCCATTAGAATAGCCAATAAGTTCTGCCAGGGTAGACGGAAGTCATCAAAAACTTCAACGAGTTTTTCAAACAGAATCTCACTGGTCAATCGGGGGACAATAAAAGAGATTAGATGATGGACAACAGTCCTGTTGTATGACTTTGAAAAATAGCTCACAAGCACAGTCACCATCTTCTCATAATTTGAATTGGTAGCTTCATCCAGATTTTACGTGAATGTTGTTTCCCGCATTTCACCAGTTATTTTCTCCAGCATCGTCTCAGCCACACCAAACTTCAGCTTGTATGAGGCAGTGGAATTATCTATGTGCAATTTATTCAATGCTTCTTTGTCATCAGCTAGGGCCTTGGCAAGGTGTAGAAGCTTTGGTGCTGTTACCAAAGGTAGCGAACTCTCAGACAGGAAACAAATCATCTGAAAATACAGTACTTGAGCCCGTGGTTTATCAACTGCTGAAAACTAGTTGAAATCTTCAAAAGAGACTGCAAGAACATACAGATCAGAGTTTACCATAATGCACTACGCATAAAAATTCGAAAATGATGCAGACGTTTTATTTCTGCGCGTCATTATGACACACAGGTTTTTTCAGGCCACAGGTCTTTCAAAAGCAATCTCATAAAATACATGGTCAGGCAAATGTAACGAATGCGTCTCCATGTTTCTAAGCATCCACAATCGGCTATTCTTAACAACCTCCCAGTGAAACATCAGTCATGGGCGCGTGTAGTTTTCACGCATTGACAGCATGAGTTTATGTTTGTTTGTTTCTTTTTTTTTTTTTTAACCATGCAGGTTTATGGTTAGGGTCAGGGGGTAGGGTTAGGGTAAGCAATTATAGGGTTGAACCAGATTCCATGTGCCTGTACTGTGAATTTACAAAATTGTGACCGCCAAACAATGAATGGGGGTTGTCTGCCTGAGTTGATGGAACAGCAAAACCGTGGGAAACGATGCACGAGAGGTAAAATGGGGGGCATTCTTTACAATTGCCCCTAAGACAATTCCTTGAGTAACAGAAGAGTTGCGTTGGATCAGCACTCAACCTAGCAAAAGTCATTGGTGTGCTGTTCTTCCATTTGAGATCTCGCTTACAAAAAAGTCAAACTGCAGCATAGAATGTTTCACAAGCTAGGCGTTTCCAGTTACATAAAGCAACAGCTTATGTTGCTTGATGTTTGCTACGTTTGCTTAGTTTTATTAAATACTGTAGCTGCATAACCTTAATGAAGAGTTGCTTTCATTAAACAGCATGCACACACATATTCCGCATGAAAATGGCATTGCACAAATAGTTTTAAAATGTCAAAAGTCCGTTCTGAAGCACAAGATTCAGAAATTAACATCGAAGACACACACACAAAAAAAAATTAAAGGGTTTAAATCAGGTTTGTGTGTTTGAGATCATAAAACAAACCGTTTTATTTCCATTATTGTGGCAGTTGTGTTATGAAGCTGCATGTGAATTAAAATTTGATATAGCTGTGGTAAGGACCCTTACCCTTGACATTTCCAAAATGACCCCCAGATTATGGATGAATGGGTCATAATGACTCCCAGTGTTTAAGCCTGTGGGAAACACTGCAGATAAAGAAGCCTCAAAGAGTGATGAAGAGAAATCAGTAAGACCTACAACAGAAAGCAGTGAAAAAAAAACAGCAGCAGAAAGAGAATGCAAAGAAGACACTACAACAAAAAAAGGATCCAGAAAAGAAAAAGATAGAAAAATCATCGCTGAGCTGGAAGGTTCTATGAAGAAACAGAGAAAACTACATTGATCATAGAGACACGTTCCAGTTGATTCAAAATAGCAGCGCTTTGATGTGAAAACAACAGAGAGAAAAATTTTACTACCTATATCTACACATACCATTGCTTCCAGGTTTGCTACTCTATCGTCCAATGGTGTAGGCATGTCAGGCTCGTTTCCATGCAGACTCTGTGCCAAAGTGTAAGGAGGCTCTTTCTGTCCAGTGAAAGACAATATTGTTCCATGTGACAATGGGTTGTCGCCATAACAAATTCTCAATTATAAATTATGATACATGTAATGAAATATTTATATATAAAAAAATAGAATGTTAAAAGCATGATAACACCACCCGCGATGCAGGCTTTGAGCACTCTCCTCCCCATTTTCCCCTCCCCGTGTCCATAGGAGCAAGGTAAAATTAGGCAACAGACTGAGAGAAAAAAAAAAAAGAAAAAAAATTGGGCAGAGGTCCCAGGCCTGGATAAAAAAATTAGGCAACATCTGGCGAGAAAATAAAAACTTGGGCAGGGGTCCTGCTGGGCTTGAAAAATGAAATCAGGCAACGGGTTGAGGAAAAAAGAAAAATTCAGGCAGAGGCTCAGGGCTTGGAAAATAAAATGACGGAACGGTCAGAGCAAACAAAAGAAATTCTGGGCAAAGGTCCTGTCCTGGATAATGAAACTAGGCAACAGACAGAGACAGATCATGAAAAATTTGGGCAGAGGCCCAGGGCCTGGAAAATTGAATAAGGCAACAGACAAGAAAAATAAGAAAAATTCGGACAGAGGTCATGGGCCTGGAAATAAAATTAGGCGACGGAGAAAAATAATAAAAATTTGGGCAGAGGTTCTGGGCCTGGAAAATAAAAGTAAACCAACAGTTGCAGAAAAACTGAGAAAATTTTGAGTTTATGGATATCCTCTCAATCTGCGATGTCCAGTGTCAATGAATAGCCTATACTAAAACCACTGGCTGAACACATGTTTGATAGGGCACTGGTTTGCGCATCATATTACTGTGTCAGAGGGGACAACAGGCAGATACAATCTAATTCAAGTTCAAAATGATAAGATGGGCAGACACAGGAAGAAACTGAGACAATTCTACACACACACACACAGAGGAGAGAGAGAGACGGAGAGAGAGAGAGAGAGAGAGACTCGGTAAAGAGAGGGAAAAACTCAAAGAGAGACTGAGAGAGAGAGGAGAGGGAGAGAGAGAGTCAAGATAATTTATTCGTTTAGTCAATTACGGTTACAAATAATGCAAAGCAAACATTTATACTGAAGGTGCTGAACGAGAGAGAGAGGGAGAGAAACTCAGAGAGAGACACAGAGGGAGAGGAGAGGGAGAGAGAGAGTCAAGATAATTTATTCATTTAGTCCATTACGGTTACAAATAATGCAAAAGCATTTATACTGAAGGTGCTGAACGAGAGAGAGAGAGAGAGCAAGCATAATAAAAGTTTAGTTACCATCGATTCGAGCATTGCTTCTCAAGCTTCCTTGGGTGCTGAAATGTTTCGCTGTGCCCATGTGGTTCTCCAAGGCAATGCGGCCCTTAGCCGCATACTGAACGCTTAATTGACAAAGGGTACAAAATGCACTCCCCGGCTCAGGAATCTTGCAAAGAAAATCGCCAACTCTTTCACCATTCAGAGTATGGTCGATCCATGCCGACTTCCATGGATTTCGACAATCCCGTTCGTCAACAAATGACCCTGGAGTCAGAAATTTTCTGCCACTCGCCATTTTCATGAATCGAGAGCAGTGGCATATTTTGAAAAAGGCGATTCATTGGATAAGACAATCGCAAGTGAATACAAGGAAGTCAGTCATTGGCTGATTAGTTGGCAAACGGTTTGCAGATAGTAGAAAGAAACTCGTGGAGAGCGTGGCAGCAGAGAGTCCTCAGAAGAGAAGCCCCCTTCAAGCAAGTGTTTTGGCCCTTATCTCCTGACACTCTAGGGGGGTTGGGCCACACCCAGTTCATGACTCCGGATGCCCCTCTGCTCCCCCCCCCCCCCCCCTTTTTTTTTCCCATCTTGGGACGAGCCATGGCTGGGATTCGAACCCATGACCCTCTGGACATGCTCATTTTCCACTTAATGACTCGCACTCTAACCACTGAGCCACTGGGGCACCTGATATTTGTAAGGGAAATTTAAACCTTATGAAGTTCACTTTTGTTCCTCCTTGCCCAGATCCAACTTGAACACCTCTCTGCCGCTTCTGCCATTGCTTTCAGGGCTCTGGTTTTTTCCCTCCCTGCAACTGAGAGCTGTTTCATGAGGCTGTATGTCGACGGTCCTACAAACCCCCTAGCTCTAATTTCTGCAGTGAGGACTTTGACCCTGATAGCCTTCTCTCCTCAGGCTGTTTGCCAGATCAGCATACTTTTCAGTCTTGTAGATTTGAGCTGCCTCCATTCTGTTCTCATATGGCACTGTGAGCTCGATCATGATCAGCTGCTTGGTTGACTGAGAGTGGACTACTATGTCTGGTCTCATGCCACTCTTGCTGATGATCTCTGGGCGACTCTTCCATTCTGGGAGGTCTGCAGTTCACTCCCAGTCATCTGCCCCGTCCAGCAGACTGCCTGCATGTTCCGAGTGGCACTGTTGTTCTTGGCCATGATTTGCTACCTCCTGCCGTGAAGAATGTTGTGGGTGCTTTTGGAGTCCTGATTTTCCCTTTTATGGTGTTGGTACTAGCCCAGACTGCTTGTACAATCTCTTTGAGCACTTGGTTGTGCCTCCATGTGTACCTTCCTTGAGCCAGGGCTACTTTACATGAGCTTAGGACATGCTCCACTGTTTGTTTTTCATGGCAGAGGGGGCATGCAGGATGTCAGTTTTTCCCCACTTCACCAGGTTTGCATTTGAGGACAGAAGGTCATATGCAGATCTGAGAATGAAGCTGATCCTGAGAGGGGCCATGTTCCAAATGTCATTCCAAGTGAGACTTCTTTGGAGTGCATTCTCCCACGTTGTCCATTGCCCTTGCTGGCTCTGCTGGACTGCTTTTTGGAGTCTTTTTTGGTCGTCTTCTTTTCTCATCTCCTGAATCATCATGTCTCTTTTGGCTTTTCCTTTGGCCTTTGACCACCATTCAGTTTTGGTCACCCCCAGTCCTTGTCTGTTGGTCTGTGTGTGTCCTGTTATTTCTCTGATCTTGAGACTTTCTTTTGCAGAATCCATCGCCTCTTGAACTTTCCGTTTTCTGCCCATCTTCAGCTGGGGCTTGATTGCTTCTACCACCTTGTCTCCTGAGTCCTCCAGCATGCTTTGAAGTCTGATCTTCCCTGCTTTGTATTCCCCCAGGATGGATTTCAGTGGTAGTTTCAGCTTTGCTTGGCGACAGTACAGTGCTATGTCAGTGAGACAGGGTGGGACACCAAGCCATTTCCTTGTGAACTTGTTCATTTTGGCTTCCATTGCCTCCACTATGCTGGTGCAGATGTCGTATATCATCAGAGGCCATAGGAGCTTTGGTATCAGCATGAACTGCAGACACCAGACCTTGCATTTGCCAGGGTGCCCACACTGGTCAATGGTCTCCAAGCCTTCTTCTGACATCTGTTTGGTTTCTTTTGCTCTTTGTGTGTGTCTTTCAGGCTATCATCATACCATCTTCCTAGGCTCTTGACTGGCTCTTCTGTGACGGTTGGAATGGCCTGGTTGGCAACACTGAAGACCACAGATTCAGCCACTTTTTCTTTCCTCAGTGACTCCGTGATTTCTTAGGCTTGAACTTCATTCTGGATGAAGCAACTATGTCGTCCAGCCTCTCCAGCACATGACTTGTCTCGTCTTCTCTGGATGAAATCACTGTAGTGTCATCCATGAAGGCCTTGAGAGGGGGCATCCTGTATCCATTGCCAAGGTCTGTTTGTCTTGCGTTGCTTGTTGCTGCTTTCAAGATACTTCCATTGCCAGCAGGAACAGTATTGGGGAAATTGCACAGCCCATTGCAATACCCACTTCCAAGTTGATCCAATCTGTTGTGTACTCCTTGGTAGAGAACCGCATTGAGAAGCCATTGAAGTACTTCTTGAGCGTGTCGCGGATGTTCTTTGGCACATGGTACATCTCAAGAGCCAGCTGTATCATTTCATGGGGTACAGATCCATATGCGTGTGCCAGATCAAACCACACTACATCCAGGTCTCTCTTTTCTGTTTTCGCTCTTTGGATTGCGTCCCAGATCATTGTGGCGTGTTCTACACAGCCAGCCATGCCTGGGATGCCACTTTTCTGGACTGACACATCCAAGTACTTGTTTTCCATGAGGTACTTGGTCAGCCTTGCTGCCGTGACAGAGAAGAAGATTTTCCCTTCGACGTTCAGTAGTGATATTGGCCTGAACTGGCTGATGTCACTTGCGTTTTGCTCTTGGGGATGTACACACCATCTGCTGTCATCCACTGGCCGCTGATCTTCTGGTTTCTCCAAGCTGATTGGAGCAGCTGTGGAGCCACTCCAGCACCTTGGGACATTTCTTGTACAGCTGGTAAGGTATTCCGTTTGGCCCTGGTGATGATTTGGCTCTGGCTTTGTCGACCACCTTCTTGATTTCCGCCAACGTTGGTGGCTTGTCATTGAACTGTTCCTCAGGTTTGGTTGGCCACACCAGACCTTGAATATCGAGTGGTGCTTTGCTCTGTGAGACAGAGTATGTTTTCCTCAGATGCTGCTCAAGAACTCCTTTGTCTACACTTAGGGTCCCAGATTTCGGCTGCTCAAACAGTGTTCTGGCAAACTGGAAGGGGTCTCTGAAGAAGCGCTCTTGGGTCTTCTTCTTTTTGCTCTTCCTCTTCCTCGCAGATTCCGCTTTGCTGAGGGCGCTGTGTTTTGCTTTCAGGTCTTTCCAGAGTTTTTCAGCTGGCAGTGCAGTCTTCATTTGCTTCTTGAGGTTTTTCTTTTGGACCCTGATCTTGTCCATCTCTTCTTGGTGTCTGGATTTCTTTGGAGGTGTTTTCTCTTTGGGTAGTTTTGCTCCATAGGCGTCTCTACATGTGGCATACACAATGTTCCCATATGTGGCTAGTTTGTGTTCCAGGGTGCTTTTCCCTATCAGTGCATCGAGTCTGGATGATTTTTGCATCCAGGTTCTCCCAATCCACAGTTTCATTTGCTCGTGGCAGGTTGAGTTTCAGGCGCCTGCATCGAGGGCCTGTGCAAATTCCTCATCCGAACCAACAGCGTGGATGTCCTTGGCACTGTGGTTTAAATCCTGGCCTTGGTCTTCCGACGTCTTATCTGCTGATGCAGAGCGCTGCTGCTCATTCAGATGAGTCTTCACACATCCCATCTTTGTTCTGTCGATCTTCATGCCACAGGTGGTAGCGAAACGCTTTCCACAGACACATGGATATTCCATTTGGTCCATGTTCATAGTCCGTTTGGGATTTGCAGTCATGATTGGTTGAGCACCGATGGATTCATCATTCTCTCCCCCTTTCGGTGAATCCTGGGAGCATCTTTTCCTTTTGTTCTTAGTAGCCACATGTTGAAGGCAAAGTGGGGAGCCAGCCCACAGAGCCCTTGGTTCTGGTCTTTCCCGGTGTCCTCCGGTCTTTCCCGGACATCCTCCAGCCTATTCCCGAAGTCAGTAGATAAGGTTTAAAACTGGACTGTTTGAGAATAAACACATTTGATCCCGTGTGATCTGTCCGACTATCGTTTTTTTTTCCGCAAAAAAAATTTCGGCGGAGACGATAATTTCTCGGCGGACACGTGATTCAAAAAGGCGGAAAACGGCGGACAATTCCATGGCATGAGAGTAGATTAAACTGGGGTGGGTGATAACCAAGCAGTATCAAATAAAGCACAAACATTGCGATAACGGATGCTAACTGCCTGTGCATCACATCATCAGACTGGCTCTTCTTCTTCTCCAAAACTGTCACTTGACAGGTCCCCAGGATGAAATCGGAGGTTCTCCTCAGAGCCTCCCAGACCCATACAGCATCTCTTGTAGAGTGGTGGATATCAGCCATGTTGCGTCTCTCGGCCACTGGAGGGCCCTGAAGTCTTGGAATATGTCCTCTGTGGTATAGTCTACTATTCCTATGAAACAGACATGTTCCAAGCATTTGTACAAAGTAGTAAGTCAAGAGGTTATGCCCTGTCTGCAGGCATCTGCTAATAGCTGTCGTGTGACTACTGTGGTGTCCTCCTCGGAGACTCCATCATGGTCTTTATCGCTGTGAAGATACCATTTTCTTCCTGTTCATCCTCTGCACCCAGCTGTGTTATTGTGAACTTCTTCATTCCAAAATATCACAATTGGAGGGAATCCACTGCAGTACTCCACAGGTGCCCCATTTGTTTGTTAGTGCCTCTTGCAGGCAGGATAGTTCACATGTTTGTGATTCAGTGACAGACTTGGCATCGGTTGGAGGACTGGCTGAATTCTGTTGATTGAAATTTTTGGTTGGTGCACAGATTGAGAGTATTATTTGAAAGGAAGTTTCCTCATTTGTTCCAGAATTTCTGTGATCACACATTTAAAAAAAAAAAAAAAAAAATTCCTCTCTATCTTCTACAGACCTTGTGTAAACTCGTTTGAAATGCTAAACAGAACTGGTTTGGAGGTTACATGCAGGATTAACATTCACACCTAACAAAGGTGGTATGGCAGATGGGGATGAACTTCACACTGATCCCATTAGATTGACAGCACTTTAAGTTGGGAAGCTGAAATTGGGAGTTTTTATGTCCATAACCAGCAGGATTCAAATCCACAAAGATAAGGGTAGTTTCATTATTTAACCACCTAGCTTGGAGTTGTGTTAATACAAATTTCTCTGTCAGTTGGGTCAGTTTCTCATTTTTGTGTGAGTAAAAGTTGCTCAGCATGTTCAGAAGTTAAAAATGGACGTGAATATTTCTGTGGTTTTAAACTAAAAAATGGTGGTGAAAGTTACTTTATTTCTTCATTGTTCAGAAGTTGAACTAGGTAACTCTGTGCAGTCATTGTTCAAAAGGATAAAACAGGACTGAAAGTCATTTTATTCATTCTTTCCTCAGAAGTTAAAACAGTATCTAAACATGTAATTGTATGTTTGTTCATTGTAGAAAAGTTTAAGTTATTACTCTGTCATGGGAGAAGTTACTGTCCCCTTCCAGAGGGTGCTATCATGCAATGGAAATGGAAGTCGTTGTTTGTTCTTGTCATTGTTCAGAAATCAGAAATGCAAGTGGAAACTACTGTAGTCTTTAAAGTTCAGCAGTTTAAAATGGGGGTGAAAATGAATTATGACCCTTCATCGTTTAGATGCTTAATCAAAATAAGTTATTGTTCTTGCACATAATTCAAAAACTTAGAGTGCTACATACTGTACTTGTTGATTGTTTGAAAGTTGAAAAGTGGGTAAATGATATGCTTGATGACTGGTGAAGCGTTGAAAAATGAGGTTGAAAGTTATTGTACATATATCTGGCCCAATTCATGGGAGTGAAAGTTTGTACTTGCAGATTGTTCAAAAGTTAAAAATGAGAGTGAAATTTGTTACGTGTTGTATGTTCAGAATTAAACAAGTGAGAATGGAAATAATTGTACTTTGTTGTTCATAACTTTAAAACTGGAGTGAAATTTATTGTTTGTACTTATTCATTATTCAGAAAGTAAAAAGTGAAATGAAAGTTGTTATACCTGCTCAATGTTCAGAATTTGAAAAAATAGCTGTCATAATTAGCGAAGTTCTTCTTTACGTGAAAGTAAGAAAATATGTGTAGTTGTATTGTATGTTTTCATTGTCAGAGGTTAAAGACACAGGCTATTTTTCCATTAATACTTAATTTTCTTTCATGTGTCTTAAAGAAGTGTTCTTCCATATTTGTTAACTAGAGTTTTTTCAGTGATGATAAACATGACATTTTCTGTGCATATTAAATACATGATTCTTTTCTTAGTGTCCATTTATTTTTGTTGTCTGTCAATTTATGTTTCCCCTCTGGCATTTAGTTTATCTTTCTGACTCACTTTGTATGCTGTTTTTTATACAGGGGAGAAGCTGGCTATGGTGGATTTCATGTTGTGGCCATGGTTTGAACGAATTTCTTTGGTGCAGACCTTCTCTCCCTCTCTCGTTCCTTCCGAGAAGGTGTTCCCCAAACTGTTCTCATGGATTCAAACCATGCTTCAACAGCCGGCCGTCAAGGCAACCTGCTTTGATCTTGATACACATATCAAGTATATGCTTTCTTCCAAAGCTGGCAAGCCAGACTACAACATTGGCCTGGAACCCTGACTACTTTTTTTCCCCGTTTTCCAACAGGCATTTCTTATCCAGTTCCAGTTTATATGTCATGAAAGAATATGAAAGTTAAAGGAGCTGGGGGGTGGAGTAAAGATCCTAAACATGTGTAATATCCCTCCACCTTGTGGTTGGAAAACCACAAACTACATATCATACATTCCTGTTATTCTTTATGAATCCCAACATGCTCCAAATCAGGGTGAAAAAAGGTAAATTAAATCATATGTTCTTTAATTTTGTCTGGAGCAATATAAAAAGTAGACAGAAATGTTTTGGCTACTTCTGCGTTAGTTATAACAGTTTTGGAAAACCTTTTCTTGTATGAAGGCTCTAAAGTTGATATGGTTTGGGAGAAATTTTTGTTGTTGTTTGTTTTTCTGTGAACACAGATGATGTGGAAAATTACTCCTTTTCTATCATCCTAAGATATATTGCTTACATATTTGTAATCCAGGCCTATATCCTTTTTGGAAATAATTATATTCTTGATATTTATGAATATTTTTCTTATAAAGTCAGCAAACAAATCGTAAAAGAACCTTCATATTCCAATAATGAATATGCTGTTGGACAATAAACACATAATTATAAAATCCATGCAAATAAACAGAGCATGTTTGAATGACACCTTATCAATCAAATGGACCTTTTTTCACATCAATGAAGATCTCATTTAACAATAGATGTAAATATCAGTCGTCTTACATTCATTGAGTGACACAGAACCATTAAAAAAGCACATAAGCAGGAGCAGAAATCAAAATGTATGTGGGTGTACATATGCTAGTGACACTTAAATTTGCAGATTTATTATTGACTAATGCCAAGGAAATCAAAATCTGCAATGGCCTGTCACTTGGAGATGGTAAAAAGGCCTAGTAAAAAATGGGGACATTTTTGTTATAATATTGATTGGAAAAAATGCTTTAGAAGCTTCACAAATCACATGAAATAGGACTTAAATATGTCTTTTTGTTAGCATGATAACACCAAAACGTGTGTATTGATGAGGTGAGTTCAAAAGCAGGAAATGGGAATGACAGTGTGTGTGTGTGTGTGTGTGTGTGTGTGTGGAGTTGATGGGGTTGAGGTGGGGAGGCAGAGGGGGAAGGGAATTTGGGAGTGGTGGATGTGGGCAAAGAGAAAAGGGGAACATTTTTTTTTTTCAAAAAGAGAGGATGAGTCATCATGCTTTTCATGTTGAATTACAGTCAATGTAATCTGGAATGTGTATTTATAGCTATGATCAGGAACACAGATAATTTGAAAAAATAAAGGAGAACATTTGATTAATGTGGCTGTGGATTTTTTTAACACGTATGTACAAATTACAATGCTTGCTTTGTTCAACAGCTTGTGTGGATCATCCTTTGTAGATCAAATACACCTCATCTATATTAGATTATGAAGGACATTGTACAGGACTCCATGTGGAGCAAGTAACTTAGTTCAGCTTCATGATGGATTCTTCCTTAGTCCACACATACTTTACACACATTGAAAACTATTACTTTGTGACATGAAACCAGGATGGAATAGAGAGGAATGAGCAACTGAAAACTGTTTAAGTATCTAAAGAAAAAAAAAAGAAACATCAAAATCAGCCTTGTCTGTCATCATTGCTGGTTGTACAAATTCAGTTTTCCCTCTGATCTTGTCTATCTTCATTGCCTGTTGTACAACTAACAGTTTTCCTCTGATCCTCTCCAAATTTGGCATGTTGACTCATTGGCATACTAAGAGCAGATTAAGAGCATTTTATTGCAACTATTTGGCAAAGCATGTCAGTATTGGAAAAGATTCAAAACATGCTTTGCCTCCAGCATTCATATAGGTTAAAAACACTGCACATACTTTTGTCCAGAATGTTCAGCTTGGAGATCATTAGACTGAAGATCTAAATGTCCATAGATCAGTCCCAGGTTTAAGACTTTTTTTTCTTCAAGTTATTTAAAGGAGGACTATAGCAAGGAAGGTGTGTATTAGGGGGAAGGGGGATAGTGTGTGTGTGTGTATGGGGGGAGATATGGGGTAAGGAAAGGAGGGATCGGATGTGGAAAGGAGGAGGGTGAGATGAGAGGTGGGGAAGGGGAAAGAGGAGAGGAAGGAGATAGGAGAGGAGAGGCATGGGAGATGGCTAGAATGTAAATCTCGAGAGAGAGGGGTATTCATGTCCTGAGGTATGATCACATTTCTCAGAATGTTCCAGTATTAAAAAACGATTATTTAAAAAAATTGTAGACTGCTTTGTTTTTAAAGTGAATGTCTGCACTAACTTATTTGGTCTGGAATGCTGGGGATTGTTAGCATGCTAGATAGTGTGTTTTGATACCCTAATGAAAGGATAATTGCAATTAGACAGGCTCAAGTGAGAGTGCACACTCCACCAAGGTCAAACAGGTCCAGGTTCTGTCATATGATCCAGATCTGGAGCTGCACCAGTTTTGAAAGGGGTTGCCCATGAGCGACATGGTAATTTCCTTTCATATAGACAAACAGAAAGCAAACCCAGCAACAGAGTTGGGTAAAAAGGTAACCATCTTTTTTGTTGTTGTGATAAACATTTTATTGCATTTTTTGAAAAATGCACATTAATGAAGAAGAAAGGGGAGAGGGAAAGATGGAGTGGGTGATGGGGGAAAAAGGGGGAAGGGGGCACATACGAAAGGGGAGTATCTAAGATTATCATAACCCTGACAATAACAAAACAACAACATCAGCAACAGTAATAATGAAAGTAATAGTATCACAATAGTAACAACAATACCTACAACGATGACAAGAACAACATGACTATCATGTTGGGAAAAAAGAAAAAAGCAAAGATGAATAAATAAAATTTAAAAAAAACAGCAAAAAAAAGTGACGAAAATGGGCATTTTGATGTACTCATACGATAGATGATTGTACATATGTATCCATTCTGTAGTAAACCCAGACACTTTATCATTAATATTTGCTTTATATTATTCTATCTTGTATCTTTTATTCAGCTGCTTCTGAAAGATAATTAAGTTAGGTGGGCATTTTTCTAATATACACATATATATATATACTGTTTGGCGTACATTATAATAAAGTCGAAAATACTGTTTGTTTTAATATGATTATCCACACTGAAAAATACCTGTTCACATGAAATCTTTAAATTATGAACAATTTCACATTTTTCATTGAATGTTTTTTCCAATGAGGTCCAAAAACATCTAATATATATACAACTCCAGAGGGAATGTTTAACAGTGTCTCTTGCTTCATTACATAGTGAACAGTTTGCTGTAGCAGATACCCCCATTGCATTTAAAACAACATTTGTTGCAAGAATTCTGTGAACAGTTCTAGTCTGTAGCCACTTTAATCTAATGTCTTTATCGGAAATGAAATGAGGCAGGGAACAGTAAACGATAAACAGTAAACAAGTGGGGTATTTTTTGCTCCCATAAGAAAACCTAACACAGAGTAACTTTTATTCAAGACTGGCACAGCCTTTTAAACTTGAATAAAGTCAGACAAATACATAGACGAACAATCTAATAGTGGGGGAAAAAACAAGCACAGGCCAACAACTTAACTGTCTTCATAGTAATGACTTGGCAAAGATTTGGACTTAAGGAGGGGAGGGGGGGAGTTTGAAGATGGAGAAACTGGGAACATGAAATTAAGAAATTATGTTACAGATATAAAAACTCCTCACTAGCTGCATAAGGGAACCATCGCAATCCCTTTTGAAGGCAGATATATTTGTATTGCCTGCTCCGAGGCCTTTCGTCTGCTGGGTCGGAACTCATCAGGGAGACACGGCTGATCAGCCGTGTCTCCCTGATGAGTTCCGACCCAGCGGACAAAAGGCCTCGGAGCAGGCAATACAAATATATCTGCCTTCAAAAGGGATTGCGATGGTTCCCTTATGCAGCTAGTGAGGAGTTTTTATATCTGTAACATAATTTCTTAATTTCATGTTCCCAGTTTCTCCATCTTCAAACCCCCCCCCCCCCCCCCCCCCCCCTCTCTCCTTAAGTCCAAATCTTTGCCAAGTCATTACTGTGAAGACAGTTCAGTTGTTGGCCTGTGCTTGTTTTTTCCCCACTATTAGATTGTTCGTCTATGTATTTGTCTGACTTTATTCAAGTTTAAAAGGCTGTGCCAGTCTTGAATAAAAGTTACTCTGTGTTAGGTTTTCTTATGGGAGCAAAAAATACCCCACTTGTTTACTGTCTAATGTCTTTAGTTTTATGTATTTTAAGGAACACCTCTTTCCAAGGAATATCAACATTTAATTTCTATGTCCATTTCAAACAACAATTAGGTTTGACATTGTCTTGTGTTAAAATTTCATACTATAATTTTGATCCTTTTGATACCTTATGAATATGTTTTAATGCATTTGGTATGTCCAAAACTCTGTTATTGTCCATATTTCACTTTATTCCACTTATTCTTATATAATTCTTCTTTAATTGTGGATATAATACCATTAAATGTGACAAAATCAATCTTACATCCACAATTTGTTGAAAATTCCTCAAATGTCATAAATTCTCCATTAGTCTTGAGGAAATGTTTTATACACTCATTTTCTTATCAGTTTATTATATTTAATTACTACATTACCAAATTTTACATTTTTGTTGTAGAAAATCGGTTCAGAAAGCAATTCATTCCAAGTTTTGGGTTTTACATTAAAATGGAAAAACTTCTATGATTTCAGTACATGCATGCATCCAAAAAGTGCTTATGTTTTTATGCTTAAAATCGAAAGCTGTTCCATAGTATTCTAGAAACGAAACAATTGGGCATATTTCTGTTGCTATACATTCCATTTATGGTTTGTGGTTTTCATTTTTTTTTAATCCACGACAGTTTCAAAGCACAGATATATTTCCCTATGTCAAGTATATCTGGTCCACCCTGTTTCGCTGTTTCAATAGAAGTCTTCCGACTAATTTTATCTTGTTTTCCATTCCAGACAAACTGAAAGCACAGTTTCTGGAGATTTCTTATAAAGTAGTCTGGTGGATCTGCATAAGTGTATTAATTTGGACAAAACAAGTGATTTCAAAACAACTACTCTACCTGTTGGGGTAATGGTTCTATGCGACCAAATTTTTAACAGTATTTTGACTTCAGAAAATTTTTTGTTATAGTTAATACTTTCACAATCTTTTAGATCTTGAGTGAACCATATACCTAGTATCTTGCATCTAGGAGGATTCCATATCATTTTTAAGTGAGGAGAGTAAGTTACATGTGACCTTTTTTTGCTTCCTAACCATACTGCTTGTGTTCATATGCAGTCCTGATACTCTGCCGAAGCGGTCAAGTCGAAGTATAGTTTTTTCGAATGAAGTTTTATCTCCTACATTAAGTAACTGAGTATCATCGGCAAACTGAGAAATTTTGTGTTCAGTGTCACCAATATGAATTCCTTTAATTAATTCCTCTTCCTTAATCTTTAGTGCCAAAATTTCCGCACAAAGAATAAACAAATATGGGGAAAGTGGGTCTCCTTGTCTGCATTCTCTTTCTACCTGAGACCACTGGAAAGTATTTCCATTAACAATAACTGTTGATTTTATATTTTTGTAAAACATTTCGATCCATCGACAAATACTTTCTCCAAAGCCATATCCTCTTAAGATTTTAAACATAAATTTCCAACCTGAATTATTGAAAGCCTTTTCAAAATCAATGCTTAGCAGTAAACCTGGAATATTGTTTGCATCTAAATAAGTAATTAAATCGTATATTAATCTCAAGTTGTCACCTATATATCTGTTGGTCATAAAACTAGACTGATCTTCATTTATCAACTGTGGTAAAACCTTTTTTTATTCTGTTTGAGATGCATAAAGAACTATCTTATAGACAACATCCAGGAGAGATATAGGGCACCAATTCTGAATTTAATCTTTTGGTTTATCACCTTGGGGAATACAGGTGATCAATCCTTTTTGTGTTGTGGACAGCTCTCCATCCTTGTATCCTCCATTTAAAGCTCTCACTACAGAAGGCCCTATCTGCTTAAAAAAAAAAAAATTAAAAAAATTAAAGAATTCTGCACTAAATCCATCTGTCCCTAGACTTTAAACATATTACATGATTTTTAATGCAATACCTGCCTCCTGTAAAGTAATTTTGCCTTCTAATAATTGCTCTTTTTCTTTCGATAGTTTAGGAACATTTCTAATAAGGTCCGAGATTTCACATTCTTCTACGTCTTTTTCCTTACAAGTTTTCATAATAGCACTTAACTTCCTTCACTATATCTTTCAGGTAGTAATCTCGTCATCTGTTTGCTAATGTAATTCCTTTTCTCAAGATTACAAAAATATTTCGAAACCTTCTCCCCCTCTGCAATCCATCTGGCTTTTGATCTCAACAAGACTCCTTCCATTCTCCTCCCTCGTATAGCTTCAGGTTCTTTATTCATTTCTTTAAGCATGACAATTTCATTTTCAGTTTTATTTTCTGCATTTTCTAAGTTTGTTTTCATGGTCTCTCATTTTCTTATTTTTCATAGTAGCATAGGCAATTGTTTTCGCATGTATTTTCTTTAGCATAAAATCAAGGAAAAGTTTATCAGAGATTTGTAACTGTATTTCAGATTTAAGGGACATTCTTTATTGTTGTTCTGTTGTAGTGAACAGTTGCATGTTCATTAAGAACGTCAAAAATGTCTGAATTTATTTCTTGAACATACCATTCATCCCAAAGTAAAAAATATTTCTATACTAAATCTTGATAAATAGTCTAAAGATAATCTTTAGTCTGATAAAATGATGCCATGCCCAGAGCGCGAGCATTCCCTCCATGTATTACTCCAGAAAAAAAAGATATAACAGTGTGCAACAGATACAGCATGGACAGTACAGTCTCACAACCTTGCAGCCAGATTATAATAAAGCACATGGTATCCTTATGTAATAAATTCTACAAAAATATTAAGGACATTACTAGCACAGAATTTCCTGAGGGCTTGGATGCAAAAAAGGGTGTAGTCACATCAAGAACTGTGGAAAGGTTGAAAGTTGCAGTAAAGGTAGCAACACCGCAAGCGGCAACCACACAGGTAATGAGAGTGGACAGCGACTGTGATATTTCCATAATCTATCATCATTGACCACTAATACTACCCCTGTACCTGTCACCCACAGTGTGGTCGCCTCTACAATAACTGACACCGTCCTCATCACACAGCAATCACTGCAAAGTATCATTGCTTTTAGTGTGGCTATCCTCTGCTTACTGCTAAAAGTTAACCCACCACTAGTCCACAGTGCAGCTCTCAGAGTAGCCAATGCCTTTATACTGAAAGAGCTCACAGCAACCCCACTAGGGCAAGTTCTTCTGTCTTCATGTGTTCAGTAACATAGTCCAAAAAAAGACCAGATGGATGAAAGTGGGGAAGAAATTAGTAAAGTGTACAATTATTCAACATTTTAAACAATTGATAAAGAAATGAACCAATCCAGCCAAAATAACAATACATACATAACTTTTTAAATCAACATCCGATTGCCGAACAATTTGTGGATCAAATATTACTATTCATAAAACTAACCACACAAAATCTTCCCTTGATAAAGATTGAAAAAAAAAATCCTAAGGAATAAACATCTCAAACATAAGGTCAGCCAAAAAAGAATACATGAAACGGCAAACACTGAAGATGCCAATCATCCCATTCAAACAAATGCACCCCTTCATCAAAACATACGGATGACCAAAATGTCAGCTCATTTGTACAGTTCCATTCTGACTAATTCATCCACTCCCATACTTTGCTATTCATGGAATTGATTGCACTGTCCACTATTCCATCAAATCAGTCACACAAACATGCTTGCATCAACATTTAACAACTAACGAAAAGCCTAAATCACTCAATATGCTGATGTTCCTGCCACAAGACAACCACTCTCTCTATGGCACGTTGTCCAATTTGGCTGGAAATAAAGATGTGTCCACTGCAGATGACAATGAAAAACCAGGCAAACCATAAAAGATAATCTGTCTCTTCCGTTGGTGTGGAGGATAAAGGGCCCTCATAGTCCTGTGGTGACAGTTCCACGCTTGTGTTCGCTTCTAGCCCTGTCAGAGTTGACCACAGCAATTTAAAATCATTGAAAAAGTCTTCATAACAGAATACAGTCACAATCTTGGGTCCCCAAGTGTTGCATAAACACTAAAAACTAGAAATGCAACATTGTTGAATATTTCTAGTTATATGCATCACGAAAAAGGTAGTGAATTTCATAATAATGAAGTCAGACCTCAAACTTACATGTTTTGACTTTAAAATGTGAACTTGATATGGCACAACATAAAACATCAACATCACAAGTTCTGTAGATAACAAACTGAACTCTTTAGTCACACCAGAACACCCAAAACTTCTCTGATTTTTTTTTTTAAAGACAGTATTGAACTTTAATGGTACTAATGTGCACTGCAAGATACTTAAACATACCTGATGTGACTGGGCTGAAATTTGATGACAACAGATTGAGGTCAGCATGTAACAAACCGGTAATAAAAACACTTCATTTTTATTTTTATTAAAGGTCTACTTTAGAGGTTTTCGATAATTGGTCAGCTTATGCAGAAATATGAAATGTTTGATAAATTGGTAAAATAAACATCCAATTCATTCCCGATCACACGAAATCGATCCGCGAAAGTGGGCATTTTCACCTGTAATCAAGAAAACGGGAGGTAATCAACTAAATCTTGGCATGGCTTAACTGCTCTTGGATATGACGTCACATGAGTGACAGCGACGGCAACGGAAAGCGATTCTGATGGTTCTTGCACATCTCGCTCGGAATTTAATTTATCATGTAAAAGCAGTGACTATGACTGCGACAGCCAATGTGACTCTGGGGATGTTTCTGCAAGGCCTTTACCTTATCAGTTTGAACGCTAAGTTCTTTTTACCACGTCAGTTCCAGCTGGAACAGAAACGAGCTATTCAGTTCCAGCTGGACGCCCGAACACAGCATTCCGAAGGCGAACGGATTTTACCGAAGTCTCGAGGAAGGCTACCAACTGACTTCTTGATGCGATCACGCGTGGACGGCGAGCGGAGATTCTCCTTCCTCAAGCCTTAACGCGTTCATTCAATTTAACAAGTGTGATCTGTCCATAGATAAGAACAGAATAAACGTGCGACTATCGTACTCATCTGTACGAGCTCACCACTCCGCCTTGAAAGTATACGCGCACAATGCAGACGAAGTTTTTGATCTACTCGAGCGGGCTCGGCAATTATCGGAATAGCTCGTTTCCGTGGTCCAGCTGGAACTGACGTGTAAAAAGAACTTGGCGGCCCAGCATGTTTGCATGAACCGAATCCACTTCTTTCGAGTATCTGAATCAGATGAAAATGTGTGCAAAGAATATCCGTCTCCTGCAGAGCTGCTGCACTCGCCTATAGCACAATATCTGCCACCCCCTCATGACTTTTTAGGCTGTGGGGGATCGCAACTCATGTTGATTTCACTTGGCGTTGCCATGTTGTGTAGGTCGCGGCTGACGGCCAGTCCATCAAGTGACGTCATGGTTTTCGGTCTTCCGCGCGGGGTTTGAACAGGTGTGCAAAAGTCGTTTTTTATCTATTAAATTCTTCCGGCGATTTAAAAAAAAAAAATGAATACCATACTGTAGTTATATGACATGTAGACCTGTTTTTAACAAATTATCAAAAATCTCTGAAGTAGACCTTTAACCTCATCATCAATGATAAATGCACAACAGAATGAAAGACATTGCTGCGGCATCTAAATGTTCTTGATTAATTACTTGACAAGCTTGTATTAAAAAAAATTTGGAATTAGGTATAGTTTCCATAACCTATTGGTCAATGGAGCAGTGAACTATTGGAGATCTTGGGCACAGAGTGATGGAAGGAGGACCTCTGTCCTGTCTTTAACCTTTCCTGATCTATATGTATCAGGTATCTATTTGCTGCTTGGCAGGCACAGGTTTTTTTTCAAGCCGATAAAATCTGACTCCATGTGAGGTTCAAACTCATGACCATCGGTTCAGCAAGCAAATGATCTTACCATCTGACCATGTATATTAAAGTTTTTAAGCTAAATGATTGGGCGAGCCATTCATGTACCACCGATTATACATATGTACAATAATAACTTTGAAAAGAAATGTCACAATCCTCCAACAAAACGAAGGGAGAGTATCTAACCAGCTATTCACTCTATACTTACTCGTTTCATCAGATAAAACAAGGGAACTGGCTACAGGGCCCGCAAAACAGTGAACAACATGTATGAAAAAAGAAAAGCAGTCATATATAAAAAATAAAAAAAACCAGAAAAGAGGATCTAGTTGCAAAGCGAGAGGACTGCAGGCGGAAATCTAAACAAATCTTAAATAAATGTTAGCGAACCGCCCAGAGAACGTGGACAAACGAGTCACAAGACGAAACACAACTAGTTTCGACCTCTTAGGTCTTCATCAGGTGAGACATTAACGAATAAAACAATGAAAATTCACTTAGCTTTGATCGCTTCAGATCACTTGGTAGGGTTCAGCGCAAGGAAGAAGGCCTTCTTCCTTGCGCTGAACCCTACCAAGTGATCTGAAGCGATCAAAGCTAAGTGAATTTTCATTGTTTTATTCGTTAATGTCTCACCTGATGAAGACCTAAGAGGTCGAAACTAGTTGTGTTTCGTCTTGTGACTCGTTTGTCCACGTTCTCTGGGCGGTTCGCTAACATTTATTTAAGATTTGTTCAGAAAAGAGGAAGTGGTCAGCACAGGATTTCCAGAGATGGACTTGTTTCCTTTGTCCCAAAGTAAGTGAAGCAAGACATTAAATGCTGCAAGCTCAGTTAACCTGGAAAGCTAAATCAAATTAGATCAACAGTCACATCAAAAAGAAGGAAATACAAAAATCAATTCTAGTGCAAGCATATTCACCTAAATACCTACAATGCTTTTACCAAGACTGGGACAGCACTGATCATACTTTTTTATTTCATTATTTTATTTTTTTGCTGTCCCATCTTCTGTGCCACCTCAGTGGCAGTGCACCCATGCCGCTGGTTTCGACACCCCGTCCACTGCCACAGCCCGGTCAGTCCCGCCGCAGCCCTGGCACCAGCAATCCACAGGGAGCAGTCAATGTCAAGTCATCAAGAGGCAACCCACCGGAGAAGACACTGCACTGCTGCCGAGTCACTTCGGTGGTGTTCAGTGGTGCCTGTTCTGATCCAACATACGCACGACACCACCTACTAAGCCCCCTACTGACAACAATAATTGCTTCATCATGGAGCCCGCGTGAGTGAGCTCTCCCTCCGGAGGGCGCCACCATGTCCGTCCAACGACAGCCTCCATGGACTCGCCAATACCAGTGACCACGACAGAATCAAACCAAGGCCACAGACGTGGAGAGGACATCGAAACTGAGGTCACCATGAGAGCAGGGCATGAAGTGCCAGAGAAACTGAGACTTTTGTTTTATGCTGATTGATGAGAATAAGGATGATGAAGCTGATGCTACGGATTTCCATTTCAGTCTGTGACTGCATGACAGGGCTGTACTCTACACTACCTTTCATAATATATCCCGGCGTCAACCAGGCCCGAGAGATACAGACACCTGCAGTGTTGTTCAGGAAATTTGAGCAACACTCTCAAGAGACGTATCCATTAAGTGGATGAAATTCGACTGTGTGGCCCCAATCTTCCCATTTGAGCTTGTAGCAATCTCAACTCTGGGTAGGAGCCGGTCGAGGCAAAAAAATCCCACGTCTCTGATGGGAATTGAACCCATGACCTCCCAGCTGGGAATCCGCGACGATAACCACATCACCATGGCGGCTGGTACCTGATCATATTTATCGCTTCGTGCAAAAATAAACAAACATGTGGACAGAGCAAGAAATTACAAAAATAACTAAGCCCACTGACCTGTTGTATTGGTGATAAATTGGACTAATGTGCTGAAGTGTCGCTCGGTATGGTTAAACCGTACAGCTGATCGTGACTGATGGAACAGCATGATATTTGGAACTGCTACTGTGCCAAATCTGGCATTTAAACTGGAAAAATACAACAACAACAATCATTAGTACTTCTGTGCAGGTACCAGTAATTAGTATTAATGTTGTGCATTAAAAAATACTGTACAGTGATTTCGGACACATAAATGACAAACATGGAAAGTGAACAGTAGCATATAATTATGATAACAAAAAAAAATCTTTGACGCTTTGTTTTTGAGGGTGAAGGGGGTGGTGTAGGCAAGGGTGTGTGTGTGTGTGTATGTGTGTATGTGTGTGTGTGTGTATGCATCATTTAAAGAATGAAACTGCAAATTTAAACACAGTCTTGGTCTGCCACTGAATGTTATTCTTGTTTTCTTCAAGGTTGTTTACTACCTTACAAAAATCAGACAGATGTACTGGCAACTCTGCACATTAACAGTCTGTAGGTGAACATGTCATCCACAACACAGACTCATACATACATGTACATGAATACAGTGGAGCTGTCAAGACCTCTTCATTTAAAAGATGTTTTTTTTTCTTATTGAATAGCCACCAAGGTACAGCTGTTAGTATTGCAGGTTGGGATAGTCGGTTAAGTCCCATAAACAGGCATTTATTTGAGGAATTTTTCTGCCTCAGCCAGCCCCTACCCTGAATAAAGTGAAGGAAAGAAACAAAGACTGAAACCACACAATCAGGTTACAGTTAATTCTTTCTTTCCAGAGCCTGACTTCTGGTCATGCGTGAACGAACACATGTCTGCTTATGCTCGGTTAGAAGTTGGACATCAGTGTCGGTTCAAATCTAGAACACTTAAGCCTTATAGTGCACATAAATAATTTGTACACGGAGAGTATATTTCAAGCTACTTCCTCTTAAATACTATGTACTGTGAGAGTATTTTTGAAGCTTTCTTCATCATGTGCTGCTTTCAGTGTGTGAGTCTGGAATGATTTGGTGATTTTTTTTCCTCAGTTGTTTTCTTCTGACATCATGATCCAATGATGTAGCACAACAGAGACGCAAGGTTAGATGAAATCGTAGTGGAAGAGCTTTGCAAATAACTCTTTAAATTTCAGATTGCAGAAAATACATTTGACTACAGAACAGTCAAGTTTTCTAACAGTACATTTCATATGATAATACCTGTCAGAATAAAAGTACCTAACGAAAATTATGAAGCAATGAAATATCTGTTCAGACACTATTTACCAAGGAACCATCCATCACTGGACAAATAAAACACAACAAAAAGTTAACACACTATTTATACAAAACAGATTCTTGTAACTGATTGCTCTTTTTATGTGCTGAACCGGAGTTATGACACTCTTGAGTAAAGCAGCTCTCTTCTTTCAATGTAACAGCCAAAACATGCCAGGCTGGGAAGGTTGCAAGACAGTCACTAAGTGAGGGCTGAAAGGGTTAATGAATGCATCTTCGAGAGTGTTACTCCCATTCCTGACCAAGTCTGCAGCTGTATCTCTCAGGCCTGGTTACCGCCAGAACACAACACGAAATAAAGCTCAGAATACAGCCCTGTCACGTTGTCTAAGACTACAACGGATCATTTTCATAATCACCATCCTCAATACTCAACATTACAACAAAAAAGTCTTGTGACCCTTTGTGCCTGTGACCCTTTGTGCCCCGTTTAGGGGTGACCTCAAGTGTCTATTTCCTCTTCATCTCCACACTCTTTTGTAAGCTTGTATCAGAGCCATCTGATCAGCATTCTCAAGTTCATAGAGACTGTCACAAGACAGAAGTGGGGAGGATTTGAACATGATGTCCTGCATATGCTGGATCAGAACAGGCACTATGAAATGACATGGCAGCATTGCAGTGTCTCCTCTGGTGCTTTGCCCCATGGCAGCTTGACAGTGATTATTTCCTGTGAAGTGCTGGGGTTGTGAGGGATACACCTGAATGTGGCTATGTGTAAGGGAGCCAGAATGAAAAGTGTGGGAATTATGCACTGGGTATCATGATGAGACACACAGAAAGATAACTTTGGGTATCAATTATGCCATAACAACTCAGTCTATGAGTTAGCTATCACTGATCATAACATCATATGCTGTCTGGATATGTCAAGAGTTTCCAATCAAAGTAAAGAGATTTTCAAACCTATGACAGTTTTCAAACCTATGACAGTATAAGTAACATTTCAAAACCACGAGGTTTTAAGAAAAAGTGTTCTCTGAAATCATTAAGTAAACTGAAATTCACAAATAGCACTTTGCTTGTGACATATGTTGATGTAAGCCTCTTTCCCATTTGTTAATTGAATATATATTTCTTGATAAAAAAAAAAAAAAAATTTTTAATTACAAGAAAAACCTGGATACCAGCATTCATTTCTTGAAAATAAAAAAGTAACAGGTAAAATCACAAGAAAAAACAAAATACCAGCACTTGATTCAATAAATTCAGAGTGTCTTCACTGTCATCATTCTCTGTTCACAGGAAGCTGAAGAAGAAAAGATATTTGGAAGTTGTCAGTACCAAACTACCACATACAAGATTAATTCTATCAGAAT
This sequence comes from Conus canariensis, assembly GCA_033310375.1. Lineage (NCBI taxonomy): Eukaryota > Metazoa > Mollusca > Gastropoda > Neogastropoda > Conidae > Conus > Conus canariensis. Next base: position 77,345,397 of record CM065714.1, read on the forward strand.
GTACATATCTACCACTCATACCTGTTTCCACTACCTGTTCCTCACAATAAGGTAAAGCATTTAAAAACAACAAAAACCAAAGAGAAAAACACCCTGGTCATATGTCTATATTATGTAGTTTATAAAGCACTAAAGAAGCATGAAATTTTACTTGGATAAGACTGTGTCTATATATTTGTTGACCGAGTTATACTGTGTAACTGTCTCTTCTGGTATGGACCATTAGCCTGCCCATAAAACTTTTCGAGTCTTGAGTCTGTTATATCCACCCCTTTCATAAATTTCCTGTGCAAAGTTTTTGATTGCAATAGGAAATATAACTCAAAACATAAATAAACACACAAAACAAGATGTAAAGTAATGCAAAACAGACCATTGAATTTTCAACACAAAGTCTTCATCAGATGTGACAAGTTGCAAACATGAACAAAACAGTACTGCCCTTTTGGCTGTCAGGAGAGAAATAATGCATCCACCACTAGGAAAGACAGTGAAGACTGTTCAGAAAAACTCAGGAAAGAAGCAGGCTGCAGGGAGATGTTAAGGTCAGAGGTGGGAAAGTAGGATCTGAGAAGTGAACATGAGATCAGAAAAAAAAAAGAAAAAAAAAGGGGGGGGGGGGGGGGGGGGGGGGGGACTCTGAATGTAGGTATGGTGTCTGCAGTGAAAAGGGAAAATACCAGGGAAGTGAACAGTTGGTGGAAATAAGGGGAGAAAATGGCCAACTGCCTATAGCACCCAACCAAAGTCTGTCCCCAGGATGGGCTGCCCCATCCTGGCACCAGGGGGTGAGATGGAAAACGGGAGAACCCTGGGAAAAAAAATATCTGGTCAGACGCAGCTGGCCTTTTGAATACAGCTGCAAACCTCCACCAGGGGAAAAAAATCCATACCAGGGCAGGCGGAAGGCAAGGGAGCGGAAAGGGAAGAGAACATGGAGAGGTTGAAACAGACGCAGAAAGAAAGAATGAAAGGGGTGGAGGGGGTTAGGACTTTGTGTCGAAAATTCACTTGTCTGTTTTGTACAGTCTATTAAATTTGCGTTACTTTACATCTTGTTTTGTGTGTTTATTTGTATTTTGAGTCATTTTCAGTAACGCAGCAGTCTGTTTTCAGTGAATACGCAGTATACCCTATTTGAATCTGATGTGATCCTCTATGGGTATATCAAGCAAGCGATGTTTGGCAGTAAATGCACACCTATATGAATTTTCAACTATCCATTACGTTACAAAACTACAGGGTAGATACAAAATATGGTGTTCCACTTACAACTCTATGTATCTGAAAACAAATGGAAACAATCAATGTTTCAAGTGTCATGACTTTCAAGCGAACATGGCACAAATGTCTCCTGTAGCACACATATTTTGCTCAACTTCAAATGTTGTCAGCAACCTAACTTCACAACCACATTTGTTTTTTTTAGCAGTGTCAAAATATTTAAATGCTTACTCTTTCAATACTGCCAACTACTTTAGCATGTCAGTGCTTTTTTTTTTTTCCTTACTGTGAAATGTGTATTTATTCAGCACTTTCAATTCTGCTGTTGCTAGTGAAAAACAAAACTGTGAATACAGTCCTTTCGTAATTTTTTGTTGTTTCCAGTTTACAAAACAGGACAAACATGAAGTGTAATATACTACTGTGTGCAGAATGAATGTTGCCATTAAATTAACATGCTTCAACAGAACTGTGTGGATGGTTTATCGCATACAGAGTTGTGACAAGTGAGAAATACTACAAGATAAACAAATAATTAGAGAGCAACACGCACAACTGAACATAAAACATGCTTGTACTCACAAAAGTTTTTCAGTCTCATGACTTACATACGAACAGGTATTTAACCACACACATGTACAATGAGGTATTCAATCAAACACACACAAATTCAGCATTGTCCTTACTGTGACCACAGTCATGAATGAAACATGTTCTTTTAACACATAGCATACAGATATGATAGTCACAAACCATGTTAGTGGTATGAAAGGAAATCTTAAAATCTTGTTATTTATGTTGGTGTTGCATTTTCATCACCTAAATCTTCACAATTACTTTCAAAAGTCGAAATCATCACCAACATTAGCCTACAAAACTTCATTAAAAAAAGAAAGAAAGATTGTCTTCCTCTTCTGTATTTTGCAGTGTAAAAGTGAAAGAGAAAGCACGTCTTACTTTAGGTCCTGGAATGCAAATTACAACTAGAAAGAAACCCAGTTACTTTGCCCTGGAAAAGGGAAGCTGTGTTTATTAGACATTAGCATGTCGAAGTGTGCTCTTGAACCAGACTGAGCAGGTGTCTCATCTGACCAGGCAGTACAGAATCCAACTGATATCAATGAGCTGCTTGGGAGGTAAGTGTAAACACTGAGGGCATGTACTCAATCACCACTGAACGGGCTAAGGGCAAATGTTTGCTGGCCAATAAAGTGATTAGCATACACTTATATTGGCTGTAATCAAGGGTAGTGACCATCTCTATATGATTGGTAACTATAATGCTGAACAAACTCAGAAAACCTACACCACCAGCTTTTCTTCAGCATTGAAGATATGCTTTTCAGAAACAAGTCTCAACTTCTGTGTTCAATTCATCTGTAATCTAGTTATCCCTCCAGTTTAATTCCAATGTACTCACTTGCTAAAATGAACAGTATCCACAGCCAGAACCTCCAGTTGTGGAAATGCTCGTGCTGCAGCATTGTAGTGGGGTGCAGTGGCTGCACAAAAGTGACACCAAGGTGCGTAAAACATCACCAGCACACAGTCCGCTGAGGAATGATTTTTGTCAAAACTAAGGAGCTCCAGCAGAACAGTGCTGTTGACAATTCTGACCATGGCCTCCATCATGTTCTCTGTCACATTTTTGCCCACACACTGGAACTTGGTTTTCTTGCTTGTATCTGTGCCGTTCTTCCTCTCATTTTCTCCCACATCTGAAGAGTTACCTGTAACATTTCCCAGCAATTTCATTTTTCAAATAATGAATCTTTTTCAAGGGCCACACAGAAAACACCTTTTACCAGCTGGCACTCACCTGGAAATGTTTACTAGTAGTAGTACTACCAAGCATTATATGAGAAACGGACTGCAACAATGTACCTCATTAAAAAAAAAAAAAAGGCATGGATATGCTTCATTTGATGAATTTAATATGCAAAAAAGCAGCTTCCTTGAATCTTCCAGTCACTGCTTGAATCATGAAAAAAAAAAAAAACAAGAACAAAAACAATACCCAGCATCCAGCTTCTAATTTTGCGATCAGGGTCACAAGTCCACCCACTAACTTCACCTCCTGCACCCCTGCGCATTACAGCATAAATCTAAATAGTTAGCACACAGTATCAAACATTTGTATGTTTAGGCTTGAGTACATGCTACCACCCATTCCAACTGACCAACAGCAACAAGTCACCGTTGTTTTTCATCTGTGATTGATACTGATGAAAAATAACAACTTCACTGCCAACTCAAAGGTTACTCAAAGCTGTCTCATTCTGTCATACTGGCATGGCATCAAGGTAGGAGTGATGTGGTAGCCAAGTAACAAATAATACTGTTGAAGTCTAAAGACAATGAACATGAAAAGTTGATCTGGCTTTCAACAAACAAATCTTTGAGACAGAACTGTTTAGTTACATGCAGTATTACATGCAGTAAATAACAAACAAGACTCTTGCTTCCATGATGAAATAAATACACACCCATAACTCAAAATGAATGCTGCTTACGACAATCTACTGCTGTTTGTTCTGTGTCTCTGTGTTGGCAATTCTGCTAGGCGATTCAGTGTCCTAAGCACTTATGGGCATGTATTTATGGATTTATGGGCGTGTATGTATTTCACCATATAAGCAAGAGTTACCCTACTTGTTTGTTATTTACTGTTTACTGTTGCCTGCCTCATTTAAGATTTCGTTACAAGCAGTATTTCTTAGCTCAGCCCACCACAAAGCACTCTTTCACACGCATAAAAGTTTAAAAATTTGATATAGTTCATGCAGATTGAAAGAAAAATCCATTATTGTGGCCTAAATGGCTATATGAATTAATGTTAACTCTCTCGGGATGAAGGGCCCCGATCAGGGCCCAGACTCTCATACAGGTTTCGTACAAAGAGCCTTGATAGAGGCTTTTGTATGCTTTGAATTTTTGGAGTAGCACATACCTAGCAGATGGCGTGATAATCCATTCAGAATACTCGCTGACCTTTCCCCTTTCCTAATCGACCAATGGTTGCAGAAATTTTCGCTGTGGGCGAGCCACAGAGGGTTTTAGCAAGTCACTGTCCGATGTGTTCCATACGTGTCAACAATGACGTCTCAACCCAGCTCTCCATGGCAGCAAAGCTTGGTAAGAAATCGTCATAGTCAGTGTTTCATGGCATTAGATGAGTTATAATTACTTCAAAATCAACATTCAGACATCAAGGAAGACTTTGATGACAGTACTGAGGATTTCATTGAAAGTGGAGGTGAGAGAAGTTCAGATTCTGAACTCAAAGTGGCTAAACTGTTAGCTGAGGCGAGAGATAGGGAGACGGGTGATATGACAGCGATAACGCAGCACTGGCCGACCATAGAGGACAGCGTGTGCTGGACATTACAAAGGAAGAGTTTGTGAAGTTCATGATGCTAGACTGGCATCAAGATTTTCAATTCATTCCTGCTGTGCCACCTTTCACTGGTGAACATGGTTTCCTCACATCACAAGAACCCAAAACCCCCTTCCAGTTTTTTTTTCCCACTGAAAATGTATTGTCTGCCGCCACATAGTCATGTCCAGACTTTCCGGCAAGGTGTGAATATTTTATGTTATCATCCTATCATTGTTTGGGGTTTTTTTTTGGTACATATATCTGTGCATATAATCACACACACACACTCTTGTGAAAGTAATGACAGAGATGATTTAACATGTTTCTATATTTTCAGGAAAAAGCAAAGGTGAGTAAATACATCTTTTAGATAGATAATGATTTATTGTGCTTATAATGATTTATTGTGCTGTTGTGTCAGGTGTTGTTGCTGTTCTGCAGTGGAAGGATAGGAAGCCAGTCCATGTCATCACTACCAACGTCAACCCCCACACCATGACAGCTTGTGTCCTTATGCTGTGGGCAGTTCAGAACATGGCTGGGGTGGAGAAAAGTGACCAGCTGATCTACATTCCACCAGATCGCAAGACCATGAAGTGGTGGAAAAAGCTTTCTTCTACCTGTTCATCCTGAGCCTTATCCTGTGTGACAAACTAGTACAGAATAACATTAATGGGCCAATACATCAAGCAAGCCAGTGTGTACATAGTGTGATGGTGTAAGTTTTTAGTTTCTTCTTTTTTTCTTCTTTGTGTTGGTTTCAATGTTAGTGGATCAAAAAGTGCCCTACAGGCTATAATATGAATCATAAATCATATTTGGACATTTCTTGAATTATTTTGTGAATGAACAGACTGTTCAAAAGACTGTGTTTCCCTGAATATGTTTACAAGACATCTACTTGGGTCAATTTGGAGGACAAAAAAGGATTTTTTTTCCCAATCTGGCTCAAGAAGATGAAAGATGACAGTAGGAAATTTGATATTTTCACCCGAACTGACTCAATATGTTTCTAAGCAGTTCTGAAAGTTCCATGTCCTAACAGCTTTCTTTTAGGCTTTTTTTTTTTTTTTTTACTAACCCTTAGAAATGGCCAGTTATGTGGGCAAGTCAAGGGAAAAACTGTCAGTCCTGAGCGAGTTAATGTGATACACAACAGACCAAATTATGCTTCGTCAGTGGCAAAGTTAACAAAGATGTAAAAATGTTTTACAAGTGACACAAACCTGTTGTAGTCCATTTTGCCTGTTTACCTTTGCTTGCAAACAACTACTCTCGCCCTGATGTAGTCCATTTTGCCTGTTTACCTTTGCTTGCAAACTACTACTCTCGCCCATTCCTCTCACTGAAGGGTCAGTCTACTCGTTGTTGACATTTGGAAGATATGAGTATGAAAATGTGACATTTCAACCAGGTAGTTTCAATTCCAGAGGCAGCAATTTTCACTGTCTCTACACAAGCTAATTCTTTTTTTAAATTCCAGCATCGCATGTAACAACTGAGTGTGACTGATAATAACAACAGCCAGTGACTATTTATATTTAGCATGACTGTGAGCAATTCTGCAGCCGAGGGGTAGTTAAATCAACTCAGACTTTAGTGTAGACTTTACAAATGAATCTGAATCCATTTCCGACTTTGTTGACAATGACCTAGGTGACAAAGATGTGGTTAGTCAGCATGGATGTGAGGAGTCATTGTATGGCAGGTGAATGACCATAACAATGCATAAACTTAAGCAATGTAGACGAACACTTATTCCAGTCATAATTTCTACACCAATTTTGGTGTAATTCTCACTTGCAGGTATCTTCTTTGCCTTCTTTTTTGTAACCATGTCCCAGTTTTCTTGTGTTCTTGAGAATTACTTTGTAGGGAGGTGAATTTTCTGTTCAAAAGAAAACAAGGCTGAAATGTAAGTTACCTGTAGGCACATTTGCAGCACCACTCTGGTTGTTAACATTCATGAAAGTGGCAATGTCTTGTGCTCTTAAACATTACTTAGTAGGGAGGTGAATTTTCTGTTCAAAATAGAATAAGGCTGAAATGTAAGTTACCTGTAGGCACATTTGCAACACCACTCTGGTTGTTAACATTCATGGAAGTGGCAATGTCTTGACCAGTGGAAGATTTCTCCATCTCCTGAAACTCCTCAATCACTGGGTTCAGCAGAAACTTGATCAAATTCATCAAGGAGAAAAACCGCCGTCCTCCAGATCGCTTCTGCTCTGTTCCATCTTCTGTCTGCTCAGTCCATATTTCTTCTTCTTTCATTCCACTCTGGCTGCCTGCTGTTTCATCATTGTCTGCTCCTAGTGGTCCAAAAGCCTGGAGGAGTACTTTAGATGACTGTATGCTTGTATCTAGGTCATCTTGGTTACTGGTGCCGTAGCCCTCTGTGCCATCTATCAATGTTTTTGTTTTACTCTCCATTTCACTGCTTTCAGTTTTGCTATTCTGTTCTTGTTGCATTGCAAAGGGTATTTCAGAACTTGTGGAATCACAGTCTTCAGAATTCTGTTGAGCAAATCAAAAACCAAATATCAATTTTTGTAAGCAGAAAGTAAAACCACAGCTAAGACAAAAGTAAGTAAATGTAAATTTCATAACCAAATAAAGGACTTCACATCACATAAAACATGGCTATAGCAATGGGGTATGCTACAGTAATATAACAAACGAATGCATCATTTTCATTAATGAAGTCTGATTAGTTTCAGATGCACTGGATGCAGCTAGTAGTTTTAACTTTTTGCCTATGGAACGCACGCCTCCGTGCGCTGCTCAAAGCTCCGTTGCCTACGGAACGCACGGTGCTGTGCGCTGCCTGAAAGCTCCGTTGCCTACAGAACGCACCGGTGCATGCGTTCTTATTTCGAAAAATTCTACTATTCAAACTGTAACAGTCTAAGAGAAGTAACTCCTGCCAAAAGTTAGTATAGGGTTCCTGGTAGCCTGATATGCCCTAGTTCTCAAGTTCAAGCAGAGTTCACCTTCGCTATCTGTGGCTGAGACAAAGAACCCTTTGCTGGGTTTTTCCGACCTGGAACTGACCGCATTTCTGGCATCGGCCTTTTGTCTGCTAGAGTCTATGTTACGGATGGAAGTGCGTGTGTGTGGAAGTCTGACTCACTCAGAATTATGGATGCATGCACGACTTTTTCTAATTCACATACACACACCCACTCATCCGAACATGGACAGCCAGGCAACAAAATAACACTTCTTTTTTCTTATGCCGCCCAAGCCATCAAGCAAAACATACACAATTAAACATAGGTTGGTACACCCACCTTTAGGTGTACATATACAACAAATTAATACAATTTTAATTATCAACTGCTGGGTCCAGCGCTGATGACGATGACGGCAGCGACGAGGCAAGTCTGACACAGTCTCTTCCAAGCTGTGGTTCTCAATGAAGAAAGAGGGTAAGAAAAACTAACACATTCGTGGCGTCTCTGTCAGCAACACGGCAACAGTCTCACCCACGAGCTGTGGCTCAAACACCTAAGAGCTGTGGCTCAACACCAACCAAGAGCTGTGGCACACACACCACCTGTGGCTCAACACCAACCAAGAGCTGTGGCACACACACCACACACACAGCGACGGCCTCGGACGCAGGTCGCTGGCACAAAAGAAGGGGCGACGTCCTGGCTCACCAGCAGCGACGTCTCCAACCCACTGGCCCAACAGTGGTCGGTCACGGGCGCAGTGGCAGGTAGGGCAATTGTCGGCGCTCAGGCCAGCCTCTCAACACCAGCAGCAAACAGGTGGAGAACGGGGCGTCAACACAGCTATGGCCCCGGCCCTAACCCAGTAGCAGCCAGTCCCCGTCAGTCCAGGGAACACTATCAACCTGGGGGCAACTGATTAACTACCTTGATTATCATGGCCACTATTCATTGCAATCACAACTATCTTCATATTCATTAGCCACATTATATTTCACTAGAACTTGAGCCACATATCAGCATATTCATTCATATTCATTACAATATTCTTTTTTTTTCCGGAATCATAACATTACAACATTCCCTTTTTCCGGAATCATAACATTGCACAGGAAAGGATTTCCATATAAACCTTTCAGACTCTAGTTTTCCAAATTGGGGAAAGGATTTCCACATAAACCTTTCATAATCTAGTCTTCCAAATTAGGGAAAAAGATTTCCATCTGGATCCTCTTCAATAAACCATGAATACAATTCATTACACACAATTGATGATTATTTTTTTTCAAACTATAAATGTCTTTCGTTAATTCACAAAATGTTCATTTCTTTTCTTATAACACAAGAATGTTCATTTCACTTCAGTTCATCAGCTTCAATATAGCAAAGGAAAGATTTCCACCACACTTTTGTTTACCAACACACACATTGATACCCATATCAAGAGTGAGCCAATTACTCATTCACATCAAAATGAAAACCAACAAAAGTCTATGTCGCTCACTCTGGGAGCTTATTATCCATAGCATCAAAACTCTCCATCTTCTTGCAAACCATATTAGAATAGACACTTTTTTTTTCATCATGAAGTTCACAGCCAGTTAAGTCACAGAATAAACAAAATCTTTTTTCTTTTTTCTGAAGACCACTTCTTATAGCACTCACTTCATCTATTCACATTTTCTGAAACAATTTCGTTTTGTTACCCTATCAAGTCATAGGATAACAGAACAACAATACTTTCTTTTTTTAAATAAAACCTTCACAAGAGCGCTGAAGAAGTTTCAGTCGCTCCTAAACGGGAATACAGTTTTAGTTTGTTAATAAATAAACATTCAATGATAAATACCTGACTGCTACTTGCAAACGGCTGAGTCCCTCTTCGGCCTTCTGTGACTTGTATTGCCGGAATCACTGCAGAGACTCCCTAACCGGTGCAACTCACCCGGCTTATAGCAATGCGCCGGTGAGTAGCAGTCAGCTAACTTTTGCAACCGGCTTCCGGACAACTACCTTCTGGTAAGCACAGTCGCACATGAAACCTTGTGACCGGATGAAAAACGGTCCGTCACAGTCTAGTAAAAAAGCCAGCTCAGCGCCGTTACTGTTTCAATGCATTCAAGGCGATTCCGATAATGAAGGAGAGTCGATCGACAGTGCAGATGATGGGGAAGATGAGGGATGTCTATTTGAAGATGTTCTTGATTACAATGACAAAGCAACCGATTCGACTGATTCAGTAACACACACAGGTGCTTGACTCACAAAACCTCTCTAGCCCAAATTCTGTGAAATTGTTTAAAAATGGATAATAACTGATAGCGAAAAGTCTCATAACTGTAACTGTATTAGGCGAGTACTTTTTGTATCAATTTGTCTGCATGCCATCACTAAACACTGATCATCAAACTCTGCACTTGTGTTTATTTCTGTGTATTTGGTTACTTCATTTATCCGTGCATTGTCTCAACGCAGGATCTCTTAAGAGTGTTGAAAGTACATTCATCTAAAAGTCCTTGATTTCTTCTTTTTGGACATACCAAACATGATGTTAACACGGACCAAACATAACACGTAAAATAAATTCCTAAAATGCCAAAATCACTACGTAGGCGGGAGTTTTAGCGCGAGTGGCTGTGTGCGGGAGCGGGGAAAACTCATGCTGCATGCATACGCAGGGATAGTGTTAATGTTAGGCCATCTAGCCTCATGCCTCACTATTCTTTAGACCATTTTCAGCAATTTTTTTCATTCTTATCTGAAAAGCCTCTTCAACCATAATACAGAGTTGACACACTTGATGACACACTATTCATTGCTACTTTTACCCCACACAATGTCCACTCTACCTGATATTAGTCCTTCATTGTTCATTTGACTTCCACTCCTCCTTTGCTCCAAAAAGACAAAAGACCTGGTATAAGTGTGGGTTTCCCCTGGTTTCAGTGGCATTCTCTAATTCCAGAGCAAAATGGCATGAAAGGGTTCTCAAAACGTAAGTGACAGAAGAAAAACACTGAAACAGGGCACAGGACACTGGCAATTCTGTACGTCCCCTAAAATTTTGCGCACCATATGTCTTTGGTCCGCCAGCTAACTGAGAGATACCTGCTGCACATCTGATCTCCACGGACTTGTCTTAGATTAAAACCTGCCATTACTTTTGTTGCTCAGACCTCATCCTGGCTCCTGTTTTTGTTTCTCTTTGCTTAGAATGCATGGTACCAGACCAGAAGTCGAACTTTTCTCTTTGAGAGTACAGTCTGCCACCCACAACATACTGGGACTTTTTGTTTTTGTTTACTTCTTTGTTTACCAACATAAACAAACTTTTGGTACAGATGTAGGGCCATGGTTGATCGGAGCAGACAGCTTAAAATGTACCCAGTCATCAAGTGAAAATCATGAGTGTGGGTCATTTCAGACCCATAGCGTTTGGGAAAGTTCAATACAACCTTTGTAACTAGACCCAAGATAGTGTCATCCATGAAGTCACAAATCCTAATTCTATGTACCTGATTCTCATCTTTGTTCTGAGAAAACTATATTCACTTTGCAGATTGATTATTGAGCCTTCAACCCAAAGGCCCACAGCACAACAACTCTTTTTGCCATTTGCAACATTTTCAGTGATTGGCGAAGGTCAGTGCATAGCTATGTTCATGGACACATAACTATATTCCTGGATGTACAAGATTGACAGCTTTGTGTTCTTTTGAATCAAGCAGACCAGTGAAACTTCACACCTGTACATGCTGTTGTAAAAATGTCGGTTAGGTTCTATTCTTTCATGTTACATTTGTACAACAGCGCAGTAGTGAGATAAGATAATGTTGCTTATAGCCCAGCCGACCGCAAAGGGCCACATCAGGGCTGTCACCACGTTAAAATCAACTCACAAGTCATTCATTCACACAATTCTTTAAAATACATTGAAAAACCATCTGAAAGTTTGTTAAAAATCTTTCCACTGTAAAAACTCAGATCCGATGAAAAATGTTAATCTCTTTCAAGAACTCAAAGATGGCATCAGGTGGGACATCTCTGAACAAGGTTTTCATGGAATCTGCCGTAAAATGTTTGTGTCTCACATCGTGCTGCAAGTCCCAACACTCTAAAAGAATATGCTTCATTGTGAGTGGCACATGACATGGAATGCACCACGGAGCTTCTTCACTCTTTAAAAGGTACGAATGGGTAAAATACGAATGGCCGGTGTGCAGCCGGCAAAGAACTGTTTCTTCTTTACGACCACCAGACGCAGATGGGAGGAACTCCTTAAGGTTTGGACGGATCTGAAAGAGTTTGTTATCCGTCTGTGTATTCCAATCCTCCTGCCAGAGGTCTCTCGCATAATCGTTAATTCTGGGTTTCAGATCTGAGCAGGGGATATATATGTTGCACAGTTTCTCTCTTGTGGCATTCTTGGCTAAACGATCAACCATTTCGTTCCCTCCAATGCCAACATGACCAGGAATCCAAGCCAAAATAATGTTGTAACCATCCGCTTTCAACTTGGTCAAAAGTTCAAAAAAGTGTACAAGTTCTGGGTGCTGAAGGTTGCGGCCAGCTATGGCCTCCAACGCTGACAGTGAATCTGACAGAACCAGAAAGTCCCTCTTCTTAGATTGTGAGATTATCTTCAATGCCAGAACCAGAGCAGTAAGTTCAGCGGAATAGACAGAAGCATCTGGAGGTATATGTTCTAACAGTATCTGAGAAGGAGCCCCAGGGCAGTAGGCTGCACAGGCCACTCCATCCTCAGACTTGGAACCGTCAGTGAAAATTTTCTGATAAGATGGAAATTTTGAACAGAGGTCAGAATACAATGCCTTGTATGCCAGAGAGCTGGTAGACTCTTTACGAAAAGCTGCAAGATCAAAACAAATCTCTGGTGTGAAAAAGGTCCACGGAGGCTCATCTGGAAACTTGGAAAAATCGGACACAACTCCTAAGTCTAGACCTGCATTCCGCACGTGAGGCTGCATACGAAGACCAAACGGCGGAATACAGTTAGGGTTGTTTTCAAATTTACTTTGGAACGGAGGGTCAAAAACAGTCATAGGCAGGGTTTTCTGGTTCCGAGAACAGTCTGATATAATAATTCAGAGACAGTTTCAGCCTGCGGTTGGACAGTGAGGGTTCACCTGCCTCTGCGTACAGGCTGTACACAGGGGTGGTGCGGAATGCTCCAAGACAGAGACGAAGCCCTTGATGGTGGATAGGGTCCAAGAGTTTTAGGTAAGACGGTCTTGCAGAGCCGTACACAGCACAACCATAGTCCAGTTTGGAACGGACCAAGGCTCTGTAGAGGTGCAGCAAAGTTTTCTTATCAGCGCCCCAGTCAGTGTGTGCTACAACCCGCAGAATATTCAAAGCTTCTGGCAAGAAGTTCTGAGGTTTTTAATGTGGCTGAGAAAGTTGAGTTTCTGGTCAAAAATAACTCCTAAGAATTTGGCCTCTTTGACAGCTGGAATGGGAATTTCTCTACTTGAATTACAGGATCTGGAAAAAACTGACGGAAATTATGGAAGTGAATGCACTGTGTCTTTGTAGGAGAAAAAGTGAAGCCGTTTTCATCCGCCCACTGATGAATTTTATCCACACAAAGCTGGAGCCTGCGCTGGACACTCGGGTACAGGCTTCCAGTTGCATAAACAGCAAAATCATCCACAAACAATGAGCAGTCTGAACCTGTTGAACAGATTTAACAATGTTGTTGATCTTGATGCTAAAGAGGGCAGGAGACAGTATGCTTCCTTGCGGAACACCCAACTCCTGCTCATGAACATCAGAGAGAGTGGTGCCAACCCGGACCTGAAACTGTCGTTCTGCCAAAAAATTCTGAATGAAAAGTGGAAGATGACCCCGAAAACCAAGATAAGATAATGTTACTTATAGCCCAGCCGACCGCAAAGGGCCACATCAGGGCTGTCACCACGTTAAAATCAACTCACAAGTCATTCATTCACACAATTTTTTAAAATACATTGAAAAACCATCCAAAAGTTTGTTAAAAATCTTTCCACTGTAAAAACTCAGATCTGATGAAAAATGTTAATCTCTTTCAAGAACTCAAAGATGGCATCAGGTGGGACATCTCTGAACAAGGTTTTCATGGAATCTGCCGTAAAATGTTTGTGTCTCACATCGTGCAAGTCCCAACACTCTAAAAGAATATGTTTCATTGTGAGTGGCACATGACATGGAATGCACCACGGAGCTTCTTCACTCTTTAAAAGGTATGAATGGGTAAAATACGAATGGCTGGTGTGCAGCCGGCACAGAACTGTTTCTTCTTTACGACCACCAGACGCAGATGGGAGGAACTCCTTAAGGTCTGGACGGATCTGAAAGAGTTTGTTATCCGTCTGTGTATTCCAATCCTCCTGCCAGAGGTCTCTCACATAATCGTTAATTTTGGGTTTCAGATCTGAGCAGGGGATATATATGTTGCACAGTTTCTCTCTTGTGGCATTCTTGGCTAAACGATCAACCATTTCGTTCCCTCCAATGCCAACATGACCAGGAATCCAAGCCAAAATAATGTTGTAACCATCCGCTTTCAACTTGGTCAAAAGTTCAAAAAAGTGTACAAGTTCTGGGTGCTGAAGGTTGCGGCCAGCTATGGCCTCCAACGCTGACAGTGAATCTGACAGAACCAGAAAGTCCCTCTTCTTAGATTGTGAGATTATCTTCAATGCCAGAACCAGAGCAGTAAGTTCAGCGGAATAGACAGAAGCATCTGGAGGTATATGTTCTAACAGTATCTGAGAAGGAGCCCCAGGGCAGTAGGCTGCACAGACCACTCCATCCTCAGACTTGGAACCGTCAGTGAAAATTTTCTGATAAGATGGAAATTTTGAACAGAGGTCAGAATACAATGCCTTGTATGCCAGAGAGCTGGTAGACTCTTTACGAAAAGCTGCAAGATCAAAACAAATCTCTGGTGTGAAAAAGGTCCACGGAGGCTCATCTGGAAACTTGGAAAAATCGGACACAACTCCTAAGTCTAGACCTGCATTCCGCACGTGAGGCTGCATACGAAGACCAAACGGCGGAATACAGTTAGGGTTGTTTTCAAATTTACTTTGGAACGGAGGGTCAAAAACACAGTCATAGGCAGGGTTTTCTGGTTCCGAGAACAGTCTGATATAATAATTCAGAGACAGTTTCAGCCTGCGGTTGGACAGTGAGGGTTCACCTGCCTCTGCATACAGGCTGTACACAGGGGTGGTGCGGAATGCTCCAAGACAGAGACGAAGCCCTTGATGGTGGATAGGGTCCAAGAGTTTTAGGTAAGACGGTCTTGCAGAGCCGTACACAGCACAACCATAGTCCAGTTTGGAACGGACCAAGGCTCTGTAGAGGTGCAGCAAAGTTTTCTTATCAGTGCCCCAGTCAGTGTGTGCTACAACCCGCAGAATATTCAAAGCTTCTGGCAAGAAGTTCTGAGGTTTTTAATGTGGCTGAGAAAGTTGAGTTTCTGGTCAAAAATAACTCCTAAGAATTTGGCCTCTTTGACAGCTGGAATGGGAGATTTCCCTATTTGAATTACAGGATCTGGAAAAAAATAACGGAAACTATGGAAGTGAATGCACTGTGTCTTTGTAGGAGAAAAAGCGAAGCCGTTTTCATCCGCCCACTTATGAATTTTATCTACACAAAGCTGGAGCCTGCGCTGGACACTCGGGTACAGGCTTCCAGTTGCGTAAACAGCAAAATCATCCACAAACAATGAGCAGTCTGAACCCTGTTGAACAGATTTAACAATGTTGTTGATCTTGATGCTAAAGAGGGCAGGAGACAGTATGCTTCCTTGCGGAACACCCAACTCCTGCTCATGAACATCAGAGAGAGTGGTGCCAACCCGGACCTGAAACTGTCGTTCTGCCAAAAAATTCTGAATGAAAAGTGGAAGATGACCCCGAAAACCAAGATCATGGAGATCATGAAGTATCCCAGATTTCCAGGTGGTATCGTAGGCCTTCTCCAAGTCAAAGAAAATAGCCACTGCGTGTTGTTTGTTCAGAAAGGCGTTCTGAAGCGTAGATTCCAGACGGATCAAATGGTCAACTGTGGTTCGATGTTTGCGGAAACCACACTGTTCTTTCGCCAAAAGGCCATCGGTTTCGAGTTTCCACATGAGTCTAGCATTGACCATTTTCTCCATCAGCTTGCAGACACAGCTGGTCAAAGCTATGGGACGGTAGTTTGATGGGTTAGAAAGATCTTTTCCAGGTTTGGGAATGGGAATGATGAGGGCTTTTCGCCAAGAAGGTGGAAAGAAACCAGTAGTCCATACATGGTTGTAGACATGTAGCAGGATGTGCAGACCTTTTTGCGGAAGATGTTCGCCAACTTACTTTCACTCCGCTAATGGCACCACATCTTGTCTGGATCTTTCTGTCTGTGACCCATCTTTGTTTTTGGATTTTGTTTGGGAGGTTGATGAGGACCTGCATGGTAGTGACCACTTTCCTGTGTTGCTTCGGTATACGAATGCAGAGAGTGGTCTTTACCAGAACGCCTCAATTTCAACAAAGCAGATTGGGACCTCTTTGCCACTAAGTTTCTTATGGATCTGGAAGAGGACAAGATCCTGCAAAGTGAAGATCCGGCAGGAAGTCTTTAAGATTTCATACTGAATTGCGCAAAGTCAACAATCCACACATCTTCCAAGAAGCCCCTAATGCCAAAAGTTCCTTGGTTCAACTCTGAATGCAAGGAAATTAACAAAACCCGCAAAAGAGCTCAACGTCGGGTCTCTTGCAGACCTTCGATGCCCAATGTTCGAGCGCATCAGAAACTGTGGGCCAAATCCAAACACATATATAAGACCAGTAAACGTTTATCTTAGAAACAGTTTTGCTCAAGTCTCACATCCAAAACATCGAAGAAAAAAGTGTGGAAAATCATCAAGAAAATCAAAGGGAAGAACACCTGTCCCACTGTGAACCATCTCAAGTTTTCTGACTCTTTAATAACAGAGAAAAAAGCAGTTGCTAATCTGCTTGCTTCAACCATTGAAAAGAATTCCTCCTCTTCTAACAAATCAGCCAGTTTTGTCAAAATCAAAGCCCTCAAAGAAAAATCACCCTGCAACTTTTCATCAGATAACATGGAAGACTACAATCTTCCTTTCACTTTAAACGAATTGAAATCTGCGTTACTTTCTTGCAGCGATTCCTCTCCGGGTATAGATGAAATCCATTACAAACAGCGCAGTAACTGTGTTTCCCTGGTTAACATGCATTAAAAACATACTTGAACAATCTGGTTTTCACTGTGTTTGGAGCAATCAATCTTTTACAGACGTCAATACATTATGTGGGAATGTCAAAAATAGTTTGCAATACTCTTTTCATCAAACGTGGCAACATGACATTGAAACTAGCAGTCAATGTTTTTTCTACAAATTTTGTAAACCTGATTTTAAGGAGACATATATTTCCAACTAATCTGATATTTATATTTACCCTCTTATCAAATTCAGATATTCGAATCATAAATTACCAGTTGAAGTAAGATCTAGTTGCAAAGTGAGGCGACTGCAGGCGGAAATCTAAATAAATTTTAATTTACATTTAAAATTCAATTGAAGTAAATTATCGATTTGCTATTCTAAAAGAAGAAAGGTTATGTAATAAATGTGACAGATCTGCAAAAGTGACGAATTTTATTTTGTCATGGAATGTTCATCATATGTTAATTTGCGCACCACGTTTTTGTAGAAAAGATTTCTCTCCCCCAAATCTGTCTATAATTTTTGTCAAATGATGTCTTCTACTAATCGAAAACAAATGCTTCTACTGTCAAAATCTGTTAGATTATCTCAAGTGTTGTAAACTGTTGGTCTATGTCAGCATTGACTAGCAATTTATGTTTTATTTTGGCTTGTTTGTTTTCCTTTAAACTCACCCTTCCTCCATACCCCAAAAGGGGTGAAAAGAATAAACATTGTTCTATTGTGTGTATGTGTGTGCATGTATGAATGCAAGTGTGTGTGTATGTGTGTGTATATGTGTGTGTGTGTGTGCACATGTGTGTGTGTACGAATACATGTGTGTGCGTGTGTGTGAATGCTTGTGTGGGGGGCCTTTGCAAGCACGCATGTGTGAGGGTACTTACCCGAAGAATGTGTCAGGTTTCTTTTTCTACAGATGAGTCATCGTAGAACAAAACCATTTACTTCAATTTTTTTTTAAAGAACTCTCCTCCCTGCTAATAGTCACTTCTCCAGTTGCTTGATCCATTGTAGAAAGGCTGCTCTGTTTATGAGACACTTACAAAATGCTGAGGTGATGGCTGACCGCATCTGGAAACATTTCTGAAAGCCATTTCTTAACCCGCTGAGTGCGATGGGCCACGATCGTGGGTTTACCGCCTAAGTGCGTTGGGCCACGATCGTGGCTCAGACGAGAACCGTTATACCACCGCCGCTAAACATCCGGGTTGATCAGTTCACGTGACTTGCTAGTAGCCATTGTGCACCGGCAAGCCTTGTCAGTCAGTTATCTCCAAGTTTTTCGTCTGTTTTGACTGAAATAATAGGTGAATCAGCGACCGAGTTTGAGCAGGAGTTGCGTGGAAGTGGCACGAGTGAAGAATCAGTTGCCGAAAGCAGTAGTAACGAAAGCGAAGCAGGTGAGTTGATAAACTTTATTTTGTTTGTCGAGTGATGGAACGCTTGCTGCGTGCGGTTATTGGTTATTTTACAATTGTTGGTCCGCCACATGAAGGAAGGGGGGATGGAGGGGGCAGGGTACATGGTTACTTACAGGAGTGATAGGCTTTGGCCTGATCAAACTAGAAGATCGTTTCTGGGTGATTATAGGTGCTTTGAAAGCACTTTAGAGATGAATAAAAGTGGTGATTTGAAGAGAACAATTTATAACTTTTGTTTGTTTGTTTGTTTTTTTAGTTTGGAAACAGTGTGGGTGTGTCACAAGTGGGCGTGTCTCCAATGAAAGCTATAGCCCTTCCCCTTCCCTATATGCTAGTGATTCAGATTTTATTCTTATTTATGATTTCATGCATGACTTCATTTTTCACAGAATGAATAAGTAATGTTGTTCATATTTTTTTCTTTCTGAAAATCAGACTAATTAGTGGACACTGAGTCCAGCTCTCTGTAACAACTCTTGCACCATTATGAAACAATGAAATGAACAGAAGACTTAGGATATATGTTTTCTTGTGTGATCCAGAATCTGGAAGCACTACTGCAGAGGAGAGTGATGCTGAGAGAGGAGGTCAAGAAAGAGGAACTGTGCTGCTGGCCATCCTACTTGTGTGCGCTCTGGCTGGGAATGTTCTGGATGCGACGTGGGACTCTGACCCGAGCGCTTTTCAGCCTTCCACAGAAGACCAAGGCCCTAACTTTGTTCTGTGTCTTTCAAGGACATGTTCTTTTTTTCTCTGAAGTTTCAAGTGTTTTGACATTCAAGCAGGAAAACTGTGGTGTTTCAAACAATGTGACTGACGTTTTGGATTACCTTTTCACCAATGTTCTGGATTACACTGTGAAGAATATCTTCAGCTGCCATCAGGGTACTGTCTTGTAATTATTTTTTTAAGATTCCTCATTATCTCTAGTTTACAAAAACATATAGTTTTACCTATCTAGCTTCAAGACAAGCCTGCACAAACCCGATTTCCTTATATAGTGAAATTTGATTGTCCAGATGCTGAATTATAGGTACATCATTTGAGGCACAATTCATTACACATAGCTCAAGTCAAGAGAATTATCATCTTTCCCATGTTTCCAGCACATATTTGTCTTCATTTTATCTCCAGTCTGAAAAGTTTAGGTAGTACAGAAGAAAAACTGTGTCTCTCCTAACTTTTGACTTACTTTTCAAATAACTTTTTCTGAAATTTTCTCTGCTTATATTTTGAGGTCAGTCTCGAAGTAGGTACCACCTACAGTATTTTCAGTTATTTCACTAGATTCTACAACATCTCTAGTTTCTAAAAATGTATAGGTTTGCATATCTAGTGCAAATAATATGTATGCAGAAGCCAAATTCTCAAGTGTGGTGTGTGACAAGTTTCCCATCCTAGATTTTAACTACATTTCTTTAAAGTTTAAATTGATATACAGAGCACTGTGAGGGTTAAATTGTTGGACACGGAAAGAGTTATGGGATCGGTAGAGAATGCTGGGAGATGCAATGTTGTTATGTTCTCTATTGTATGAGTCTTAGTACTTATGAGCAAGTGTTGTAAGGTCATTTAAAAAAAAAAAAAAAAATTTTATTCCCTTCATGTCCGTTTTTGGTCAAGAAACTGTAAATCCTTTTCACATCAGACAGGACAAGTCAGCAGAACTTGTCAGTCACCATCTCTTCTTTTTTTGACATGGTTTCTGGAGTACAATTCTTCTTGTACAGAAAGACTGTAAAGAGTAAACTTTTCAGCAGTGGCAATGACAAGTGATTTGAGGATGGCTTCCATCTTTAACTCTTTTTTCTTTATTTTGTTTGAATAAATCCATTCTCTTCACCAGTGACAATGTCATCATGGAGTTTTCAGATAAAATGCTTGTAATATTTGAAGAGCTTTTTTGAATGCTGTCCTCTTCCTCATGTTCTCTAGTATCAAAAAGCTCTTTATCTTTGAAACAGCTGACAAATTAAAATCAAAGGTATCAGCTATCTCTTGAAGGCATTCTTGAATTTGTGTCAACCATTGCCTTCACACTGGCTGCATTTTTGTTTTCATGCTTCTTTCCTCTTCCTCTGTCAACAGATAACTGACTGCTTTAGAAATATTTCACCCACCTGCCTATTGTTGCTTTTGAAGGTGTAGATGCTTGTTCATGTATGACAGATAATCAATCAGGAGTAGGTAATATCCTTGACTCCATCATTTTTTTTCCATCAGATGACTCTTAAAAATGAACTACTACAAAATAACACATGAACTACTACAAAATAACACATAAAGATATTCTAACAACATTTTGCTAAATTTTCATCACACATGGGGCAAAACTGTGTCATAATTTCCTCATACTGTAAGTTTGTGGTCAAGCCATAAAGCTTCCGTCTTTTTCTTCAGGAAAGAACTGTTGCACATGCGAATATCTTCTCAGTAGCATGCAGGATTGTTGTCTCTAAGAAGTGAGTTGCTATTTGTTGTTTATCATCACACAGATAACATGGTCCTTTCTGCTATCTTACCTCTCCACAACTGCCTGCTTCCTCTGCATCCTGAAACTGATCATTTTCCCATGTTGTCCGCAGAGATTTCAAACTGCTGACATGATCCAGAATGTCTGATGTCTCATCTGACTCCGAGTCTTCTAATGGTTGACATGACGCTGTCACCAACAGAACTGTCAGTACAGCAGGAAGAACAAACTGGAACAGGTCCATCCTGCTCTTGACTGGAATACAAAGAAAAACACAACATTGTTACATGATCTATTATCAGTTTCACTGTAATCTGAAATATGCGAGGAAGGGAGGGAGGGAGGGAAAGAGAGAGTGAATGAGAGAGAGAGAGTGAGAGAGAGAAAAAATATGCTGTTATTCTCTTTGTGATGAATCAATACTATAGTGATGCTTCTCATCTTTTAAGTCTTAATAATTTTACATTTTATTCTAAATTTAATTAAGTTAATTACTTCTGTGAAAACTGCTAATAATGCTTTGTGTTTTAGAGTCAGATACATGTTTAAAATACATTATATATGCTAAGCAGCATTGCAATAACAGAACATTTATCACTGTACAATTGTCACAGCTTCCTGAATTTCTTTCTACGTAAAGTGAGCTTTGTTGAAACTGATGGTAAGGATTACTTGAGTACAACAAGAACAACACAGAAATAATTTTCTTTTCTTCACAGAATTTTTTTTTCAACATCACAAATGGTTTGATTCTGTATCTGGATAAATAGTTGCAACAGCCTAGTTGAGATGGATCAGATTACTGGAGTGTGCAGTATTAAAACTTTGCCATTGTTGAACCCACAGACAATTTGTATGTATCGTTTAATCTACAGCTGGAAAGCTGATAATTCTGTCAGCTTGTCAGCGTCTAGATCATTCTTAATAAACTATGTATACAGTTTCATGCTGACAGAAGTATGAACTTCTTGTTTTGATTCATACATTGGTTATGGGCTTTTTCATTGTGTGTTAACCCCTGCTTTGATGTTGTCAAAAACTGATTAGTAGGTACAGCCAGGGCTACAATATTATAATCACCGTTTAATATGTGTAGAGTTAAATGCTGAAGGAAATATCAACAGTAGAACTAGAAGCATCTTCAGCACTATTGTCAGTTTTACTATCAATAATGCATTCATTATAACTATAATTATCATAAGCACAATATCAGAAATATACCATAATTCTTTCTCAAAGTATTTTGGACGCAGAAACAACCAAATACAAGTTTACATGTGGAAGACTGGGGGGGGCAAAGAGCAGCATGAATTGGCTCACTTCCTATATCAAAATCTGTCTGGAATTAGCAATATTCTTCCAAATGTTCACCTTATCTCCATTAAAACTGTTTTGCGAATGGATTGTGTGTGTGTGAGTGTGATGTGTGTGTGTGTGTGTGTGTGTGTGTGTGTGTGTTCATCATCATCATCATCATCGCCTATTACCCCTCCTGGGGTACAGGCCGCCAACCAAGGACCTCCAGGCATCTCTGTCCCGGGCTCTTTTCTCCAGCTGGTTCCAAGTCATCCCCATGTTCCTGATGTCTGCTTCCAGGTCCCTGCACCAGGTGTTCCTTGGCCGACCTCTTTTCCGTTTTCCTTGGGGGTTCCATGTTAGGGCTTGTCTGGTGGTGTTGCTTGCAGGCTTCCACAGCGTATGTCCAATCCAGCCCCAATGTCGTTTCTTGATTTCCTGTTCTGCGGGCAGCTGGTTTGTTCTCTCCCAGAGCTCATGGTTGTTGATGGTGTCTGGCCATCGGATGCGAAGAATCTTGCACAGGCAGTTGTTGATGAACATCTGCACTTTCTTGGTGGTGGCAACTGTAGTTCTCCAGGTTTCCACTCCGTACAATAGAACTGCTTTGATGTTGGTGTTGAAGAGCCTGCCTTTGGTGTTAACTGACAGTTCCTTGCAGCTCCAGATGTTCCGTAGCTGTATGAATGTGGTCTTTCCAATCCTTGCTGTGACATTGGCGTCTGTGCCCCCCTGCTTATCGATCACACTGCCCAGGTAGGTAAAGGCTTCTACTTCCTCTAGCATCTCGCTGTCCAGTATGATCGAGTTGGTGCTGACAGTATTGGCCTTGAGAATCTTGCTCTTGCCTTTATGGATGTTGAGTCCTACCTGTGCTGATGTGGCTGCTACGTTGCTTGTCTTCTCTTGCATCTGATGTTGAGTGTGCGAAAGTAGTGCCAGGTCATTGGCGAAGTCCAAATCATCAAGCTGCGTCCAGGGTGTCCATTGGATCCCATGTCTTCTCTGAGCTGTTGAGGTCTTCATGATCCAGTCGATTGCCAGTTGAACAGAAACGGTGAAAGCAGGCAACCTTGTCTGACACCAGTCCTCACTTTGAATGCCTTCATGAGCAGCCCTCTATGGATGACTCTACAGGTCAGAGCCTCGTACGAGTTTCTGATGATGGTGGTGATCTTGGCTGGCACACCGTAATGTCCGAGAAGCTTCCACAGGGTATCTCAGTCTATGCTGTCAAAGGCTTTCTTGTAGTCGATAAAGTTGACATACAGGGATGAGTTCCACTCGTTCGATTGCTCAACAATGATGCGACGCGTTGCAGTATGGTCTGTGCAGGATCGATCCTTACGAAAGCCAGCCTGCTGGTCGCGGAGTTGAGCATCAACGGGATCCTTTAACCTGTTCAAAATGATTCTGTTGAAAACCTTTCCTGGCACTGACAGCAGTGTGATTCCTCTGTAGTTTGCGCAGTTGCTAAGGTCGCCTTTCTTGGAAATCTTGATAAGGTATCCCTCCTTCCAGTCTGCTGGCACTTGCTCCTATTCCAAGATCTTCTTGAAGAGAGGCCAAAGCATCTCTACTGTGGTCTCTATGTCTGTCTTCAGCACCTCTGCAGGGATGTTGTCAGGTCCTGCCCCTTTTCCGTTCTTCAACTGTTTGTGATGGCCTTCCCAATTTCTTCTTTGGTTGGTGCCCCGCAGTCTATGGGCAGGTTTGAGTCAGCCTCTTCGATGTCTGGAGGGTTCTCTGGCAATGGTCTGTTCAAGAGCTCTTCGAAGTGCTCAACCCATCTGTTCTTCTGCTGCTCTTCTCCTGTGAGTTGCCTTCCCTCTCTGTCTTTTATTGGTTGTTCTGGCCTCCTGTGCTTTCCTGCCAGCTTCTTGGTGGTGTCGTACAGTCCTTTCATGTTTCCCTGTTTTGCTGCTTGTTCAGTTTCTGTTGCTAGGTCATCTACATATTTCCTCTTGTCTGTTCTGATGCTCTTCTTTGCTTGTTTGTTTGCTTCAGTGTGTTCTGCTTGTGCTTTGGCCTTTTCTGCTCTTGTTCGGCTGTTGTTGATTGCCACTTTCTTCTCTTTCCTCTGTTGGATCTTGCATAGGCTGTCTGCCAGGATCCATTCCTTGTGTTGGTGCTTATTGTAGCCAAGCACTTCCTGGCATGTTGATGTTACTGCCTCCTTGATCTCCTTCCACTTGTCCTCTAGTGTACTGTCTTCCTCTTCCAGTAGATCTTGCAGTACTTGAAACTTGTTGCCTAGAGTTGTTCTAAATTCTTGGATCTTGTTAGTATCTCTCAGGAGAGCTATGTTGTACTTGTGTCGTACTGCATGTGCCGTCATCCAATTCCTCTTTAACTTCAACTTAAGCCTGGCCACAACGAGGTGGTGGTCTGAAGCCACGTCTGCTCCTCTCTTTGCCCTCACATCCTGCATGGATCTTCTGAATTTCTTATTGATGCAGACTGGTCAATCAGGTTTTCTGTTGTGTGGTCTGGTGAAACCCAGGTGGTCTTGTGGATGTTCTTGTGGGGGAAAACGCTGCCACTGATGACAAAGTTGTTGAGTGCACATGGGTCTGCCAGTCGTTCACCATTCTCGTTCATGTCCCCCAGTCCATGGCTTCCCATGATGGTCTCATACCCAGTGTTGTCCTTTCCGATCTTGGCGTTGAAGTCCCCATCAGGATGGTGATATCTCTCTCGGGTACTTTTCTATGATGGACTGCAGTCTATCGTAGAACTGGTCCTTGTCAGTTTCCTCACTGTCATTTGTAGGAGCATAGCACTGTATTACATTCATGTTGATCTTCTTGGTTCTGAAGGATGCCGTGATGAATCTTGGGCCATGAGCTTCCCACCCAATAAGCACTCTCTGAGCTGTTCTAGACAACATCAATGCGACTCCTTGAGTATGGGGGGCATTGTCCTCTTCACGTCCTGAGTACAGCAGCATCTCTCCCAAGGTCAATCGTTTCTGTCCAGACTGTGTCCAGCAGGTTTCACTGACTCCAAGCAGGGTTAGGTTGTAGTTCTTCATCTCTGATGCTACTTGGAATGTCTTTCCTTTCTCATACATGGTCCTGACATTCCATGTTCCGAAGTTGGCTACCCTGGTTGAAAGAAAGGCGGTCGGCCTTGTGGCTTCCTGAGATTTCAGGCTTTCACCAAATGGCGTCATACATCTTCTTGTCGAAGACCCATCCCTTCCCAGGGCTGAGGTGTCGATTTGTTCTTTGGTTGGCGATTTTGTAGCTGTGGTTTGTTTTATGGGGTAGGGTAGCTGGCCCCACGCCCAACCCTCCTCCTTTATCCAGGCTTGGGATCGGCATGATTCCCAAAAAGGTCTCCTGGCTGAGTTGTGTGTGTGTTAGGGAGCTTTTAAAAGTCTTTAAAGAGTCCGTGTTACGCAGAGAAGAAGGCAGACCATTCCACAGAGCAAGTGCCAGTTAAGAGAAAGATCATTGGCCTGAAATTTTCTGGCGAGCAGAGGGAAGCCGAAGCAGACAAGAATCGGTGGATGAGCGTAAGTTGTGAGACGGAACATAGAGATGAAGGAGGTCAGAGAGGTAGGAGGGAGCCAGATTATTCAGTGATTTGAAAACCAGGAGGAGAAATCTAATGTCAATGCGAGACTGAATAGGGAGCCAGTGTAGGGATGACAGAATTGGTGATATGTGATCAGATCTAGAGGAGCGGGAGATCAGACGGGCGGCATTGTTCTGAAGTAAGAGAGAGAGAGAGAGAGAGAGAGAGAGAGAGAGAGAGAGTGTGTGTGTGTGTGTGTGTGTGTGTGTGTGTGTGTGTGTGTGTGTGTGTTTGTGTGTGTGTTTGTGTGCGTGTGTGTGTTGAAACATAGTGTCACTGTGTGTTATATACTTCAGAGTGCTCTCTTTTTCTGGGCTGAGTATGAGAATGACAACTCATGAAGCTGGGAAGAATCATTCCCTTTCAGGTTGATGCTGTAGGGTCATTTTTGATACTGCACACAATGCACGAGGCCATGAAGCATATAATCAGCCCTTTCTTTGTGCCACATCATAATTTTCTTGCTTTAATCAATTTTAAAGGAATTTATGTTTTCATTGTTATCCTCGTCAAGAAGTTTCTTGAATTGTTGGACTGTTAAACTAGCACGCTCTGTGTAATTTGATTCCCCATTCTTGTTTTAAAACTGATGCTGTCTTTTTGCAACGTAGAGTTTTGACATATTACAGTATCAGTGACTGAGACCTATAAAATTCTGCATTGCCATTATGATAACAGCACGACATAAAATCTTTTCACTTTAAACGACAGTATACATCCAACTAAGGGAACACCTTCTAAAACTAGCAAAACCTGTCACTAATGTTTTTCCTGCACTTTTTTTTTTTATTAACAGTATATACATAAAACTTCATGGAACAATTTGCCAATCCCCATTCCTTTGCAGGAAATGCTTAACAATTTAAAAAATACATTTGACACTGGAAGGATCATAACTTTCATACTATAGTGGTTGGAAACTAGCCACGAGATAAACAAAAAGACATTCACGTTCCAAAACAAAAACAAAATCATCATACTATCCCTAAATACTTGAGCAAAAGCCTGATAAAACCTATGACTGTATAAACCGAATCATTGATATCTGATAGTATGATGCCAAAACTATTTCTGCATGTTAGCATAACTGTGCTTTACATAACTTCTTCTACTAGTTAAGGCTGCAACTACCTAACTTTGAAAATTGTGCACAACCATAACTTTCGAAATTTGTACAGCCAACACCAACAGCATCAGTGGTAACATTGCTATCAAAGGAGAAAAATTAGAGACAGTTCAGAGCTTCCTACTTCAGGAAATTGTTTCAGATGATCAAAACCTGAAGTGCTCTCCAGAGTTGTGCTAACAACAGCAGCACTAGCCAGACTAAGACCAATCTGGAATGACAGAAACATAACAATCAGTTCCAAGATCAGACTGATGTGCTCCACGGTCATTGCCATATTTATGCCTGTGAGATGTGGACTCTGACAGCTGAACTTGAGAGAAGGATTCAGTGATGAGATGCTTCTGCAAGATCCTTGGCATCCTATACAATGACCACATTACCAACTCGGAGGTCAAGACCAGAGTAAGCCAAGCCATTGGGCCATACACAGACCTGTTGTCCACAGTGAAAATAAGGAAAATGAGATGGTATGGTCATGTATCAAGATCCACAAGTCTTGCCAAAACCATTCTACTTGGAACAGTGCGAGGAGGCTGAAGGAGAGTCCTGAAGACACAGAGCCAGATAGGAGAACATCAGTGAATGGACTGGCCTCACACTCAGCAACTGCCTTAGAACGTCTGTGAACCGGGTGGAGCTGCAGTCTTCTGTGGCGCCCCAACGGTCTTTAAGACTCCAAGATAGGTGACTGTAAGCTTGACAAGTGTGACTTGTAAGATACTGGAGTCAATTGTAAGAGATTTTATTGTTGATCATATGATGAATAATGAGCTGTATGCCAAATGTCAACATGGTTTTCATCAAAGTAGATCTTGTATTACACAGTTGCTTGAAGTACTGGAAGACTTTACTAAGTTCATTGATAATGGAGATGGCATTGACGTTTTGTACCTGGACTTTCGTAAAGCCTTCGATTCAGTCCCTCATGCCAGACTACTTAGTAAACTTAAATTGTATGGTATACTGGGAAAAGTTTTAGATTGGACTGAAGACTTCTTGAGAGATAGAATTCAGAATGTTAGAGTTGGCTCTTCTGTTTCTAGTAATAATGATGTCATTAGTGGAATTCCCCAAGGCAGCATACTGGGACCTGTATTATTTACTATGTTTATAAATGACTTACCAGACGGGTTAAAAAGCACATGCAAGATCTTTGCTGATGATACCAAGTTGTACAATTCACCATCCAAACACCTTACAATGCAAAGCGACACTGAGCTACTCATTAACTGGTCTAACACATGGAATTTGTACTTCAAACATCCAAATGCAAAGTATTACATACTGGCAACAGAAACCCTAAATTAAATTACAGTATGAAAGTTGGGGATCAAGAAGTTCAAATAATGTGTTGTGAAGAGGAAAAAGACTTTGGAGTCATATTTGATGAAGACTTACTTTTTGACAGACACATTGCACAGACCATAAAGAAAGCCATGCAGATGATTAGTATTATTAATAAGAGAACTTTTACATACCTGGACAAAGATAACTTTCTTAGAATATATAAGGCAATGGTGAGACCAATTCTTGAATATAAGATATAAGAATACTTTATTATCTCAATTCTGAGAAATTACAATCGTGCTGCTGACTAACTATACATTAGTGACATAAATAAACATGAAAAACAATGAACAATAAACAAGTAGGGTAACTCAGCAACAATAAACAAGTAGGGTAACTCAACAACAACCCAACAAAATCAATTTAGTTATAATGTAAAACCTCATACATGTAGATAAACACATACTAAACACCACGCACGCACGCACACGCACGCACGCACGCACGCACGCACACACACACACACACCACACACACACACACACACACACATGCACCACTTACTAATTTTCAGAATTTGCTAAAAACAGAAACAACACTGTCAGACCTAAATTCTGATTAAAAGAAGCATTGAAGTGTGATGATGATGATGCACATAATAAATGATCAAGCAATAGTAAAACACATTTGAGTAAACAACAATACTTACAATAGATTTTCAGTATTACATAATGGTCAAACTTGATTTCACAGAATTTTAAAATACATGTATAATGGTAAATAATAGCAAAACACATAAAAATAGTCAGATCACACACTCACACACACACACACACGCACGCACACTCATACGCATGCACACACACACATATACTCACATGCATGCGCACACACACACATGAATAAATAAATTAATTAACATAAAAATAATAGAACAGTCAGTAACAACCATGCCTCAATCACATCAAATTTTCATTGTTGCACACAAATGATAAAAATGCAGAATATAAAAGGCAGTTAAGTGAATAATTATGGCAAAGAACAGTAAAACACCTTTAGTAAACAACCATACCACACACACACATGTATACACACACGGCCTCACACACACCCAATATACATACACATTTATTCAATCACACACGCACATATATATATGTACACATCGCCCCCTCTCCCTTTGCCCCCCCCCCCCCCCCCCCCCCAATCCCGCACAACACACACACACACAATTATTGCTTGTTAAGAAGGGATATAGACATTGGGATAAAACTCTCTTTAGTTCTGGCCAATCGGACCGTTGGCATCCTGAACTGTTGGCCAGATGGCAGCAGTTCATAATTATGGGCTAGGACATGTGAGGAGTCTGTTGCAATTTCTCTTGCCTTTCATACAGCATGCTTCTCATACAATTCACTCATGCTCGCTTGCCTTTCACCCACAAGTTTCCCACACACATTCGGTCTTGTTCAACACATTCTTTTTTTCACATTGAGCCCACCAAACCAGCACAAGAAGCCAATGGTTAAAACAGATTCAATAAAACATCTGTAAAGCTGTGCAACGATTTTTGAGTTTACATGGAGTGAGTGCAGCTTTTGCAAACAGTAAACCCTGGACTGACATTTCTTATGAATAGCTGCAGTGTTGAAATCAAAAGTTAGTTTGTTGTCAATTATCGTGCCCAGATATTTATACTGAGACACCCTTTCCACAGTCTGACCATCAATTACAAGGTCTGCAATGGGGGATGGGGCCCTACAGAAATCTATCACCAGTTCTTTTGTTTTGCTGACATTTAACTTCAGAAAGTTTTCAGAAAACCAAGCGTAAATGTACCGACAGCATCAAAATTGGTAGTGTCTAAGTTAGATGGATCAAGGATGGCTGTGTCATCAGAATACTTAATAACCGGCGTTGTGTTTGAGCCTCTACAGTCGTTGGTATATATAGTGAAGAGCACAGGTGAAAGCACAGTGCCTTGGGGTGAGCCAGTGGATGTGGAACATGGCGAAGACAGAGTTCCCTGGTAACATACTGATTGTGATCTCCTGACAAGAAAGCTGTGACATGGTATCCAAGATTAAAAAGGCAGTCAATAGAAATAGAAAAGGTGCAGAGAAGAGCAACTAAGCTAATACCGGACATTTGTGATTATTCATATGAAGATAGATAAGGTTGCCATCCCTCAAAGCCAGAAGGATAACAGGAGATCTATCCAAACTTTTAAAATTTTCAATAACCTAGATGACATTGATCAAGCATGTTTTTTTTTAACCTGCACTAACCAATATAACCCGTAACTGTTGTGACAAAGTACAAATACAGCAATTTAATACCAATATAAGGAAATATTCCTTCAGCCAGAGGATAGCATCCATTTGGAATAAACTAACTCCTAACATCAAATGTGCACCAAACACAAACTCTTTTTAAAATCTTATTGACACGCATAAAACAATTACTGATATCATGTTCAACTTTGATGGTCAAAAATAAAAACTGGGCTCGCTATAGACCTGACCAATAAACGAGTACCCTAAGAAGGGGCATTTAACACTGCAAGGCTATGATGAAATAAATCATCGCCCCTAAACCTGAACCTGAAGATGTTGTCCGTGAGCTGCGAGATTCGAAACCAGGCCTTCCTTTCATTATTTTTTAAAATAATTCATATAGCACAAGTCTCAGAGGCTTAGTAGTAGTAGGAGTAGTAGTAGTAGTAGTAGGGACTGGCTTTCATTAGCCTAGACCACGTGGTCTATCATGTGTCCCCTCTAAAATTCTTTACTTTTTTGGGTCAGATAGCATGCTACAATTAATCAGCATCTTCACTGCAATCCATCATAAGCACAGAACAGTTCTCTAAATTTTGAATCATTATCTAGAAAATTCTTGAAAGTATTAATATCAGGTGCAAATTTAATGTTAGCAGGTAATTCGTTCCAGTGGTTAGCAACTCTCTATGAAAATGAAAATTTATGTTGATTAGTATTACAGTGCTTTATAAAAAATTTTTCCTTCAGACTTTCTAGTACTCGCAAGTTGTGCAACAGAAAAGGAAGTCTCAACGTCAATATCATCATAGCCATTAAACATCTTATAAACTTGAATTAGGTCACCTCTGATCCTTCTTCCCCTCAGCGAGTGCAGATTCAACAATCTTTCATTATACGATAAGTTTCTGCAATGCTTTAACAATTTGGTAGCTCGTCTTCGAACTTTTTCTAACATTATTGATTGACGCTTTAAAAAAGGGCTCCAAATCACATTAGCATACTCCAAATGTGACCTGACAAAAGCTTTGTATAATTTCAAAAAAGTATCTTTATCTAAATAAGTAAAACTTCTTTTTATGATACCTAACATTTGGTTAGCTTTATTTACCACTCTCTGTAGGTGGGGGTCAAATGACAACCTGCTATTGAAGGTAACACCAAAGTCTTTTTCTTCAGTAAGAACCTCTATTTGGTGATAAACATCATTCTCCATCATTTTATATTCATTATTCTAATTATTATTCCCAACATGCAATACACCACACTTCGTCATGTTGAAATACAGATTCCACGACTCAAGACCACTCTTGCAGTTTGTAGATCTATATATCATTTTAAATACAAATACTCTTTGATGCACAATTGTAAATCTTTGTATTATCTGCGAATATTTTACAAGGACTGACAAGGTTATCTGGTAGATCATTTATAAGAATTGTGAAAAGAACTGGTCCCAGAATACTACCTTGAGGGATACCACTAAGTACATTACATTTATTTGATTTGGCTGCCCCTACTCTGACTTGAGTTCTATCACTCAGAATGTTCTTGATCCATATTAATAAGGTGCCACCAATACCGTACGCTGCTAGCTTTATGAGGAGTCTCTTATGCGGAACCGTATCAAAAGCTTTTCTAAATTCCATGTATATGATATCAATTCCTTGTCTGCCATCTAGCACTGTTGTTATATCCTCTATAACCTCCAACAGCTGTGTGACACATGATCGTTTTTTTTTTTTACCATGCTGACATTTAGAATATAAATTATTATCTGTAAAATAGGAAATCATTGAGTCTCTGACAAAACTTTCTAAAACCTTGCATAGGATACAAGAAAGACTTACAGGTCTGTAGTTGCTTGGTTCACACTTTGTACCTTTCTTGCTTGGTTCACACTTTGTACCTTTCTTAAAAATCGCTGTCACCTCTGCCGTTTTCCAGTCTTCAGGTAGTACACCAGTTTCAAGTGTCTTATTAAAAAATGAACACAGTGGAACAGATAGTTCCTCACATAGCTCTTTTAGTACCCTTGGTGGCAATAAATCAGGACCCTGTGCCTTCTTTGGGTTTAGTTGTTTTAATTTACTCTCCACAGCTTTGGGAGTTACTCAAATTTCTGATAACATTGCCTCATTTGAATAACAACCGTCTCTCAAGTCCGGAATGTTGCATACATTTTCTTGGGTAAATACACTTGAAAAAAATGTATTTAGTGTTTGAGCCTTATCCATGTCGTCCACCGCCAATGTACCATCAGGTCTCTTTAATGCACTTATACCTGTACTTATTTTCATTTGCTGTTGCACATACCTCCAGAACTTTTTTGGGATTTATTTTGCCTGCTTTGGCGATCTGCTTCTCATAGTCTCTTCTTACTCTTTTTTTTACATTTGTTTCTTTCCTTTATGTATTTCAGATAAGCATAACCTGATTTAGTGGTAAGGTATCTTTTGAACAGTTTATATTTCTTTTTGATACATCTGAAAGCTGTCTTATTCATCCATATATGTTGTACTTTTTTAGTATCCCTAACTTTAACTTAAGGATACATTTCTCCATACAGAAATCTTTTTATGTAGTTCCAACTCTCTTCGCTTTTCATTTCTGACATCACAGACCAGTCATGATCTTTAACAATCTTTCTAAGCTTTTGATAATCACCCTTGCTAAGTTTGTAAATATACTTAACCTGTTTTTTTGTGTTTTTTTTAATACTTTTTTTGTTAGAAATGTGAAGCTGAAATGCCAAAACGTCGTGGTCGCTTTTACCCACTGGGTCAAGATGTACAATGTCCGAAATAAGATTATCTTCGCTTACATGTATCCAGTCGTCCAATGTAGGGTTTTGATCGACTCTCTTCCTTGTCGGTTTGTTTACCTTCTGTATCAAAAAAGAATCTAGCACATTTTGTTTAATGCTGTCATTTTTTTCTCCTGTCCATTTTCCATCCCAATGGACGCCTGGAAAATTAAAGTCGCCCATACAGTTGAGTTACCTGTCTCTGAAGGGGAACTTCTGCTCCATGTACGGGACAGTCCGTGGGAGATATGGTTTAGTTTAAAAGCATTACAAACACTGTCTTGATGAACACCGATTATTTATTTACTCAGCACCAACGAAATGTCAGTGCGATTGTGATCAGTTAATGTTTTCGGAGCCACTGCAGATGTGTCTTTCTTTCATGCTGATCCGTATTTTGCTCTGGAGAGCTGCTAAACTGGCCATCTACTGACTGTTTTTGCTTTGGTTTTAAACAGTAATCTTCGTTCAGGACTCGTTCGGCCTATGCACGTTTACTTTGTCTTACCCTTCAGCAGCTTATCTCTTGCGACTCCATCTTTCGCATTTCTTTCTGCGTCGCTGATTGGTCAGTACGATCAGTTCATAAGGTCAGCCAATCAAGGACACTTTTTCTTATCGCTTGGCCTATGGGCCTGCCGACCCGCAGGTCCCGCACCTTGCGGCATGAGAGTCTGCATGCGGTTATATTGGATACAAACCGGCTGAGACTATCTTGCATCGTTAATTTTCATACAAAGGTTGGCATCGTGCATTTAGAAACAGCGAAAATGGCAGTGCCAGTTGAACGTGAAGGGGTGCATAATTATTCTTATGTATTTTCCTTTGAAAAGAACTGGAATGAGCCGGCATTCTGGAAGTATATGCTGGACCGATGGACAGACAGTTTTATGTACTCGGCCATCTACATAGTGGTCGTTTTTGGTGGTCAAGTGTACATGAAGACGCGGCCCCGATATAACTTACGCCCAGCACTTGCATTATGGAGTGGCATCCTGGCAATCTTCAGCATTGCCGGTGCCATCAGAACGCTGCCTGAGCTAGCGACAGCCGTTGGAAAGCATAGTTTTCAATACTCAATATGTGTACCGACGTATTTCAAGGGTGTCACCGGCTTCTGGTCATTCATGTTCACAGTATCCAAAGTATACGAATTAGGAGACACAATCTTCATCATACTGAGAAAGCAGCCGCTCATCTTTCTGCATTGGTACCATCACATCACTGTCTTGATTTACGTATGGTATAGCTATACAGACCACACAGCCCCTGGACGTTGGTTCATGGTGATGAACTACATTGTCCACTCAGTGATGTACTCATATTATGCCCTGAGAGCTCTTCAATTCAACATTCCAAAGTGGATCAGCATCATCATCACCAGCTTGCAGATCACACAAATGGTCATTGGTGTCGGCATCAATGTAATGATATACCAGATCAAGAGTCGTGGTGAATTCTGTCAGCAAACATATGAGAACCTGCGGTATTCTTCCATGATGTACTTCAGCTACTTTGTGCTGTTTGCCCACTTCTTTTACACTACTTACATCATTGAAAAGCCAAAGGGTGCATTACCAAGAAAAATGGATATCGAGAAAAAGGAGGCATAATGCTGAGGTAGATTCTGCCTTGATGAATGTTTTGACATGAGGAACAAGAAAATAAAATGATCCTGATATTGAGTTAGTGCTGATAGTTTTTTCTTGGCATCCTCATCCAGGGTTTGTCAAAATACGGCTTAAAAAACAGGGACAGAGAGTTCTCTATTTATGAAATTCATCTCTCCCCCCCTCCCTCCTTCCCTCTTTCTCTCTCGCTTTCTCTCTTATGCCTACTCAAAACATTTTTTTTTTAATCTGAATTGTTCCTGGCATTAAATTTGAATATTTGTTGATTTATCTGTATTTACAGTTTATGAGTGAACTACGTGAATGATCAACAGGATTGTAACATGCTTTAAGAATAATAGATAAATGTACTTGCTTTTTGTAGTATGTTAGTATTTGATATCTTTATGCTGATTGAGAAAGTGTAAGTTTAATAGGAAAAACAAAAAAGTTCGGTTCTTTTGCAAATTATGTTCGCATCAATTGATGATGAAATGTGCGAGTGTATTACATGTTTCATATAAGTTAAGTGTTGACATCAGTTACTGTCTACTGCTTTTAACTCTGTGCTCATGAGGAGGGAGTGGTATAGAATTGTAAATGAGCGAACTACTGATGTTCAGACATGCAAACAGAAAAACAAGTTATAACCAAGCTTTTTATTTACTGTGTTTAGCCTAGTTGCTTTGTGGAATGTAAAGTCCTACAAAGTTTATTGCACACTACATTTATAATATTCTATCAATTAACAATTCACTGCAACATAAAACTTGAGCATATACATAACAATTAAAATTTACTAAACTTGTTCAGTGGTGGATCTTTGAAAAACTATTAGATGAATTGTGAAAGATATTCTTGTTTTCATGTTCAGTGATTAATGTTCATGATATTCTTGTAATGTTACATTCTACTTTGTAATATACAGTTATATCTGTAGTTTGTTGTCAGGCCTAAGAATAGATATAAGTTATGATATGAATTTTCTTATGTAAATAGTTGTCTGTTTGTTTTTTAGAACAGGATGTTATGTGTGGTGACGAGACTGTAAAGGCCAGCTATGTTCGCAGGGCTGTGATGAAAAAATAAAAACCACACACCATTTTCATTTGAGGATGGAGAATGTGATGAGTTTAATGAAAAGGAGCTTTCATGTTCATGATTATGTGTTCATCAATGTTTTGTGTGTGTTAGAAATTATAGATCCCAATTTGGTTCATGTAAAATTTCAAACTCTTCCCCCTCACATATATTTTCTTTCATTCTAATGTTGGCTTATGGGAACAGAAAAGCAACATATTGGGGATTATATCAAGTCTTTTTTCTTGTCTTCAAATAATGCTGCAGTACCATAACTGCATTTATGAATATTTATGATTGGGCCAATAGTGCTTTTTTTTAATTTTTTTTTACCCTTTCACTGTCAAACATATGACTGGCCAGAACTGTCTAATTCTATCAAGGCCAACATGGGAATTAAATGCAACTTATGCAACCAATTTAGTCTATGAGGAGTTGTTTCCCATTTCAGTTCTTCCCAGGTGCTAGTTTTCCTGTATGAATTTTAGTCCTGTACCTGGCTATAAGTCCCGTGTACATTATGGTGTTAGGAGAATTTCTCACTTGATTTGAGTCAAGGGGCACCTACACATGAAAAATCACGGAGGTGATCGGGCACCACCCTGGTACATTTTGTGTAATGGCCGATTCAAATATGGCCGCCACCCACCGCAGTAAAAATCCTAACTTTTGTGTTTTTGACAATATATACACTTGTAACACTTCTAATCCAACTGATTTTGGTGTGCTGAGTTCATTTCTGGTATTATTGTGTCCATTTGGGGTCATCTTGACCTTCAAATGCCATGGTCAAGGTAATTTTCTTATACCGACGGTCTTGACCGTAACCTGGCGATATTCTAGCAGTAATAACAGGGCTCCTATACATAATGACATAATGCTACCAATTCTGACATGCATTTTCACTGTATGATTCACTATTAAAGATATAAGTCATTCTGATCTTGAATTCACAAGTGAACGCCATTTTTACCTATTAAACTAAAACTGTCTTTGCTGCTTTTTCACTTTTTTTTCTGTAGTGTGTGGTCAATGACACATCCCAACAGAAACAGAAAAAATTCTGAAGTATGCAACAAACATGCTCAATGTAACTGCAATTGTCTCTTTCCATCACTGATTGGAACATGGAGAATTATCTGCTTTTCCATGGCAGAATGTGACGCAGCAAACTCCAGCAGAATAGCACCCACACCGTTGAGTGTCACACTTGCCTGCACACTTGCATATTGTGAGCAAAGTGGGTGGCAAGGGCTTCATGCATTTAGATGGCAACGGCGTGCCAAAATGTTGCTCTCACCCATGTTCTAGTGGTTCTAGGTAGTCATCACATTGTTGACTGGCCGCCCCAAGCAGATGGCATGCTTTGTGCACCAGAAAGGCATCTCTGTGGATGTGGCCTCTGATGACACTGCTTGTGGGTGGGAGAGAGTCAATCCAGTTGTAGCACTGCTATAGTTCTCCACTCTGAGCTGGTTGAACGTTTCAGCAGTTGTTGTTGATCTGACACCCGCCCAGACATGTACAAGGTACATTTCCACCAGAGCTTCATCTTGCGCTGACAAGCAGTCTGTCTCTCCAAAGTTCGTCAGATGCTGTACAGTGTCAGCGGCCATAGCAGCGTGCTTCGTCCCTACCTTACTCATACAGTCATCTCCAGTCAGTATGTGTGCTTTGATCACTGACTTGGCCAGTGGTGCTCCAAGCCTAGAAACTGCTTGATGCAGTGGAAGCATCCGCCGCTTCTCACCTGTGCCAAACTGCTGCCAGATTTCCTTCAACTCCAGTGCTTGGACCTGAGGGGTGTAGTGGAGCAGTAGTGCGAAAGTATCCGTGTCGTTGGAAACTACTATAACTCTGTTGCACTGTTTGACACGAACGGCCCACTTCACATGTACCACCAGTCTGGCGTCTGCCTCTTCAATCTAGCTGTGCAGGTCCGGGATTTCTTCACCGCCAGCTGCTTTGGCTGGAAGCACCTCATCATCAGAGACGACAGAGCTGGCGATGATGACAGGATTTCCTTCAGCTCGATTGCTCACCATATCTCGAACCAGCAGCTGAAGATTCTGTTTGTTCTTCTCAGATGCCCAGAACTTGTCAAGCTGTCGAGGGATAGGTGTGTCTGCGTTAATGCCAATAATGTCAATGGGCGTCACATCAGCTCGCCTCATGTGCTCTCGTTCTTTCAGGGAAAGTTCAACGTATGAATCTAACACCAGGTGAATGTAGTCCGACTCATGGCAGAGGCTTGTGGCTGATGTGATAACTGCAGTGACTACAGCACTGAGGGTAGAGAATTCTGCTAGCGGCATCTGTCGCATCTTTGACATGAAGTCTACCACAACATGAGTGGGAAGAAGAGACATCTGATTCCATTGTGTGAGGTCCAGTTCAGATTCAATTTCACCAACAAGTGTTGACTTGCTGAGGTGAGCGGGAAGATCACCATCAAACAGTGGAGTCACTGGCAGCAGATCATGAGCAAGTATCTGCTTGATGTCCATGCCACGCTCCTTTGCAATGTCCATGGTTCTCTGTACCTCCGCAGCGTCCTTGGATGACAAATCCTTCTTTTCTTTGAGAATGGTTGCTGGTGTTTTCTGAGGCTGTTCGTTGAACTGGGGCAGCTTCCTTTTGATACGGTTGCACTCATTTTCTTGGTCTTCTCGACCAGCACCTCCTGCCTGTATGACTGGTAGACACGCTCGCCATTCTCGAGACACTTGAGCAGACGCTCAGCCACTTGTCGGTCAACAGCCAGCTTGGTCAGCAGGTGATGCAGTGGCACGGGTTCTTGAACCACCACCGAGTAAGGATTCTGTCACTCCATCACAAAGTCCAGCAGCTTCTCCACATTTTGATTGAATGTGACACGGCAAGTAGAGCTCAGTGATGCCGAAGATGGCATTCTGTGTGGTTCATGGGGTGGTTGGTGGTGAGCTGGTTGAGGAGACTGGTTATACACCCAATCTCGTGGAACAAGAGTTCAAATTCTGCCACAGAACTGACATTTCGTGTAGCTCCCACTACATAGTGACCTCAAGGACCCTTGGACACTCGCTGGATGGTCTGCTCAACCTTCATGTCGCCTCCGACAGCACAGAACCAGCCTGGACGATCCTGAACAACCCACTGGCCCATAGAGAAACGCCGACAGAGCTCAGGATGTGTGAACTCCAGCACCTTGATTAGCTCAAGATACTACGAGCCATAACGCAGGTAACTGATGCAGTCCAATTCTGCAAAGATCGGCAGAGTCCTCGACAGTAGCTACATATAGATCCCAGTTTCCCTCTCTGTCGGAGACAACAGCGTTTTTGTTGACGGCGACCATCCGCAGCCAAACACCAAAGAATTGGCAGAGCACACGCTTGACCTCGCACTCCTTCTCAAACTCCACAAAATCCTGATGCAACTTCTCAACTTGTCCACTCAGGGTCTCGAACTCCTCTGGACAATGCGTGTTTGCAACAAGTGAAGTTTGCAGAGCCTGCACCTGCTCTAGCTCTGGATATGCAGTTTTGTCTTTGTGTTGCCAGAACATCTGCTACTGGAGCGACTGGAATTAATTAATTTTAGATGTACTACATCTGTGATTATTGCTAAACTCATCACAGGTTATGGATAAGGTCATCGGTATAAGAAAATTACCTTGACCATGGCATTTGAAGGCCAATATGACCCCAAATGGACAAAATAATACCAGAAATGAACTCAGCACATCAAAATCAGTTGGATTAGAGGTATTACATGTGTATATATTGTCAAAAACACAATAATTAGGATTTTCATTGCGGCCAGTGGCGGCCATATTTCAATCGGCCATTACGCAAAATGTACCAGGGTGGTGCTCGATCACCTCCGTGATTTTTCATGTGTAGGTGCCCCTTGACTCAAATCAAGTGAGAAATTCTCCTAACACCATAATGTACACGGGACTTATAGCCAGGTACTGGAGTATTTCTATTGTTCAGTTTTTGAAATAAACTGACTGACTGAAACCATTTTATTTTCATATTAACTCAAAGTTGTACTGACATTTAAGAAAACATTATGAAAAGAATGTCAACACTTTAAAAAAAAAAGGAATATATTTCATTCTCTGTCTGTCTGTCTCTCTCTCACACACACACACACATACACATGCACACACACACGCACACACACACACACACACACACATACACACACATTTCTATACATACACACCCACATACATGCGTGTGCACACCCACACACGCGCATACACCACCACACCACACCACAACACATACACATACTCAAACACAAGCCCCCCCCCCCCCTCCCCTCCCCCACACACATGCACCTGCCCATACACTAGTGCGCACGCACACGTGCACACACACACACACACACACACACACACACACACACACATGCGCATACGCATACGCACACCCACAGGCACGCACCCACACACACATGAAAAAAACAAAAACAAAACTGCCATAATAAAAAACAGGAAAAGGCACTCTCCCCATTATATCCAGTCTTTTATCCCCCTCAAGTTTCTTCCCCCCTTGCCCCTTTCCCTCACACACACACACACACACAACACACACACAACACACACACACACACACACACACACACACACACACACACACTTTGTGACATATGATGTCATAGCACATGATAATGATATGATGTGTTGACTTAAGGCAGTGAAAGTGTTGATTCATTTCAGTTGCTTGTTGATTATGAAAGAGCTTCAACTTTACTAATTGTTCTAACATTTGCAAATGAATGAGAGTGAACAGATTACTTTCCTAGACAGAACAAGATGTCTGTCTGCATGACACATGTCTTTGTGTGATACATTTTTTCAATAAAGTTAAGAAAGTGTGTTTTACTTTAGTCATCCATTTGTCTTCTATATTTATCCATTCAGTCTTATCAAATTCCTTTTTGCCAAAAACATGTTTTAACATGTAATGTTTGGATCAAAAACCAATAACCAACATAAGGTTGCACTGTAAAAAGACAGACCCTAATTTTAAGAGTTAATGATCAGATGGTAACTTGGTTATTTATCAGTGACAAATCTTTCTTTGTTTCCTGAGTGATGCACTTAATTCAAAGTAGAGATCTATTTTAGCATCATGCTGTTCATGTCACTCTTGCAAGATTAGCTAGAGCTAGCTCTTTGGGCTTTATGGCAAACACGGTATTGGGGTTGGCAACTCTCTGTTTGGTCATAATGACCAACACAGTATTGAGGTAGGTAGCTCTTTGTTTTTCAATGGACAATGCACACTGAGATGCCCCCTCCTTCAAGCCCAAGCAGACAGTTGTATCACCTCCTTCTTTCTATGGTCAAGCATATTACCACATCATGACTTTTCAAGATTTTGCTCTGTCAACCATATAAGTTTCCAGTCATGAAGCATTGTCTTTCATCTAGTTGCTGAATCTAACACCCTTTGCAGCAGAACAGCTGGGTCTTTGAATTGTTCAAATGATAAATCTCTAGTCTCTCCTTGCTGTCTTTTTCTTCCATTTGCCTCAAAGTACCAAAAATACTGCTCACAGTGTCTCACTTGACCAGGAGCAAACTTAGGCATCATTGGTTTGGTGAGGAATCCTAGAGTATCTTGAAACTAACCATGGCTGATGGTTTCAAGGACATTTCTGTTGATCATTGTGGGAACAGATTGTTTGCCATCCTTAGACCAACCCTCTGAAATCTTTTGTGCAAGAGCCATCCTCCTTTTGCGATGCATTCTTCAAGCTTGAAATAGTACAATGGATAACACCAATTTTTTTTTTTTTCATTTTGTTTTGAAATATACTCTGTTTTCTATTATTGCTTACATGCTTGAGCTTCCCGATTTTCTTGCTATGGTTTTCAGGGCTTCCCTGTTACCTTTAGGAAAGAAGCAGATAGGGCTTTGCATTTGGACCCGAAGTGTAAGATGTTTTGTAGGTGTTAAGCCAGGAACATCTGGCAAAACTAGGCTGGCTAAGTGGCTGTAGCTTGCAAGAGTCTGACATGGTAAGTATACATAGCTAAATAGGAGGTATAGTAGAAATGCTCTGAGTTACCATGAGCTTTACACTTTGACCTTGTATGATGGAGAACAAAATGAAAATTTACAAGGAAAAACAAAATGTTTTTCAGCCTGTACTTTTTTGTTGCATTTATAATTCTAATTATAAGCTTTTGTTTTCTAATGCAGTATGAATGTGCAAGATGATTACACACACCTTTCTGATTTTATTAAAGTCACTCTTGTGATTTCTATTAACACATTCATTCAAATGAATTGTTAATTGTGGATGTTACTTGTGGAACACTTTTTTCCCATTGAAGTTATGTCTTCCTCTTCTTTTGAGGGCTCATGATCAATTTTTTGATTGTTTG
The DNA here is from genome assembly GCA_033310375.1 of Conus canariensis. Lineage (NCBI taxonomy): Eukaryota > Metazoa > Mollusca > Gastropoda > Neogastropoda > Conidae > Conus > Conus canariensis. The sequence goes on from CM065714.1 coordinate 77,387,552, forward strand.
GTGCCTGACAAAAAAAAAAAAAGTAACATTCATTCTGACACCTGTTGTTTGTTATTTTAATGAGCATGTCCTGTTTGTGTTACACAAGAAGCATCATGTTTTTTTCTTAACATGAGTATATCATACTATATGCCAGTATCAGTCTTTTAAAATTCCTTTATAACTGGAGAATTTTTATTTAGGTGAGGAGGGAAAAGGAAGGAAGAAGCTTTGGGGGATTGAGTTGGGGAAAAGGAAATGACAGATCTATATTTTGTTTTTACTGAATAAAATCATGTAAAGTGAATTAATCACCAATAAGCTGAATTACTGGTGGAAAACGCACATTTAGATTTGGTCTGCTGACCTCAGTGGGATTTAATGACACATCATGAATGCTGTCTTCACAGTCAAAGCTGGTTATGTGGAAGTTGATTGTAAAAAATGCCTGTGGTGGCACTGAGGTGGTTATATTTTTTTCTTGGCTGAAGTTTTTGTTTGTGTCACAAGCTATGGTTGTAATGAAACCTGGTTATATTCAAACCAGTCCCATCATTCCACTTGACTTGATTTGACCAGCTCTCATTAGATGCTCATTTTCTGTGTTGGCAATTTTTCAAACGTGTTTCATAATATTCATTTCATGTGTTGTTTTAAACAAAAAAGAAGAAAAAGGAAAGGGAAAAAGTGTTCCTTTTTCATGTAAAAGTACCTGATGTACATTTGAAAAGGTTCAGGTTGTGTTCAGTGCTGTGAAAGTCAGGATTTCTAGAGGAAAAAAGTTTGAAATAATAAACCAATTATCTTGCAATCACCATAATCTAAATTAAAAGTAAACCTATCTCAGAATGATTGTCCCCATCACGTTCTGAAAGAGAACTGAGTTTTCAGATCATTCTAACTGTTGTTTTTTTTCATGTCAACTCAGTATTTGTACTTATTTATGTGTGTGTGTGTGGGGGGGGGGGGGGGGGGGGCAGCTGTATGTGTGTGTGTTTTTCATGTCAACTGAATACTTATATCAACCACATGATAGTTTCTGGTATTTTTGACGAAATGCTGGGCCTAGGGAGGTGGGATGGTGTAGCAGAAATCACTTATATTGCCTACCAGTTCACTCCCCCCCCCCCCCCCCCCACTTCCCTCCTTTGGAGAAAAAAAATCAGTTATGTTTTCACAGATTTATTTTTGTGCCAGTTTTGAAGCATAGTATGGTCACATTGTATAACATTTTACATGGTTTATCAGAATTGAACTAGAATAATTTTTTTATGTAGCAATGCACATGTCAAGCTGGTTTGTGTTAGATGGTTTGTACAGTATTTGACTGAAGACAGTCACTTTCTTAAGATATTGAATATTTACATAACAGTTATAGTTTACTATATCTCCAAACAAATTGGAATTTCAGTGCATTGTGTAATTATACTGTGAAAAATTGATTTTTCTGTTCCCTGAGTGTCAGATAATCTTCTTGGTTAAATTATTTTCATTGTGAATTGTGATCATACTAATTGGAAAGGATGCCAATATGCTCCTATCCTTTTCAAATTTAATGCATTGCAGCAGTTTCCAGCAGTTCATGATAATATGTATATTTTGATTTTTTTTTTTTCTCTTGAAAATGCATGATACACTTAAAATTACACTTCACATAAAATGGAAATGTTTAATTGCAAATATAATGTGACATTTCACATAAAACGGAAACATTTGATTACAAATATAATAATGTGACAGGTGAATGCTAATAATCTTCAACAACTAGTTTCTCGTGCCCCATTTGAGCATATGTATACATTCATTGTCTTGCATTGTAAACACATTTTCATAGTAAGAAAGAAATCCTTAGATTAAATATTGCTTTGCAAAGATCCTTCATAATGCTGCTTTTTAATTTTTCTAATTGGTGTGAAAGAAGCCATGATTTTGACATCCATACCTAATTGTTACCAAACTCGCTTCTGCCCATAATTTTTGATAATGTGCTTAATGATGGTTTGCATAATTCTCCATTTTATGTCCACTCTGACTGGCACCACTCGTGTGCTACTCGTTCCCTCTGTTATTCATTTATACCTGTAGCAGTCCCAGTGCTGTTGGCCAACTATGAGCTGTAGGTGTGAGTTCACAAGCAAGGTGCCCATAAGAAGAGACTGTTGTGAATGTGTTAGTCCTTGAGTTTTGATCTTGTTTTCCTTGTATATATGCCAATCCTTTCCACGCTGCTGCATACAAAACTTTTCTTTACCTCAAGATGTCTTAATGTGATGTAGTCTTACACATTCATGACCTTAAGATCACCAGATCAGTATCATCTCTGCTTTTAATGCTTTGTCAACATAGAACAGAATAGTGGCATTATGAGGAAGAAAGTGCCATTATGATTCTGTTCGGGAATGATGTGAATACCACCTTTGCATATTTCACAAGCTTTTTCATACATCTACTAATTTTGAAGTGCAGTTTTTGCTTTGGTTGTGATCTTTACCTTCAGTATATCACAGGTGCAGAATGCCTGCAGCCTAAGGAGAAAACATTCACTTTCTCGGTCAAGCTTGATCAAAGTGATGGAATTCCACCATGGCCACAAGTTGCATCTGACTACATTACAAGATTGAAAACATCATCTGGCATGCATGTTAATTTGTGGTCAGTAGCTCTGTTGCAGTAATGGCTTGGGAGATAAATTGCAATCACTTTGGTTAGGGGACTAGATTTGCTAACAGCTGTGGGAAATTTAAAAGGATGGCATGGGTTGCTATGTTTGTTACACCTGCAGATTTAGGAGTGCAGGTTAGCTTGTCGCGACTCATGCCATACTGTAAATCCCCTATTAGCAAGTGGTTGTATAAACTGTTGAAAAATTATTCAGGCAACATGGTATTTGTTGTTGTGATTACCCTTGATCTCCAACAGTGTGCCAGAGATATTGATGTTCAGAATGTGAACTCCACACAGGATTACATGCACATGAGACAAGTCTATATGCATGTCAGTTTGATTCAGTCATCACTTTGACGCCTACAGTGATATTTTAACTTTTTTTTTTGTAATGTTTTGTGATTTATTTTGTTTTTTTCTTTTTATTGTTGAATCACCAAGTATTTTTAGCTTGTTTGCATTTTGAGGAAAATTAGTGGATGCTGTAGCAATGTTAAGTTTGTTTATTACACAGAGAAAATCAGTGAGGGGAGTGCTGCTCATGTTGGTGAACTAAATGCTGCTTATGCTTGTGAACTAAAAATGAAATTTAGCTGTTCCAGAAGCTATATACATCCTGCAGTTAGGTGCTGTGACAGTGTCAAGGTGAGGTTCAATGAAGCTGGTTAGTCCCATACAATAGGAAAATAAATTAAGGCAGAGGACCTTTGTTTGTATGTTCTGAATTTTTTTAAGCAGCATTATTGATGCCCATTACTTTTGACTTTATTAGGAGAGCAAGTCCCAGTTAGCAGTCTAATTTTCATTTCCTCATTATGATATGTTTGCCACTTTGTGTTAAAATGTACAGTGATTGATATGGTGCTTTATTATCTTGTTAAGAAGCCTCAATCTTGTGTTCTCAGGGGTCAAGTCAGCAAGGGATTCAGCTTTAATAACTTTTGCTTTTTAAACATTGTCAAGAACTTGTCTGACTAATGGTCATTTGTGTATTTATTTCAGTATGAACTGCTTGTTTTCCGTCTGTCTATTCATCAATGTGAGAAAAACTGAACTAAGTTTTCATATCAGTCTATGTTGTCTGTACAAATTGATTAGAGCAAACAGCATTGCCAAGAACTTGTCTGACTAATGGTCATTTGTGTATTTATTTCAGTATGAACTGCTTGTTTTCCGTCTGTCTATTCATTACATGTGAGAAAAACTGAACTAAGTTTTCATATCAGTCTATGTTGTCTGTACAAATTGATTAGAGCGAACAGCATTCTTTTGGTCCACAGTTACCATGTTTTTGCATACAAATAGATATTCATGTACTGGTGTGTGTGTGTGTGTGTACATGTGTATCTATCACATACACAAGTACTTGCATATTCACATGTGTGCATCATGCATAAATTTTTGTAACGAATGTGGGTATGCAGTGTGCTTGCATGCGTAAAGTTATGTGTATTTGAATACTTCTGCAGGTATTCTTTTTTGTTTTATTGTTTATTTTGACCCTTTTGCATTCTTTATCTTGGTACCTTTGATTTTGATTGTTGCAGAATATGAATGTCAGTCAAAGTTTATCTAATAAATGAAATCATAGAGGGTCACAAAAATAACAGTGACACTTTGGAGCAGTGGAATGCATTTCCAAATGCATTTTCATAGAACTTACATTGAATGATAGAGGTATGGAAATACATGTATGTATTTAACCCAGCCAAACCCCTTTTGATTTAAATCACATTATTCAAATTCAGTAAATCAGAGCAGACATCTTTCCTCATCTTTGGGAACAAAAAAAGTCAAACAGCATTTATTTCCAAGATGAGAAACGTTTACAGAATTCACTGAATGTGTTTGGACTAAGCTTACATTTTTTAAGAATTTGATATAATTACTAGATGAAATAAGTTATTTCCTTTCAGATGTTATAAAGTTTTTCTTTTCTTTTTTTTTCATAACATCTGTTGCCTTGTTTTGTGTGGATGTGTTATGAACGAAGTGTTGTGTTTTGATTTGACACTCCTTCTTTGCATTTGATTACCTGTTATATTTATGATTTTTCCGTGAATCAATATGTGACAGTCATTTGAAATTTATGAGGTGGATTTGATTTTGTTTTGTTCTGGATTTTATTCACCTTGCTTAGAGAATGTTATTGTTGGTGAGATTTTGCTGTTGTTGTTTTTCAATGAGCTCTGCATTTGAACAATGTCAAGCAAAAGAAAACTGAACATATGTACTTTCAAGTGTGGTTTGTTTATTTCTTTTTCATAATTGCAGACTGATATACGCAAACTTTTACGAGTTCTCTCACAGTTTTTGACAATCTTTGTTCTTGTAATTTGCCATCAAATTTCACTTTCTTAGATGCATGGTTTCATAATTTATTCAATGTCATGCACACTAAGTTTCTTCTTTGTAATGTCAGTAAACAAGAATTGTTATTTACTGCTGTGTTTTGTGATTCTTGCTTGTATTTTCCAGCACCTCATTCCCTCTGTGACACACACATTGTTCCACTTTCCTCATCTCTGCCTGGCCTAATTGCAGACTCTGTGTGTGTGTGTGTGTTTGTGGTGTGGTGTGTGTGTGTGTGTTGTGTGTGTGTGTTTAATAGTGCATAGGATAACTGCATTTCAACAAACCAAATGGCCATAGACGCAGGTATATTAATCTGTAAAGACAAGAATGGATGGCACAGAACATGTGGAATTATGATGCACATCTTCTCTGTTTCTTTCAGCTTCCTCACCCCATAGCAGGAGCTTCATTTTCACAGCAGAGAAAATATGGTAAAACTATTTCAGATTTTTCCTCTCTCTTTACATTCAGATTGCATGTTCTGTTTCAGTATCTGTTAGAAATTAGTTTGTTCCATGTGGATTTTTAAATGCCAAGAAAAAAGCTCAACATAGTGAACTTTAGCTGTTGCTGTATAGTATTGCATCCATCAATGTGTAGCCGCAGTGATTAGCACAATGACATGGAGCTCCCATCCCCTGCCAGCTTGACAGCTGTGCCTCTTCTAGTCATGAAAAGGTGATTCTGGCATTTCTTCCATTCATTCCTCACTGCAGGCACCATGTAGGTCCCCTGGATCTTGTAGGTTTGCCTGCTAAAGCAGGCAATGTTGCTATACCTTAAGACATCCACAAGGCAGGTTAGTGAGCTGGCAGTAAAGAAAGTTGCTGTTGCAAGCAAAAGGTCGACCACAGTCACTGCTATGTTCAACATTAGTTGCACTTTCATCTTTGTGCAACACCTGTCATGGGATGGCACAGACTTGGCAAACACTTAAGTAGTCTGTGAATAAATATGTGAAGGTGCTGATCGTTTGGCCAAGAATGCCACAACAGGGAAACTGTCTAACATGTCTATCCCCTACACAGATCAAAAACCCAAAGTTAATGATTATGTCAGAGACCTCTGGCAGGACGATTGGAATACACAGATGGATAACAAACTCTTTCAGATCCGTCCAAACCTAAGAGAGTTCCTCTCATCCACCCCTGGTGGTCGCAAAGAAGAAACAGTCCTATGCCGGCTACACACCGGCCATTCGTATTTTACTCATTCATACCTTTTAAAGAGTGAAGAAGCTCCGTGGTGCATTCCATGTCATGTGCCACTCACAATGAAACATATTCTTTTAGAATGTTGGGACTTGCATGATGTGAGACACAAACATTTTAAAGCAGATTCCATGAAAACCTTGTTCTGAGACGTTCCACCTGATGCGATCTTTGAATTCTTGAAAGAGATTAACATTTTTCATGGGATCTGAGATTTTATAGTGGAAAGAATTTTAACAAAACTTCGGGTGGGTTTTTAGAAGACGTCTTTTAAAGAGTTGTGTGAATTGTGAGTTGACTTCAACGTGGTGAGTTGTGACTTGCGAGTTGACTTCAACGTGGTGACAGCCCAGGGGCCGTACTTACATGTCGTCGGTAAACTTACTTCTAGAACAAGATTAACTCCTGGGTACAAACCCAGGGCCGTACTTACATGTCGTGGGTAACGGGGAAGTGACCTACTACCTCGTTGTAAGCACGAAGGTCCGTTACTTGCAGATCCCTATGTCGAGAGTAACCTTTAACCTTGTGGTTTGCAGTGGGTGAGGGGTGGGTAACGTACAACGAGGATAGGGCATGAGTTCGCCGTGGGTTAGATCAAAACAAAGCCATTGGACACGTTCAATGATCACGAACTTCACGCAAAGTTCAGATTTCGTCGTCACTAAATCTTCCTGCTGACAGACAGTCTCCAGAAGACATCGAATTTGATTTGCACAGACTGAGACACGGAACTCGGCCCCCTGCTCTACAAGTGTGTCTGCAGCTCCCAAGTTCGTCTGCTATGATAGTAGGCATAGCTCTTGGGTGTGTGTGTGGGGGGGGGGGGGGGGGGGGGGGGGGGGGGGTAGGCTAAATCTGTCTTCGTGCCTGTGTGTGTCACTGTTACTTTGTGTCAGTGTGTGTATGTGCGTGTGAGTGTGACTTCATCGTGTTTATGGCCTTTTAATAGTTTTATCAAATTTGTTTTAGTTAAGCTGCTTTTTCAGTCTTTGTGTGTGACTGTGTCAGCGTGTTTGTGGGCATGCGCAGAAGGTTGGCGGTTATTCAAGACATGCACAGAAGAAGGGAATCCCTGTTTTTATCTGACCTTCACCCTTTACTTTCTAGATACTTCATAGGTAGAAACCGAGACAAAACCCAGAGGATATAGGTACGGAAGCCTGTGGGTTCAGCGCATTCTACTTTCGTACCTATATCCTCTGCGTTTTGTCTCAGTTTCTACCTACGAAGTGTCCAGAAAGTAAAGGGTGAAGGTCAGATAAAAAGAGGGATTCCCTCCTGCGCATGTCTTGAATAGCCCCAACCTTCTGCGCATGCGCACAAACACTATGACACTGACACACACAAAGACTGAAAAAGCAGCTTAACTAAAAACAAGTTTGATAAAACTATTAAAAGGCCATAAACATGATGAAGTCACACTCACACGCACACACAATGACACAAAGTAACAGTGACACACACAGGCACGAAGACAGATTTAGCTTACACAACACACACACACACACACACACACACACGCACACACACCAAGAGCTAAGCCACTTTCGTAGCAGACGAACTTCGGAGCTACAGACACACTTGTAGAGCAGGGGGCCGAATTCCGTGTCTCAGTCTGTGCAAATCAAATTCAGTGTCTGCTCGGAGACTGTCAGTCAGCTGGAAGATGTTGTGACGATGAAATCTTAATTTTGCGTGAAGTTCGTGATCACTGATAACAAAATCCAAATAAAATATTGTCGCACTAATATTAGAAAATTTTCGTTTAGTAACAGAGTGGCACCATATTGGAACAAACTACCTGCACACATTAAAAAAGCAAAAGATTTGAATACTTTTAAAAACCTGGATACTAACGCAAAGTTAAATATGTTAAAATTCCAATTTGATTGACAGAATAGAGTAAAATATATCCTGAGCATATGCATGCATTATGCAACCACTGTTTATTATATAAATAAGATGATGGGGACACTAAAAGCTGTGTGGCTATCTAAAGTCCCAAGTGAACTGAACTGAACTGAACTTGAACGTGTCCAATGGTTTTGTTTTGAACTCATACCCTATCCTCATTGTACGTTATCCACCCCTCACCCACTGCAAACCACGAGATTAAAGGTTACTCTCGACATATGGATCTGCAAGTAACGGACCTTCGAGCTTACAACGAGGTTTGTCTAATATCACATAATTTTGTGAAAAGACGTAAAAATGAAAGTACTACTACTAATTACAACGAGGTAGTAGGTCACTTCCCTGTTACCCACGACATGTAAGTACGGCCCCAGATATGGCCCTTTGCGGTCGGCTGGGCTTTAAGCAACATTACAAGTTTGAGTACCTTACCTCAAATATGAATACCTGCAAACACACACAGACACACACACTGCACATGCGCGCGCGCGCGCACACACACACACACACACACACACACAGTCGTTACATTATCTGCATTGCCAGTTGAATTACATCCAGTTTCTACTCATACTATTTAATCAGTACCAATAATTAAGTCTTGTGAGAGCAGTTCTAGAGTCAGTTCTAATGCTAAACTCAGCAGCCAAGCAAACACACCGGGGAAAAGAGGGTAGGTTTGTTCTGCCAGTGGAGTTAACTCCCTTTACTCACTTTTGGTGCAGGAGTCGAATTCCTCTCGCTGGGTTACTAAGGACAACAAAAACGCTCTAACGTCCGATGCCTTCGATTCACAGCAGCTGAACGAAGTTATTGTAAATGATAGACTCTATCTGATATAATACTGTAGCGATGTGTTACATGTTCGACTTTCGGGTTGCTCTAAATATAGATGTGACATGCGTTGCTTTTAACGTACGAAGATGTCAACGTAAACAAATGGTTCAAACCTGGTCCGTTACAGTGCTATGCTGACGATTGAGAAGATCGGTACGGATACCATAACATGGTGGTAGTGGAAAGTTAATAGACAAAAAACATGGCCAAGATATCTGAAATGTGTTGGACTAAGGAAAATCTGGCCAGGGCGCAAGACATTTTCAAACAAACCATGACACTATCTAGCAGACAAAGAAATCACACGACTTGACAAACAAGCGCTGAAAATCATTCAAGGATTTGGTGCAGAAGGCATCAAACACTTGCAAGCTTCAAGCCTTATCGAAGAAGAAAAATCAATCCATGCAAAATATGGGAGTTGTTGGATTCACAGTGAAAAGTAAACACAGTTACTCTTATAATCTTGTTGGTCTTTTGATGACCCTTCCAGAGCGTGTTGTATATTGGTGGTGTTCTGGAACTTCAACTTGTCTTTCAGTGAAGCCATTTGATTGAGGATATCTTGTGATGAATTAGTGTGCTGTATTCCCCATGTTCTGATGGAGTCCTGGTATGCCTTTCCTGTAAACTGGGGACCATTATCAGGTGTCAAGATGGTATGATGATACGCTGAAAGACACACAAAGAGCAAAAGAAACCAAACAGATGTCGGAAGAAGGCTTGAAGACCATTGACCCTGGCAAATACAAGGTCTGGTGTCTGCAGTTCATGCTGATACCAAAGCTCCTATGGCCTCTGATGATATACGACATCTGCACCAGCATAGTGGAGGCAATGGAAGCCAAAATCAACAAGTTCAGAAGGAAATGGCTTGGTGTCCCACCCTGTCTCCCTGACATAGCGCTGTACTGTCGCCAAGCAAAGCTGAAACTACCACTGAAATCCATCCTGGAAGAATACAAAGCAGGAAAGATCAGACTTCAAAGCATGCTGGAGGACTCAGGAGACAAGGTGGTAGAAGCAATCAAGCCCCAGCTGAAGACAGGCAGAAAATGGAAAGTTCAAGAGGCGATGGATTCTGCAAAAGAAAGTCTCAAGATCAGAGAAATAACAGGACACACACACACAGACAAGGACTGAGGGTGACCAAAACTGAATGGTGGTCAAAGGCCAAAGGAAAAGCCAAAAGAGACATGATGACAGATGGAAAAAGAAGAAGACCAAAAAAGACTCAAAAAAACAGTCCAGCAGAGCCAGCAAGGGCAATGGACAACGTGGGAGAATGCACTCCAAAGAAGTCTCACTTGGAATGACATTTGGCACATGGCCCCTCTCAGGATCAGCTTCATTCTCAGATCTGCATATGACCTTCTGCCCTCAAATGCAAACCTGGTGAAGTGGGGAAAAACTGACATCCTGCATGCCCCCTCTGCCATGAAAAACAGTGGAGCATGTCCTAAGCTCATGTAAAGTAGCCCTGGCTCAAGGAAGGTACACATGGAGGCACAACCAAGTGCTCAAAGAGATTGTACAAGCAGTCTGGGCTAGTACCAACACCACAAAAGGGAAAATCAGGACTCCAAAAGCACCCGCAACATTCTTCACGGCAGGAGGCGGCAAATCATGGCCAAGAACAACAGTGCCACTCGGAACATGCAGGCAGAGTCTGCTGGACGGGGCAGATGACTGGGAGTGCACTGCAGACCTCTCAGAATGGAAGAGTCACCCAGAGATCATCAGCAAGAGTGGCATGAGACCAGACATAGTAGTCCACTCTCAGTCAACCAAGCAGCTGATCATGATCGAGCTCACGGTGCCATATGAGAACAGAATGGAGGCAGCTCAAATCTACAATAAACAAGTGGGGTAACTTTTGCTCCCATAAGAAAGCCTAACACAGAGTAACTTTTATTCAAGACTGGCACAGCCTTTTAAACTTGAATACAGTCAGACAAGTACATAGATGAACAATCTAATAGTGGGGGAAAAACAAGCGCAGGCCAACAACTCAACTGTCTTCATAGTAATGACTTGGCAAAGATTTGGACTTAAGGAAGGGGGGGGGGGGGGGGGGGGGGGGTTCAGATGGAGAAACTGGGAACATGAAATTAAGAAAATATATTACAGATATGAAAACTCTTCACTAGCTGAGTAAGGGAACCATCGCAATCCCTTTTGAAGGCAGATATATTTGTATTGCTTGTTCCGAGGCCTTTCGTCCGCTGGGTCGGAACTCATCAGGGAGACACTTCTTCTTCTTCTTTTTCCTAAAATACTGGTTCACTCAAAAACGAGTAGGTTGTGTCTGCGCTCCTGGCGTCAAATAAAGACACACCCCAGTCCATAATACCGCGGTGTTCTCACCACCAAGGGTGCAAAAAAGAATCCAATAGCACCCCCAAAGCAGCCAGTGAAGGGTAGTAAATGAAACCAAACGAAAGTGTGGGGAGGAAAAAAGTTGCTGAAAAACATGCAAATAGTATAAAATGTAGGGGACAATCTTTGAGCCTACGCTTGAGGTTCCACCCAAGGATGCAAGGGAGATCAAAAGACAAACACACAGACGGACAGAAACTGTAGTGTTTACTGTTCCCTACCTCATTTCATTTCCAATTTCAAATCTACAAGACTGAAAAGTATGCTGATCTGGCAAACAGCCTGAGGAGAGAAGGCTATCAGGTCAAAGTCCTCACTACAGAAATTGGAGCTAGGGGGTTTGTAGGAACGTCTGCATACAGCCTCATGAAACAGCTCTCAGTTGCAGGGAGGGAAAAAAAACAGAGCCCTGAAAGCAATGGCAGAAGCGGCAGAGAGGTGTTCAAGTTGGATCTCGTCAATGAGGAACAAAAGTGAACTTCATAAGGCTTAAATTTCCTACAAATATCAGGTGTCCCTGTGGCTCAGTGGTTAGAGTGCGAGTCATTAAGTGGAAAATGAGCATGTCCAGAGGGTCATGGGTTCAAATCCCAGCCATGGCTCGTCCCAAGATGGGGGAAAAAAAAAGGGGCAGCAGAGGGACATCCGGAGTCATGAACCGGGTGTGGCCCAACCCCCCTAGAGTGTCAGGAGATAAGGGCCGAAACACTTGCTTGAAGGGGGCTCCTCTTCTGAGGACTCTCTGCTGCCACGCTCTCCACGAGTTTCTTTCTACTGCCTCAAAGAAGTGTGATGGTGTTGAGGGTTAAGGGATGTGTGCAGGTGAAGACAGGCAGATGGTGGTAAGTGCAGGAACCAAGGGACAAGCAGCCAGCCAAGAAGACGCTGTGGACGAAGCAGAGTTTTTCTTCTTTTATTTCCCTTCCATGACAAGGAGCTCAAACCAGGAACACTGGGGACTGGCTGCTGTCCCTTGGTTTCTGCACTTTCACCATCTGTCTGTCTTCACCTGCACACCCCTTAATCCTCCACACCATCACAGAAGAAACCATTTTATGTCGATAACACACTCATAGCCACCGTCATGTATAATGTGGAATACCACTGAGCTATAGATAGCTAACTAAGGGACGATTACACAAGATTGCTCTAGGTGATAAACAGTTGGAGCTCATCTGATGTTAGGGTGTAGTGTGTGCAATTAGTGTTTAGTGTGTGAGTAGTTAGTGTGCAGTGTGTGTAGTTAGTGTGTAGTTTGTGTAATGGGTGTGTAGTGTATGTGTGCAGTGTGTATGTGTAGTGTGTGTAGATAATGTGTAGTGTGTGCAGTTAGTCCGGAGTGTGTGCAGTTAGTCCGGAGTGTGTGCAGTTAGTCTGTAGTGTGTGTAGTTAGTGTGTAGTGTGTGTAGTTAGTGTGCAGTGTATAGTTAGTATGTAGTTAGTATATAGTGTATGCAGATACTGCATAGTGTGTGCAGGTAGTTTGTTTAATTAGTAGTGTGTGCAGTTAGTGTGTAGTGTGTGCAGGTAGTGTGTAGTGTGTGCAGGTAGTGTGTATTGTGTGTACATAGTATGAAGTGTGTAGTTAGTGTGTAGGTGTAGAGTTAGTATGTTGTGTGTGCATTTAGTGCATAGTGTGTGCAGTTAGTGTGTTGTGTGTGCAGTCAGTGCGTAGTGTATAAAGTTAGTGTGTTGTCTACGCAGTGAGTGCATAGTGTATGCAGTTAGTGTAGCCTGTGCAGTTCATGTGTAGTGTACCCAATTAGTGTGCTGGGTGTGCATTTGTTGTGTATCGTATGCAGTTAGTGTGTACTGTATGTAGTTAGTGTCTAGTGTGTGTAATTAGTGTGTAGTTAGTGTGTAGATAGTGTGTGGTGTGAGTTTGTGTGTATATAGTGTGTGGTGTGTAGTTAGTGTGTAGGATGTGTAGTTAGTGTGTAGTATATATACACACTTTACACTAACTGTAGTGTGTGTAGTTAGTGTCCAGTATGTAATGTAGTGTATGTAGTTCATGTGTAGTGTGTGTAGTGTGTGTGTAGTTCATGTGTTAGTGTAGTTCATGTGTAGTTAGTGTGTAGTTAGTGTGTAGTTCATGTGTAGTTATTATGTAGTTAGTGTGCAGTGTGTGCCATTAGTGTGCAATGTGTAGTGTCCAGTGTGTAAAGTTAGGATGTCGTTCGTGAGTAGTGTGTGTAGTTAGTTTGTAGTGTGTGTAGTTAGTGTGTAGTGTGAGTAGATAGTGTGTAGCGTGTGTAGTGTACGCAGTTAGTGTGTATTGAGTATGTAGTTAGTGTGTAATGTGTATAGTTAGTGTGTAGTGTATTCAGTTAGTGTGTGCAGCTGGTGTATAGTGTGTGTAGTTAGTTTGTAGTGTATGTAGTTAGTATGTAGTGTGGCAGTTAGTGTATAGTGTGCAGTTAATGTGTAGTGTGTGTAGTTAGTGTGTTTTGTGTGCAGTTAGAGTGTAGTGTATGTAGTTAATGTGTACTGTGTGTAGTAGGTATGTACAGTGTGTACTTAGTGTGTACTGTGTACCATTAGTGTGTAGTGTGTGTAGTTAGTCTGTACTTAGTCTGTACTTAGTGTGTAGTATGTGTAGTGAGTGTCCAATGTGTAAGGTTAGTATTACCATGTTACCATTACACACCATGTTAGTGTGTGTAGATGGCGTGTAGAGTGTGTAGTGTGTGCAGTTAGTGTGTATTGAGTATGTAGTTAGTGTGTAGTGTGTATAGTTAGTGTTTAGTGTGTTCAGTTAGTGTATGCAGTTAGTGTATATAGTGTGTATAGTGTGTAGTTTCTGTAGTTAGTGTATAGTGTGTGTAGTATGGTGAGTGTACGGTTAGTGTGTAGTGTGGCAGTTAGTGTATAGTGTGCAGTGTAGTGTCTGCAGTCAGTGTGTTTTTGTGTGCACTACACAGCACATGTAGTTAATGTGTGGTGTGTGTAGTAGATGTGTACAACGTGTAGTTGGTGTGCCGTTAGTGTGTGTGCCATTAGTGTGTAGTGTGTGTAGTTAGTCTGTACTTAGTGTGTAGTGTGTGTAGTTAGTGTCCAGTATGTAAAGTTAGTATGTAGTGTATGTAGTTCGTGTGTAGTGTGTGTAGTTAATTTGTAGTGTGTGTACTTAGTGTGCTTGATAGTGTGTAGAGTGTGTAGTGTCGGCAGTTAGTGTGTATTGAGTATGTAGTTAGTGTGTAGTTTGTATACTTAGTGCGTAGTGTGTTCAGTTAGTGTGTGCATTTAGTGTATAGGTGTGTAGTTAGTCTGTAGTTTGTATAGTTAGTGTGTGTAGTCAGCGTGGTGAGTGTACGGTTAGTGTGTAGCGTGTGCACTTAGTGTGTAGTGTTTGCAGTTGAGTGTAGTGTGTCTAGTTAGTGTATAGTGTGCAGATAACGTGTAGTGTATGCAGGTAGTGTGTGTTTTGTGTGCAATCAGAGTGTGAGTGCATGTAGTAGTGTGTGGTGTATGTAGTAGGTGTGTACAACGTGTAGTTGGTGTGTAGTGTGTGCCATTAGTGTGTAGTGTATGTAGTTAGTTTGCAATGTGTTTTACTTCGTGTGTAGTGTGTGTAGATGGTGTGTAAGCAGTTAGTATGTATTGAGTATGTAGTTAGTGTGTAGTGTGTATAGTTAGTGTGTAGTGTGTTCAGTTAGTGTATGCAGTTAGTGTATAGAATGAGCGTGTGTAGTTAGTCTATAGTTTGTGTAGTTAGTGTATAGTTAGTGTGTGTAGTCAGTGTGGTTAGTGTGTAGTGTGTGCACTTAGTGTGCAGTTAGTGTGTAGTGTGTGTATTTAGTGTGTAGTGTATCTACTTAGTATGTAGTGTATTGTGTGGAGTTAATGTATAGTGTGCGCAGTCAGTGTGTTTTGTGCGCAGTTAGAGTGTACTGTATGTAGTTAGTGTGCAGTGTGTGTACTAGGTGTGTACAACGTGAAGTTAGTGTGTAGTGTGTGCCATTAGTGTGTAGTGTGTGTACTTAGTCTGTACTTAGTGTGTAGTGTGTGTAGATAGTGTGCAGAGTGTGTAGTGTGCGCATTTAGTGTGTATTGAGTATGTCTGTATAGTTAATGTGTAGTGTGGTTCAGTTAGTGTATGCAGTGTGTAGTGTGTTTTCTGTGCAGTTACAGTGTTAGTGTGTTTTCTGTGCAGTTACAGTGTAGTGTATGTAGTTAGTGTGAAGTGTGTGTAGTTAGTGTGTAGTGTGTTCAGTTAGTGTATGCAGTTAGTGTATAGTGTGTAGTTAGTGTATAGTGAGTGTGTGTAGTCAGTGTGGTGAGTATACGGTTAGTGTGTAGTGTGTGCACTAAGTGTGCAGTTAGTGTGTAGTGTATCTACTTAGTATGTAGTGTATAGTGTGCAGTTAATGTATAGTGTCCGCAGTCAGTGTGTTTTGTGTGCAGTTAGAGTGTACTGTATGTAGTTAGTGTGCAGTGTGTGTAGTTAGTCTGTATTTTGTGTAGTTAGTGCATAGTGTGTGTAGTTAGTTTGTGAGTGTACGGTTAGTATGTAGTGTGGCAGTTAGTATATAGTGTGTGTAGTTAGTGTGTAGTGTGTTCAGTTAGTGTATGCAGTTAGTGTATAGTGTGTGTAGTTAGTTAGGTTGAAGTGTGTGTACTTAGTGTGTAGTGTGAGTAGATGGTGTGTAGGGTGTTTAGTGTGTGCAGATAGTGTGTAGTGTGTGCAGTTTGTGTGTAATGTGTGCGGTTAGTGTTTAGTGTGTGCAGTGTGTGCAGTTTATGTGTAATATGTGCGGTTAGTGTATAGTGTGTTCAGTTAGTGTATGCATTTATAATGTGTATAGTCTGTAGTTTGTATAGTTAATGTGTAGTGTGTGTAGTTGGTGTGCTGAGTTTACGTTTAGTGTGTAGTGTGTGCACATAATGTGCAGTTAGTGTTTAGTGTGTGTAGCTAGTGTCAATTGTGTAAAGTTAGTATGTAGTGTATGTCGTTTGTGTGTATTGTGTGTAGTTAGTTTTAGTGCGTGTTCTTAGTGTGTAGTGTGTGCAGTTAGTGTGTAGTGTGTGTGCGGTTTGTGTGTAATGTGTGCAGTTAGTGTGTAGTGTGTGCAGGTAGTGTGTAGTGTATGCAAGTAATGTGTAGTGTATGTACATAGTATGAATTGTTTAGTTAGTGCAGTTAGTGTGTTGTGAGTGCAGTCATTGCGTAGTTAGTGTGTTGTGTATGCAGTGAGTGCAATGTGTATGCTGTTAGTGTAGTGTGTGCAGTTCATGTGTACTGTGAAGGTAGTGGGAGTATCTACTTAGAGTGCATTGTGTGTAGTTGGCGTGTAGCTTGTGTGTAGCTAGCATGTGGTGTATGTAGTTAGCGTGTAATGTGTGTAGCTAGTGTGCAGTGTTGTGTCTGTAGTTACTGCAAAGTGCTTGTAGTTAGTGTCTAGTGCTTGCAGTTAGTGTGTAGTGTGTGTGTAGTTAGTGTATGGTTAGTGTGTAGTGCTTGCAGTTAGTGTGTTGTGTGTGTAGTTAGTGTGTGATTAGTGTGTAGGCCGTGTCTTCACACGATAGCGTGTAGTTAGTGGTTCGTGTACGGTGTGTAAAGTGTGTTGGGTGTGTAGTTAGCGTGCAGGAGGTGTATGTAGTTTGTAGTTTATGTAGTTAGTGTGTAGTGTGTGTGGTTAGTGTTTGGTGTATGAAGCTAGTATGTAATGCGGGAGATAGTGTATAGTGTGTAGTGTGTGCAGGTAGTGTGTTTTGTGTGCAGTTAGTGTGTAGTATATGTAGTGTGTGTAGTAAGTATCTACAGCGTGTTGTTAGTGTGTAGTATATGACATTAGTTTGTAGTGTGTGTAGTTAGTTTGTAGTGTGTATGTAGTGTGTAGTGTGAGTAGATAGTGCGCAGTTAGTGTTGTTAGTGTGTGGTGTGTAAGTTAGTGTGTGCAGTTAGTGTATAGTGTGTGTAGTTAGTCTGTAATTTGTGTAGTTAGTGTGTAGTGTGTGTAGGTAGTGTCTTGTGTGTACGGTTAGTGTGTAGTATGTGCAGTAAGTGTGTAGTGTATACATTTAGTGTGTAGTGTGGCAGTTAGCATTAATGTGTAGTGTGTGCAGTTGGTTTGTTTTGTGTGCAGTTACAGTGTGTATTTTGCATGTAGTCAATGTGTAGTGTGTATAGTTAATGTGTAGTGTGCTCAGTTAGTGTATGCTGTAGTTTGTATAGCTAGTGTGTAATGTGTGTAGTAGATGTATACAGCGTGTAGTTAGTGTGTAGTGTGTGGCATTAGTGTCTAGTGTGTGTAGTTAGTGTCTAGTATGTAAAGTTAATATGTAGTATTCGTGTGGTGTGTGTAGTTAGTTTGCAATGTGTTTTAATTCGTGTGTAATGTGTCTAGATGGTGTGTAGAGTGTGTAGTGTGTGCAGTTAGTGTGTATTGAGTATGTAGTTAGTGTGTAGTGTGTTCAGTTAGTGTATAGTGTGTGTAGTTAGTCTGTAGTTTGTGTACTTAGTGTATAGTGTGTGTAGTTAGTTTGGTGAGTGTACGGTTAGTATGTAGTGTGGCAGCTAGTGTATAGTGTGTGTACTAAGTGTGTAGTGTATGTTGTGTGGCAGTTAGTGTATAGTGTGCAATTAATGTGTTGTGTGTGGTATCAGTGTGTTTTGTGTGCAGTTAGAGTTGTTAAAGTGTGGTGTGTGTAGTAGGTGTATAGAACGTGTAGTTGGTGTGTGTAGTTAGTCTGTACTTAGTAGTGAAGTGTGTGTATTTAGTGTCCAGTATGTAAAGTTAGTATGTTGTGTATGTCTTTCGTGTGTAGTGTGTGTTCTTAGTGTGTAGAGTGTAGAGCGCAGTTAGTGTATATTGAGTATTTAGTTAGTGTGTAGTGTGTATGATTAGTGTGTAGTGTGTTCAGTTAGTGTATGCAGTTAGTGTGTAGTGTGTGTAGTTAGTCTGTAGTTTGTATAGTTAGTGTGTTGTGGTTAGTGTCCACTGTGTAAAGTTAGTATGTAGTGTATGTTGTTCGTGTGTAGTATGTGTAGTTAGTGTGTAGTGTTTGTAGATAGTGTGTAGAGTGTGTAGTGTGCGCAGTTAGTGTGTGTAGTTAGTCTGTAGTTTGTATAGTTAGTGTGTAGTGTGTGTAGTTGGTGTGGTGTGTGTACGGTGCAGTTAGTGTGTAGTGTGTGTAGCTAGTATCCATTGTGTGAAGTGAGTATGTAGTGTATGTCATTCGTGTGTAGTGTGTGTATTTAGTTTGAAGTGTGTGTACTGTGAGTAGATGGCGTGTAGAGTGTTTAATGTGTGCAGATAGTGTGTAGTGTGTGCAGTTTGTGTGTAATGTGTGCGGTTAATGTTTAGTGTGTGCAGGCAGTGTGTAGTGTGTGTAGTGTGTGCAGTTTATGTGTAATATGTGCGGTTAGTGTGTAGTGTATGCAGGTAGTGTGTAGTGTGTGCAGGTAGTGTGCTGTGTGTGCAATCATTGTAGTGTGTGAAGTTAGTTTAGCGTGTGCAGTTCATGTGTAGTGTACGCAGTTAGGTGTTGGGTGTGCATTTGCTGTGTATCGTGTGCAGTTAGTGTGTAGTGTATGTAGTTAGTGTGTAACATGCAGTTAGTGTGTAGTGTGTGCAGTTAGTGTGATGTGTGTGTAGTTAGTGTGTGATTAGTGTGTAGGCCGTGTGAAGGTAGCGTGTATTTAGGGTGCATTGTGTGTAGTTAATGTATAGCATGTGTAGTTGGTATGTAGTGTATGTTGTTAGTGTGTAGTGTATGCCATTAGCGTGTAGTGTGCGTAGTTAGTGTGTAGTGTATGTAGTTAGTATGTAGTGTAGCAGTTAGTGTATAGTGTGCAGTTCATGTATAGTGTGTGTACTTAGTTTGTAATGTGTGAAGATAGTATGCAGAGTGTGTAGTGTGCGCAGGTTGTGTATGTTATGTGATAGTTAGTGTGTAGTGTGTTCAGTTAATGTGTGCAGCTAGTGTATGCTGTGTGTAGTTAATGTGGTGAGCGTGGTTAGCGTGTAGTGTTTAGTGTGTGCACTTCCTGCGTAGTGTGTGTAGTTAGTGTATAGTCTGTGTAGTTATTGTATTGTTAGTAGTGTGTAGTGTGTATAGTTAGTGTCTAGTATGTAAAGTTAGTATGTATTATATGTAGTTCGTGTGTAGTGTGTGTAAGTAGGTGGGTACATACAACGTGGAGTTAGTGAGGCAGTTAGTGTATCGTGTGTAGTTAATGTGTAGTGTGTACAGTTAGTGTGTTATGTGTGCAGTTAAAGTGTAGTGTATGTAGTGAGTGTGTAGTGTGTGTGGTAGGTGTGTCTGTAGTCTGTATTTAGTATGTAGTGTGTAGAGTGTAGTGTAACAGTTAGTATGTAGTGTATGTAGTTCCTTTGTAGTGTGTGTAGTTTGTTTGTAGTATGTGTACTGTGTGCAGTTGGTGTGTATTGAGTATGTAGTTAGTGTTAGTGTGTTGTATGTAGTTAGTGTAGTGTTTGTAGATAGTGTGTCTAGTGTGTATAGTTGGTGTGTATGTGGATAGTTAATTTTTAGTGTGTTCAGTTAATGTTTTTCTTGTAATTTGTATAGTGTGTGTACTAGGTGTGTACAGCGTTGTAGTTAGCGTGTAGTGTGTGCCATTAGTGTGTAGTGTGTACTTTTCTGTACTGTAGTGTATAATTTGTCTGTACTTAGTGTGTAGTGTGTATAGTTAGTGCCTAGTATGTAAAGTTAGTATGTATTATATGTTAGTTGTGTGTAGTGTGTGTTTGTGTAGGTTGAATGTGGTTAGAGTGCATTGTTTGTACTTAGTGTGTAACATGCATTAGTGTGTAGTGTGTGTAGTTAGTGTGTGATTAGTGTGTAGGCGTGTGAGGTACGTGTAGTTAGGGTGCATTGTGTGTAGTTAATGTATAGCCTGTGTAGTTGTTATGTAGTGTATGTGTGTTGTGTATGCATTAGTGTGTAGTGTGCGTAGTTAGTGTGTATGTATGTAGTTAGTATGTAGTGTAGCAGTTAGTGTATAGTGTGCGTTCATGTGTAGTGTACTTAGTTTGTAATGTGTGAAGATAGTATGCAGAGTGTCTAATGTGCGCAGGTTGTGTGTATGTTATGTGTATAGTTAGTGTGTAGTGTGTTCAGTTAATGTGTGCAGCTAGTGTATGGTGTGTGTAGTTAATGTGGTGGGCGTGGTGTGTAGTGTGGTGCACTTCGTGTGTAGTGTGTGCAGTTAGTGTGCGGTGTGTGTAGATAGTGTGTAGTGTATGTAGCTAGTCTTAGTGAGGCAGTTAGTGTATAGTGTGTGCAGTTAATGTGGTGAGCGTGGTTAGTGTGTAGTGTTTAGTGTGTGCACTTCCTGTGTAGTGTGTGTGGTTAGTGTGTAGTCTGTGTAGTTATTGTATTGTTAGTAGTGTGTAGTGTGTATAGGTAGTGTTAGTATGTAAAGTTAGTATGTATTATATGTAGTTCGTGTGTAGTAGGTGGGTACAACGTGGAGTTAGTGAGGCAGTTAGTGTATAGTGTGTAGTTAATGTGTTATGTGTGCAGTTAAAGTGTAGTGTATGTAGTGAGTGTGTAGTGTGTGTGGTAGGTGTGTCTGTAGTCTGTATATAATATGTAGTGTGTAGAGTGTAGTGCAACAGTTAGTATGTAGTGTGTGTAGTTTGTTTGTAGTATGTGTACTGTGTGCAGTTGGTGTGTATTGATTATGTAGTTAGTGTTACTGTGTTGCATGTAGTTAGTGTAGTGTTTGTAGTTTGTAGTGTGCGTAGTTTGTCGTGTGTGTACTTAGTGCGTAGTGTGAGTACGTAGTGTGTAGAATATGTAGTGCGTGCAGCTAATGGATAGTGTGTGCAGTTAGTGTGTAGTGTATGCGGTTCGTATGTGGTGTGTACAGGTAGTGTGTGATGTGTACAGTTAGTGTGTAGTCTGTACAGATAGTGTGTAGTGTGTGTACTGAGTGTAGAGTTAGTGTGTTGTGTGTGCAGTGAGCGCAGTGTAGCGTGTGCAGTTCATGTGTAGTGTACGCAGTTAGGGTGTTGGGTGTGCATTTGCTATGAATCGTGTGCAGTTAGTGAGTAGTCTGTGTGTAGGTGGTGTGTAGTGTGAGAGTATGGAGGTAGAATGTAGTTAGAGTGCATTGTGTGTAGTTAGTGTGTAGCATGTGTAGCTAGGTATGTTGTGTATGTAGTTAGTGTGTAGTGTGAGTAGTTACTGCTTAGTGTTTGTAGTTAGTGTGTAGTGCGTAGTGTGTGCAGTTAGTTTGCAGTGTGTGTGTAGTTAGTGTATGGCTGGTGTGTAGTGCGTGCAGTTAGTGTGTTGTGTATGTAGTTAGTCTGTGATGAGTGTGTAGGCCGTCTGAAGGTAGCGTGTAGTGTGTGTAGTTAGTCTGTGGTGTGTACTTGGTGTGTTGGGTGTGTAGTCAGTGTGTAGTGTGTATAGTTAGAGTGTATTGTGTGACGTTAGTGTGTAGCATCTGTAGTTTATGCAGTTAGTGTGTAGTGTGTGCAGATAGTGTGTAGTGTATGAAGTTAGTGTATGGTATATGTAGTTAGTATGTAGTGTGGTCGTTTGAGTATAGTGTGCGGTTCATGTGTAGTGTGTGCAGGCAGTGTGTTTTGCGTGTAGTAGGTGTGCACAGCGTGTTAGTGTGTAGTGCGTGCCATTAGTGTGTAGTGTGCGTAGTTAATCTATACTTAGTGTGTAGTGTATATATTTGGTATTTGTGTGGCCGTTTGTGTATAGTGTGCAGTTAATGTGTAGCGTGTGCAGTTGAGTGTAGTGTGTGCAGTTAGAGTGTAGTGTGTGTAGTTCGTGTGTAGTGTTTGTAGTTTGTTGTGTGTATAAGAAGTGTGTAGTGTGAAGAGATAGTGTATATAGTTGACGCTAGTAGTGTGTTCAGTTAGTGTGTACAGTTAGTGTATAGTGTGTGTGATTAGTCTGTCGCTTCTGGAATTAGTGTGTAGTGTGTGTAGAGTATGTAGTTAGTTAGTCTGTAGTTAGTGTAGTTAAGTCTGGAGTGTATGTAGTTAGTATGTAATGTGGCAGTTAGTGTGCAGTGTAGCAGTTAGTGTGTAGTTAGTGTGTAGTTAATGGGTAGTGTGTGCATTTAGTATGTAGTGTGTGTGTGAGTTAGTCTAGTGTGTGTAGTTAGTGTGTAGTGTGTGTAGTAGTGTGTTCAGCATGTTGTTAATGTGTAGTGTGTGCCATTAGTGTGTAGTGTGTGTGTGAGTTAGTCTGTACTTAGAGTGTGTGTAGCTAGTGTGTGTAGTTAAGTGTCCAGTATGTAAAGTTAGTATGTAGTATATGTAGTTCGTATATAGTGTGGCAGTTAGAGTGGCAGTTAGTGTGCAGTTAGTGTGCAGTCTGTAGTGTATGTAGTTTAGTATGTAATGTGGCAGTTAGTGTGGTGTGGCAGTTAGTGTGCAGTTGTGTGTAGTTAATGGGTAGTGTGTGCATTTAGTATGTAGTTGTGTGTGGTGTGAGTTATTAGTCTATGTGTGTAGTTAGTGTGTAGTGGTGTAGTAGTGTGTTCAGCATGTTGTTAATGTGTAGTGTGTACACATAGTGTGTAGTGTGTGTGAGTTAGTCTGTGCTAGGGTAGTAGGTGTTAGGTGTTAGTTGTGTGTAGTTGTGTCCGGTATGTAAGTTAGTATATAGTATATGTATTCGTATGTAGTGTGTGCAGTTAGAGTGGCAGTATTAGTATGCAGTAGTGTGCAGTTGATGTGTATGTGTGCCTTAGTATGTAGTGTGTGCAGTTGAGTGTAGTGTGTGTAGTTAGTGTGTAGTGTGTGTGTGTGTAGTTTGTATGTACTGAGTCTGTAGTGTGTGTAGTTTAGTGTCCAGTACTTACATAGTATATGTAGTTCGTGTGTAGTGTTGTGTAGTTAATGTGCAGTATATGTAGTTAGTATAGTGTGTGCAGTTAGAGTGGCAGTTAGTGTGCAGTTAGTGTGCAGTTAATGTGTAGTGCGTGCACATAGTATGTAGTGTGTGCAGTTGAGGGTAGTGTGTAGTGTGTGTAGTAGGTGTGTATAGCGTGTTGTTAGTGTGTAGTGTGCGCCATTAGTGTGTAGTGTGTGAGTGAGTTAGTCTGTACTTAGTATGTAGTGTGTGTAGTTAGTGTCCAGTATGTAAAGTTAGTATGTCGTACGTATAGTGCGTAGTTAGTGTGGTGAGTGTACGGATAGTGTGCAGTGTAGTGTGTGCAGTTGAGAGTAGTGTGTGTAGTTAGTGTGTAGTGTGTGTAATAGGTGTGTACAACGTGTTGTTAGTGTGTAATGTGTCTGCCATTAGTGTTTAGTGTGTGTCTGTACTTAGTGTAGTTAGTGTCCAGTACGGAAAGTTAGTATGTAATGCATGCAGTCCGTGTGTAGTGTTTATAGTTAGTGTGTAGCGTGTTCAGTTAGTGTATGCAGTTGGTGTATAGTGTGTGCACTTAGTGTGTAGATAGTGTGCAGTTTGTGCAGTGTTCGCAATTAGTGTGTATTGTCTGCAGTTGGTGTATAGTGTGTGTAGTTAGTCTGTAGTTAGTCTGTGGTTTGTATAGTTAGTGTGTAGTGTGTGTAAGTTAGTGTGGTGGGTGTGTAGTTAGTATGTCGTGTGGCAGTTATTGTGTTGTGTGTGCAGTTAGAATGTAACGTATGTAGTTAGTGTGTAGTGTGTTTGTACAGCTTGTAGTTAGTGTGTAGTGTGTGCCATTAGTGTTGTGTGTGTGTGTAGTTAGTCTGTACTTAGTGTGTAGTGTGTGTAGTTGGTGTCCAGTTTGTAAAGTTAGTATGTAGTGTATGTCGATCGTGTGTAGTGTGTGTATGTACTTAGATAGTGCGTAGAGTGTGTAGTGTGTGCAGATAGTGTGTAGTGTGTGCAGTTAGTGTGTAGTGTGTGTGGACAGTGTGTGATATCTACAGGTAGTATGTGATATGTAGTGTGTGTAGTTAGTGTATAGTGTGTAGTGGTGCAGGTAGTGTGGAGTGTGTGGTGTGTGTACATGGTATGAAGTGTGTAGTTAGTGTGTAGAGTGTAGGAGTGTAGAGTGTGTTGTGTGTGCAAGTGGATAGTGTGTGTAGTTAGTGTGTACTGTATGCAGTTAGTGTGTAGTATATGTAATGAGTGTGTAATCAATGTAGTTAGTGTGTAATGTGTGCAGTGTTATACACACTGCACACATTACACACTAACTACATAGTGTGGTGTCTGTAGTTATTGCATAGTGCTTGCAGTTAGTGTGTAGTGTGTGTGTAGTTAGTGTATGGTTAAATGTGTATTGCGTGCAATTAGTGTTTTGTGTAGTGTGTGCAGTTTGTGTGTAATGTGTGCGGTTAGTGTTTAGTGTGTGCAGGTAGTGTGTAGTGTGTGCAGGTAGTGTGTAGTGTGAGTACATGGTATGAAGTGTTTAGTTAGTGTGTAGAGTGTGCAGGTAGTGTGTTGTGTGTGCAGTCAGTGCATAGTGTGTAAAGTTAGTGTAGCGTGTGCAGTTCATGTGTAGTATACGCCGCTAGGGTGTTGGGTGTGCATTTGCTCTGTATCGTGTGCAGTTAGTGTGTAGTGTGTGTAGTTAGTGTGTAGTGTATGTAATTAGTGTGTAGTGTGTGTAGTTAGTGTGCAGTCTGTGTGATGGTAGTGTGTAGTGTGGGTGTGTGTAGAGTGCATTGTGTGTAGTTGGTGTGTAACTTGTGTGTAGCTAGCCTGTGATGTATGTAGTTCGTGTGTAGTGTGTGTAGTTACTTTGTAGTTTGTGTAGTTAGCGTGTAGTTTGTGTACTTAGTTTGTAGTGTGCGTAGAGTGTGTGTGTAATGTGTATAGTTGGTGTGTAGTGTGGATAGTCAATTTTTAGTGTGTTCAGTTAGTGTATTGTCTGTAATTTGCATAGCGTGTGTACTAGGTGTGTACAGCGTCTAGTTAGCGTGTAGTGTGTGCCAATAGTGTGTACTGTGTGTAGTTTTTCTGTACTTGTAGTGTGTAGTTTGTCTGTACTTAGTGTGTAGTGTGTATAATTAGTGTCTAGTATGTAAAGTTAGTACGTATTATATGTAGTTCGTGTGTAGTGTGTGTAAGTAGGTGGGTACAATGTGTAGTTAGTGAGGCAGTTAGTGTATAGTGTGCAGTTAATGTGTAGTGTGTGCAGTTAGTGTGTTAAGTGTGCAATTAAAGTGTAGTGTATGTAGTGAGTGTGTAGTGTGTGTGGTAGGTGGGTCTACAGACTGCACACACAGATAGTGTGTAATGTGTAGAGTGTAGTGTAACAATTAGTATGTAGAGTATGTAGTTCTTTTGTAGTGTTTGTAGTTAGTTTGTAGTATTGTGTACTGTGTGCAGTTAGTGTGTATTGAGTGTGTAGTTAGTGTGTAGTGTTTATAGTTAGTGTGTTGTGTTATTGTATGCAGTTAGTGTTTAGTGTGTGCAGTTAGTCTGTACTTAGTGTATAGTGTGTGTATGTGTAGTTAGTATGTAGTGTTATCTAATTAAAGTGTAGTGTTTGTAGATAGTGTGCAGTGTGTGTAGTTTGTCGTGTGTGTACTTAGTGTGTAGTGTGAGTACATACATTGTGTGTAGAATAGGTAGCGTGTGCAGCTAGTGTATAGTGTGTGCAGTTAGTGTGTAGTGTGTGCGGTTAGTATGTGGTGTGTACAGGTAGTGTGTGATGTGTGTACATTGCATAAAGTTTTTAGTTTGTGTGTAGAGTGTAGAGTTAATGTGTTGTGTGTGCAGTGAGCCCAGTGTAGCGCGTGCAGTTCATGTGTAGTGCAGGCAGTTAGGGTTTTGGGTGTGCATTTGCTGTGAATCGTGTGCAGTTAGTGGGTAGTCTGTGTGTAGGTAGTGTGTAGTGTGAGAGTGTGGAGATAGAATGTAGTTAGAGTGCATTGTGTGTAGTTAGTGTGTAGCATGTGTAGCTAGTTTGTGTGTAGTGTGAGTAGTTACTGTAGTTAGTGTGTAGTGCGTGCAGTTAGTGCGTAGTGTGTGCAGTTAGTTTGCAGTGTGTGCATAGTTAGTTTATGGCTGGTGTGTAGTGCGTGCAGTTAGTGTGTTGTGTATGTAGTTAGTCTGTGATTAGTGTGTAGGCCGTGTGAAGGTAGCGTGTAGTTAGTGTGTAGTGTGTGAAGTTAGTGTGTGGTGTGTACTTGGTGTGTTGGGTGTGTTGTCAGTGTGTAGTGTGTATAGTTAGGGTGCATTGTGTGAAGTTAGTGTGTAGCATTTTGTAGTTTATGCAGTTAGTGTGTAGTGTGTGCAGATAGTGTGTAGTGTGTGAAGTTAGTGTATGGTATATGTAGTTAGTATGTAGTGTGGTTGTTTGTGTATAGTGTGCGGTTCATGTGTAGTGTGTGCAGGGAGTGTGTTTTGCGTGTAGTAGGTGTGCACAGCGTGTTGTTGTATGTGTGTGCCATTAGTGTGTAGTGTGTCGTAATTAATCCATTAGTTTGTAGTGTGTGTACTTAATGTGTAGTGTAAATAGATAGTGCGTAGAGTGTGTAGTGTGTGCAGATAGTGTGTGGTGTGTGCAGTTAGTGTGTAGTGTGTGTAGTGTGTGATATCTACAGGTAGTGTGTGATATTTAGTGTGTGTAGTTAGTGTATAGTGTGTGTAGTGTACATATTTAGTATTTGTGTGGCCGTTTGTGTATAGTGTGCAGTTAATGTGTAGCGTGTGCAGTTGAGTGTTAGTGTGTTGTAGTTTTGTGTGTAGTGTGTGTAGTTAGTTTGTTGTGTGTGTAGGAAGTAGATAGTGTGAGTAGATAGTGTATATTTTAGTGTGTAGTGTATTCAGTTAGTGTATAGTGTGTGTGATTAGTCTGTCGCTTCTATAATTAGTGTGTAGTGTGCGTAGTGTGTGTAGAGTATGTAGTTAGTCTGTAGTTAGTGTAGTTAAGCCTGTAGTTTATGTAGTTAGTATGTAGTGTGGCAGTTAGTGTGCAGTTAATGGGTAGTGTGTGTGTGAGTTAGTCTAGTGTGTGTAGTTAGTGTGTAGTGTGTGTAGTAGGTGTGTTCATCATGTTGTTAATGTGTAGTGTGTGCCGTTAGTGTGTAGTGTGTGTGTGAGTTAGTCTGTACTTAGTATTGTAGTGTGTGTAGTCAGTGTCCAGTATGTAAAGTTAGTATGTAGTATATGTAGTTCGTGTGTAGTGTGTGTAGTTAATGTGCAGTGTATGTAGTTAGTACGTAGTGTGGCAGTTAGAGTGGCAGTTAGTATGCAGTTAGTGTGCAGTTCATGTGTAGTGTGTGCACTTAGTATGTAGTGTGTGCAGTTGAGGGTAGTGTGTAGTGTGTGTAGTAGGTGTGTATAGCGTGTTGTTAGTGTGTAGTGTGTGCCATTAGTGTGCAGTGTGTGTGTGAGTTAGTCTGTTCTTAGTATGTAGTGTGTGTAGTTAGTGTCTGTACTTAGTATGTAGTGTGTGTAGTTAGTGTTAGTATGTCTTACGTATAGTGCGTAGTTAGTGTGGTGAGTGTACGGTTAGTGTGGAGTGTAGTGTGTGCAGTTGAGAGTAGTGTGTGTAGTTAGTGTGTAGTGTGTGTAATAGGTGTGTACAACGTGTTATTAGTGTGTAATGTGTCTGCCATTAGTGTTTAGGGTGTGTAGATAATCTGTACTTTGTGTAATGTGTGTAGTTAGTGTCCAGTATAGAAAGTTAGTATGCAGTGCATGCAGTTCTTGTGTAGTGTTTGTAGTTAGTGTGTAGCGTGTTCAGTTAGTGTATGCAATTGGTGTATAGTGTGTGTACTTAGTGTGTAGATAGTGTGTAGTTTGTGCAGTGTTCGCAGTTAGTGTGTATTGAGTATGTTGTTCGTGTGTAGTGTGTTTAGTTAGTGTGTAGCGTATTCAGTTAGTATACGCAGTTGGTGTATAGTGTGTGTAGTTAGTCTGTAGTTAGTCTGTGGTTTGTATGTGTGTAGTGTGTGTAAGTTAGTGTGGTGGGTGTGTAGTTAGAATGTAACGTATGTAGTTAGTGTGTAGTGTGTTTGTACAGCTTGTAGTTAGTGTGTAGTGTGTGCCATTAGTGTTGTGCGTGGTGTAGTTAGTCTATACTTAGTGTGTAGTGTGTGTAGTTAGTGTCCAGTGTGTAAAGTTAGTATGTAGTGTATGTCGATCGTGTGTAGTGTGTGTAGTTAGTTTGTTGTGTGTGTACTTAGTGTGTAGTGTGAGTAGATAGAGTATAGAGTGTGTAGTGTGTGCAGATAGTGTGTAGTGTGTAGTGTAGTGTGCAGTTATGTGTAGTGTGTGCGGACAGTGTGTGATATCTACAGGTAGTGTGTGATATATAGTGTGTGTATAAGTGTGTGAAGTTAATGTGTAGTGGTGCATGTAGTGTGGAGTGTGTGCAGGTAGTGTGTGGTGTGTGTACATGGTATGAAGTGTGTAGTTAGTGTGTAGAGTGTAGGAGTGTAGAGTGTGTTGTGTGTGTCTGCAAGTGGATAGTGTGTGCAGTTAGTGTGTATTGTATGTAGTTGTATGTAATTAGTGTGTAGTGTGTGCAGGTAGTGTGTAGTACATGGTATAAAATGTGTAGTTAGTTTGTAGAGTGCGCAGTTAGCGTGTTGTGTGTGCAGTCAGTGCGTAGTGTAAAAAGTTAAGTGTAGAGTGTGCAGTTCATGTGTAATGTACGCAGTTAGGGTGTTGGGTGTGCATTTGCTGTATATTGTGTGCAGTTAGTGTGTAGTATATGTAATTAGTGTGTAGTGTGGGTATGTAATTAGTGTGTAGGGTATGTAATTAGTGTGTATTGTGGATAGTTAGTGTGCAGTCTGTGTGAAGGTAGTGTGTAGTGTGGGTGTGTGTAGAGTGCATTGTGTGTAGTTGGTGTGTAGCTTGTGTGTAGCTAGCCTGTGATGTATGTGTGTTTAATGTTTGTAGCTAGTGTGCAGTGTGTATAGTTAGTGTGTAGTGTCTGTAGTTTGTAGTTAGTGTGTAGTGCGTGCAGTGTTTGCAGTTACTGTGTAGTGTGCGTGTAGTTAGTGTATGGTTAGTGTGTAGTGTGTGCAGTTAGTGTGTTGTGTGTGTAGTTAGTGTAGTTAGTGTGTGGTTAATGTGTATGCCGTGTGAAGGTAGCGTGATGTGTGTAGTTTGTCTGTACCTAGTGTGTAGTGTGTATTGTTAATGTCTAGTATGTAAAGTTAGTATGTATTATATGTAGTTCGTGTGTAGTTAGTGTGTAGTGTGTATAGTTAGGGTGATTGTGTAGCATGTGTAGTTACTATGTAGTTTATGTAGATAGTGTGTAGTGTGTGTAGATAGTGTTTAGTCGGTGTAACTACATAGTTAGTAATGTGGCAGTTAGTGTATAGTGTGCAGTTAATGTGTAATGTGTGCAGGTAGTGTGTTTTGTGTACAGTTAAAGAGTAGTGTATGTAATTAGTATGTAGTGTGTGTAGTAGGTGTGTAAAGCGTGTTGTTCGTGTGTAGTGTGTGTAGATGATCTGTACTTAGTGTGCAATGTGTGTAGTCAATGTCCAGTATGTAAAGAAAGTATGTAGTGTATGTAGTTCGTGTGTATTGTGTATAGTTACTTTGTAGTTTGTGTAGTTAGTGTGTAGGTGTGTACTAAGTTTGTAGTGTGCGTAGGTAGTGTGTGTTGAGTGTATAGTTAGTGTGTAGTGTGTATCGTTGGTGTGTAGTGTGGATAGTTAATTTTTAGTGTGTTCAGTTAGTGTATTGTCTGTAATTTTGTATAGTGTATGTACTAGGTGTGTACAGCGTGTAGTTAGCGTGTAGTGTGTGCCATTAGTGTGTAGTGTGTGTAGTTTTTCTGTACTTGTAGTGTGTAGTTTGTCTGTACTTAGTGTGTAGTGTGTATAGTGTCTAGTATGTAAAGTTAGTATGTATTATATGTAGTTTGTGTGTGGTGTGTGTAAGTAGGTGGATACAACGTGTAGTTAGTGTGCAGTGTGAGCGTATGTAGGTTGAATGTGGTTAGAGTGCATTGTTAGTGTGTAACATGCAGTTAGTGTGTAGTGTGTGCAGTTAGTGTGTTGTTGTGTAGTTAGTGTGTGATTTGTGTGTAGGCTGTTTGAAGGTAGCGTGTAGTTAGGGTGCATTGTGTGTAGTTAATGTACAGCATATGTAGTTGGTACGTAGTGTATGTTGTTAGTGTGTAGTGTGTGCCGTTAGTGTGTAGTGTGCGTAGTTAGTGTGTAGTGTATGTAGTTAGTATGTAGTGTAGCAGTTAGTGTATAGTGTGCAGTTCATGAGCAGTGTGTGTACTTAGTTTGTAATGTGTGAAGATAGTACGGAGAGTGTGTAGTGTGCGCAGGTTGTGTATATGTTATATGTATAGTTAGTGTGTACTGTGTTCAGTTAGTGTGTGCAGCTAGTGTATGATGTGTGTAGTTAATGTGGTGAGCGTGGTTAGTGTGTAGTGTGTGCACTTCGTGTGTAGTGTGTGCAGTTAGTGTGTAGTGTGTGTTGTTAGTGTGTAGTGTATGTAGCTAATATTAGTGAGGAGTTAGTGTATAGTGTGTGCAGTTAATGTGGTGAGTGTGGTTAGTGTGTAGAGTGTAGTGCGTGTACTTCCTGTGTAGTGTGTGCAGATAGTGTGTAGGCTGTGTAGTTATTGTATTGTTAGTAGTGTGTAGTTTGTCTGTACTTAGTGTGTAGTGTGTATAGTTAATGTCTAGTATGTAAAGTTAGTATGTATTATATGTAGTTCGTGTGTAGCGTAAGTAGGTGGGTACAACGTGTAGTTAGTGAGGCAGTTAGTGTATAGTGTGCAGTTAATGTGTAGTGTGTTAAGTTTGCAGTTAAAGTGTAATGTATGTAGTGAGTGTGTAGTGTGTGTGGTAGGTGTGTCTGTGTATAGTGTGTAGAGTGTAGTGTAACAGTTAGTATGTAGTGTATGTAGTTCCTTTGTAGTGTGTGTAGTTAGTTTGTAGTATGTGTACTGTGTGCAGTTGGTGTGTATTGAGTATGTAGTTAGTGTGTAGTGTTTATAGTTAGTGTGTTGGGTTATTGTATGCAGTTAGTGTTTAGTTTGTGCAGTTATTCTGTACTTAGTGAAGTTAGTATGTAGTGTATGTAATTAAAGTGTAGTGTTTGTAGATAGTGTGCAGTGTGCGTAGTTTGTCGTGTATGTACTTAGTGTGTAGTGTGAGTACATACATAGTGTGTAGAATATGTAGTGTGTGCAGCTAGTGTATAGTGTGTGCAGTTAGTATCTAGTGTGTGCGGTTAGTATGTAGTGTGTACAGGTAGTGTGTGATGTGTACAGTAGGTAGTGTGTAGTCTGTACAGATAGTGTGTAGTGTGTAAAGTTTTTAGTTTGTGTGTAGAGTGTAGAGTTAGTGTGTTGTGTGTGCAGTTAGCGCAGTGTAGAATGTGCAGTTCATGTGTAGTGCATGCAGTTAGGGTGTTGGGTGTGCATTTGCTGTGAATCGTGTGCAGTTAGTGGGTAGTCTGTATGTAGGTAGTGTGTAGTGTTATGTGTGTGGAGGTAGAAAGTAGTTAGAGTGCATTGTGTGTAGTTAGTGTGTAGCATGTGTGTAGTGTATGCAGTAATGTTATGTTATGTTATGCTGTAGGTATGTGGTGTATGTAGTTAGTGTGTCACTACAGTACTGCATAGTGTTTAGTGGTGTTTGTATATTATCTAAATTCAAGTCAGTGTTTAGTGCGTGTTTGTATATTATCTAAATTCAAGTCAGAGTTAAAAACATACTTCTTTAGGAAAGCCTTCTTCAACCATATTATCTGAATGCTGTGTCTATTATTATGACCTGACTTTTTATGTACTGCATGCATAACTGTATTGTTTACGCTTGAACTGATGAACTTGAAAGTGCGCCTGTGTGTGTGTGTGTGTGTGTGTGTGTGTGTGTGTGTGTGTGTGTGTGTGTGTGTGTGTGCGTGTGTGTGTAACACATGTTAGTGCGAGTGTTTGAGTGTGTGCTGAGCGCAATGAGTTGATCCCAAGAATTGCGCTATATAAAATCCATACATTATTATTATTATTATATTATTATTATAGTGCGTAGTGTGGTGAGTGTACGGTTACTGTGCAGTGTAGTGTGTGGAGTTGAGAGTAGTGTGTGTAATAGGTGTGTACAACGTGTTGTTAGTGTGTAATGTGTCTGCCATTAGTGTTTAATGTGTGTAAATAATCTGTAGTGTCCAGTGTCCAGTATGGAAAGTTAGTATGTAGTGCATGCAGTTCGTGTGTAGTGTTTGTAGTTAGTGTGTAGCGTGTTCAGTTAGTGTATGCAGTTGGTGTATAGTGTGTGTTCTTAGTGTGTAGATAGCGTGTAGTTTGTGCAGTGTTCGCAGTTAGTGTGTATTCAGTATGTAGTTCGTGTGTAGTGTGTATAGTTAGTGTGTAGCGTATTCAGTTAGTATATGCAGTTGGTGTATAGTGTGTGTAGTTAGTCTGTAGTACTGTGGTTTGTATGTAAGTTAGTGTGGTGGGTGTGTAGTTAGTATGTCGTGTGGCAGTTATTGTGTTGTGTGTGCAGTTAGAATGTAACGTATGTGTAGTGTATGTACAGCTTGTAGTTAGTGTGTAGTGTGTGCCATTAGTGTTGTGTGTGTGTGGTTAGTCTGTACTTAGTGTGAAGTGTGTGTAGTTAGTGTCCAGTATGTAAAGTTAGTATGTAGTGTATGTCGATCGTGTGTAGTGTGCGTAGTTAGTTTGTAGTGTGTGTACTTAGTGTGTAGTGTGAGTAGATAGTGTGTAGAGTGTGTAGTGTGTGCTGTTAGTGTGTAGTGTGTGCGGACAGTGTGTGATATCTACAGGTAGTGTGTGATATATATAGTGTGTAGTTAGTGTATAGTGTGTGAAGTTAGTGTGTAGTGGTGCAGGTAATGTGGATTGTGTGCAGGTAGTGTGTGGTGTGTGTGCATGGTTTGAAGTGTGTAGTTAGTGTGTAGAGTGTAGGAGTGTAGAGTGTGTTGTATGTGGATGTGGATAGTGTGTTCAGTTAGTGTGTACTGTATGTAGTTAGTGTGTAGTGTATGTAATTAGTGTGTAGTCAATATAGTTAGTGTGTAATGTGTGCAGTGGTAAACACACTGCACATATTACACACTAACTACATAGTGTGGTGTCTGTAGTTATTGCATAGTTTTTGTACATTGTGTGTATGTAGTGTGTGCACTTAGTGTGTAATTAGCATGTAGCCCGTGCGGAAGCTTGTAGTTAGCGTGTAGTGTGTGTAGTTAGTGTGTGGTGTATATTTATTGTGTTGGGTGTGTATAGTAAGGGTGCATTACGTGTAGTTGGTGGACATAGTGTGTCGTGTTTTTAGATAGTGTGTAGAGTGTGTAGTGTGCACAGTTAGTGTATAGTTAGTGGGTAGTGTGTGCAGTTATAGTGTTTGTACTTAGTCTGTAGTTTGTATAGCTAATTTGTAGTTGACGGTTAGTGTGTAGTGTGTGTAGTGTGTGTGTCCATTGTGTACAGTTAGTATGTAGTGTATGACGTTCGAGTGTAGTGTTAGTGTTTGTAGTTAGTTTGTACTGTACCTAGTGTGCAATGTGTGCGGTTAGTGTATGGTATCTACAGGTAGTGTGTGATGTGTAGTATGGTAGTTAGTGTGTAGTGTGTGCAGGTAGTGTGTAGTGTGTGTACATGGTATGAAGTGTTTAATTAGTGTGTAGAGTAATGCAGTTAGTGTGTTGTGTGTGCAGTCAGTTCGTAGTGTATAAAGTTAGTCAGTACAAAGTGTATGCAGTATGCAGTATAGCGTGTGCAGTTCATGTGTAGTGTAAGCAGTTAGGGTGTGCATTTACTGTGTATTGTGCACAGTTAATGTGTACTGTATGTAGTTAGTATGTAGTGTAGTGTGTAGTGTGAGTGTGTGAGGTAGAATGTAGTTAGAGTGCATTGGTGGTATAGTGTAGCATGTGTGTAGCTAGTGTGTAGTGTCTGTATTTACTGCATAGCGTTTGAAGTTAGTGTATAGTGTGTTCAGTTAGTGTATTCAGTTATAAGTCTGTAGTTTGTATAGTTACTGTGTAGTTGGTGTGCTGAGTTTACGGTTAATGTGTAGTGTGTGTATTGTGTAAAGTTTGTATGTAGTGTATGTCGTTCGTGTGTAGTTTGTGTTCTTTGTAGTGTCTGTACTTAGTGTTTAATGTGAATAGTGTGTTTAGTGTGTGCAGTTACCGTGTGAAGTTACCGCCCGTAGTTAGTGGTTCGGGTGTGGTGTGTTGGGTGTGTAGTTAGTGTGTAGTGTGGTACAGTTAGAGTGCATTGTGTGTAGCAGGTGTAAATAGTTTGTAGTTTATGTAGTTACTGTATAGTGTGTGTAGATAGTGTGTAGTGTGTGTAGTTAGTGTATGGTGTATGAAGCTAGTATGTAATGCAGCAGGCAGTGTATAGTGTGTAGTGTGTGCAGGCAGTGTGGTTTGTGTGCAGTTAGAGTGTGTAGTGTGTACAGCGTGTTGTTAGTACGTAGTGTGTGTGGTTAGTTTGCAGTGTGTGTACTTAGTGTGTAGATAGTGTAAAGAGTGTGTAGGGTGCGCAGTTAGTGTGTATTGAGTATGTAGTTAGTGTGTAATGTGTATAATTAGTGTGTAGTGTGTTCAGTTAGTGTGTAGCGTGTGCACTTAGTGTGTAATGTGTGTAGTTGGGTGTAGTGTGGCAGTTAATGTATTGAGTGCAGTTAATGTGTAATGTTTCCAGTTAGTGTGTTTTGTGTGCAATTAGAGTGTAGTGTATGTAGTTAGTGTGTAGTGTGTGTAGTAGGTGTGTACAGCATGTAGTTAGTATATGTGCCATTAGCGTGAAGTGTGTGTAATTAGTGTGTAGTGTGTTCAGTTAGTGTATGCAGTTAGTGTATACTTAGTATGTAGTGTGCAGTCTGTAGTTTGTAGTGTGTGCAGTTTGTATGATGAGTGTGCAGTGTGTGCAGTTTGTTTGTAGTGTGTACATGGTATGAAGTGTGTAGTTAGTGTGCCAGAGTATATAGTTAGTTTGTTGTGTGTGGATTTAGTGCTTTGTGTGTGCAGTCAGTGCCTAGTGTACAAAGTTAGTGCGTTGTATATGTATCCAGTGAGTGCATAGTGTATGCAGTTAGTGTAACGTGTTCAGTTCATGTGTAGTGTACGTAGTTAGTGTACAGTGCGTATAGTTAGTGTGTAGTGCGTGCATTTAGTGTGTAGAGTGTGTAATTAGTGCGTGATTAGTGTGTAGGCCGTATTAGCGTGTAGTGTGTAGGCTTGTTGTAGGCTTGTAGTTAGCGTGTAGTGTGTGTAGCTAGTGTGTGGTGTGTAATTATTGTGTTGGGTGTGTATAGTTAGTGTGCATTGCGTGTAGTTAGTATGTAGCAATGCACCCTAGTAATGTAGTAATTAGTGTGTAGTGTGTGTAGATAGTGCGTAGTGTTTGTAGTTAGGGTGTAGTATATGTAGTTAATATATTGGTGTATAGTGTGCAGTTCATGTGTAGTGTGTGTACTTCACGTAGTGTTTGTAGATAGTGTGTAGATTGTGTAGTGTGCGCAGTTAGTGTGTAAAGAGTATGTAGTTAGTGTGTGTAGTTAGTCTGTAGTTTGTATAGTAGTATGTAGTGTGTGTAATTGGTGTGGTGAGTGTACGGTTAGTGTGTAGAGTGTGCACTTAGTGTGCAGTTAGTGTGTAGTGTTTGTAGCTAGTGTGCATTGTGTGAAGTGAGTATGTAGTGTATGTCGATCGTGTGTAGTGTGTGTTTGAAATGTGTGTACTTAGTGTGTAGTGTGAGTAGATGGTATGTAGAGTGTTTAGTGTGTGCAGTTAGTGTGTAGTGCAGTTAGTGTGTACTGTATGTAGTTAGTGTGTACTGTATGTAATTAGTGTGTAGTGTGTGCAGGTAGTGTGTAGTACATGGCATGAAGTGTTTAGTTAGTGTGTAGAGTGTGCAGTTAGTGTGTTGTGTGTGCAGTCAGTGCGTAGTGTATAAAGTTAGTGTACCGTGTGCAGTTCATGTGTATCTTG
The DNA here is from genome assembly GCA_033310375.1 of Conus canariensis. NCBI lineage: Eukaryota > Metazoa > Mollusca > Gastropoda > Neogastropoda > Conidae > Conus > Conus canariensis. The sequence continues at coordinate 77,423,734 of CM065714.1, forward strand.
TGCAGTTAGTGTGTAGTGTAACTACATAGTGTATAGTGTGCAGTTAATGTGTAGTGTGCGCAGGTAGTGTTTCGTGTGCAGTTAGTGTATAGTGTATGTAATTAGTGTGTAGTGTGTGTAGCTAGTGTGCAATGTGTAGGTCGTGTGTAGTAGTGTGGGTGTGTGTAGGTAGAATGTAGTTAGAGTGCATTGTGTGTAGTTGGTGTGAAGCTTGTCTGTAGGTAGTCTGTGGTGTATGTCGTTAGTGTGTAATGTGTGCAACTAGTGTGCAGTGTGTATAGTTAGCGTGTAGTGTCTGTAGTTACTGCATAGTGTTTGTAGTTAGTGTGTAGTGCGTGCAGTTAGTGTGCAGTGTTTGTAGTTATTGTGTAGTGTGTGCGTGTAGTTAGAGTGTGTGTAGGTTAGAGTTCATTGTTTGTAGTGTGTAGTGCGTGCAGTTAGTGTGTTGTGTGTGTAGTTAGTGTGTAATTAGGGTGTAGGCCGTATGAAGGTAGCGTGTTGTAGTTACTATGTAGTTTATGTAGTTAGTGTGTAGATAGTGTTTAGTGAGTGTAGTTAGTGTATGGTGTAACTACGTAGTTAGTATGTAATGTGGCAGTTAGTGTATAGTGTGCAGTGTGTGCAGGTAGTGCGTTTATTAGTGTGTAGTGTGTGTAGAAGGTGTGTAAAGCGTGTTGTTAGTGTGTAGTGTGTGTAGATAATCTGTACTTAGTGTGTAATGTGTGTAGTCCAGTATGTAAAGTATGTAGGCAGTGTATGTAGGTCGTGTGTAGTGTCTGTACTTAGTGTGTAGTGTGAGTAGATAGTGCGCAATTAGTGTGTATTGAATGTGTAGTTAATGTGTAGTGTGTATAGTTAGTGTGTAGTGCGTCATAGTTAATTTGTAGTGTGTTCAGTTAGTATATTCAGTTAGTGTATTGTCTGTAGTTTGTATAGTTAGTGTGTGTACTAGGTGTGTACAGCGTGTAGTTAGTGTGTAGTGTGTGCCATTAGTGTGTAGTGTGTACTTAGTGTGTAGTGTGCATAGTTAGTGTCTAGTATGTAAAGGTAGTATGTATTATATGTAGTTCGTGTGTAGTGTGTGTAGTAGGTGTGGTACAACGTATGCAGTCTGAGTGTGTGTAGGTTAGAGTTCATTGTTTGTAGTGTGTAGTGTGTGCAGTTAGTGTGTTGTGTGTGTAGTTAGTGTGTGATTAGTGTGTAGACCGTGTGAAGGTAGCGTGTAGTTAGGGTGCATTGTGTGTAGTTAATGTATAGTGTGTGTAGTTAGTATGTAGTATATGTTGTTAGTGTGTAGTGTGTGTAGATAGTGTGTAGTTTGTGTAATTAGTGTGTAGTGTATGTAGTTAGGATAAGACAAGATAATGTTGCTTATAGCCCAGCCGACCGCAAATGGCCACATCAGGGCTGTCACCACGTTAAAAGTGCCACATCAGGGCTAGTTAGTATGTAGCGTAGCAGTTAGTGTATAGTGTGCAGTTAATGTGTAGTGTGTGTACTTAGTTTGTAGTGTGTGAAGAGTGTGCAGAGTGTGTAGTGTGCGCAGGTGGTGTGTATGTAATGTGTAGTGTGTTCATTTAGCATGTGCAGCTAGTTAATGTGGTGAGCGTGCTTGGTGTGTAGTGTGTGCAGTTAGTGTGTAGTGTAGTTAGTGTGTAGTGTATGTAGCTAGTATTAGTGAGGCAGTTATACTTTATAGGTATAGTGTATGTAATAAGTGTGTAGTGTGTGTGGGTAGATGTGTCTGTCGTCTGTACTTAGTGTGTAGTGTGTAGTGTGTGTAGATAGTGTGTAGTGTAACTGTTAGTATGTAGTGTATGTAGTTCGTTTGTAGTGTGTGTAGTTAGTTTGTAGCGTGTGTAATGTGCGTAGTTGTGTATTGAGTATGTAGTTAGTGTGTGGTGTTTATAGTTAGTGTGTAGTGTGTTCAGTTATTGTGTGCTGTTAGTGTTTAATGTGTGCAGTTAGTCTGTACTTAGTGTATAGTGTGTGTATGTGTAGTTAGTATGTAGTGTTTGTAATTAGTGTGTAGTGTGCGTAGCTTGTCGTGTGTGCACTTAGTGTGTAGTGTGAGTAGATAGTGTGTAAAATATGTAGTGTATGGTTATTGTGTAATAAATGTGTAGTTAGTGTGTATTATATGTGGTTAGTGTGTAGTGTGTGCAGGTAGTGCGTAGAGTATAGAGTCAGTGTGTTGTGCGTAGTGTATAAAGTTAGTGTGTTGTGTACGCAGTTAGTGTAGCGTGTGCAGTTCATGTGTGGTGTACGCAGTTAGTGTGTTGGGCGTGCATGTACTGTGTATCGTGTGCAGTTAGTAGTTAGTGTGTTATGTATGTAATTCGTGTGTAGTGTGTGCAGTTAGTGTGTAGTTTGTGCGGTTAGTATGTGGCGAGTACAGATAGTGTGTGATGTGTACAGTAGTTAGTGTGTAGTGTGTGCAGTTAGTGTGTAGTGTGTGCAGTTAGTGTGTAATGTGTACAGATAGTGTGTAGTGTGTGTACATTGTACACACTACAAGTTTTTAGTTTGTGTAGAGTGTAGAGTGAATGTGTTGTGTGTGTGCAGTGAGTGCAGTGTGGCGGGTTCAGTTCATGTGTAGTGTACGCAGTTAGGGTGCATTTGCTGTGAATCGTGTGCAGTTAGTGGTAGTCTGTGTGTAGTGTGAGTGTGTGGAGGTAGAATGTAGAGTGCATTTTGTGTGGTTAGTGTGAAGTGTATGTAATTAGTGTATAGTCAATGTAGATAGTGTGTGTAGCTAGTGTGCAGTGTGTATAGTTATTGTGTAGTGTCTGTAGTTATTGCATAGTGTTTGCATTTAGTGCGTGCAGGTAGTGTGTAGTGTGTGTGTAGTTATTGTTTTGTGTGTGAAGTCAATATGTAGTGTATATAGTTAGTATTAGTGTGGCAGTTTGTGTATAAGTGTCCAGTTAATGTGTAGTGTATGCAGTTAGTGTGTTTAGTGTGCAGTTAGAGTGTAGTGTATGTAGTTAGTGTGTAGTGTGTGAGGTAGGTGTGTCTGTAGTCTGTACTTAGTATGTAGTGTATGCAATTAGTGTGTAGTGTGTGTAGATAGTGTGTAGTGTAACCGTTAGTATGTAATGTATGTAGTTCCTTTGTAGTGTGTCTAGTTAGTTTGTAGTGTGTGTAGTGTGCGCGGTTGGTGTGTATTGAGTATGTAGTTAGTGGCTAGTGTGTATAGTTAGTGTGTAGTGTGTTCAGTTAGTGTGTGCAGTTATAGTCTGGTCTGTAGTTTTTGTAGTTAGTGTGTAAGTATGTGTAGTTAGTGTGTTGAGTGTACGGTTAGTGTGTAGTGTGTGCAGTTAGGTGTGTAGTGTGCAGTTAATGTGTAGTGTGCGCAGTTAGTGTGTTTTGTGTGCAGTTAGAGTGTACTGAATGTAGTTAGCGTGTAGTGTGTATAGTAGGTGTGTACAGTGTGTATGTGTAGTGTGTGGTTAGTCTGTACTTAGTGTGTAGTGTGTGTAGTGAGTGTCCAGTGTGTAAAGTTAGTATGACAGTGTAGTTGGTGTGTAGAGTTTGTAGTGTGTGTACTTAGTGTGTTGTGTGTGTAGATAGTGTATAGTTAATGTGTAGTGTTCACATAGTGTATGCAGTTAGTGTATTTTCTGTAATTTGTATAGTTAGTGTATAGTGTGTGTAGTTAGCATGTAGTTGGCAGTTAGTGTATAGTGTACAGTTAATTTGTAGTGTGTGCAGTTTTGTGTGCAGTTTACAGTGTAGTGTATGTAGTTAATGTGTAGTGTGCGTAGTAAGTGTGTACAAGCATGTAGTTAGTGTGTAGCGTGTGCCGTTAGTGTGTAATAGTGTGTGTAGTTAGTGTATAGTGTGTTCAGTTAGTGTATGCAGTTAATGTACACTACACCCTACATACTAAATGTAGGGTATTGTATAGTTAGTCTGTAGTGTGTGGAGTGTGTAGTCAGTGTGGTTAGTGTGTAGTGTGTGTCCAGGTAGTGTACTTTTTGGTTTGTGTGTAGAGTGTAGAGCTGGTGTTTTGTGTATGCATAGTGTGTGCAGTTAGTGTGTTGTGTGTCGGTGTGTGTAGGTAGAATGTATTTAGAGTGCACTGTGAGTAGTTAGTGTGTAGCTTGTGTAGCATGTGTAGTTGGTATGTAATGTATGTAGTTAGTGTGTAATGTGTGTAGATAGTCTTTAGTGTGTGTAGTTAGTGTGTAGTGTAACAGTTAGAGTGTAGTTGTGTGGTAGATGTGTAGATCGTGTAGTTAGTATGTAGTGTGTGCCGTTAGTCTGTACTTAGTGTCTGGTGTGTGTATGTGTAGTTAGTATGTAGTGTATGTGTACTGGTGTGTAGTGTGTGTAGTTAGTTTGTAGTGTGTGTACTTAGAATGTAGTGTGTGTAGATAGTGTGTAGTGTGTTCAGTTAGTGTATAGCGTGTATCGTTAGTCCGTAGTTTGTGTAGTGAAAAATGTGTATGGTTAGTCTGCAGTTTGTGTATTTAGTGTAGTTAGTGTGGTGAGTGTTCGGTTAGTGTGTAGTGTGTGCACTTAGTGTGTAGTGTGTGCATTTAGTGTGTATGGGTGGTATGCAGTATACTTTGTACTGTGTGTCCAGTGTGCGTGGTTGGCAGTTGGTGTGTAGTGTGTGTGTAGTGGGTGTACTTAGTGTGTGCAGTTAGTGTGTAGTTCACTTGTAGTTAGTGTGTAGGTAGTGTATGGTTAATGTGTAATAAATGTGTAGTTAGTGTGTATTATATGTGGTTAGTGTGTAGTGTGTGCAGGTAGTGCGTAGAGTGAACATGAAATGTAGAGTCAGTGTGTTGTGCGTAGTGTATAAAGTTAGTGTGTTGTGTATGCAGTTAGTGTAGCGTGTGCAGTTCATGTGTGGTGTACGCAGTTAGTGTGTTGGGTGTGCATGTACTGTGTATCGTGTGCAGTTAGTAGTTAGTGTGTAGTGTATGTAATTAGTGTGTAGTGTGTGTAGGTAGTGTGTAGTGTGAGAATGTAGTTTGAGTGAATTGTGTGTACTTAGTGTGTAGCATATATGGTGTATGTAGTTAGTGTGTAATGTGTGTGGCTGGTGTGCAGTGTGCATAGGTAGTGTGTGCAGTTAGTGTGTAGTGTCTGTAGTTTACTGCGTAATATACGTATAGTTAGTGGTGTTAAGTGCGTGGCAGTTGTATGTGTAGTAGGGGCGTACAGTTAGTGTGTTGTGTGCGTAATTAGTGTGTAATTAGCGTGTGGCCCGTGTAAAAGCTTGTAGTTAGCGTGTAGTGCGTGTGTGTATTTATTGTGGTGGGTGTGTAGTTAGGGTGCATTGGGTGTGGTTAGTGCGTAGCAAGTGTACTTAGTGTGTAGTGTTCGTAGATAGTGTGTAGAGTGTGTAGTGTTAGTGTGTATTGAGTAAGTTAGTGTGTATTGAGTAAGTGTGTTCAGTTAGTGTATGTAGTGTGTGTAGTTAGTCTGTAGTTTGTATAGTTAATTTGCAGTTAGTGTGGTGAGTGTACGGTTAGTGTGTAGCGTGTGTACTTAGTGTGCAGTTAGAGTTTAGTGTGTGTAGCTAGTGTCCATTGTGTAAAGTTAGTATGCAGTGTATGTCGTTCGAGTGTAGTGTTAGTGTTTGTAGTTAGTTTGTACTGTACTTAGTGTGCAATGTGTGCGGTTAGTGTATGGTATCTACAGGTAGTGTGTGATGCGTAGTGTGTGTATTTAGTGTGTAGTGTGTGCAGGTAGTGTGTAGTGTATGAAGTGTTTAGTTAGTGTGTAGAGTATGCAGTTATGTGTTTGTGTGTGCAGTCAGTGCGTAGTGTATAAAGTTAGTGTGTTGTGTATGCAGTCAGTGCAAAGTGTATGTAGTTAGTGTAGCGTGTGCAGTTCATGTGTAGTGTAAGCAGTTAGGGTGTTGGGTGTGCATTTGCTGTGTATTTTTGTGCAGTTAGTGTGTACTGTATGTAGTTAGTATGTAATGTAGTGTGAGTGTGTGAAGGTTGAATGTAGTTAGAGTGCATTGTTAGTGTGTAGCATGTGTGTAGTGTCTGTAATTACTGCATAGTTAGTGTGTAGCATGTGTGTAGTGTCTGTAATTACTGCATAGTGTTTGTAGTTAGTGTATAGTGTGTTCTATATGCAGTTATAATGTGTGTAGTTAGTCTGTAGTTTGTATAGTTAGTGTGCAGTGTGTGTAGTTGGTGTGCTGAGTAGTGTGTAGTGTGTGCACTTAGTGTGCAGTTAGTGTTTAGTGCGTGTAGCTAGTGTCCATTGTGTAAAGTTAGTATGTAGTGTATGTCGTTCGTGCGCGGTGTGTGTAGTTAGTGTGTAGTGTGAGCAGATGTGTGGTGTGTGCAGTTAGCGTGTACTGTGTGCGGTTTGTGTGTAATGTGTGCAGTTAGTGTGTACTGTGTGCAGGTAATGTGTAGTGTGTGTACACAGTATGAAGTGTTTAGTTAGTGTGTAGAGTGTGCAGTTAGTGTGTTGTGAGTGCAGTCAGTGCGTAGTGTATAAAGTTTGTGTGTTGTGTATGCAGTGAGTGCAATGTATAGTGTGTCCAGTTCATGTGTAGTGTGTAGTGTGAGTGTGTGTAGGTAGAATGTAGTGCAAAGTGCATTGTGTGTGGTTGGTGTGTAGCTTGTGTGTAACTAGCATGTGGTGTATGTAGTTAGCGTGTAAGATGTGTAGCTAGTGTGCAGGGGTGTATAGTTAGTGTGTTGTGTGTGTAGTGTGTTGGGTGTGTAGTTAGTGTGTAGTGTGTACAGTTAGAGTGCATTGTGTGTTAGTGTGTAGCAGGTGTATGTAGTTTATGTAGTAAGTGTGTAGTGTGTGTAGACAGTGTGTGGTTAGTGTATGAAGCTAGTATGTAATGCGGCAGACAGTGTATAGTGTGTGCAGGTAGTGTGTTGTGTGTGCAGTTAGAGTGTATAGTGTGTGTAGTAGGTATCTACAGCGTGTTGTTAGTGTGTAGTGTATGCCATTAGTGTGTAATTAGTTTGTAGTGTGTGTAGTTTGTAGTGTGTAAGTAGTGTGTAATGTGAGTAGATAGTGCGCAGTTAGTGTGTATTGAGTATGTAGTTAGTGTGTAAAGTTAGTATATAGTGTGTGTAGTTAGTCTGTAGTTTGTGTAGTTAGTGTGTAGTGTGTTCAGTTAGTGTGTGCAGTTAGTGTATAGTGTGTATCGTTAGTCTGTAGTTTGTGTAGTGAAAAGTGTGTATGGTTAGTCTGTAGTTTGTGTATTTAGTGTGTTTAGTGTGGTGAGTGTTTGGTTAGTGTGTAGTGTGTGCATTTACTGTGTAGTGTGTGTGGGTAGTATGTTTGTATAATTACTTACTGTATACTGAGTGTCCAGTGTGCGTGGTTGGCAGCTGTGTAGTGGGTATACTTAGTGTGTGCAGTTAGTGTGTAGTTCACTTGTAGTTAGTGTGTAGGTAGTGTATGGTTAATGTGTAATCAATGTGTAGTTAGTGTAATTAGTGTGTAGTGTGTGCAGGTAGTGCCTACATGAAATGTGTTGTGCGTAGTGTATAGTGTGTTGTGTATGCAGTTAGTGTAGCGTGTGCAGTTCGTGTGTGGTGTACGCAGTTAGTGTGTTGGGCGTGCATATACTGCGTATCGTGTGCAGTTAGTGTGTATTGTATGTAGTTAGTGTGTAGTGTATGTAATTAGTGTGTAGTTTGTGTAGGTAGTGTGTAGTGTGAGAATGTAGTGCATTGTGTGTGCATGTAGTTAGTGTGTAATGTGTGTGGCTAGTGTGCATAGTGTGTAGTGTGTGCAGTCAGTGTGTACAGTTAGTGTGTAGTGTGTGCGTAGTTAGTGTATGGTTAGTGTGTAGTGCGTAGTTAGTGTGTTTTGTGTGTAATTTGTGTAGGCCGTGTGAAAGCTTGTAGTTAGCGTGTAGTGTATGTAGTTAGTGTGTGGTGTGTATTTATTGTGTTGAGGGTGCATTGCGTGTAGTTAGTGGACTTAGTGTGTAGTGTGCAGAGTTAGTGTGTAGTGTGCAGAGTTAGTGTGTAGTGTGCAGAGTTAGTGGGTAGTTTGTTCAGTTAGTGTATGCAGTTATAGTGTGTGTAGTTAGTCTGTAGTTTGTATAGTTAATTTGCAGTTGGTGTGGTGAGAGTACGGTTAGTGTGTAGTGTGTATACTTAGTGTGCAGTGTGTGTAGCTAGTGTCCATTGTGTACAGTTAGCATGTAGTGTATGTCGTTCGAGTGTAGTGTTAGTGTTTGTAGTTAGTTTGTACTGTACTTAGTGTGTAATGTGTGCGGTTAGTGTATGGTATCTACAGGTAGTGTGTGATGTGTAGTGTGTGTAGTTAGTGTGTAGTGTGCAGTGTGGTATGAAGTGTTTAGTTAGTGTGTAGAGTGCAAAGTGTACGCAGTTAGAGTAGCGTGTGCACTTCATGTGTAGTGTAAGCAGCTAAAGTGTTGGGTGTGCGTTTGCTGTGTATTGTGTGCAGTTAGTGTGTACTGTATGTAGTTAGTATGTAGTTTAGTGTTATGGATTTCATATTAAAAAGTAAAATAAAGATATTAGGTATATACTTTAGTAACAGCACAGGTGCATCTAAACTGGAAGAGAACTGGGTGGGTAGAATTGAAAATTGCAGACGGTTGATTTCTACATGGGAGAAAAGAAATTTGAGTATTATGGGCAAAGTAAGTATCGTAAAAACATTTTTAATCTCGCAGTGGGTTTACATAATGCAAGCGATAGTTGTATCAGATTATGTAATTAATGAGATCAATAGATTATTATATAGATTTGTATGGAGAAAAAAGGACTGCAACAAGAAAGCGTTTGAAAAAGTAAAAAGAACAGTGTTGTGTCACGAAACGGATATGGGGGGGGGGGGGGGGGGGGGGGGGGGGGGGAGGGGGGGGATTAAGATGATAGATCTAAAAGAATTTCAAAATGCATGTTTATTACAATGGGGAGCCAAGGTAAGCTCAAAAGATGACACAAAAGATGGGGGGGGGGGGGGGGGGGGGGGGATTAAGATGATAGATCTAAAAGAATTTCAAAATGCATGTTTATTACAATGGGGAGCCAAGGTAAGCTCAAAAGATGACACAGATAATGGCACAAATAATAAGTGGTGGCGTATAGCAAGAAACAATTTCTTAGAATTTGGTGAAAAGTGTATTTGCTTCTATGCAACCATAATAAGTAAGCAATTTAAAGGACTGGAACTTATCAAATCACATTTTTGGAACTCGGTGCTATGCACTTGGTTAGATAACAATAATCATTTACAAGTACCAGTGTCTAGGGTAATTTGGAATAACAGTACCATAAAATATCAAGGCAATGTTCTCTTTTTTAAACAATGGATTAAGAGAAATATATTATGCGTGGAAGATATGCTAACCATCAACAACGAACTAAAGTCTTTTGATGAAATAGTTGGTATATTGGGGAATTCAGCAAGTCGCCTGCTGGAGTATAATGTTGTGTGCAGTGCGGTGGGCAGATTTGTGCGTGTTCACCTTGATCGACGACTCGCTCATGACCGAGGTTTCCTCAACTTCCCCACATTCTGTGGTAAAAGCGTGTTAAGCATAAGAGGATTTCGAAAACAAATAATTGAAAATAAGTACACTCAGCCATGTGCGGTTGGCTTCTGGAAAAGATTATTTAACTTTGATGTCACTCAACAGATATGGACTATTGCCATACAAGCAACAAAAGAAACTAGACTCCGTCTTTTACACTGGAAAATTGTGCATAACATATATCCAACTAACATTATGTTGTTCAAGATGAAAGTTAGAGAAGATAACAAATGTTCATACTGTAAAGATATAGTCGACGTGATAGAACATTTTTTCTACGAATGTCCTTCCGTCTTGTTATTTTGGAGAAAGATTGAGAATTATATTCTAATTAATCTTGAAGTTCATATGAAGATCGATGTCTTAAAAGTAATGTTTGGTGTCACCGACAAGACCATAAGAAAAGCTACGCTGAATCAAATTAATCACATAATCTTAATAGGGAAAATGTGTATAAGTATTTTTAAAAAAACGCAGGCAACGACATCTATTTATACAATATTTGAAGCCCATATGCTACTCCGTAACAAATATCTGTCGAGATAACTTTATTTTCAATGATTACAGTTTCTCGGTAGATATTTATCCCTCTCGTCTTCTAGATTTATTCACGCAGGAATGGACGTGCGCGATCCTTTTCGCGATATCGTTCATGCTTTCTCAACTGGTTGGTTTCCTTTCGAGTATTATCACGAAATGCTGTGGGGTAATTGTGATGCACTGCAGCGTAGTTCTTTTCATGGTATCATCTTCGCTACTTCTTTAGTTTACCCTTCTTTTTTAAAGAAGGGAGTAGCGAGATTAACACATTTTTTTTCGCTCTCCATTCCTCTGTGCGCCCTTCCACTCTTTCGATTTCGTTTGTGAAAGGGCGCACCCCTTTTGGGGAATATGGAGACTGAAAAAGACTAAGACTGTGAACTGTTTCTTTTCTCTCTCTTCTCTCTCTCTCTCTCTCCTCTCTCTCTCTCTCTCTGTCTCTGTCTCGCTGCTTCTTGATTCCCTCAGTCCATCCTGGTCGCTTTTGCTCCTTCTGCTACTTTACTCTTTCTACAACAACTTCGTCAGGTATAAATCGCATACCCGGGGTGAATTAAGTGAGAATGAAAGAACCAAGCAAGCGAACTCATTACAACATACACTAGTGCACTGAAAAACCCAGACATCATTGTACCATAGTATACATTAAATGAGAAAGAAGCATTGTCCAACGATAGAAAAATCAAAAACACTTGGAACTGGGCATGAATGAAAGTGTGGAACGCGCGCGTAAACAGGCGTTTGTGTGTAAGCATGATAGATGGTAGGCGTTTAGGTGTTGTAACAAAAAAGAGGAAAAAGAAAAGAGACCGCCAAAAAAAAAAAAAAAAAAAAAAAAAAGGAAACAAAAAAGAAGTAAAGAAAAAAAAATCAGAACAAAAAGCAAAAAAAAAAAAAAAAAGGCGGGGGAAGTGGTGGGGAAAAAAAAAAGTATGTAGTTTAGTGTGTAGTGAGTGTGTGTAAGTAGAATGCAGTTAGAGTGCATTGTTAGTATGAAGCATGCGTGTAGCTAGTGTCTGTAGTTACTGCATAGTGTTTGTAGTTAGTGTGTAGTGCATGCAGTTAGTGTGCAGTGTTTGTTAGTGTGTTGTGTGTGTCGTTAATGTGTGATTCGTGTGTAGGCCGTGTGAAGGTGTTGGGCGTTGGGTGTACATTTGCTGTGTGTGATTTATTGTGATTCAAATAAAAGTTATAAACTACTTTATCCTTTTTTTTTTTTGTATGATCCAAATGAAACACGGAAACACCATTTTTAGCTTTCGGAGCTCTGATGCTCCTTCTTCAGCAGTGATATTTTATTTGTCAATAGTGAAAAAAACCCGTCACGGCACAACGTCACAGATAAAGAACAATGAAGAAAAGTCACGGCACAACGTCATGGTACACGAGAAGGAGAGAGGGAGGAAGGGAGGTTGGTGCTGGGGGAGAGGGAGAGGTTGGGATGGAGGGAGAGAAGGAAGGAGAGTGTGAAAGAGGGAGAGAGGGAGGGAGGGAAAGAAGGGAGAGAAAGAGAAGGTAGGAGGGAGGAGTAGAGAGAGGGAGAGAGAAGGGGGAGGGGAGAGAGAGGAGGAGGGAGGGGGAGAGAGAGGGAGAGAATGATTGGGTGAGTGCTTTTGCAATGAAGAACCGTCTTTCCTCCAGGTATTCATGGGGGCCACTACTGATACAGGAAGACGAAGGACAGATACCAGACGAGGCAATCAACACCAACCACCCCAAAGGAATTAGTCAAAAACATTCAGACCATTAGGGTAGTTGGTGCGCAGTTGGTGTATGGTAGTTATCTTTTTTTCTTTCTTCATCATTTGAAGACCCAAACGCTAACAAATAAAAGCTGCTGCTTTTTTTTTTTTCTCCTTTAAAAAACAACAACAACAACAAAAAAACAAACCTTTCCACTGTGACACGGCCTACACACTAATTACACACATAACACAGTAAGTACGTAGTGTGTGTACATGGTATGAAGTGTTTTGTTAGTGTGTAGAGTATGCAGTTAGTGTGTTGTGTGCATTCAGTGTGCAGTTAAAGTGTAGTATTGTGTCACACGGCCTACACACACTAACGACACACACAACACACTAACTGATCACACTAACTGCGCACAATACAGTAATCACACACTAACTGTCTAGCGCATGCTAGACACTAACTATAAACACATGCAGTAGTTAGTGGTTCGTGTGTGGTGTATATTGTGGTGGGTGTGTAAGTTAGTGTGTAGTGTGTATAGTTAGGGTGCATTGAGTGTAGTTAATGCAGTTAGTGTGTAGTGTGTGTAGAGTGTAGTTAATGTATGGCGTATGTAGTTAGTATGCAATGTGGCAGTTAGTGTGTATAGTGTGCATTTAATGTGTAGTGGATGTAGTTAGTTTGTAGTGTGGCGGTTAGTGTATAGTTGACAGTTAGTGAGTAGTGTGTGCAGTTAGTGTGTTTTGTGTGCAGTTAGAGTGTGTATTGTGCATGTAGTTTGTGTGTAGTATGTTCAGTTAATGTATGCAGTTAGTGTATCGTCTGTAGTTTGTATAATTAGTGTGTAGTGTGTGTAGCAGGCAGCTAGAGTGTAGTGTATGTAGTTAGTGTGTAATGTGTGTAATAGGTGTGTACAGCGTGTTGTTAGTGTGTACCATTAGTGTGTAGTGTGTGTAGATAATCTGTACTTAGTGTGTAATGTGTGTAGTTAGTGTCCAGTAATGTAGTGCATGTAGTTCATATGCAGTATGTGTAGTTAGTTTGTAGTGTGTGTACTTAGTGTGTAGTGTGAATAGATAGAGCAGTTAGTGAATATTGAGTATGTAGTTAGTGTGTAGTGTGTTCAGTTAGTGTGTGCAGTTAGTGTATAGTGTGTGTAGTTAGTCTGTAGTTTGTGTAGTTAGTGTTTTGAGTGTACTGTTAGAGTGTAGTGTGTGCAGTTAGTGTGTATAGTGTGCAGTCAGTGTGTAGTTTGTGCAGTTAGTGTTTTGTGTGCAGTTAGAGTGTGTATTGTGCATGTAGTTAGTGTGTAGTGTGTTCAGTTAGAGTATGCAGTTAGTGTATTGTCGGTAGTTTGTATAGTTAGTGTGTAGTGTGTGCCATTAGTGCGTAATGTGTGTAGTTAGTCTGTACTTAGTGTGTAGTGTGTGTACTTAGTGTCTAGTATGTAAAGTTAATATGTAGTGTATGTGGTTCGTGTGTAGTGTGTGTAGTTTGCAGTGTGTTTTACTTCGTGTGTAATGTGTGTAGATAGTGTGTAGTGTGCGCAGTTAGTGTGTATCGAGTATGTAGTTAGTGTGTAGTGTGTTCAGTTAGTGTAAGCAGTAAATGTATAGTGTGTGTAGTTAGTCTGTGGCTTGTGAAGTTAGTGTATAGTGTGTGTAGTTAGTGTGATAAGTGTATGGTTAGTTTGTAGTGTGTTCACTTAGTGTGCAGTTAAAGTCTAGTGTAGTGTATGTAGTTATTATTTAGTGTTATAGTGTGCAGTTAATTGTATAGTGTGCAGAGTCATTGTGCAGTGTGTAGTAGGTGTGTACAATGTGTAGTTAGTGTGTAGTGTATAGATGGTGTGTAGAGTGTGTAGTGTGCACAGTTAGTGTATGTAGTTAGTGTGTATATTTAGTCTGTAGTTTGTGTAGTTAGTGTGGTGAGTGTGGTTAGTGTGTGCAGTTAGTGTATAGTGTGTCAGTTAGTGTGTAGTGTGTGTAGTTAGTGTGTATTGTATGTAGTTAGTATTAGTGTGGCTGTTAGTGTATAGTGGTGTGTGCAGTTAGAGTTAGTGTGTGTGGTAGGTGTGTCTAATGCGTGTATGTGTAGTTAGTATGTGGTGCATGTAGTTAGTGTGTAGTGTGTGTAGATAATGTGTAGTGTAACAGTTAGTATTGTAGTGTGTGTACTTCAATAAGTGTAGTGTAGTGTGTGAAGATAGTGTGTAGAGTGTGTAGTGTGCGCAGTTGGTTTGTACTGAGTAGCATGTAGTTAGTGTGTAGTGTGTATAGTTAGCGTGTAGTGTGTTCAGTTAGTGTGTGCAGTTAGTGTATAATGTTTGTAGTTTGTCTGTACTTAGTGTGTAGTGTGTGTATGTGTAATGTATGTAGTTGTTGTAAAGTGTGTAGTTAGTGTATAGTGTGTGTAATTAGTGTGGTGAGTGTGTATAGTATGTGCATTTAGTGTGCAGTTAGTGTGTAGTGTATGTAGTTAGTTTGTGGAGTGGCGGTTAGTGTACAGTTTGCAGTTAATGTATAGTGTGTGCATTCAGTGTGTTTTTGTGTGCAGTTAGAGTGTAGTGCATGTAGTTTGTGTGTGGTGTGTGTAGTAGGTGTGTACAATGTGTAGTTGGTGTGTAGTGTGTGCCCATTAATGTGTGTAGTTAGTGTGTAGTGTAGTTTAGTGTCCAGTATGTAAAGTTAGTATGTAGTGTATGTAATTTGTGTGTAGTGTGTGTACTTAGTGTTCAGATAGTGTGTAGAGTGTGTAGTGTGTGCAACTAGTGTGTATTGAGTATGTAGTTAGTGTGTAGTTTGTAGTGTGTTCAGTTTGTGTATGCCGTTAGTGTGTGTAGTTTGTATAGTTAGTGTGTAGTGTGTGCACTTAGTGTGTAGTATGTGCCATTAGTGTGTAATGTCTGTAGTTAGTGTCCAGTGTGTAAAGTCAGTATGTAGTGTATGTTGTTCGTGTGTAGTGTGTGTAGTTTGTAGTGTACTTAGTATGTAGTGCGAGTAGATAGTGTGAATAGTGTGTAGTGCGTGCAGTGTGTAGTGTGTGCAGTTAGTGTGTAGTGTGTGCAGTTAGTGTGTGATATGTAGTGTGTGTAGTTAGTGTGTAATGTGTGTAGTTAGTGTGTAGTGTGTGCAGGTAGTGTGTAGTGTGTGCAGGTAGTGTGTAGTGTGTGTACATGGTATGAAGTGTGTAGTTAGTGTGTATAGTGTAAAGTTAGTGTGTTGTGTGTGCAAGTGGATAGTGTGTGCAGTTAGTGTGTACTGTATGTAGTTAGTGTGTACTGTATGTAATTAGTGTGTAGTGTATGTAGTTAGTGTGTAGTGTATGTAATTAGTGGTGTAGTGTGTGCAGTTAGTGTATAGTGTCTGTAGTTATTGCATTAGTGTGTGCAGGTAGTGTGTAGTGCGTGCTGTTAGTGTGTAGTGTGTGCAGTTAGTGTGTAACTACACACTAGTGTGTAGTTAGTGTATGGTTAGTGAGTAGTGCGTGGTGTGTGTGCAATTAGTGTGTTTTGTGTGCAGTTAGAGTGTTGTGTGTGTAGTTAGTGTGTGATTAGTGTGTAGGCCGTGTGGAGGTAGCGTGTAGTTAGTGTGTAGTGGGTGTAGTTAGTGTGTATTGTGTACATGAAATGAAGTTAGTGTGTATAGTGTAGAGTCAGTGTGTTGTGCGTAGTGTATAAAGTTAGTGTGTTGTGTATGTATGCAGTGAGTGCATAGTGTATGCAGTTAGTGTAGCGTGTGCAGTTCATGTGTAGTTAGTGTGTTGTGTGTCCGTTTGCTGTGTATCGTGTGCAGTTAGTGTGCGTAGTTTTGTGTAGTCTGTGTTTAGGTAGTGTGTAGTGTGAGTGAATGTAGGTAGAATGTAGCTAGAGTGCATTGTGTGTAGTTAGTGTGTAATGTGTGTAGCTAGTGTGCAGTGCGTATAGTTGGTGTGTAGTGAGTAGTTAGTATGCAGTGTGTGCAGTTAGTGTGTACAGTTAGTGTGTAGTGTGTGTGTGTCATCGATGTAACGCCTGAACAACGTTGGAGTATATCCTGTGTACTGGCTGAAGGCTTGCTCCTCAATGTAGCCAACGAAGAGGCAGGCAAAACTGGGACCCATTTTCATGCCCATGGCCACACCACTGCACTGCTGGAAGTGATCCTCGTAGAAGGAAAAAGAGTTGAGGGTCAGGACAAGTTCTGTCAAGTGGAGGACAGTGGGAGCATGGAGGTTGAGGGAGCTTTTCTGAAGGAAGTGTTTAATTGCTAGGAGACCCTCCTGGTACGGAATGTTCGCGTACAGGGAGACAATGTCCATGGTGAACAACAGCTAGTCGGTACAGTCATCTTTTCCTTTTGATGTTGCTATCTTCTTCTTCTTCTTCTTGTTTCTGTCTGTCACTAACTCTTTCTGCCGATGAAGACACTGCGCATCGAAACATCCCAACTTCCTTTCCACCTATAAGTTGACAATTTACCTTTTCTGCTGTTTCACCTGTTCTTGACTTGACTTGACTCTGGTATGTCTGGACTGGCTGGCGTGTTGAGCACAGTAGGCCTCTCTTGGATTAAGTTACTGGCTGGCTTGACAGATAGGATTTTGGGACAAGGAGACCATGGCAAGGATCTGGCAAGACTATTTTGCTGTGGACAGGCGAATATGCGACCTATTATGCCTTTACTGGTTGCCAAATGGGGTCTGCACAAGGTACGATCTGGGTGTGACTTGACCAAGCACTGTAGCTGGATTTAACCATTTGCGCTCATGATCTAACTTCTGTAGCACAATGTCATTTGGTCACAGTTCTGGCAAATCTTCAGTTCCATTGTGCCTGTCATAGTGCTGCTTGTTCCTGTTTTTTGCTCGAGCATCATTCTCAGCAATGATACTCTTATCGACTAGCTGTGGTTCCAGATTTAACTGAAGAACAGGCAGTGTTGTGCGTAGTCGACATCCCATTGCAAGTTGAGCTGGACTCACTCCTGTTGGTGTAGTCGCTGTAGCTCAGTATGACAGCAAAGCAAAGAAAGGATCATCTTGCTGCAGGATGCATTTTGCAGTTTGAACCGCATGCTCTGTCTCTCCGTTTGCTTGTGGAAAGTATGGACTTGAAGTACCAACTGTTGGTAAATGCTTTGAAATCTCCTGATGTGAACTGTCTCCTGTTATCAGTCACAAGTAGTTCAGGAACTCCATGGTGAGTGAAAATGTTAAGCTCAGAATGACACTGTTTGCAGTCAGGTTTGGAAGATGTGCTATTTCTATGTATCTGGAAAAATAGTTAACAGTGGCAAGGTACTGGTTGTTCTTGACGTCACAGATGTCAGCTGTCATCTGAAAAAGACACTCAGGAAGTGGAGTTTGATTCAGTGGTTCTTTCTTCTGTGTAGTTTTCTTTCTTCACAGTGACAACAAGACTGTATCATGTTGACTAATGACAATGTCTTTGTTCATTCCAGGCCACCAGACTGAAGACTTGGCATGTTCACAGCATTTCGTGATTACCTGGTGACCAGCATGAATCAGTTTCAAAATGTCTTCTCTCCCTGTAGTCGGAATGATGATCTGACTGCCTTTCACAAGAAGATTTCCAGGTACATTTAGTTCATTTCTGATGGAGTACAACTCTTGTAGATCTGGGCTGACTTGGCTCTTGTAGAGAGGCCATCTGTTTGTGGTGTACTGGAGAGCTTCCTTGAGTTTTTCATCTTTTCTTGTCTTTTCTGCAATCTCTTGAAGTTTCTTTCCGTCGCTGGCCATGATAATAGAACACAGTCAAGGTGAGCTTCAACATCATCAATCATCTGGCAAACTTTCTGATCTTCTTCTGTCAGCAAAGGACTTCTTGACAAGGTGTCCACAACAACTAGCTTTTTTCCTGGAATGAATATAGCTCTTGGGTTGAAGCGCATCAATCTGATGAGTAATCTTTGACAGCGTAAAGGAGTCTCATGCATTTACTTGGTATTAATCAATGGCACGAGTGGCTTGTGGTCCGTTTCCAGATTTAACGATTCCAATCCCACGAAATATCTTTTAACTTTTTCACAAGTCTATACTGCTGAGAGGCACTCTTTTTCGATTTGAGTCTGGCCACGCTCTGCTGGAGTGAGAGTTCTTGAGCAGAAAGCCACTGGTTTCATGACAGTCATGCTCTTGCAGTAGAACTCCTCCAATGCCATAACTACTGGCATCTGCACTGACAGCAGTTGGTCTTCTGAGGTCGAAGAATGCAAGTGTTGGTTCTTGTGACAAGAGTTCTTTCACCTTTTTGAAGGCTGCTGATTGTAGTGTGTCCCAGAACCATTCTCTGTCATGTTCAAGCAGTTTGGTCAAATCTGGAATAAATCTACCCAGGAAATTGATCATTCCAAGGATTCTCTTGAGTTCTGTTGTATTCTGTGGCTCTGGCATTTGCAGAATGGCTTCAACCTTCACAGGATCTGGCCTTATTCCGTCTCCACTGGTGTGATGCCCAAGGAATTCCATTTCTTCTTTGCGTAGTTCTGTCTTTTCCTTGTTCAGCACAGGAAAGAAACCAGAAGAGCAGTATCCTGATCTCTTCACAGGACTTGGATGTTTAAAAGATGGACAAGTGAAACTACATATTGACAAAGAAGTTCAGCCCATAGTTCAGCGTTACAGGTGCGTACCGTTTCATGTACGAAAAGACATTGAAGAACAGCTGAAACAAGATGAAGAACGTGGAGTGATTGAAAGAGCCTCTGGTCCAACACCTTGGGTGTCACCTGTGGTTGTCGTACCCAAACCCAAATGTCCTGGAAAAGTCCGAATATGTGTTGATATGCGCGCCGCAAACAAAGCCATAAAGAGAGAAAGACATGCAACGCCAACTCTTGATGAACTCAAGACCATGCTGTCTGGTGCAAAGGTCTTCAGCAAACTTGATCTCAATCAAGGGTACAATCAGCTGGAACTTGCAGAAGAATCACGGTACATCACAACTTTTGCAACGCACAAAGGTCTTTACAGATACAAACATTTGTTCTTCGGTGTCAACTCTGCTGCTAGTGAAATTTTTCAGGAAACAATCCGACAGCTCTGTCAAATCTGGATGGTGTGGTTAACATCAGTGACGATATCCTTTGCTTTGGTGCAACACAAGAAGAGCATGATAAAAACCTACAAGCACTGTTTGAAAGGCTACGCCAGAGAGGACTCACTCTGAAAGCTGAAAAATGTGTCTACAATAAAAACTCCCTTGAGTTCTTAGAACATGTCTTCAGTGAAGATGGAATCCGACCAAGTCAGGACAAGCTCAAAACTATTCTTGAACTGCCTACTCCATCAAACGCATCAGAGGTTAGAAGCCTGCTTGGAATGATGAACTTCTGTGGAGCACATTTCATTCCGAACTATGCAACTCTGACACACGATCTATGGAATCTGACAAAGAAGACAACACCCTGGTCATGGACAGACAAACATGATGTTGCTCTCACACAGCTCAAGACAGCACAGAGCAAAGCAATAACTCTGAATTACTTCAATCCGAAGAAATCATCAGAGATTTTTACAGATGCAAGCTCAGTTGGAGTTTCTGCTGTACTGACCCAGAATGACAGAATTATTCAGTTTGCAAGCAGAGCCCTCACACCAGTTGAACAGAAGTACTCACAAACTGAAAGAGAAGCTTTCGCCATAACATGGGCCTGTGAATACTTCCATATCTACATCTTCGGCACTCCATTCACCATGTTTACTGACCATAAGCCCTTGGTCTCCATGTTCAACAAACCGGGGACTCAACTGTCTGCTCGCATAGAACGTTGGATCATGAGAATGCAACCCTACCAAGCAACGGTACAATTCGACCTGGTTCTGACAATCCAGCTGATTACCTCAGTCGACATCCTGTGAAACAACAACAGAGTAGTAGAGAAGAGAAAATCACAGTAGAATATGTCCAGTATGTTGTCGAAACATCAACTCCAAAAGCGATGACTATTGAAGAAGTAGCCACTGAAACTGCAAAGGATCTGACTCTTACTGCTGTCATCAATTCCTTGCTGACAAATCACTGGTTCACCAACGACAAGCGAGTCAACACAAAGACATTCCAGACACTCTATCAGTGTCGCTCGGAAATGACACTAGCACACAATTCCGGTGTAATCCTCAAAGGACATTGCATTGTTCTACCAGACCAACTCCACCTGAAAGCAGTGAAAACAGCTCACAGTGGACATCAAGGAATAGTGAAAACTATCGCACTTCTTCGTGAGAAAACATGGTTTCGTGGCATGCAGGAACTTGTTGAAGAAGTTGTCAAAGACTGTATGACTTGCCAAATTTCAACTCCGACTGCTGAAAGAGAACCCCTGGAAATGTCACCATTACCATCTGGTCCATGGCAAGAAATCAGAGAAGATTTCGCTCAGCTCTCCACGGGACAGTACTTACTTGTAGTGACAGATGAATACTCCAGATATGTCATTGTTGACATTCTTGAATCAACATCTGCACACTCTGTCATTCCCAGGCTGGAGAAGATTTTTGCTGAATTTGGATTTCCACACTCCCTCAAAACAGACAATGGACCCCCATTTAATAGCCATGAATTTGCAATGTACGCTGCTTATTCAGGATTCAAGCACAGAAAAATCACACCATTATGGCCTCGTGCAAATGCTGAAACTGAAAGATTCATGAGAACCATCAAGAAATCTGTCAAAGGTGCCATTGCACAACACAAGAACTGGAAACAAGAGATGTACAAATTTCTCCTGGACTACAGATCCACTCCTCATTCTTCCACTGGAACTCCATCTGCTACTGCATTTTTTGGTTGCAACCTCAAGACAAGATGACCAGAAGTCCCAGTCCAACAGCCTGGTGATGAGAAGATGAGACTCAAAGATGCCCAGTCCAAGAAGAAGATGAAACAACATGCTGATAAGAAACCCTATGTCAAGCCAAGCAAAATTCAGATTGGTGACAAAGTGCTGCTGAAAGAACATTCCATGTGCAAATCCTCCACTCCCTACAATCCTGTTCCATTCACAGTCATTCAGAAGAAGGGCACCATGGTGACTGCCAGAAGAGACAACCAAATATCACAAGAAACAGCAGTTTCTTCAAACCTTCTCCCAGAACTTCACCTCCTACTGAACTGGTGTCTGACTTCAGTGATATAGAAGCTGATACACATCCCCATGCAAACGCAAAACATGCACAACAAAATACAAACACAGACAAAACTACTTCAGACAAGCACTCAAACAACTCACATCCTCCTGTGACCGTTCCACACATTCCCGAACCAAGAAGATCTAGCCGTGCAGTTCATTTGCCAAAGAAATTCAATGACTATGTTCTTTCATAAACTTGAACAAACAGACAAGTATTGAACTTGAAGAAGATGGACACATTGCTGTGTAATGAAAACATCACATTTGAAAAGTGACTGTTATATTCACTTTGAAATATGCATTACATTTAATGGGAAGTTTTAAACAAAAGGTTTCCATTGAAGTGCTATGCAAGTGCTTGCATTCTTGAGAAAAGTGACTGTTATATTCACTTTGAAATATGCATTACATTTAATGTGAAGTTTTAAATTTAAACAAAAAGTTTCCATTGAAGTGCTATGCAAATGCTTGTATTCTTGAGAAATGTTTTCTTTTTTCAATAAGATTAGAAACAAACAAAAGGTTCATTAACATTTTGTTTATAAGCTAATTCCTGTTATTAACATCAGTGAATTTACCATTCACTTCTATTTGTTCTATTAGTATGTTTAAGAGTTAAATTTTAAAATCAACTGTTAATTTGAGAAAGAGGGTGATGCAGTGTTGTGAACAAGTTTTGGTTCAAGGGACGTTACTCATATATATGCTTTTACTTTTACAGCCTCGTTCTGAGGATAAACACTTTGCTGACAACCGTCATGAAGATCAGTCAATACAACGTTATCATAGCATCAACAAGTGTTAAACGTTTCTGTTGTATGAATCCATACAGCAAACATTCTTCAAACCCCAGCAATCACAACATTACATGTACGACGTACCATCACATGCGTTAAAGCTTCATTTGGCATTCCTGTTCTTCATACTTTCATAGTGCAGATGTGCCAATTCTGTATCCCCCCCCCCCCTTTTCTTTTCTGTCTTCTCTCTTCTATTAAACATTTTCTTACGCTTTTTTTTTTACACGATGATGATCATTGAGTACATATAGCTGACTTTGAGGAATTAATTTTTTTTTTTGTTTCAAGTGATTTTTTTTTTTTTTTTTTCACACAACAGTCTGACCATTCAAAACTTTTTCCTGTGCCTCTGGCTGGTTTAACGACATGCACGCCCTTTGGCGTTTTGGTGAACACATCAACGTCAAATTAAAAAAAAACAAACAGATGTTTTTTACAAGAATGGAAACTGGTGAGCAAAGTTCTTTAGTGTGAATTCTTAAAACAACACTGGTCAGTTCTACTACCTTTTTCTGTCCAAATGGGATACTTCTTTTTTGCCGGTTACGATTTTTTAGGCACAGACGTGCACTTCTTGTGCAGAGGAATTCTGGGATTATGGCCACGTCGCTGCGCATGCGTTTCTTCCGGAAAGACACGACTGCAAAATGGACTATTTCCGAAACTTGCTTGGTCCTCAACAAGGAGGCGAACAGCCTTCTGGTGCAGAGACGGTAACAGAAAAAAATGGCCGGGTTTAACTGCTGTTCTGTATTTCTTCAAAGATTATCGTAATGCATATGATATGTGCAGTAATTTACTTGGAATTGACTCTGGAGTGCGCACTTTTGTTGCGAAGTCTTCCTAACAAGACCAGTAGCAGACCAACTGGAATATGAAGTCTGTTACTGAGTAGACTAGCTTACTTGAATCACAATAGCCAACTTGGTGTACAGTAGACGTGTACATGTATGGAAAAAAATAGTTGCTATTGGGAAATACTAATATTTCAGATAAAAGTTATGAAGAGCCAGCTTTCATTTTCAATCGCGCGCGCGCACGCACACACACACACACACACACACACACACACACACACACACGCTTATATACACAAAACACACACACACACCCCACACACACACACACAGATTGCAGGCAAAAGGCTTTAAGGGAGGGATGCGACAGAAAAAGGTCCGTGTGACTGAACAAAACATATGTAAAGTTATTCTGCAAAACAATCCAGATAAACAGATTGCAGGGCAAACTTTGTCCTGTAATCTCTTTGGATTGTGTTGTTGAACTAATAACTTTTCTTTTTTAAATTTGCTTTAATTTCCGCTTTCATTCACCTCACTGAAACTAATCCACATCTGAGTAAGTTTAAATAGACCTTTTGAATTATTTAAAATCTCTTTGGCTAATGCAGCCCCACAGTTACAAATTTTGATGTTTTATGCCTCTCTGCCCACACAACCCTTTCTTTTTCTTTAATTGATAGAGCAGAAACTGAAACACTGTAGTAACTTACCTTGTGATATGATATTCAGCATGGGGAAGGTTAAATGCGTTTTGACAATTATATTTCAGCATAAGATGTTATTGCACACAAGAATCACATAACAAAAGCTCTCAGGAATCTGTTTCATGTCAAAGTTATGTCTGGCTTGTAACTACAGCCAAAACTTTGTTGCTTTATGAAGCCTTGGCTGAGGTCTGAGTAAGTTATCAAAAACCTCTATAGGTTTGTGGTCCCAGTTGAAATTTGACGGATAATGAAATGGCATAAAACTTCTTCAGAAACAGAGTGAATGATCTTCATTGTAATGAATTGAGAGAAGCATGATTTTACTTCTCATCATCAATGATGAAGTCCTTAGATGGAACTTAATAGATGTAAGATTATCAACAAATGATATCAACTCCGATTTAGA
This sequence comes from Conus canariensis, assembly GCA_033310375.1. NCBI lineage: Eukaryota > Metazoa > Mollusca > Gastropoda > Neogastropoda > Conidae > Conus > Conus canariensis. The sequence goes on from CM065714.1 coordinate 77,447,330, forward strand.
TTTATGTAGGCATGATAAGAAAAAGGTGTGCAATGTGCCACAAAGTAATTTTTTATTTATCCTGACAATAACTAGAATTTAAGGATAAAACAAAACAAAACAAATAAATGCCTTGTAGGCTAGGCATGTAAAGACAAACAGGTGAGACCTTATGGGGTCAGTTTTGAATATAAACCATTTGTGAGATTTTTCTTTAAAAAAAAAAAAAAAAACTATATCCACTAGCTGTTAATGGATACCTGATTCAATTCAGGGAAGGTCAAAGCAGATGGCAGGAGAGGGATGGGCTCTTCCTTCCATCATGTCGTGCCCCAGAAATGGTAAACCTCTGACATCTGGCTGCCCCAACAGTCATTAGTCTGCTGGACTTTTCAATGTGTAAAATAATGAATTTGAATGTGTATCTGATATGTACATAGTCATAATGGATATAAAGTTTCAGATTGCTGACATGCCTGCAACATTTTTGTGTGAAATTTTTAAATGGTGTATCGCATATCAAGCTTGTGCACCAGGCTGTCATGTGCCTGTTGTGCCAGTGCCATTGTGAGAATCACTAGTTCTGTCTCTCATCTGATCTTCTGCAGCATTAGAGGTCAAGAAATAGCATCTGTCTATACCACCACCATTCAATAAGAGATTGAATAATCAGCTTTCCATTTTTAGAATCATAATAAATGACAATACTTGTCTGTAGGACTTGATAGAAATAAAGTTGCATCCCATCATTTTATTGCTAATTTGGGCTTCATATATGCTCTGTTCATTAGAACTGCTATGCAATAGGCACCAAGAAAAGTGCAACTGAAGGTAAAGTGGAGACTAGCACTTTAGCAGCATCACAAACCGGTTGACAGACCATGTACAAGAACTCTCTTTAAGGCAAATCAAATGTTACATTTAGCGAACTTAAAAGAAAAATTACTGTTCTGCCAAGAGAAGGAGACAAACAAATTGCAAGACAAAACACAATGCATTACGACCTTATTGGTCTTCTTCAGGCAATGCAAAGAACATTCAAGGCAGTAAAAATGTAGAATGAGCAATCACTAATCTCCTCAAATTCAGAAATTGGGCACAAAATGGATTAACTGCTGGTGGACACTAAAGGTTTTGAAGTAAAGAAAAAAAATTATTCTGTAAAAAAAATCAGAGCTCACAAGTAGATTGCACTTTGCAAACTTGATGATTATCCTTCATCACATAAATGATGCTCGTATCCATATTCTTTGGCTCTGTCTGTCTCACGCACGCACGCACGCACGCACGCACGCACGCACGCAAGCACGCATGCACAGAGACACACACACACACACACACACACACACACACACACACACACAGGACTCAGACAGACAGACACACACACACACACACATACACACGTGTCGAGTATGTTCAGAGAAAATGCATGGTGCATACTAAGGACTTGCTGAATTTGCACGAGAGCTTGGAGTTACCGACTGAAAGTTTGTTTTATAAATGCCTTTACTTTTTCTCCCGCACATTAGGCTGGTAGGGAACATGTGTCCTAT